>OZ008368.1:219693892-220893892 GCA_963931995.1 Phaonia tiefii | reverse complement strand
CGCATACCTTTCCATGCTGAAATGGCAAACCTTACTGAAGAGAAATGTTAAAAGAGCGGGAAAAAATATGGCGTCGTTTGCTGTCCCTATCGATTTACTTTTGTAGCGTCTCTGTTGAAAAACCCTTTATGTATAGACATGTGTCTGTTGCTTTGCATTTTCTTGGTTTTTTGTGGGAATAAAACAAAAAGTATTAAGCAAGAAAATAATGACACTTGTCTTTAAATAGTTTTAACAGCCTTTTTCTCTATCTACAACGAAAGTTTTCGTTCGTGTTCCATACGAAAGAAAGTTGGTTTGGGTTTCACAATCTTGTCGTTTCAAGTCCAATAAAAACATAAAACTTTTGAGTATACATTTCGGTTTCTCCATTTTGATTGTGCTGTCACTTAGACACAAACATGAAGTCAGGCGAACGAAAATTTCGACGTAGGGAAACTAAATTTGAGTCGAATGTGAGTGACTAATTTACGTTCGCTTAGCTATTCGTTTGAGATAGAGAAACAGACTGTAAGTGTTATTAAGTATTAGTATTATTTAAATGAAACATCATCATATGATTGACGCTGTTTCTTATTTTCCAATGTAACATTTACTAATGTGTTCATATAACCCGAACAGGAACCGTGTAAAAAAAGGTGTTAACACAGCACCCGTGAGTTCGAACACTCATTAATTTTTTTTTGGTATATTCTCAAAACGGTTGAATTTGTTATAGTTTAGCAGTGTTGCATCAAGTTGTGCACCAGTTGCAAATGAGGTTAACAAATGTCCCTTAGTTTTTACAGATTATAAATGTATGAGGTAGCCATCGGTGGTACAATGGTTAAAGTGCGCGGCTCTTGTAGATGAGAACGTGGGTTCGATCCCTGCTCAGACCACCTTACATTACTTTCGACGATGGTCACCTCACATAGTGATGGCGACACTATCGAGTACTTAGCCATGAAAAAGCTTCTCAAAATACCGTTCGGAACCGGTGTAAAACTGCAGCTCCCAATCAGTGACTGTAAAAACTAGAAAGCGCACATCTCACTGTTTTTATGTTTGTTTATAAATGTATGAGTAACTTGCTGGGTAGGGAAAGGAATTCTCTGCGTTAACGAAAATAATGCTTGAAATTTGCTAATCTCGGTTGTTGTAAATGTGGTATTATATTAAACTAACTAAACTAAATATTAAACGCCTAATGTCAGGTAAGAAATGAAGCGAAGACTTGTGTTTGCTGGTAACTGTTACTATGAGCTCAGCATTCAATTAAACAAAAAACCAGCAATATTTGTAAGACTCTTACGTAGCCTGTCTTCCCAAATAGCTCAGAAACCTAAATTATCTCGTCAGTAGATTACACTACACTGAGAGCCTCTGAGAAACGTTCTCCAAAAAATATATTGATTCGAAAATTTCGAGAGTATTCGTGGTAGGCAGTTAAGTCGGAAAAATAGTAGAAAAAGTACGCGAAGGAAGCCGAAGAATAATACGACCTAGACGGAACTATAAAGCAGTGCTGAGGAGTAGGAGTCTGGTATATTTGTCTGAAGTCGGACTCAGAGTTGGATTCGTACATTTTTACGACTTCGACTCAAAATATAACATTTCCATCACCAGTTCCAAAGTTTTTTTAATTTGCAGCCCGATGTTGTCCGTTAAAATAAAGTACACATTTAGACCGTATTAGACAAAATCGGTTTGCCTTAGATCTTAATCTATTTTGCGTGCTTTTCTTAGTTCTCACGCGAAGAATGCTATGTTCATGGCTGTCATTTCTCGCCACAAAACTGATTCACATTTAAAAAATACACAACCACAAAAAAAAATAAACAAAATTTTATTATTCAAAAAATAAAAATCGAACTTCAAACTTATTTCGATTCTCGAAAATAGGCACCTTATTTTTAAAAGTGAATTCGTTTTATATTATGTTGAATATTAGAATAATGAAATTAAAGAAAACAACTTTTTCTTCTAAAACAACGTAAATATTTGTGTGTTGTGCTGCCATATTATACAGAAGGATTGACATTATTTGATTGTTAATGAAAATGATACCTAAGAAAATGGGGTTTTTAATTAGAGTCGGAGTCATGGATTTTCAAATTGCTGGAATCGGCGTTGGAGTCGGAGTTGTAGTCGTCCAGTTTTGACTATATGCCACAACCCCGCTATAAGGATTGAGTGGATGACTTCCTGTGAAGTCTTACTGTGGCCATCTGGACGGAAAATGCGAAAATCGTAGTAATGGCAAACATATTACATTTGTATAGTGTAAGTCGCCTGATGTAACTAGACTGTGAATAGTCAATAAATCTACGCAATAAGTTGAAGTGAACACACGTTATTTTAACAAGAATGAATGTTTTTAGTATAGTTTTCACATTTTATCTTTATTGTTGTTATATTTAATATTGTTATAAATGTGAAATATTTGGATAGATCTTAATTTGCCTTCACTGAGGAGATAGCGAAAGTTAGTGTAAGCCCTGTATTGGTTTTATTATCAACAGGAGGGATTTTGACGTAGAATACGTCTTACCTTACGGTATAGGGAGTCATGTCAGATTGTTATTGTTGTAATCTTTATTTCATTGATTATGAGGAAACGGCGAGATAGCTTTTTTTAAAAATTTTTTTATAGGTAAATGAAGGTGTTATCTTTCGTTTGATATACATTTCATATTGGTTGATATCTTCCTAATATTTAAATTTCTCAAATGAAAATTGTTTAAACACATACACTCAAACATATGTGTGGTGTTTGGTTGAGTGTTTGAGTTTGTAGCGTGGACACAAACTATGCTGCTGTTTCAGTGTGGACACAAACCTTCGGCTGTTGTTTTGATTGATGAAATATTGAAATATCGTATATTTACTTATGTATTTAAGTGAAACAAAATGTTAAATGTGAATTTGAATTTAACATGGATATATAATTATAAAAAATATATGAAAAAATAAATTCATACATTTTTAATGTTAAATGAAAGTGCTGCCAAGTAAGCAAAATAACAATGCTGTTTGACAGCAGCTGACAGTTGACGTTTAGTAAATTAAAATAAAAACTACTAATCAAAATGGCACCTACACGAAATACAAGAATGCAACGAGTGGTTGTTATGCAGAGAAATAAATACTCAGGTAAGTTTTGTGTTCCCTTGTTTATATATATTTTTATTAAAAATGTTAATTAATTTGTAGGCGCAACATCAACAACAAATATGCAACAAATCGCAACAGCAGCGGCAGCACCCAATATCAATCAAATAGGTAAGTTTTATACCTACATACATATATATATGTACATATGTATATATTAATGTAATGTATAAATTCCTAATAATGGATTTAATTTACAGTTCCTATAGCGACAACAACAACAAATAGTCGATTTAAGTAAATAGGTATAGATAATAGTAAATAGGTATAAGTAAATAGGTATAAGTAAATAGGTATAAGTAAGTAGGTATAAGTAAGTAGGTATAAGTAAGTAGGTATAAGTAAATAGGTATAGGTAATACGACAACAACAACAAAACATATTTATCCTATTTTTCCCACCATAAGCTTATGTATATTATCAAAAGTAACTATCAAATAAATAAATTCATTTGCTTATGTTATTTATTGTTATATATGTTTTCTGTCTTATCGGATGGCGTATTCTACGTTAAACTTAATGGCCGTGTCTATGACACAGCCTGCAAGGACAGTCCGTGGCCGAAGGCCTCGGACAACTGTCTGCTGTTTTTTATAATTTTTGATAATATTTCATCCAGATTCGTGGCTGGGCTTGGTAGATTGTTATACCTTTGCTTTAAAATTAACTGATAAGGTCTGACCTGCAGGGTACGAATCTATTTTAAGGCTCTCGTCTAAAGCGTTCAATTGATACAAATACACAGTTGCTTAACATGTTATCTAATGACAAACCTAGCACCTGTTTCTTCTTACCGAATTAAACACAAGACGAGATAACATGTACCCGCATATAAAATGGGTTACTAGCATCTTGATTTGTATTCCTTTAACAACTTTAAAATGTTAACTTTGTTTACGTGTGATCTGCTGCCAAAAAATTTGAGCTTTATATTTGTAAACTGGTGCTCACTGTGCCTGGACTATTAATGTTTTTCTGCACTTTTGAAAGATATTTGTTATATTTATTTATAAAATATAACTCAATGCAATTTTTTCTGTTTGGCAAATATTTGCTTCACGTGCAACTTAAAATTCTATTTGGGTTTTTTTTCAGTTTTATTTATATTAATTCTGCCCTGAAAATAAAAACTATAAACCAAAAGCAATCGTTCATTTGTAGTTTAATTAAAACATGCCTTTGATTTGTTTTATTGGAACCCATTCATTCAGAGTTTCCTGTTAAATTGTACAAAGTATGAACAAAAGTATTAGTTGAACAAAAAAAAAACTCAAAGCAGTCATTAAATAAAGGTGAATATACAACATAATACGTATTCACAGTATAGAAACAGAAAGAGCAACTAAAACTCCATACTTGGATTATTGAAAGGGGCCAACGATCGACCTTCACCCACTGTATTCATATCGACATAAAAGGCTCTAGATTAACGCATGAAGAATTTAATGCAATTGGAAAACAGAACAAAAAGTTGGAATTAGTGTTTTGTTACCGCTGGTTATTGTTTAACCTGATTTAAAGTTTTCCCTATTATCCAATGTTTGCCGTTGAGATTAATGAAATGGGATTGGGCATAATTATATAATACTTTGTGATTTTTGGCATGGAAGCGATAACGCACCTTACTCACTAATTTGCCCATAACACCCAATGAAGGGGTAGTTAATACTTTCTCACAAGAAGTGGGCTGGGGCTGTTTGTTTTAGACTCAACAATTAGTGGCCGACGATAGTGTAATGGTAGTGTGCGTAGCTCTTGTACATGAGTACGTGGGTTGTGTCCCAGCTCAGACCGCGTAACATTTATTTTTGAGTCGAACACTTCGGTTAGTGAGGATGACACTATCGAGTATTTAGCAACGAAAAAGCTTCCCAAAAATCGGTGAAAAACTGTAGGTCCCATCCAGTGTGCACAGAACACTACGAGTATTAGTTAGAAGCTCTCCCCAATACCTAGATGGGATTTAAAGGGTAAATTTTTTTTTAATTAGTGCATACAATTAGTGCATACTCGTGGCCGTCTGTGGTGCAATGGTTAGTGTGCGCGGCTCGTGTACATGAGATCCTGGGTTCGAACCCGGCTCTGACCACCTTCAAATTTTCTTTAGGCGGCGGTCACCTCGCATAGTGACGGCGACACTATCGAGTATCTAGCCATGAAAAAGCTTCTCAAATTACCGTTCGGAATCGGTGTAAAACTGTAGGTCCCAATCAGTGAGTGAAAACTGAAAAGCGCACAGCTCAGTGATTGTGAGAAGTTCTCCCCAGTCCCTTCATGGGATGTAATGGGAAACCATTTATTTTTTATACAATCTTACTTACACTGATCTAAAATAGTTTTTGAGAAGTTTATTATTTGATAATCAATTTGTAAAACTCTGTAGTAAAGGGAGATTGACTAAGTACTATACAGGTTGACCCACAAATTCGTGTCGGTAAAACATTCGGCACTGATATTGTGAGTCGATCAAAATTGGAAAACAGTTGCCCTAGTTTGGGCACCAAATGCCTGAACCGATTTACGGACGGATCGAGGATATCTTTCGGTTTTGGTTTTGGTATTTACCAAACACGTAAATTCAAGCCACGCAAATACGTATTATAATGTTTATAGACTGAAGCCTACAGAGTGCTCACAATACCATCTACACCGTCAGTCAATCAGTGATCCACATGTTATCTTCTCATACCTTTACATGTTGGTTAGTTCTAGAATGCTTTAAGACTACAGAATGCAAATTCAAGGAATTTTTCACTTCCTGGAAAGCGGGAAAAATAAATAAATTTCCGGGATGCGGGGTATTCCATTTTGAAATGTGAAGTCCTTATTTTCTAACTTTTGACGAATTTTTTGGGTTATTATTTTCCCTAAAAGAGAACAAAGGGTATAGACATTGTAAATACCGTAGTCATGTTGGAATACATTACGAAATTGTATTTAATGCATTTAATACTGGCGGGGTGTACTTCTATTTGAAATCAGGTGGCCAAATTTCTATGAAACTTACCTAACTTCCACACCAACCATCTCTAAATGTATAAGTCATCTCAATAAAATCAACACTTTTATTTATACTCGTACATTTTTACTTCGGTGCTGCAATTTCTTTCAACGGCGGTCAACTCGTTTAGTGACGGCGACACTGTCGAGTAATTAGCCATGAAAAAGCTTCTCAAAATACCGTTCGGAATCGGTGTAGAACTTTAGGTCCCAATTAGTGAGTGTACAACTAGAACCCGTTTCTCACTGATTGTGAGAAGCTCTCCCTAATCCCTACATGGGATGTAACGGGAAACGATTGACGTATTTATATTTTTACTTCGTCTGTCCAATGACACATAGCGCGCTATCTTTATATACAACCGACAAATGCTTAGCGGCGACAAACTCATATGGTACTTTGACCTCTTTGTGGCATATTATAAGGTGAAAATATTGGTGCGACGTTTTAGTTTAGTTCAGGCTAACATTTTAAAAAGCTTGAATATATTATCGGGCGGCATCATTTAGTATTCCATCGAAATGATATATATACACTAGCTGGCCCGGCACACTTCGTCCTGCCTACAAAAGTATTGGTTTAGACATTATCTTATTCGATCTGAATCATATTGCTTATTTTTTTATGCACTTGAATAGATTAGAAAAAATAAATGATTATTACCCGCAAATTTCAATTTTTATTGTTTTTAATATTTAGTACTGTGCTGGCAACATAACATTGTACCTAAAATATGATTGAAAGATATCACCCGATTGAATATTTAAATGCGCCACCAGATGGCGACACACAACAACTACCCATTGTCATTGTCACACAGTATGTGAATTAAAAAAAGAGCTTTTGTACACATGGGTAAATATTTTCTTTAAAAAAATAAAACAAAAGAGAAGTGCTAAATTAAAGATATGTTACACGGTACCTGTTCGATTTATATGAACACACTAGTAAATGTTACATTGGAAAATAAAAAACAGCGTTCAATCATAATATTAATACTTAAAATTATTTAAAGACCAGGGCAAGCACATGTGTCATCATTTTCTTGCTTAATACTTTTTGTTTTATTCCCACAAAAAACAAAGAGAATGCAAAGCAACAGACACATGAACATACATACATTGTTATGTTCGTACATACGCTACACAAGTTCACACAATTTCCGTTGCTCCCTTGCTATCTTATTTTTATATACGTATAATCATTATTCTCTTTGCTCTGAGAGTGCCCCGCACCCACAGTTTATTTAACTTACCTTTCACAATAATAAAAAAAAACGGTCAATCATATGATGACGTTTCATTTAAATACATAATATTAATACTTACTAACACTTAAAAATATTTATAGACAAGTGTCATTATTTTCTTTCTTAATACTTTTTATTTTATACCCACAAAAAAAGAGAATGCAAAGCAACAGACACATGTACTTACAAACAGTGTTATTTTTGTACATACGCTACGCAAGTTCACACAATTTTCGTTGCTCTCTAGCTATCTCATTTTTATATATGTACGTCACTGGTGACCAGCCCATACCGCAATTGCGGAGACCAACACATAAACAAAGTCACACTTATTCTGATGCTCTTGCATTTAGTCGTCGTTGAGAAAGCGACGTGTAAACAAGTAAGCGGACATATGCGTCTTTCCTGATATATCAGCAAAAACTACATATACCCGTGCTCATGTGCATACGTCGCTGTATAAACGACGACTGAAGCAACATCGGTTTTCTAACCAATACTAAACCATACAAATTTTTGGTCACCTCTGATGTACGTATAACCAAGGCATTTTTCTCTTTGCTCAGAGAGTGCTCCGCACCCACACAATACAACTATTCGCTGCCGCTACGTCAGTGTGTGTGTATTTCGCATCTGACAATATGTGTTTCGCAGTGGGACAAATGGACAAAGCTGTGTGCTATATAGGGGTGGGTTACCCTTATCATTTAGGGCTATGAAAAATATATGTTGGCTGATTCTGAGACCTACCCGATATGCACACAAAATTTCATACAACTCGGTCCAGATGTTTCGAAGGAGTTTAACGGCAGACAATGTGTGATCGCAGTCGGACAATCTGTGTGGTCGCAGTCTGACAATCGGTGTGATCGCATTCTGACAAACTGTGTTTGGATCAAGGTCCATCATAAAGAGAGCCAGCTTAAAAATGTGTGTGTGTATTTTGAGTGCACTGGGAGAAATTTTCGTGCTACATATGTTGAGTAATATTTTTATACAAACACAAATATGTTCGTATACATAAAAATGTAAGGCAAGTTTGAGTAAATTTTTTATTGTTTGAAAATATGAATGCGTGTATGTTTGAATATGTGAATTTATGAATATTGCAGTTTAAGTTAAATCAGTTGAAGAAAATAATTAAATTATCTTTACAATAAATTATTTTCTTCATAGATTTTTCGAATATACATATTTAAATTACAATACATATATATATTTAAATTACAAAATATAAAAATTACAAAAAAAAAAGTTTTTCCCACTCTACTTCCACAATAAGCGAAAAATATTCCCAGTGTTCTGAAAATATTTTGTTTTCTCATTAAAGCTAGAGAGGTGGCATATAAAATTAATGTGTATTGTTTTTACAAACACATAGCGACACAGACCTGCTCCATTGAAAGCTATCATACAACTGAATGAAAATTATAGTTTTTACGCTCTTTGCACAGAGTTTCGCTAACAGTCGTGCTGTGTACGCGTAAAAAGCCGATCGCGTTCGGGCGCTGGGGCAATAGAATGATGACCACTGGTTTGGATGTATTCACTTTGTGAGTGAAGATGTTATCACATCAAAAAACCAATTTATGCGTTTAATGGAATGAATTATATGTGAAATGTTATACCCATAAAGTATACTAATGTTTTTCCAAACTTTCCTAGGCGGCGTGTTTTCAATTGTTAAATCGTGCAAAGACTTACGTTTGAGGGTTTTAATTTCCCTCTTAAGTAAATCGTTAGCTCTTCTATATTTGCCCTTGTTCTAAGTATCTCTTCTAAATATCTACCATAATTTTGTTTTCCTATTTTGCAGCTCCTCCATGTGTTTGTTCCACTGTGAAACTGGCGTGTGTCCCCTAAGTGGGTTTGTCTGTGGAATAAGAACAGATTGTATAATTATTTGTCTCAGATTTGCGGCATCTTGGTTGACATTATCATCAGGTGGTCTTAATAGTTCGGATGCTGAACATTTACTGTTAAAAATTTAAAAAAAAAAATATTTGAAAAAAATTATCAGGATTCATTTGCAAAACATCTTCTTGTGTGTTTTGCTTGCGATATTTTTCGAACACTTGCATAGTGGAAAATTCTCAATTCAGATGAGTTTTCGTTTGCATTTAGTTTGATGAATTTTTCAAAAGCAGCATTCCAAAAAATCGCTGATGAAGATCTGTGCCGAGGTCTGAACTAGCTATACGGTTTGCCAGGAATCAAGAGGATGTATTTGCAAAACAACTATTTTTCAAAAAACTATATGGCGTAGCGAAATAACTGCCACATGAAATAACTCCCACCAGAAAAATGAAATAAGTCCCAAACAAATTCCCTACAAAAGTGGGAGTTATTTCATATTTCATAATGAAATAACTCACAATGTTATGACAATGAAATAACTCCCAAAAAAATGACCGTTTGTACAAGGCCCATATAACAAGTGCTGTAGGAGAAGTCTTGGGACTTATTTCACTTTGCTATTGGGAGTCTTTTCATTTTTTGTGGGACTTATTTCATTTTTTCGTTATTGGAAGTTATTTCATTTTTGGTGGGAATTATTTCGTTGGGAGTTATTTCATGGGAGTTATTTCGCTACGCCAACTATATCTCTAGTTATTGAGATATACATAGAATGGTATTGAGCTTAAACAATAAAATAAAAAATTACTAGTTTAATTATTATAAGTTCGAAAATTTCAAGCTGTTGTACCCCGATTTGTTCTTGCCATTGAAATATATTGAAATTTTTCCGTATGACCCAGATAATGTGATACCAATAGAAATACAAATATTTTCATGTTATAAGTCGGGTGGAAAAATATATTCAGTCGGTTGTTATAAAAACAATGCAAAATTTAAAATTTCCATGCCTTTTGGCATTAAATTAGCAACAAAATATAGTTGTAAATTAAATTTTTAAATCACAATAAGGCAGTCTCATCGGGTGACATCTGACAATTTTAAAGTCAGAAATAGAAGACACCTCCTTGTGTGGGTCGGTAAGTGAATTTATAGTCAGCAACTCTTCTTTCCCTTTTTTCCTTTTATTTTCTGTTATAAATTCGATATTTGTTTGTGTCTACTGAATTAAAAAGATGTGGTTGTAAATTTAGTTTGGTGCTCCTAAAGCGGTATGTGTCCTCACTGGTGGTATTTTTCCCTTTCACTTCGCCAACAACAAACTTCAGTCATTTGAATAAAAGTAGATTCTAATTCCATACACGTCTCTGAATTCAATAAATCAACGAGATAGGAATGAAAAGAGTAAACAAATCCCGCACCGAGAAACACAGCAAACGCAATAAATCGGTGATAAATAAAAGAAAAGTAACTTGGTGTTTGAACTTACGATGATTTTGCTTTGTTGATATTGGAAAAGAGAACTTAAAATTTAATACAAGACACAAATATTGTTGGAATGAAATTTGTTTATTATAATCTGGTACATAATTGATTGACATTTAGTTTTTAAATATGATTTCCGGCTTATGTGCGCCGCGGCTACGAAAAGGGCCTATATAATTATATGAACGGAAAAGTGTCTATAATTTTTTGTCGTTTATTAGAAAAAGGCCATTAAAATACTATTGCACTCAACTTTGATGTCGTTGTTGTTATCTTTGTAATCTAACGAAAATGCCAGGAATGTTTTAGCTCTTTACAAAAAATTTAACAAGATAGGGCCTACTAAAACCAACTGGTTCTAATCATCTTATCGAGAGCTGTAGTTGATTGCTGCTACTTTTGGTTTTGGAGATATTTTTAGTTTGGAAGACATTATTTTCGCACCTAGAAATGCAAAATTAAGATCATCCCAATTCTAGGTCTACACGATTCTATCACATCATATTTCAGTCGTAAGCAATATATCTGATCTAAAGGTCTTTGCCAACACTTTTCCATTTCCATTAATGAAAAAAAATTGAACCAAGCAAAGACAAATTAACGAAGTGCAAGAAATTAATTATATTCAAAAAATGATAAAGAAATAGAAAACGAAATGCGGTACACCACACCGTTGTAGCTAGCTTTGTAATATAATTTTCACAATTAGGTATGCTCGCATTTACACTGACTGTCGTCAATAATACAAACTTTGTCTGGGTATGTGAGTTTCAGAATCCAATTAATATAACTCAACATTACAACAATTTTCAGATTTTAGTGCTATTAGAACTATAGCATATTAGTCTTGTCATATTTAATCCCCCTTGTTTATTATCATCAATATAATGGAACAAGAATGGAATGGATTATGTTTGAGGCACAGGAGTCTCAAATGTGTTTTCCAAATTTCCTTACCTTTCGTTTTGTGGAGTTATATCAAGTGGCGTCTGATTTGATCATGTATCTAATTAAATCTTAGGAACATTGGCATTTCGTAACTCGGGTGGGGTCTTCTTTAATCTTGAAATCTAAAATTTAATTAGTATGCGCGGCTCTCGTACATGAGTAAGTGGGTTCGATCCCTGATCCGACCACATTACATTTATTTCGACGACGGTCACCTTGCTTAGTAATGGCAACACTATCGAGTACTTAGCCCTAAACAAGCTTCTCAAAATACCGTACTGAACCGATGTAAAAATTGTAGGTCCCAATCAGTGATTTCATAACTAGAAAGCGCACAGCTCACTGGTTATGAGAAGCTCTCCTCAATCCCTTCATGGGATGTCATGGGAAACCATTTATTTATAAAAAGCTGCTTAGCGGTCGCAGAACGCACTGCATTTCTGCCATACACTATAATCATCAAGAACCCTTATGTTAGATCAGATTATGGAATCTATTAAAATACTATTCCTATTTATTCATTTTATTGCGTGGTGTGTAGAGCATCCGGGATGCACTTTGTAAGGATTATATGTGCCTTTTTCCTTAGTGCACCTTATGCGATCTTTTCGTACTCATATCCAGTGAAATTACCTACGTGAAAAAGGCTGTGGCTGATATTTTAGTCCTTTCAACTGTGTTGGACCAGAAAATAAGATTGGTGTCCACAATATCTCCCAAATATTTGTCACAACCAACATGCTTAATTTTAGACCCGTTCAGAGTGATAGGTTCCACGCTGATTTTTAGATACGTTCAGATAAAAAGGACCAGCTCATTCTTGACCTGGATATCAACAATAATATTGTTATCGGCTTATCTCCATAAAAACTTAAATTCGATCAAATCTCTTGTGGTACTGGGATACTTACCGTTTAAAGATGTTTCCATTAACGCTATTTAAGCTTAAGGAATAATCTTTGTACCAGCATTTTCCAGAGAGACAGAAGTACATAAGGAACCTTTTTGAGGTGCGCCTGAGTCAGCCTCCCTTATATACATTGAGGTATTCAATTCTGTCGCGATCCATCTCCAGGTAACCATGTCATGTACTAGCCCCTTAAGATCCCTATCTACCCCCAGGGGTTGATAATGCCATTTCTTTTACACTAGGTATGATTGTAATCATCGGATGTGCAGTGGTTAACGTGATCGTCTCTTGTTCGTGATCGTCTATTGTGATCCACATACATCAACATGACTACTTTTGGAGGCGTTCAACTCGCCAAGTGGTGACAAAACTATCGTCTACTTAGTCATGACTATATTTTAAGACACTTTTCACAATCGGCAGTTTGCATACGATTTTAATTTGCATTGTAGTCAAGTGCAATATGAATGGTTGTCAATATGAATGGTTGTGCAATCGGTTGCTATGTGTAATGAAATATATCATAGCTTTTCATATATTTTGTGTGGAATTTTTTTTCATTTTATTTGGGTCATTGGTGACAGATTCGGTTTTATAGTTTTTTATAAATGGATATTATTGCAGATGCCTTCCCTTTCTTATCAAATGCATAAACCCGTATAAATTCTCCTCGGAGTGTTGCCGGGGATATTGATCATCATATGATTAATATTTTTTTTTACTCCTGAGACTTCCATTTATCCACAAAAGAGCTTACACCAGATTCTTTCTGAACGGTTTCCAATTCTGATTTTGTTCTATTTTATACCTAATCCAGTTCTTCCTGTCTATAGGTGACTTGTTTTTTTCAATAGTTTGCCGCATACCTTATTAACCCTAGTGAGAGACCGTATACCTCTGAGACTTATGACAAATAAGGATTTTTTTTATTTTGAAGGCGAATTCTGTTTTTTTTTGCATTTTAGAATTTGAGGCGGTTTCTTTAGATAGTATTTTTTTTATAGAACAAAACTTATGCCCAGTTTCACAGTTGAAAATTTTCCACTTAAATTGGTACTTGTTTGTCATTTAATATGAACATTTTCTGTGAGCTTTTAAATTGAGTTTTAAAAGTCGGATGTGAAACTCGCCCTTAATCTTATTAATTTAAAACGACTTTTATTTTAATACATTTTGGGACCTTTACTTATTAGACGTCTTTAAGATATATGGTATTCTTTTATGTAGAAAAAAATAACGATATCTTTCTAGGGTTACTGTTGCCAGATTCTCCATTCTATCAGGAAGGCTTCTTCTTCGACCATGGCTATATTATAATTATATAACGGGTCCGCCAAACAACTTTTTTTTTTGAAAATGCTATAATAAAAAAACTACTGAATATTTTTCGAATTTCTTTTTTTTATTGGAAAGTACAATCCTTCCGGTTAATAATGGAAAATAATTTCATTCAAATCGACATTATCGATTGTGTGCAGCTGTATTTCACCAATGGCTTCACGAATATTGTCCTCTAAAGCGTCAATTGTCTCTGGCTTGTCGGCGTAACACTTATCTTTGAGAGCACCCCACAAATAATAGCCCTGTGTGGCACGTAGCGCCGTCCTGTTGAAACCAAATGTTGCTAATATCACAATACACAATCATATTCGTTCAGCGGAAGGATAAAACTAATTATCTGTCAAATCAGATATGTGCTAAGTGTTACCATTCACGAAATAAGCACTAGTTGAAAAAAAACGTTAGATGGCGGACCCTTTATTATATTATAATTGTATATTTAATTATAATCGTTTTGCCTTCAAAGTTTTTCTAATGCCAATGGGTGAACAAAATTATTTTTTTCCATTATGTTTGCAGTATATGAATGGATCAGCTGGCGTTCCGACACGAGCTAATGCCACGTTTAATTGACAATGGGGAAAAACCCTGTATATTATGCAGAAGAATGTAAAATAACTATTTGTTAGAAGTATTTGTTTAGATTTCGATCGTGTGCTGAGTTGTTTAAGAAGCTTCTCATTATACTATAATAGCTGGACACATTGCTCTTCGCTACCCCTGAATTGTAATTTTAATGAAACACAATCTTGTTATTTTTTTCTACTTATTCAAGTACTCTAGGATATATAATATTTTTAATTTTTCCATCTGGTACAAATATATATAAGTCTGAAGGTTTACCCACACGCGAACAGGCAACATATATTGTCCGTGGGAAATACAGGGATTTGTCAAATTTAAGCCACAGACTTGAAGTGACTGCCCCTGCGTTTTATTTATGGTCATCGCAAATGTCAACCGAATCGGAAACTGCAATCTTTTGAAATCGATGGGCATATCTGTAGGTATCACGGGAATGCGTGGAATCAGGGCATCGGTTCCTTTATAATTTCCAGTGATTATAGTAGCCTCTATAGGATTATTCTGCACTTTTTTTTTTACAAAATTCATTATTGGGATAAAGGTATTTAGGATGACCTCAATGATATTCATATTCATTCGTACCTGTGGGCACCTTCTTAGCTTCATAGTCTGAACTGTTTAATAGCAGTTTCCCCCAAAAAGTAATTTGCATCATATCAGTAATATATGTACCGAACCTCATATTCATACACTGTATCAAACCATTGTCCGTACACCAGGCTGTTGTTAACATATTTCGATATATCTCAAAAGATATATGTCCAATTTGATTCAAATATATTTTTTAAAGTTAGAAGCACTGAACTTAAAAAAAATGATTTAAAATTGTTCGAATCTGTATGCAAACTGTAACATACTGTGAAATCGACGATCAAACTATTATATGCTGGTATAACGGCTTTTTAAAAAGGGGCGTGGCACATCCCACTTCTACCCTGGCTGTAATTCATACTGTACCAACAACATAGAGCCATTTTAAATTTCAGGTTGTATGGGCGGTGCCACCCCCTTTATCCAATCACTACCAAGTATAGCTAAAGGCTATCAGCAGGTCATCAGTACCACATTGTGAAACATAAAAATCGGTCTGTTAAAAAAGCCGTCCGAGCGATTTTTGAGAAGGGGGTGACACCGCCCACTTCCACAGTGGCTGTAATTAATACTGTGCGAACAACATATGTACCAAATCTCATCTTCATACCTCTGATAGTTCATGCGATATAGCCATTTTAAATTTCAAGTTGTATGGGTGGTGTCACTCCCCTTTATTCAATCTTTTCCAAGTGTAGCCAAGGACTATCAGCAGGTCATCAGTACCTCAAATACCACTTACACCCTGGCTGCAATTCGAACTGTACAAACAACTTATATAACAAATATCATATTCATACCTCTGATAGTTCATGAGATGCAGCTATACAAAGTTTAAAGTTATTTGTCATGCCCACTCATCCGATCCCGCCCATTTTTTTTGTTGGATCCTGAATTTTTCTGTCAAATGCATCCACACAAATTTTCAAGGCAATTGGTGAAATAGTCCTCCAGATATTGCGTTTTCAAATATAGAGTCCAATGGGCGGGGCCATGGTCATTTCATATACCAACAAATTCAAGTACCCTATTTTCACCACCGACGGTTACATTCTGTGAAAATTTCAAAATGATCGGTCCAACCGTTTTCGTGTCTATACGGTACTAAAAAATGCAAACAAACATAAACTCATTTTTAAATATCGTATATAGATCATTAAGGGGTATAAAAAATAGATGGTGGCCGATTCTCAGACCTACCCAATATGCACACAAAATTTCATATAAATCGGTCCAGACGTTTCGGAGGAGTTTGGTAACTAACATTGTGACACGAGAATTTTATATATACAGGGTGATTCAGGAAGTTCCGGACACATTTCTCCAGCATATTCCTTGGCTCATTTCATAAAGAAAAGTCCACTAGGACCATGTCCAAAAATTCAAGGGTTCGAAATGGCAGCGGGTTCAATATTTTCGGATTTGCGGTCGGAGGGTAGTAGGGTAAAGTTGCTAACTTCTGAGCCAGTGGTCGGCTTGTTGAAAAGGTCTTTAAGAGGCCTTTTAGAATCAATAAAAAAAAATTAATGTGAGTCCGATCACAGGGGAGATGTGTAAACATCTAGTAATGAAAAATTTTTTTTAAGTTGGAAGTACTTATGCTTTTGGTATATTTTTTTAATTAATCAATTAAAAGTATCAAAACTTTCAATATTGTACATACATAGGAATTTGCTGGTTTTTGTTTGTTTTATTTAACTTATTTGGTTAGTAAATGGGCACACTGCAGTATATATGTACTGCATTAAAAATTACAGTAAGCAGTAAATTTAATTTGCATTACCAGTAAAATCATAGGCCCGTATTCATAATAATCAGTAATCGGGCATTAATGATTACTGAAAATTCAATGCACCTCATCG
The DNA here is from genome assembly GCA_963931995.1 of Phaonia tiefii. Lineage (NCBI taxonomy): Eukaryota > Metazoa > Arthropoda > Insecta > Diptera > Muscidae > Phaonia > Phaonia tiefii. The sequence continues at coordinate 220,876,910 of OZ008368.1, read as the reverse complement.
TAATCATGTAGGCACTTTATAAAAATTGCTGAAAAAATTTTAATAATCAGTAAAAATTTACTAGTTAAAGAATTATTTTTACTGAAATTTTAGTAGTACTGCAAAGTGTCCATCTATGGTAAATGCCTTAAGTACAAATAGTTAATATTGGCTTATGGTAACTAAAATAAGATACATATTTAAATTTTTGAATCGATTGTATTTAAAAATCTATGGAAAACTGCATCTATAGTAGTGTAATTGTTAGTTGTGGGGGTTTGTGTAGAATTGCTCATATGCAAGTGGAAAACGTCAAATAAAAATTTTGATAAAGGTTGCGACTGTGGGTTTGCAAAATATGTATTAAAATCTCCACCCAACAGTACGTAATGAAGATATGTTATAATCTTAATTTATATTGGAATCTAATAGAAATTTTATTAGAATTAACATTACCTCCATTCAGCTTTGATACACTTTGTGTTGTTTTATGTTCTGAGTTATAATTTTTTTGGTGTTTTGTAAAATATTTTATTATTTTGTATTTGTTGCTGTTGACAAGTTATTAATCAGCTGTTTACTGAAATGTAATGCATGTAGTTATTTTACAGCAATGGTTTTCGAAAATTAGTAGCTACTATTGCACACAAGATGGTGCTTATATGGAGCTGTTAAGGCTCGTCCACAATGATAGCAACAAATTCAACAGGCGTTCACAATGCAAGCAACAAATTTGTTCGAATAAGTTCGAAAAAACAGCTGACTGGCAACATTGTTTACATTATACAGCAGTATACATATTTGGGGATTGAAAACCATGGAGAATTGCAATACAAACGAAAAAGCAAACAGTAAAAAATAGAAAAATTAAATGTGAGACACTGACCTCAGATTTGTACCACTACCCGGAGCAAAAAGTATTAACAGCCAATTCATGTATCTTATGCGAACGTTTCTTTCGCATGCTAAACGACAAACAGCTGATATTCGTTTCACACAACAGTCATCAGAACGACAATGCGAAAGAAAATCAATGCGAATGAATACGTAAACCTTTTAGTACGATTTTTGATTTATCTATCTCTTATCGCTGTCATCTATGCGAACCTACATGTCAAAACCATAGAATAATACATACCATAAAATTTTTTATTCGCTCAATAAATTAAACGTCATAGGTACGATGGAAAGTAAACATTGGATGGTAGAAATATGGGTTCAATAATACCAGATGGTGGCAATAGTATACAGCGATTCACAAAGGAACAACAACCGAATTTCGTGTTTTTGCGACAAACTAGTTGTGTTAAATACAATACAAATGTATACCAACGATAAAAGTTAACAAAAAAATGCAAAATATATTTAAATTTTTCAGTTCTACACCAAAACGACAGGAAAAAGTTAAGTGAACATATTTTGTAACTCCACCTGGTGTATGATAATTTTAAATTTAATTGCTCTCATTTCCACGAACCTACGATGAGAGTGTGAAATGAAACGTCAGATGAGAGAATAAGTTTATCTAGGTATGTATTAGTCTATGGTCAAAACAGTCACTTGTCTGTTTGTTATCGCGTAAACAACTACAAGTAATTGTTGTGGCAAAAAACAAAGAAAAAATGGAAACTACAATATCGGAGAGTAAATGGTAAATAAATAATAATATAATTATAGTAAGTGGTCAATAAATAATAGTATATTATTATTATCTTAGCAATAGAAAGTCTACACAGCAGCAGCTACATGCGTTGGTTGAGCACATGGAGCTGAATCCAGAGTTTGCTAGTGGAGTGCCAATACACGCGAACACAACACGAATAAAAAAATATTATTTGCTTTTTTGTTTGTTTGTATTTACCTTCTCATTTCTATCCAGCTGACAGAGTTGTATTTTTTTATGATAAATCCCTTAAAATATCCCACTTTTTTAAGGGAATTTTTGGGGAATTTATGAAATTGTTGATCTGGCCACAATGTAATATGACAACTTATAAATTGTTTAAGGTCCAAATAGTCTTGGCGGTTGCCGGTAGACGGTTGACGGTAAGCGATCAGCTGTTTGAGTTGGGGTTGCATTTTGCATGTGTTAGAAAGAGACAACTAAAATTGACGGTTAACGACGGTAGACTTCTGCAGGTTGCAGAATCAACCGTCAACCGTCAGCCGTCAAGACCGATCAGCTGTTATTGTTATTGCTTTTACTTCGACATTTTGTGTGCGGCAATACACAATTACACGGCAACCACAATTTCCTTTTTATTTTTAATTTTTTTATTTCACATAATCATTGTTTAACACAAAACTCATGCATGCAAATTATATTTTCTACAAATGCTCTTCGATCAGTTGTTTTTTTTTGTTTTGTCTTTCTACCGTCTAACCGTCATAACTAACCGCGCAATATTGAGTAGAACGTCAACCGTCAACCGTCTACCGTCAACCGTCGAGACTAATTGGACCTTTACGTTACAGACGTAAAGCTGTGCGAAAGAACAAAAGAACCTTAGGTGAATCCAATTACGAACGAAAGTGAGTGACTGATTTTCTTTCGCATACATTTTCGTTTGAGTTACATGAATTGGCTGTAAGTGTTTTTCTTTAGAAAACTTTTAAAATTTTTCTATAGAAGAGTTTTAAAATTGTCCTATATAAAAGTTGTCAAATTTTTCTATAGAAATATTTTAAAATTTTTCTATAGAAAACTTGTAAAATTTTACAGAAATCTTTTAAAATTTTTTTATAGAATTGTTTTAAAATTATTCTATAAAAATTTTTTGAAATTTTTCTATAGAAATGTTCTCAAATTTTTCTATAGAAAAGTTTTAAAATTTTTCTATAGAAATCTTCTCAAATTTTTCTATAGAAATATTCTCAAATTTTTCTATAGAAAAGTTTTAAAATTTTTCTATAGAAAAGTTATAAAATTTTTCTATAGAAAAGTTTTAAAAGTTTTCTATAGAAATATTTTAAAATTTTTTTAAAGAAATATTTTAAAATTTTTCTTTAGAAATGTTTTCAAATAGAAACGTACGTTCCGTAAGATATCATGGCCTTGGACGGTTTCGATAAACCTGAAAATGTCAGCTTTTTTTAAACTTTTTTCTTTGGTTTATTAATAAAATTGGCGCGAACTACACTTACTACAAACAACTACACATTTCACATTTGCGTCAGCTGATTTGTTCGAAAGCCAGCGACAGTGTTGTATTCTTGGTAATAAAAAATTATAATTATATGTGAAATTATTGTTATTGGCAGATTCTACAGATAATATTATTCATTAAAATGTTTGTTTTGATACAAAATGCCTACATTTTCATTCATACTTTCAAGTTTTAAAACAAAATTCGAAGTAGAGCACCCCTAGCGGTCAGTAGAATAAACTGATTCGAACAAATTCCAATTTGAAGTAGAAGTTGAACCTACTTCTATGACAAATTTGAATTCCAATTTCACGAAAAAGATGAGAGGGCATTATACGCAATACTGTGAGTGGGAACGAGAAGGCTTGAATTACAAATTCGTTGCTGCCATTGTGAACGCTACTTTAAGTATGAATGACAATCTCAAAGACGAAGAAGACTTATAGTTTGACAAGCTTAGTTTTTAGTTTTCCTTATTTTGCTTTGTTTTAGTAAATTTCTTATTAAAAGTGCAAAAAATCTTTTTAAAAGTTATTAAAATTAAATGTTTTTGTATTCATTTTATTTATTTGTTTTCATTTGCCTACGATAACATAATGTACGACAATTAGTGAAAATTAGTAGCTACTATTGCACACTAGATGGTGCTGAGTATATTGTATGCAGCGTTGATTACACTAAACACTCATACATAGTTCACACCGATTTGATAACGCTTTACGATTGGTTGACGATTACATCGCACATCTTACTCTAAATTTGTGATTGTATTGTGAAAAAGATTTTTACCCCCAGCGTATAGATGTTTACACATCAAAAGTAGAAAAAAGTCAAATCGCCGAGAGACAGAGCTTTCGGAAAAAAATGGAAAAAAAATTCACATAACCTCAATTTGCTCAGCCAGATGGCAGGTAACTTATATTTTTTTTATGTTGAAAGATAGCCATACCTTTCCAAAATGACCTAAGCGAAGCAAAGAGGTCTTACGGTTCCAAAGTTATGACCATTTTATTGAAACTCAAAAATGTTTGTTTTTGTTTATGGAAGCGAAATAACAGCCACACATTTATTTGTTTTTGTATATTATCACGTTTAAGATTTTATTTTCCAGTCCATTCATCGGCGCCTAAAAAAGTAAGTAGTATTTATAAGTATTCATTGATAGAATTTTGTCATTCAACAAGTGTCTACGAACGCGAAAAGTACAAGTGATTTTTGTCCGGTTTTTTAAAAGTGAATAACGAGAAAAAAGTAAAAGTTTACGCTAATCTCTGCTGCAGCAACAGTTTCGAGTACGTTGTATTTTGAATTAGTACAAATGGCAACTTGTTCCAACGAAGAATTAGCAGACGTTCATTACATGTATGGATTCTGCGATGGTAATGCAAGAGCTGCTGCGCGTGAATATGCATTACGTTTTCCTAATCGACGACCAATAAACCGAAAAACATTCAGTGAGACGCACCGCCGATTTCGTGAAGGTACGTTGTTTAAACAAATTGAGCGTCCCGGAAATGAACAACACGACGTTGCAGTTGAAAAGTTAATTTTGGATGCGATATACGAGAACCCAACGACAAGCACAAGACGAATCGCGGTCCAGGTTGGTGTGGCACAATCAAAAGTTTGGCGCGTCCTTCACAAAGAAAAAATCATCCATTCCATTTCACGCCAGTTCAAGAACTCTTGGCGGACGATTTGCCACTACGCGTCAACTTTTGCCGTGAGATGTTGCAACGTGATGTACACGCATTTATGTTTCTACGTTAGATTGTGTGGGCCGACGAAGCGCAATTCACGAGAGACGGCATAATTTCCATAACTTGCACGAATGGGCCCATGACAATCCCCACAACAAGAAAGAAACAGCATTTCAACACCGATTTGCCGTCAACGTTTGGACTGGCATCATCGACAACACCTTGATTGGGCCGAAAGTACTTCCGCCCAGGTTAAATTCGCAAAATTATTTGGCTTTTTTGCAAGAAGTCATGCCAGAAATCCTTGAGGAAGTAGCTCTTCCGGTACGAAATCATGTCTTCTACCAACTAGATGGTGCTCCAGCGCATTACGCGCTTATTGTGCGGGATTGGCTTAACACCAATTTCCCTCGACGTTGGATTGGACGAGCTGTACCAATCGCCTGGCCGCCACGATCTCCAGATCTCACACCACTTGTTTTCCTTTTGTGGGGCTACATGAAAGATGGTGTGTATACTGTGCCGATCCACAATCGTGAGCAGTTACTTGCACGCATTGAGGAAGCTGCGGTGAAAGTTCGTGAAAAGATGACTGAACTAAACGTGGCGGATGTGGTTCGCAAACGGCTGCAATTGTGTTTAGTAGAAAATGGGAACCACATTGAAAATTTCCTTTAACATCAAATGTTTTTTTTCCTTATGTGTTTGATTCTTCAGCCAAAAATTTCAATAAAATAAAATCTTAAACGTGTTAGTTTATAAAAACAAATAAATGTGTGCTGTTATTTCGCTTCCAAAAACAAAAACAAAAATTTTTGCATTTCATAATGGTCATAACTTTGTAACGGTAAGACCTCTGGGCATCGTTTACGTCATTTTGGAAAGGTAAGAGGTATGGCTATCTTTATGAAACATAAGTTACCTGCCATCTGGCTGAGAATATGGAGGTTATGTGAATTTTTTTCCATTTTTTTCCGAAAGCTCTGTCTCTCGGCGATTGATTCTGATTGATTCTGAAAGGCCTCTTAAAGACCTTTCCAACAAGCCCAAAAACTACAAAATCCGACCACTGGCTCAGAAGTTAGCAACTTTACTCTACTACCCTCCGACCGCAAGTCCGAAAATTTTGAACACGCTGCCATTTCGCACCCTCGCATTTTCGGACATAGTCCTAGTGGAATTTTCTTCATGAAATGAGCCAAGGAATACGCTGGAGAAATTTGTCCGGAACTTCCTGAATCACCCTGTATACAAATATAGGTATATATTAAAATTGGCTATTAAGCTAAAATTATATATATAATTATAATTGATCGAAGATAGTGATTTTTAATAGTGATGTCGTAGCACATATTTGTAAAGAATTACGGTTATTTTGTTTATGCCAAAGCAAGGGTTTAACAGCCAAATTTGTTTGAAGGATTTGATGCCTTCGGGGCTTTTGAAATCAGTTCTCGAAGTCGTTGAAAATTAATAATTAACAACTGCATTCTTTCTATCTCCGTTATTTATTTTATAGAGCTGTTTACTTACATACGTAGCTGGCCTGAAACATCCCAAAAGGGTCCAGAGCCTTACAAAATGAGGATATCACGTTTATCCAACAGGCTCGGTCTTCAGCTTTCCTCCTCCAGTGGGGAACACCAAGCTCTCGCAGGCAATATTCCACCTGGTTTTCAACGAAGTCTAGGTCGTTCTTTTTTTAGATGTCCTTAGAGTTCGTTTTCGAATACTTTCCGCACTGGTGCATTCTGCTGATATATATATGTTGCGCTGCATTTCCCTCTTGGAGATTCCCATGATATTCCATCAGCATGCGATAGGACCCAGTATTCTAAGCCATAAAGCAAGACAGGTTGTATAAGAACTTGTTATAGATGGATCTTCGTTTCTCGAGGGAGGGTCTTATCTGTGAAGAGCTTGGTGAGTCCGAAATAATACCTGTTTGGAAGGACAATTCTCCGTTTGATTTCTAAACTGACGTTATTGCACCTGTTTACACAGATCCCAGGAAAATAAATTGGTCCACTATCTTGAAATCATTACGATTATCAACGTTCACCGTTTCATCCTATCGGCCGGATTTTCTGATTGTCGAAACCATTCATTTTGTCTTATCCCTGTCTTCTGCCTAACCCAGTTTTTTTTTTTTGATTTCTTCCCAATTCTCGAAAATACTACAGCAACTTCTCTTAGATTTCGCAAAATGATGTCTAATTCATCAGCATACGCGAACAGCATGTGCCTTTTGCTATTGATAGTTTTATACGTGTTGACTGCAGCTTTTCTCTCGATGATCTCCATTAATATGTTAAAGAGATCGCATTATAGGGTGTTGCCCTGCCTGAGGCCTCGCCTCTTACTAGATGTTTCGGTGAAATCTTTACATAATTTTACTGAGGATTTCGTATCAGTCAGTGTCATTCCACAAGGCTGTGTCAGCTTAGCAGATATACCAAGCTCCGACATAGCTTGGTACATTTTCCCGCATATCAGGCTATCAGAGGCAGTCGTATAATCTACAAAGCGGTGGTAGGTGTTGATTTGATTTTCGAGGAGTCTCTCCTGGATTTGTATTGGTGTGGATATCTGATCGATAGTTGACTTTCCAGGCCTAAATGCACATTGATGAGGTCCGATCATGTCTAAAACAAACGGACTAAGTCTTTCTCACATTACGATTAAGAGGATCTTTTATACGATGGATAAAAGGCTCATTCCACGATAGTTCGTACATATGCTCGGGTGATGTTTTTTGAAAACAGAACACAGTTTGTTAAGACTCCAATAGTCGGGCATGCATTCATCTATCGAGATTTTGCATATGCCCATTTTTTCAACTCAAAGACGCCAGCATTAAACAGACCAGCCGGAAGTCAATCAGCACCAGCGGCCTTGGTATTTTTTTAGCCAGGAAATTATAGTTTTAACTTCACTTTGGATAGAAAGGGGTCCGTCGACGTCATCGTAGTGTATTTGCTTAACGTCCTTACCTATATTGAAGTCTTTAGGGACAAGTAAAACAGAGAAGTGATCTCTCCATATTCCCAACATACTCCACATATCTGTTACAAAATTCCCATCCTTATCTCTACAAAAGGGGGGTTTAGAATTTACGGGTCTCTTACTTCCATCTGTGTAACTCAATTTTCTCACTCTCGCGCTTTCTCCACAACACCTTTTTCTTCTTAATCTACTTCGTCTTTCCTCTTCACCTTATGCCGATCTGTCGCTGCGCGCACTGCAACTGACTGAAGCATTGCCATACGTGCAGCGTTTTCTTCAAGCCACACTCTTCCTCATTCCATGGTTTGTCTCTAAGCGGGTTTTCACAACCAAGTACGGTCTATGCAGTTGTTTTCATAGAGTGGGAAATGTACTTTCACTGCACTTCCTGGCCTTGAGGCGGGTGTGCGTGCTGCGCCAGTATCTGAGTCCGTGGCTATACCTGGTAAATGCAGCTTTCCCATGCCCAGTTTACTATATGTCTGGTTTCGTACGGCTTTCTCTCTGCTTAACATTTGCTGCAACCAGGCAGTGATTCGAATCGTACAAGCTGCTCGAATCACACGTACGTCCATTAGACTAGTAGAGTGCTTTCCATCAATTCCTAGGTAATCAATCTGGTTCTTGTTCTTTTTATAAGGGTATATCCAAATAGCCTTATGGATGTCTTTCCGTTGGAGTCTGGTACTACTGACAAAATTGCTTTTCACCGCGGCAAACTCTAACAGTCTCATTCTGTTATCGGAAGTGATGAAGTGAAGACTAAATTCACCGATGGTTGATTCAAAGATATTTTCCCTGCCGACTTTAGCAATAAAATCACCTAGAACAGTCTTAATTTCATGGCCAGAGCAGCGGTAGTATTTGTCATCTAGGCGCTCATATACCTCCCCTTGGTGTCCCGTATTTCTTCCGCTGGGGCACGTACACGAATTTACAATATGTTAAAGAATTTCGCTTTTATGCTGATGATTGAACCTCGGGACCAGATGCCGCAGTCTTTTACCAACTACAAATCCGCAACCAAATTCATAATTTTTTTCATAGCAACTGTAGTATAGCTCATAGTTATTCTACCTTGTGTTGCGATGACCTGTCTCCTAGATAGCAGCAATGCCAGCTTCATAATTCTCGAGGACATTTGCCAGTTGGATTGTGACTCTGGATCTGTAGAGTGTTCAAACATTCCAAATGCATATACGTAAATCGTCGTACTAATAACGTTAGCGGGGGTCATCAACCATTAGGGGGTTTTTATGTTTCTCGTTCTCATTTTGTAATTTCATTGCCAATTTAACGGTGGCAGAAGGTTTTCCATTTTAACCATTTTAATTAGGATGATTATGTCCCGACGCTGATCAGAATGTAGGGCGTTGATACAGGATTTTTGTTCCTTTACTTTTGATCTGCCGTTGGCCAGTAGTGTTGCCTCATCCGCCGTAAAAGCTTAAAATAATATGTCCACTAGCCAGTTGGATCGTGGCACCGGATCTGTATAGTCTTCTAACATTCCAAATGCATATATGTAAATTGTAGTCCTAATAAAATTTGCGGGGGCCGCCAACAAATAAGGGGGTTTTATATTTCTCGTTCTCATTTTGTAATTTCATTGTCAATTTAACAGTCGGAAGGTTTTCCATTTTAACTAATATCAGGATGATTATGTTTCAGTAGCCCATTATGGACAAGACGGTGATCAGAATACAGTGCGTTGAAACTGGAATTTTGTTTATTTACTTTTGATCTGCCGTTGGCCAGTAGTGTTCGCTCATCCGCCTTAAAAGCGCAAAAGAATATATGAAGAGCTTCAGCGGCATGGTCACCTATTTAACCCGAAACTCATCAGTGATCGCATAACCAATCATGCGGCTCAATCGCTTCGTCATCTAGTTAGCTAACAGAGACTTCGGATAAAGCCATTGCCTGGGACATACTTCAAAGAAGTAGTGAGCTGCTTGAACTGCCCTAAGATCAAATCAGTTCTGCTTTGGGAAACCACCAAGCAATTATACTTAGTTATGGCGTTTGCCCTAAAGACACTGTGTATATGGTATACATTGTTTTTTTTATTTGCATTGGATTTGCATTACATTATCTAATGAAAATGCAAAAGAATTACCATTGTTCGCAATGGCAATTACAAAATGTTGTATTTGCATTTGCTCAGGCAATGCAAATGCAGGTTGTGGAATCGGATGCCAATTGTAATGAAATGTGGGACTGCTTTTAATTATTTGACTGCTGGCAATTCTGTTTTTAAAGTAGTTTATATGTAGAGGTTTGTGGCTTCAATAGGTGTTGCCTCATAGTACTTTTAAATTCATAAACCTGTACTGTATAAAATATTTGGAAACCAAAATTGCCAGATATGAAGGAAATGCTTTGAAAATAAGTACAATTGCCCGTGGCATTGAAATTGTTTTGAATTTGCATTTCGAAAGGTAATTCAAATTAAACTGCAACTTATAATTGTCATATAATGAATTTACCCCATGTATGGTAAAGGTGTTTCAAAAGTAAATGAGAAACTTCGATTCTTTTTTTGATTATGTTTATCTGAACCTTTAGAATTTTATTGGTTAATTTGAGAAGATGATATCGGTTGAATGGGCGCCGTCACAATTGACTACCATACGGGTTGGTTTTATGGTATTTTTCATCACTTCGGCGAGAACTTAGGGCGACAGATTCTCGCACTTGTGTCGAATGTTGACCTTGAGGGCTTCCAAGGTCTCGGGATTGTACGCGTAAACACGGGAGTTCAAAAACCCCACAAAAAAAGTCTGGAACGGTTAAATCGGGCTATCTTGCGGGCCAGTGCAAATCGGCAAAACGAGCGATGAGGCGACCCGGGAACGCCGCCTTCAGAATATCGTATGTGGTTCGCGCAGTGTGTGCCGTTGCCCCGTCCTGTTGGAACCACATGTCCTCCAGTCCTAATTCGTCGAATTGCGACAGAAAAAACTTGGTTAACATGGCCCTATAGCGCGCACCGTCCACTGTATTCGTTTGACCAACGGCGTTCTCGAAAAAAAATGGCCCGATGACTCCTCCAGCGTGAACAGCGCACCATACAGTCACTGTGAGCTGGTGGCTCCTCGTGCATCACTCGTGGATTTTCGGTGACCCAGAAGCAATAGGTTTGCTTATTCACGTACCCGCTGAGGTGGAAATGAGCCTCATCGCTCATTATGATTTTGGTGGAAAAATCGTCCACTTAGTCCACGAGATTGAGGATGGCTTGGGCGTAGGTTACACGCATTTGGCGGTCGACAGGCAGCAGCTGATGTACGGACTGGACTTCGTATGGGAATATGCGCAGGTTTTTGACCAAAATTCGCCATAGGGACTACCGGCTGATGGCTAATTACGAGGCACGGTGTCTGGTCGATGTTTCCGGCGACAGCTCGACATCCTCGGAAACAGCGGCGATATTCTCGGCAGAACGGGTGCTCAGGGGCCGGCCACTCCTGACAACGTCTTGTGTGGTCCCATACTCTTCAAGGTTAGTGGCCAAACGGCACAGTGTTTGCGCAGTCGGTGCCGGACGGCCATGGAATCGGCGACGGTATTCGCCCTGCGCCAACACCACAGACGAATTGGTACGCAAAAAAGTAGACACGATTATTCCGCGTTCTTGGGGAGTTTATCCCTCCATGGATTGTTTACTTGTATTCTACATCTGTCTAGTCCAGAAATGTCAAAACAGATTTGACATTGGCGGCCATTTGCAAAAATAAGAGCATCTTCCAATCGGGTGGTCACTTTCGAAACACCCGTATATGGGAATATAATCGACAATAGTACGAATTAATGCAGAGAGAATATCTAGGCTAAAGCAAATACTGATGAATCAGTTGAAAGGTATTCGAAGGCGTGCTCGATGAAAGCCACCAAATTGGACGGCCAAGACTTAGCTGCAAGTGCATTTATAAACTGAGGAGTAAAGACTAAATATATTAAATCTTACTAACGCTGAATATATGTTCCAAGGATAATAAATTTAATTATGTTGCTAAACAATAGATCCACAACATATTTTATCTTAATCACTCCAAAGCTCGATACCAGTTCTTGGTCAGATACGACAATGATTTACAATATTTCGCTGCTTCTATTTGAGTTGAGTTGCAAGAGCGGTTTCTACAAGTTACATAAGAAAATACAGCCCATTAAAATGTATACATCACAAAGAGTTAACCCTTTTGTTAATAATGAGAAAACTAACACATTGCCATTTGTGTGGATATCTTATTAGTTATTTATTTATCATAACAGCTTCGTCTGCAAAATTCCTAATTCAAATATAAACAAAACTTTTAAATGTTTGGCTGATTAATAATGAAATAATATCAAAGAGATATCTGGCCTTTCAAATGTAACAAATTATAAATTTATAACAATACCTTAAGAAGGCAAAGTAAAAGTTTAAGTTTGGGAAAATTTAAACAAAGAGTGACATATTCTTGTTGTAGCACTAAGGACAACAATGCCGCTTGTATAATCGGCAAAGAAAATATTTGTCGAAATTAATTAGCATTATATCTGGAGAAATTCTAAACCACTCCGCCACTTAGGCTAACTGTCTTTCAAATATAGGAAATAAATGTGAACGGAGTTTAAGGGTTATTTAAAGGTCATATAACGGAATCTAGAACAAACGGAAAGCAAGTTGTATTTGTTTTCAATATCCTCTGTCAACTTCTCCTCCTTCTGTTTCCTTGTGCATTATTAATTGAAAATGTTTTTAAAGATTTGTCTTAACTTGCACACAAAGATATACTTATACTTCGACCATTTGTTTTCATAACCAAATATATTTGTATATGTATGTAGTGGCTTAGTACGCTGCCCAGTAGGGTGTATCGACTTTTAACTTTTTTTTGCTTTTCAAATTCCAAGTTGAAAAAAATTGCTACTAGGTACCACAACTTACCACAAAAAAGTTTTGGATTTGAAAAAAAAAAATTTTAGGTCTCATGCACAAGGCCTAGAGTTTTAATTTTTTTCAAAAAATTCCAAATTTTTGATGTGTTAACATCTATAGCGGCGTATAGGGACTAAATCTATCAAAGTCAGATTTAATGCTGCTGCTAAAACCAGATTTTATGCTGCTGTTAAACCAGATTTTCTGCAACTGCGAAAGAGAATAATGACGTGTTAAACAAAAATGAGCGAGAAAGAGAGCAATGAAAAAGTGGTGTGGCAGGGGCGAGGCAAACGAAATTGTGTCTATAGCGTATGTATTAACATAATAATGTATGTATATACATGTGTCTGTTGTTGTTGTTGAATGGAGATATAAAGCATAGCCACGCAAAATTTCATTTGCAATGGTTTACAATATTTCGCTGCTTCTATTTGAGTTGAGTTGCAAGAGCGGTTTCTACAAGTTACATAAGAAAATACAACCCATTAAAATGTATACATCACAAAGAGTTAACCCTTTTGTTAATAATGAGAAATCTAACACATTGCCATTTGTGTGGATATCTTATTAGTTATTTATTTATCATAACAGCTTCGTCTGCAAAATTCCTAATTCAAATGTGGCTTGCGCTTGCGCAGTCGACGTTAATACGTCAGCTACGTCAGCTAATACGTCAGCTACTTCGTACAAAGTATGTGTGATGTTGTGTGTTTGATTGTTTCGTTGTTGTTGCTATGGCCAAACAAAGCGAGTCATTTGATGTTCAGCATTGCCAAAACTATTATACTATTAAACTATTATTTTTTATTTTCCAATGTAACATTTACGAATGTGTTCATAGAAATCGAACAGGTACCGTGTAGCAAAAAGGTGTTAACACATCATCCGTGAGTTTGAACACTCATTGATTTTTTTTTTAAATTTTAAAAATAAAATCAGATTTTAGGTCTCCCGCACAAAGTTAATTAATTTTGATGAAATTTTGTGTATATGAACCATGTTTTATGTAAGGTTAAACCACCGGAATTAGCAGTACTTTTGTTACAGAAAAAAATAGTTGGACGGTATAAATTGTATGAGAAAGGTTTTGAAAGAAACTTATGATATTTGCTATTACTGTTGTTTATTACGAAAGTATAAAAGGTTATAAAATGTCATAAAATGTAGTATAATAACACTGTGAGACAGAATTAGATTTTTTCAAAATGATGGGGTTCTGTAAACGGATTCTGGTAGATAGGTCTGAAAAAAAATAAGTGTGTATTGGCGTTTTGCTAGATCTGATCAGCATTTTTTTTAGGAACTTTCCTGCAACATATGATGGGGTTCTGTAAACGGATTCTGGTAGATAGGTCTGAAAAAAAATAAATGTGTATTGGCGTTTTGCTAGATCTGATCAGAATTTTTTTTAGGAACTTACCTGCAACATATCGGCATGCAAAATTGTGTGTTCGTTACTTCTGAGGTACAGTACAAAATATGTTCAGAAGTTTTATAGAAAAGATTCAGATAAACATTTTTGTGGAACAAATTAACCCTCTGTCACGTATAACCATGATTTTTACTTTTTGTTTGAAAACTACTACTCCAAACTGACTGGGGGCGTGGTCAAAATGTTCTACAAAAATTATCGCCATAAAATTGCACTATTCTTTTCGTCTTATTTTCAGTCCAATTTTAATGACGATTTGTCTCCATTTGATCATATAGATTTAAATGGGATAAATTCTTCACTGGATTTTAGTCTAATGCTTATCTCAGAAGAGGATGTCGTAAATGGTATAACCAAACTTTCTAATTCCCCCAAAAGCGATAATGATGGTTTATCAGCCCTTGTTTTAAAGAAATGCACCCGTTCTATAGTACATCCCCTTAAAATAATATTTAATAAATCTCTGAGTGCGGGCTACTTTATTCAAAGATGGAAGTTTACAACTATTTTGCCGATACATAAATCTGGCAATAAAAATGATGTTTGTAATTATCGACCAATTTCTAAATTAACAAATGTTGCTAAAATCTTTGAACACATAATTTATGATAAAATTTTCTTTAGCTTAAAGCGGCATATTTCCATATCCCAACATGGTTTTATGGTTGGAAGATCCACAACCACAAACTTAGCTGTGTTTACTAACTTTTGTATATCGTCTTTTGAAAAGGGCTATCAAGTTGATTGCATTTACACCGATTTTGCAAAGGCTTTTGACCGTATCCCCCACAATCTCCTCTTGGCGAAACTTGGTAAGATTGGGTTTCGCCCGCCAATGTTATCATGGTTCCGTCATTATTTAACTGGTAGATGTTCAGTGGTATCTGTCGATGATTTAAAGTCCAACTCGTTTGTTCCTCTCTCAGGTATACCGCAAGGTAGCATTTGAGGCCCACTATTATTCAATATTTTTATAAATGATATTTCTGCTATCGTAAAATCTTCTCAATGTCTATTGTATGCAGATGATTTGAAAATTTTTAAACAAATCTCATCTGTTCGTGATATTATGGATTTGCAAAATGATTTAGATAGGATTGTGTTCTGGTCAGATTTGAACGGCCTTCCTTTAAATGTGAGTAAGTGCTTCACTATGTCATTTCATAGACTTCGTATAAGTTTACCTTCTTTATATTCAATAAAGGGGTTAGGTTTACCCTCTGTTGATGAAATTGTAGATTTAGGAGTGGTATTTGACACTAAACTTTCTTTTAACAACCATCTTAATACTATGTTGCCCAAAGCATATTAAATGTTTGCTTTTATTCGCCGGAACTCTGATAAATGCTTCGACCACTATACAAAGAAGACTTTATTCATCTCCTTTGTGAGATCAAAGTTAGAATACGCTTCTTTTATTTGGGGACCAAATGCTAAAGTGCATATTAATCGTGTGGAAAGGATTCAGAAAAAATTTATTAAATATACGTTTTCTTTTCTTAATTTCCCAACAGACTCTCATTCTAATTTTATTCCTTCGTATGCCGATCAATGTTCTCTAATAGGGATGAAAACGCTTGAAGCAAGGCGAGATATTTTGTCGATAAACTTCTTGTATGGCATTATTTGGGGCTTAGTTGACTGTCAAGATTTACTGCAAGTTATTCAAATAAATGTACCTTCTAGATCTTTAAGATTTAACTCGTATTTCTTTAATGTTGGTTTTCATAGAACTGAATATGCACTAAATGAGCCATTAACTAAAGTTTTAAGATTATATAACAAACACTGTAATCAATTAGATATAAGTTTTTCACATCAGCATTTTAAGACTATTCTAAATAACTTAATTAGTTGATGTATCTATTATTTAGTTGTAGGTGCTAGTCTGTAAGGATTCATTGTGTATCCATAGACTGAAATAAATAAATAAATATGTGTCCGAACACTCCAAAACACAAATCATAGCCCAAATAGTAGATGATAAAACGTTATTTAGAAACATATTACAACAAAATAGTCGAAAAAACTTACTTAAATTCTAGTCCTTTGCAGACGGTTTGTACTGGCTCTTGGTCTCGAACGTATGTAGGTAGCTCTTTACGGTCTTCCAGTCTGGCACTGATAAAACCATCTCTTTCGATCAGCCCACATGCTCGCTTCGAAGCTTCTCTGACTTCCTTGACAATACTATCCACCGCTTGAGTGTGATAAGGCATTCTAAATTCAACCCTTCCACATTTGCAAGTTTCAGCAATTGACTCCAACTCTTCTAGGGTCATATCAGTAACAAGAGGGGGTTCGGTTATTGAAGTGGTGGATTCCCAGTCAATCATATGTATGTATTTAGTCTTTGGCATCAAAATTGATCTGAAGGGGTTTAAATACCCGTACCCCTTTCCTTTCGGTTGCACGAGCTTTCTGGATTGTCTTTTGAGCCAAGGCTCTAATATGTTTTCGTTCATCGAACAGCATAAATATCAAAGCATGCTCTGGGTGAGCCATGAAAGCATTTCTCTCTAACGTTGCATGGGCGACTTTTTTTAGCTCATCTTCCAAGTAATTGGTGAAAAGAATCATTTTAAAAAAATTAATGGAAACTTGGGGGATTTGGGGATTGCACTTAATTAACAACCATGATGGTATGCAGACCTTCATTATAAACCCTGCAATCTTTCTTATCTGAGGGGTCGAATCATCGGTGGCTACATACACACGAATTACTCGATTTGCCAGAGAAACGCACCTGGCGTGCGAGATGTTGCCGGGGTATCATTTGGCCAATTCTTCTGTACATGTGCCTGTTGATACAGCTTTGGATGTTTCGTACAGATACTTTTGGTCTGTACTCAACTCGTTAAGATCAACCTCTGGTATATTGCTTTCAAATGCAACAAAATTTACAACTTCCAGATTTTGGTAGCTTAAAAGTTGTTTACCAATAGTCCCACTAAATTTATTTCCTTTTAGGCCCTGAACATTTTTTAATTTTCTCAAGTTGCTGGTGCCACAAACATGAATTGAAGCTCTTTTCCATATCTCCTCAAGTTTTAAAGCAACTCTCAATGCAATTGGCTTTTTTGCAGGCTGATGAATTCCCTCTTGTTTTATTTCAACGCGTACCCACTCAAAATACTTCAATACATCCATCTTGGTCGGCAGAACATTAAGACCACTCACATCGATAGGTTGCCCGATAACCGGCATGTCGGTAGTTTGTCTAGTTAAATGCAGTTTTTTACTCATCTTGAACACAACTACACTCACTCGAGTCATAGAAACGGTACAGCGCACTAAAAACACTTAGCTACTGCCTGCCGGTAGACGAGTACTGACCGCGGTGCGATAGTCTGGCCATCCCCCTCCCCATCACTTTGATGGGCGCCCAGACATACCAATCACGTACCTACTCGCAGTATCGAACATGAGCATTACGTTCGTGAGGGTGATGTCTGGTCATCCTAACTGAGTTCATGAACTACCCAACTTGTACTTCATTATTTCACTTATTACAATAATTCCAACCAAGCTCAACCAGGTTTTAGTCAAATTTAAGGTTTGAACTCTGAACAACACAAATATCAAAGTACTGCAAAATTTCAAGAGCTGGATAATATTTATGACTTTTAGGCCTTATGCGGGAGACCTAAAATCAATTTTTATAAAAAAATCGTTTCTAACTTATTTGTATGCCCTAATATTACTGTTTTTTAACTTGGTATAAAAACAAAAGTAACGATTTTATTTTTTAAAATTTTAAAAAAATTTGGAATTTTTTGAAAAAAATTAAAAACTTTAGACCTTGTATAGGAGACCTAAAGATTTTTTTAAAAATCCAAAACTTTTTGTGGTACCTAGTAGCAACTTTTTTTCAGCTTGGAATTTGAAAACAAAACAAAAATTTAAAAGTCGATACACCCTACTGCCCAGTGTACTTAGCTCTATCTAATTTGATATTCTTTTGTTTGCGCTTCGTTGCGTGTTACTTTGTTAGGTAAATATTTTATTACATTCAAGTGTCGTTAGGTTGTCGATTTGTGTTCCATTCGTAGAAGCCCTTTAGTACTTAAATACTCACACCCTCAGTTTTATGTTCAAGGATCAGGTGACGTTATCTACTGATTACAGTTTAACTGCTATTTGGATTGTTAAACATGTGTGAGTTATACTACATAATTAAACTGTACTAAAAGTACAACAATTAACACAGCAATTAACCAAACGCAACGCATTTAATGAATTTGTTGCCATAAAACTAAAGACTTAGACATGTTTACGATGAATCTCGGTAAGTCGGGGTAAATAAAATAGCTTTTTTGATTAACTCTCGTGAGACAGAAGTAATTAGAACAATCACGATACGACAGTCGATGGGACTCAATTGCAACTGTTGTCATTAATCGACTAAACCATAGGGAAACCATAATTACTTGAGTTGTGTAATTCAGGACATAAGTATGTATACAGTTTTTTGAGGGCGTTCAAATGAAATGGCCACAAGTATAACCTTAATTTTCGATATGACGATTAAGTTCGATAGTTTTATATTTGGACACCGTATTTGCCCTAGTTCGAGAATTTGTAAACGTGTGGCACTCGACTTCAACAATTACGTACTAAACCTAAATTTATAGTTTATAAATTCTCATTCTCATGATAAACAACTAAAACTCCAGTACGTTAATTTCAATTAGGTGAACCGACTTATTCCTACCCTAACCATAAGTTATCCATAGGGCCCGTTTGTAATTTAAAACAGTTAATCCAAATTCTGAAGAGAATTATTTGACGTAGTAATTTTTAAAAATTATCGGAACAGTTCGTCTGTGAATTTGGCACAACATGCATTTCAGCACAGGCTTCCCAGCCGGCTTACGTCAACTGGTCAAACAATGAGGCATTTAACAGCTCACGTCGAAGAGACTGTAACAATATGTAACAGAGGCGGACTTGTTGTGGTCATTCCGACGAAAATATATCCGCTGTGGCTGCAGATGTCGCGGACGATCCGTCAATATCGATCCATATAGTTGGTCGTAGATTTGAAGATGTTCCCCTGCAAAGTACTTGCAATCCACCAGCTACTGCCAACATATGTAGATGGAGGACATATGGCTTCAATAGGATGATTCAACTGCACACACAGCTCTAGCGACGTTGGTAGTTTTGAAGAACACTATTCCGTGTCGCGTAATGTTTCGTTTATATGGTCTCAATTGGCCGCCAGGAGTATTCACGTCGTATGAGATTGTGTCAACCTTTAATTAGATCGTTTCAATCCATAATGAGGTTGTGCCAACCTCGAAATTCGGTTACGGCAAATTCGGCTCTCTGCAAGATAATAGCCCAGCATTCATTAAGACCAATGCCTGAGCCGACAGTTAGGCGGCAGTCCAGTACAAGGACGCTTTATTACTGAATTCCATATCTGCCCAGGCCTACCGCAGACCTCTTAAGAAGATGGCCCAACAGTACGATATGAACATGTCACAGGCACATTCCCGGGATTTGTAGATCGAATGAGGTGGGCAGACGAGGTACTACCTTACAGGTTTTACAAGAACTGAAACGTGTGGTATAACCCTGGAGCGCTCCTGCGAGATTGATTCTATATGATGGTACAGGTGAGGTGGATTGCGGATGACGGGATACTGTCTTATTGGTAGACAGGAGGTGAGGAGAACCTGGGGACTAATATCGTTTGTAGGAGCTGGAACAAAGGGCAAGAGGAAGAATCCACTGAACAGGGTCCTGCACGTGTTTAGTATTTGTGGGGAAAAGTATATCTGCTATGGAAATCTACCTATTTAACGGCCTGGGAGAATTATCAGAAAAAGGATGCAGCAAAAGTCACATGCTGCACGCGTATGCTGATGATATAGATATAATTGGGCGCACAATTTGCGAAGTTACTGCTGTATTTTTCTGAATTGATAAAGAGTCAGCAAAAGTGGGTCTGACAGTAAATGAGGACAAGATAAAATTAATGGTTTCAACAAGAAGGGCCTCTACGCGATTAGACCAAGGCGTGAATGTTGATATCCGTTATAATTTCGAGGTGGTTGACGAATTTATATAGGACGATAAATAGATGTTATTTTGGGCTAAGCAAGCACTTTAAAGATAAAGCCCTCTCTCGCGAAACAAAAGTCCAGCTGTACCAGACTCCCATACAATCTGTCTTGATTTATGGCGCAGAATTCTGGGTCATATCACAAGCAGGCAAAACATCTGTAGGAGTCTTCGAGAGAAAAATTGTCCGAAAAACAAATGGCCCTATTGTGCACAACGGCGAGTATGTTGTCTTAGGTTTGTAAGGTCCCTGACCCCCCTGGGTTGTTCGAGACCAGATAAATAAGTACGTAAGATGTAGATGAGGTCTTAGCGTCATGGAGAACATAATTGTTCCCTCGGTGGGGTCTAGTGCATAATTGAATTAGTCCGTGGTACCACAAGGGGCTAATAGGTTTAAGTGAGTCGTTCATCAACTACCACCCACACATATCCTATCCTCTATCGGAATGAAGCAGTGTGGAAAGTACGTCGTTTAACCCGCCAACGGTGACGCAAATTTGACTTTAATTAATGGTGACGCCGGTCTCATGCACCGGGGTGTTCAACTGAAGATTTTTCGACACTTATTGCTAATAGTTAATGTTGTTTTTTTATTTCTGTACTTTGACAATAAAACAAAGATATAAAACAACATTTTCTGTAATATACAATCAGTTTCCAGTTACTATAGGGTGGACCAAAAGTCATGATACGGTTTATAAATTTTATAACTTTCGCATCTGTATATATATAAAATTCTAGTGTCACAATGTTAGTTACCTTACTCCTCCGAAACGGCTGGACCGATATGTATGAAATTTTGTGTTCATATCGGGTTGGTCTGAGAATCGGCCAACATCTATTTTTCAAAAGTAACCCAGGCTGTGCCACGCCCCCTTTTCAAAATTTGTTTCTAATACACCGATTGTTATGAAAATTTCACAATGTTTGCCACATCAACAGCAACGAAACAGCCAAACACACAACATCACACATACTTTGTATGAAGTAGCTGACGTATTAGTGTGTCACCATAACGTCGGCTTGCAAATGAAATTTTGCGTGGCTATGCTTTATATCTCCCTTCAACGACAGTAACAGACACATGTACATACATACATTATTATGTTAATACATACGCTATAGACACAATTTCGTTTGCCTCACCCCTGCCACACCACTCGGTCATTGCTCTCTTTCTCGCTCATTTTTGTTTAACACGTCATTATTCTCTTTCGCAGTCGCAGAAAATCTGGTTTTAGCAGCAGCGTAAAATCTGACTTTGATAGATTTATGCGCTGCTATAGATGTTAACACATCAAAAAAGTTGTTTAATTTTTTTCATTTAGCCCATAACTTTGTTCCAAAAAAACGTCGAAAAATATCTACGCATTTTCGTTTTACGCACGCTTTTGTGATGATGTGTTTTTCTATATAAAATGTGTGAATGCATTTGTGGCCATGACATCTTTGAATCCTTTCTGTCGGCAGGGCGAAGTCTGCCGGGTCAGCTAGTATACATATATATTATTTTTCAGATTATAAAATGTTCAAAATGGAAATTTGCTTACACTAAATATGGAAAATAATGACCCCGGTTTTCACCTTCGCAATAATGGGCTTATTTTAGACCATTTTCAATAACATATTTAAAAATTTGTGGCTGTAGCGTTCGAATTTCTGCAACAATGTTGGCCTTCATTTTAAGGCTCATCTCGGGCTTGTTCCACTATACTCGCTCCTTTAAATTACCCCAAAGGAAATAGTCGGGGCGAACGCGCTGGCAAGTTAATTTCCGAACTTCTGGCATTTATTAACTCTTCAAAAAATGTACTTAAAAGTGCCATTATGTCTCGAGCAGTAGCTCTATCCTACTGAAACAACATCTCAGGTCTGTTTTCAAGAGCAGGACGTAAACAATTTTTTATCATAAACCGATACCGCTCTCCATTTACGGTTACAGCACTTCCATCTTCATTTTCGAAGAAGTAAGGTCAAATGAAATATTCAGATGTAATGCCACACCATACTGAACATCTAATGGAGTGCAATGGGTGTTGATGAATGGCGCTTGAATTTTCAGAACCCCAGAACCTACAGTTCTGCTTATTAACAAATCCATTCAAATGGAAATGAGCTCCATCACTCATATTCAGATTTTCAATAAAGTTGATTTCATTTCTGACCAACTGTTGAAATTTAACTGCAAAATTTAGACGTTGCCGACGATCTGCTGGTTTTAATTCCTGCAACAATTTTATCTTTTATAAGAGTAACAGTAAATCTTTTTTTCAAATGGGCCGTAGTGACGTACGAGACATTCTTAGCTCAGCAGAACGCCTTCTGGCAGATATTTTCTGGTGTTTCGTCAACACTTTGCTCTACACGTTCAACACGTCAACAAAGAATATTTTTAGATCCCTTTTGTAAGAATATGTATTATATTTTCCCGAAAAGGTATATTTTTTTGATGAGAGGTACATTTTTTATTAAAAGCTAATGTTCTTATGTGACAAAAAGCCTAAGAGTACGAAGTTTTTTTTAAAAAGAAAATACTTTTTTTAAAAACAGGTACTTTTTAAAGAAGTGGTACTCTTTTTAGGACAAGGTTATTTTTTAAGAAAATTTATTTATCTCAAGAAAAGATAAGAAAAGATATTATTTTATTTTTAAGAAAGGGTACTTTTAAGAAAAGGAATTTTTGTAAGAAAGGGTATTTTATGTAAGAGAATGTATTTTTTACGAAACAACAGGTACAATTTTGAGAGTGGGTATTTATCTCAAGAAAAGTTATTTCGTTTTACAAAAAAGGTACTCTTTAACGAAAAGGTAGTTTTTTAAGAAAAGGCACTTCTTTAAGATGAGGTATTTTGTTAAGTAAAGCATCTCTGTTTAAGAATATGAATAGGTATTTTTTTTGAGAAAATTTACTTTTTTTAAGAAAACGCAGTTATTTAAGAAACTTTTAGTTCTTTAAACTTCTTTCACTTTGGCTTTTCGAACCTTACTTTTTCTTCGGTTCAAACTACAATATGTAATAAGCAGGCTCCAACTAGATAATTTCTCATTAAACAAGAACTATCCCCCGATATGTTAGTCTAGACAAAAACCAAACCAAAAGTACGAGTGTAAGAGTAAGTGTGCTGCCAGAGGGTGCTAAGTGTGCTGCCAGATTTGTACTTCATGGATTTGCCAGTCTTGCACTTTAGCTTTTCTAAATTTACTTTTAGTGGGTTCAAAACTACAATATGTAATAAACAAGCTCCACCTAGAAAACTTCCGTTTAAACCAAACCAAACCAAAAGTACCCAATATCGTTGATAGTAATGTTTTGTAATAAAGTAGTTCAAAAAAAGATGTTTAAAATTTTTTCATTTAGCCCCCATCCCGTAACGTGCGATACGGAACTTCGTTTCAAAAACTATATATCACCAGTTTTAAATTTTGGATCAATTTTTCTACTCATATCCAACATATGCAGGCTTCAATATAATATAAGTTATTTTTTCTTAAAGACTGATCGCTCCATGCACGATAATGGAATAAATTTTGGAGATTTTTGTTTGTTTGTGATTTGTTAGAAAAAGGCATAAGATTCGGAAAAGTTGCATTGCGACATGTGATAAATGCTAGGCTAATCAATATCTCTGCGATCTGTATTCGTAGCTTGAAAACTTCGCACAACTGGCACGCATCTCTTAAGCGACAGGGCCAAGCAATTTGCTATGAATATTTACTAAAGTCACAATATATCATCCGTATCTCGGTATAGCATATACCACATACACTTTTTTCTCATTTAATGTTACAACTTTACATGAAAAATTATTTATAAAACTTATTGAACATAAGTCACTTTTCTTTGTGAGCCAAGACATTACAAAATATTACAAACATATGAAGCAATCAAAATTGGACTTGAAAATAAGATTTTATTATAATATAATTTAACATAAAACCAAAAATAGTTTGTGCATTTTTATTATTCATTAATTTTATAGACATTTGAGGAGTTAATGTTGAAGATGAATAAATTGGCTAAGTTGGATCTAGATTAGGTTTAGCTAGGTTTTTTTCAATATATGAGACCTGGTCTACGAAAACGTACCTATGGTCAGAAAACAACTTTTCGAGCAAACAGTTGTTAAAGATTACGAGACGCGTTTGCGCGTACCATTTGTGTTTCCGCTTCCATCTCTTACTTTTTCTTGTTCCCATGGCTCTATTAGCAAACTTTGCTAATGTACAGTTTTGCTTTTACGTTTATTTGAATTTGAATTTTTATGACCGATTTACACGAAATATTTTCGTGGTTTATTTTAGTAAAATTGCCCTAACAGATAGTTTTTGAGCACAGATATTTTTTGAGCAAATTTCAAGTGTCTCATTTGAAGAAAAATAAATAAAGTTAGAGGTCTGGGGGTTGTTTCATTGAAAACTACTAAACTAAGTTCAAAAAACCAAAATCAATTTTTTCTCGATGCGGTATATCGGCAATTACCCTTTCCTATAAACCCCATTAATTATAATTTCTCAAAATTTCGCTGATACAGCTTAAAAAAGCAAAACACTGGGCTTTCTACTCTAAAATTTAGACAAGACTGCATTTATTGCATACTTCAAATGATTTTCTTCAAAACTCTTGATGCTCACCTTACCAACTGACACATGCTATATTTCGCCATCCTTGCAATTTTGAAAATGTAACCAAATTATATTAAAATTATCCAAAATATGAAATTGCATCTCGCTTTCACCTCAAGTGAATTGCGGGACGTTAAGGGGTTAATTGTTTTTTGTAAATTTAGTGTGAGTATTATACTTCAACGACTTCCTTAATAACCAAATCCTGTAGCTTACACCTTTTTTTCGTCCCGGACTAATGTTATGCTCTTAAAGAGCAATCTGGTATCGTCGACAGTAACTGAGTGACGTCTGAAGTGGCCGTTCAAAATAAAATCAGCAACATCTAAATAAATAACTAACCACTCCACTGCGTACGTAACAACGAACTTTGTTTATATTTGTATTCATTTAAAATCCCATTAAAAAGTATTTGCACATTTGATTGAAAAACTCTATCAGACTAATTAGGATCTAAAACGTGACTCCGTTCAACAGAAACACCCCGCCAATTTAACAATTTAAACCAATTAATTCAGTGTGATTAACATTTAACGTTTAGCATTATTCCCTTGATACTTAATACAAATGTTTAGAGTTTAGTTTTTTGGTAGGAGATGTTTATTAATATTTAAATACTGATATTTGTATTATCTCCGGCGCAGAAACACTCTTTGCGAATACATTTTTCTGATGTTCAATTATGCACAATATTTTCAAAAATGCGACAAAGGGGAAAAATGTTTGGAGTCATTTAACCTTAAATAGACATTTCCGAAATTGGTGGTATGTATTTGTTTATACAGATATAAACACTAGCACATGCAATTAAATTAATTATGTAAATCGCTAAGCATTGAAAAGAATATCACAGAGTATATTGTGTAATTAAAATAATTGCATAATTAAGTGGTATGATGAGTTAGATGGGAATGACTAAGTGAGCTATAAACGCTTAATGGGAATTTAATGAAAATTGTTTATATAACTTGAAGTGCGAGGGTAGGGTGGTATTCTAAAATGAGGCCGAAAATAATGATAGCTATTATTTTTAGTCTTATTGGATAGATGCAAATAAAAGCAAACTATTTTGCAAATGCAGCCATAAACCGATAAACGGGTTACATATTTGCATACTCCATCCTGATTTTAATGCTTCTTATGAATTTTCATTATTTTAATTAATATATTCGCATTTCCTTACACTGATACGCGTAACTCCAAACAATTTCATTAGGAGATATATATGGCGGAGCACACAAAAACTAAGCCACCGCTCTGTTATTGTAGGAAACTTTAATGTTCTTAGTAAGGTTTGCAGCAGAATTATTGTGTATTTTGTTTGCATTGGAAATATGTTTAGAAACTCAAAGTGATTTATTTCATTGATGTTTCATTAAATAAATAAATAAATTGTTTCCCGTTACATCCCATGTAGGGATTAGGGAGAGCTTCTCACAACCAGTGAGCTGTGGGCGTTCTAGTTTTACACTCACTGATTGGGACCTACAGTTTTGCACCGGTTACGAACGGTATTTGGAGAAGCTTTTTCATGGCTAAATACTCGATAGTGTTATTTTTTGTACCACCTTTCGATATAATTATTGCATTAATGCGCCTTAATGCTTAAATATTGTCAGTCTAATATTCCTCCATTCATGCTCAAAGCATGTCCTTAAATCCTTTACAGTTTCAAATTGACGTCCGCTGGCGTAAAGTCGTTGTGATTGTGTTGCCCAAATATTTTCTATTGGATTTATTTCAGGACTGATAGCTGGCCATTCGATCACATTTATATTTCTGTCGGAGAAAAATGTCTTAGTTGTTTTGGCATTATGGATGGCGGCGTTATCCTGTTGAAAAATCCATGGTTCGTCACAAAAATTTTCATAATTTCAATTAAATCAATAATCAATTCAATTATTCTGTCGAAAAATCCATGGATCGTCACAAAAAGTTTCATAATAATCAATTAAATTATTGTGCTTAATATACAATTCTGCATTAATTTTATGATTACATATCCGAGTACATCCATGGTAGCATAAAGCAGCCCTTATCACAACTGAACCACCTTGAAAATTTCTTCTGAAATATTATTATCGTTGGCGCCGAATATCAGCCCAATATTTTTCTTGTCCATCAGGTCCTTACTTTACCTTTATTGACTATTTTACAACCTCATGACGTCAGACGTCTTACACATATTAATTAAATAAATTTCAACATATTCTTCCAACTGGCTCTATCCTTTGCCTTTTCTCGCCTGTTAATAACACCAAGGATACGGATGGATTCTTCGGCCTGGTCTTTCCAGCGGAGTCTTGGTCGTCCTCTTATCCTGCTTCCATCGGTTACGTTATCGAAAATCTTTCGCGCTGGCTCATCCATTCTGGTAACATGGCCTGGCCAACGCAATTGGTCTAATTTAATTCGCCTAGCTATGTTTACGTCAGAATATAGATTATTTAGCTCTGGGTTCCCGCGACGACGGTACTCGCCGTTTTCCATAACAGGACCATATATTTAACAGAGAATTTTTCTCTACCAGGTGTTTTCCATCCGCTCGCGATATGACCCAAGTTTCGGAGCCATATGTCTAGACAGGTAAAATGAGAGTCTGGTGTAGCTGGACGTTTGTCCGTCGAGAGAGGGATTTGTTCCTAACCTGCTTGCTGAGCCCAAACTAGCATCTATTTGCAACCACAATTCTCCTATCTATCTCCAGGCTGACGTTGTTGTCCTTGTTCACGACGGATCCTTATTAACAGCAAGACCCACCTTCGCTGATTTCTTTTCTATTCTTGAAAATGCTGCAGTAACCTCTCACAAATTTCGCACAATGATGTCTATGTCGTCAGCATACGCCAGCAACATATGGCTTTTTGTGTTAATGGTCTTGTTCGTATTTACTGCAGCCTTTCTCATTATTATCTCCATTAAGATGTTGAAGATATTACACGAAAGTGTGTCCGCTTGTCTCAGTCCTCGCTTGGCACAGAATGGTTCAGTGAGGTCTTTCCCCGCTTTCACTGCTGATTTGGTGTTGGTCAGCGGCATTCTACAGAGGCGGTTCAGTTTTGCCGGAATCCCAAGTTCAGACATAGCTTCGGACAGTTTTCCACGTATGGTGCTATAGATAGCAGCTGTGAAATCGACAAAAAGGTGGTATGTATCGATTTTCTTTTCGTGGGTCCTTTCCAGGATGTGGCGTAGCGAGAATATTTGGTCTGTCATGGACTTGCCTGGTCTAAAACCACACTGATAAGGTCCAATCAGGTTTTCAATAATTGGCTGTAGTCTTTCACATAATACGCTCGACAAGACCATATACGCGATGGATAAAAGCCTGATACCGCGATAGTTGGAACACACACGGTTCACCCTTTTTGAATACAGGACATGATACACTGAGAATCCAATCGTCGGGCATAGATTGCTCGAGCCATATACCGCATATAAGTTGGTGCATGTGGGCTAGCAGTCCTTCAGCGGGTAGGCTTTATTAATCTTAAGGCAGAGATCGCCATTCTAATCTTGTTCTGGGTGGGGGTGAGATGTACAATCTACAATGTCTTCCACTATCTTTACCTCCTGATCTGCAGTGAACGAATCTGAGTGGAGTAGGGCTGAAAAGTGGTCTCTCCACATTTTGAGCACACAATGCTTATCAGTCACCAGATTACCATTTTCGTCTTTGCAGGACGGTACTCCATTATTAGGCCCGTTATTCGATCTTCGTACCCTCTGGAAAAACTTTGGGTATTCTCTCTCTTTCTGTTCCCACTGCCATTTTTTCCGCCTAAATAGTTACTTTTCGTATCTTCTCAGCCTCTTGTACCGCTCACTCGCAGCAAGCGTTGTAACTGACTGTTTCGGTGCCATACGAGCAACGTCTTTATCATCAGTTGCAATGCGACATTCTTCGTCGTACCATGGCATATCCTTCTGCAATTGTTGATAGCCAAGTTCAGTCCTTGCAGCGGTTTCCAAAGAATGGGAGATGCGCTTCCACTGCGAATCTGAGTCTCCGGGAGGGGGTGTATTCTGCTCTAGCAGGAGAGAGAGTTTCTTTCGATTGGACATCGATATCTCCGGTATTTGTAGCTTGTTAATATCCAGATTTTCCTGTGTTCGGTTTCGTACGTTTTTCGCCCTGCTCAATCTCGTGCGAACTTTCGCAGCCACCAGGTAATGATCTGAGTCGATATTGGCACCTCGAATCACACGTACATCCATTACACTAGAAGAGTGCCTGCCATCTATTACCAAGTGATCAATCTGGTTCTTCGTCCTTTGATCAGGAGATATCCAGGTCGCCTTATGAATGTCCTTATGCTGGAATCGAGTGCTACTAACTACCATGTTCTTTGCAGCGGCGAAGTCTATCAATCTTATTCCATTATCGGAAATGGTATCACGTAGATTGCGATTACCGATGTTTGGTCGGAAGAACTTTCCTTTCCTAATTTGGCATTAAAATCGCCTAGAATAATCTTTATTTCGTGGTCAGGGCAGCGTTCGTATATTTCCCCCAGACGCTCATAAAATGATTCTTTGACCTCATCTTCTTTATCCTCTGTCGGCGCGTGCACACAAATTAACGAGATGTTGAAATATGCAAGCTTTGATGCAAGTAGTGCCTATGCGGTCACTCCCTGGGTTGAACCTTGAAACTAGGTGTTGCAGTCTCTTGCCTACTATAAATCCGCACCCAAATTCGTGCCTACGCTCATGGCAGCTGTAGTAAATATCGCAGTTTTTCTTTCTGGTGCAACCATATCCTGTCCAGAGCATTTTCTGGATCGCTGTGATGTCAGCTTTATATTTTCCGAGGTCATCCGCTAGTTGGAAAGTGGCACCAGTCCTGTATAGCGCTCGCATATTCCAGGTACATATCTTTAAATCCTGGTGCTTATAACGTTTGCGAGGGTTGTCAACAGTTGGGGGCTTCTTTGTTTATTATCTTCTTTGTGTATTTTCATTGCAAATATAAGGGCGGCGGGAGGCAAACCCAGCCCACCGTGGTTTGCATTTTACCTACTGCCAGGACGATTATATTTCAGCCGCCCATTATGGATCAGACGCTGACCAGAATGCAGTGTGTCGAAACTGGCCAGGGATGTTGGCTCATCCACCTTCAAAGGACAGAAGAATATGTCCACTACTTCGAATAGCTTCAGTGACAGGGTCACCTAATAATCCTCAGATATATCAGTAACCGCGTTACCACTCAGGTTGCTCATCTCGTTTCGCCTTCTCACTTTAGCTAGCTAACGGAGAATTCCGGTAAGCCATTGCCCAGTACATACTGCGTGGAAGTAGTGAGCTACTTGGACTGCCTAATGAAGGAATCATTTCTGGCCACTCCCAAGTGAATGGCTATCAGAAATTTTCCACCTCCAAGCAAGGACAGTCCCATGTCCCAATTAGGTAACACCACCAAAAAATAAAAACAAATAGTAATTTTCATTCGGATATGTGCTTTTGTAAATTAAACAAACAGTGTTTCGTTGATTAATATCAATCACTCAATCAATTTGTGATAGCTAAGGAATGACAATTCGGATAATGCTTTTGAATTTGTCGGTACTGAATGTATTTTTATTCCAATGATACCAATCCTTTGACAAATAATGAAGCACTCGATCAAAAAGTCTGCATATATTTCGCCCTTTATTAGACTAATTTATATTTAAAGTTTTGAAAAAAAAAAAAACAGTTATTCAATTAAATGCTGACGCATTTTTGTTTTTACTTTAATGATCAGTTCTACAAATAGTATATTTCGACACTAAAAAAAAGATATATTCCTGCATTTTGAATCAAAACATTTACTTGATTAAAATGAAACACTTTATTTTCTCTATTGCAAAATATTCAAATAAAATTCAACATAGCAACAGTGTTTAATTTTGCTATTGAAATAATATATAAAATACGTAAAATTGTATATATTTAATAAAATACAGAAGCTCGATTGTTTTCAATACATTTGGAGGGTTTGATAGTTTTCTCTAAATATTTTTTTTTTTGTCTTTACCTGTATTGTAGGAAAATATTAAAATTTAAATTTTCTAAAAAATATACATACATTTATGTATACGAGGGCAGATCAATAAGTGAGTGACTTTTTGAATGACACACAGTTTTTTAAAACGTTTCTCCAATTTGTGTATCCCTTCCAAAAAATAGGATTTTTCGGGATCCATAAAATATGCATTTGCTTGATCAATAATTTCATCGTTGGATCTAAATATCTTCCGCCGAGCCATTTCTTCAGGTTTGGAAATACGAAATAGTCACTGGGGGCTTAATCCGGAGAATATTGCGGGTGAGGTACCAATTCGTAGCCCAATTTATGGAATTTTTCCATTGAGACTACACATGTGTGCACCCGTGCATTATCTTGATGAAAACGATATTTTTCCTTGGCCATATGGGGTCGTTTTTGGAACGAAGTTAATTATCGAACGTTGCGGGATGGGGGCTAGATGAAAAAATTTTAAACAATTTTTTTTTAACTACTTTATTACAACCCATTATTATCAACTATATTGGGTACTTTTGGTTTGGTTTAAAGGCAAGTTTCCTAGGTGGATCCTGTGTATTACATATTGTAGTTTTGCACCCAATAAAAAGTAAAATTATAAAAGCCAAATTGCGAGAATGGCAAATCCATGAAGTACAACCCTGAGCATGGAGTTACATTTGGTAGCACACTTACTCTTACACTCGTACTTTTGGTCTGGTTTGTGTCTAGACTAAAATATGGGATATATTTCTTGTTTACTGGGAAATTTTCTAGGTGGAGCCTGTTTATTATATATTGTAGTTGTGAACCGAATAAAAGGTACATTTAGAAAGCCCAAACTGAAAGAAGTTTAAAACATATCATTTGCTTAAGTAAGTGTGTTTTCTTAAAAAAACGAAATTTTCTCAAAAAAAATACCTATTGATATTCTTAAATAGTGTACGTTTTCTTAAAAAATACCTTATCTTAAAGAAGTACCTTTGATTATAAAAGTAACTTATTTTACAAAAATTAAATTTTCTTAAAAATTTTCTTAAAAAGTACATTATCTTACAACAAATTTCTTAAAATATTACATTTTCTTTAAAGAGTACCTTTTTGTAAAACAAAATAACGTTTCTTGAGATAAGTACCTGCTCTTAAAATTGTACGTGTTCATTCGTAAAAAAAGCTTTTCTCCAAAACAAATACCTTCTCTTAAAAAAAATACGTTCTCTTACAAAAATTTCTTTTGTTAAAAGTACATTTTCTTAAAAAAGGT
The DNA here is from genome assembly GCA_963931995.1 of Phaonia tiefii. Lineage (NCBI taxonomy): Eukaryota > Metazoa > Arthropoda > Insecta > Diptera > Muscidae > Phaonia > Phaonia tiefii. The sequence continues at coordinate 220,844,745 of OZ008368.1, read as the reverse complement.
AATACCTTTTCTTTTTTTTCTTGAGATAAGTAGCCTTTCTGAAAATAAGTAGATATTCTGTTAAAAAAAACCTTTTCTTAAAAAGAGCACCACTTCTTTAAAATGTACCTGTTCTTACAAAAAGTACTTCGTTGTAAAAAAAAAAATCAAACTCTTAGGCTTATTCTTACAGACAACACTTCTTATTAAAAATGGTAGCTTTTCTTAAAAAAAACATTAGCTTTTATTAACAAAAGTACCTCTCATTAAGGAAAGGACCTTTTCGGGAAAATATAATACATATTCATACATACGAAAGGGACCTAAAAATATACTTTTTAAAAAAAATACATTCTATAAATAAAAAAAAGTATATTTTCTTAAAGATCCATATAAATTACGGTATTTTTCAACAGGCACCTTAGGCGTGTCGGAACTAACTAGTACATAATATATAGCGAAAGGTGCTTCGTTCCACCCGGGTGGCCTCTGACACCTCATGCAATTTTTTTTAAATCCTCGTTAAATCGGTCCCATATGTTGGCATAATATTCACCGTGTATTGTTTTTACTTTTTGAAGGTAATTTATGAGGATTATCCCGCGTGCATCTCAAAAAACTGCTGCCTTCACCATCTTGGCTGACAAACTTACCTTGGTCTTCTGCTTGGTCTCCGGAGTGTTGTATTGGCTCCATGTTTCATCCAGAGTTACAAAATGCCGAAAAAACTTCTTCGAATTGTGGTTAAAAACTCCAAACAGTCCTTTGAAGTGGTCACACGATTACGGTTATGGTGAATTAAGAGCAAACGCGCCACCCATCTTGCAGACAGCTTTCGTAAACCCAACTGATCATTTAAAATCGAAACCACACTGCTATAAAAAATGCCTATGCTATCAACAATCTCAAGCACTTTTACTCTTCGATCGGCCAACACCATATCGAGGATTTTTCGACATTTTCAGGTGTATTGCCCTCAATTGGCCGTCCAGAACGTTCAGCGTCATTTGTTCTCGTGCGATCACAATGAAAGTCACTAAACCTCTTTTTTACCATTGAAATCGATAGTGCAGAGTCCCCATAGTATTCGTCAAGATTTTGCTTGGTTTGTTTTTTGTACAAAAAATTATATTTAATGACCACTCGAACTTACTTTTCCCTTAAAAAAAAACACGAGGTTGTATGTTTTGAACAGCTGTTAATCGCAAAGTAAATGACGGAACTTGCACAGAATATGACAGTAGTCTACTAACAGTTGGTACTTGATGGGAGCAGTATTGCATTTCATATAACTACGAAGGATTCTTTTAGATTGATGATTCCAAAAAAAGGGCTGATAATTTTCGGTAGGCAATAGAAATTTAAAACTTAGTTGTTATAGCCTTCAAGTTTTATCTTTAAAATCTAAAAACTGTAAAAAGCCTTTATTAATTTTCGGTCTATATTTGAAATTAAATTGGGCGACGGTTTCACACACTTCAGAAAAAACGCTGTGTAAACCGAATCGACGAGATTATGGAAAATGGTTTATTCCGTACTAGATAATTTTTTGAAAATTTTTTGCTGGGACTTGCCAAGTATTTCTTCGTCTTTTCGACGTCGAAAATTCAAACTTTGGGCCTATTCAGAACTGCAACAATTGGTGCAGATGCTTGTTGGTTGCGCATTTTGTTTGCAATTACGGTCTCAAAACACCTGCAAAGTTATCAGACGTTGCATTTACGAACGTGCTGCGCATCAGCTGCAGAGCAGTGATGCATTTCCGAAAAGGCCCATTATTTTATTTGTAGTCAAGATAGATAAGAAAATAAATTTACAAAAAAAAAATAGTACTTTCTGTTTGTCTCACATTCCATTTGGTTTGGTTTATTTGGCGTTAATCACTGGTTGAGATTTAAATTATGAACAATCATGTGGATTTGATGTTTGTCTATAAAATATTTGCCATTGTGGTCACAAGATGAATATGTGAATGCTGAAAAATAGGTCTTCACACTATTCAAAGTGTAATAGTTTAATTTGCCAATATTATTTGTCATTACCATTGGTTATACATTACATCGAGAGAATAATACAATTTTATTTTGAAATACTTATTAAATCTTCAACCTGTTGTTTGGAACTGGTTCTCAGTTCCGGATGAACAGCTCATCCATAAACTGAAAATAAAATACAAAATCATCTAACAGTTATATTTCGTTTGGCAGGCAGATCATTATTTGTTATTAAGGATTTGAACCAAAATCACCGGTCGATCGTTTGGAAGTTTCTGAGGCTTCATCTTCAGAAGGCCACGTCCTAGAATACTGACAGCCTGCGCAATTGTTTCGTTAGCTGAAATAATTTGATAGATTTTATTGTAATTTTTTTCTGCAAAAGTTTGAAAATGGGAGAACACTTTGCAAGACATAACGGTTAAACAGAGTTACACATAAATCAAATTTAGAAAAATATCTAAATACGTGTTAGGGTTTTTAAATCTAATTTGACCTAAATAACACTGTGCGTTAGCCAAAATCGGCGAGGAATTTTTTTCTTATTTCAAATAAAAGTTATACTTGTCCTGGCGTTCGCTGGGTCAGGTGTAGGAATCGAGATATATCGATTTGAAGTTAGTAAGTATCATATAAGGGAATTTGTTACGTTTCGGGCTATTTTGTTTGACATAACTCGAGAAAGACTAGTTCAAAATTGCTGCAACAAACTTAGAAAAATTAGGAATTACAATTTCGTTAATCTTTTGATATACTGTTTCTCTACATAATCAACGGTTTTGCAATTATAAATAAATTTATGAAGAAATTCTCCTAAAAAATTAAAAATTTTGTATTTTTAAAAATCATAAAATATCCAAAACGTGGCAAAAAATGTCAAGTCAAAATGAGGCACAGATCATTGAAATCGATAGACAAGTTTTGTTTTTATTCACAATTAAGTGTAGGTATCTCATTAGGGAAAGAATGTTGATTTTATCTATCAATGAATATAGATAATCGTACTGAATGAATTAAAAAAATTTGCTCGAGGATATGTACAAAATTCCTTGGAAAAAACGTTGATGGCCTTTTTATGATTCTCAGAATCAAAAAAAAAAATAGTAATAAACAAAAGGTTATTTAAGTTTTATGATTCTGGTAGCTAGTCGGTTCACATTTAATTGAAGGGAAACAAGGGAAGTGCACTTTTTATTGATGTGTGTTTTCGGTTGGCTGGTTGTAACTAATGATTTTTTTTACAGAAATCCCATGCACATTTTTGGGTGGTCAATATAGAGTCATAAATGATGGTAAATGAACGCACAATTATAAAATGCCTGAACCCTGTTTATATAAATCTTATAATTACTGTATAGGAATTTACATTGGAGAGATGATAATTTTAATAAAACTTTTAAACTTTGATTTAATAAAAAGAAAAGAAAAAAAGGTAAAGTAATAATAATATAATAATAAAATAAAATATAAATGTATTCAAATTGAAATTGATTACAATCTAATTTTAAACATTAAACAAATATATATAAATACATTTAGATTTAAATAAATTTAGCAAAGAGGAAAACAAATGCAAGAGAATATTTCAATTTTAAATCAGAAACGTTATGACTTAGAAAAAGATTTAGAATGTCACAAACACCGAAAATGAGAAATAAATAATTTATAAGCCAAGTAAATTAAACATTCCGAGAAAAGTGATCAAATAAGGCTAGGGCCACACTAGGGTTTTTTCAACGCGGCGTTGTGAGAGCTTTCGTAGAAGTACACACAATCAAATGGGACGGAACACACTGGCGTTTTTTTAACGCAGGATTTCGGCGTTGTCAACTGCAACGCCGCGTTGTAGAAAAACAAACGTTTTTGAAAGCTCACTCTCACACTAATTTAGCAATTCTCTCTTATTTTACAATTGTTGTTGTAATTTAGCTTTAGTTATTATTGTAACAACTGTTTTCTTGTGATATTTGGTTTCAGTTTTGTTTATTTCAATTTGTGGACAGTAGTTTAGTACCGAGATGGATGCTGAGTTAATTATAAGTGAAGTGGAGAAAAGGCAATTCCTATGGGATGCAAGTTCATTAGAATATAAAGATAAGGTAAATAAAAATAATGTCTGGATGGATGTAGCATCGCGTGTTATAGTTAACTTCAATTTATTATCAGACGAGGAAATGAAGAAAAGTGGTGAGTAAAAAAATTTTGAATATAGTAGAAAAATTTTAGAAAAATTTAATTTCATATACAAAGGATTATATTTTCATGCTAAATATGACACGAGTAACTTCAACAATATTAAGCTCAAACTTTCAGCGATTTTTATACAGACACACATGAACTTTAATCACGCAAAATTAAAAAAATTAATCAGCATAAAACGAACTGGTTTTTGCTGCCACCCAAATATACGCGTTTTTATTTTGTAATTAAAATTAATTGTGTCATTTAAAAAGATAGTGTAAAAAAATTAATGTTCAGTCATGTTTCATATATTCAATAAATTCTTTTTAAATTCTCTCTCAGTGTTTGGTACAAGGTGTAATATGCACCATGTAAATATCTGGCATTATTTATGGGGTGTACCCAATACTGTCTATTACACTTCTTTTGTTTTATGTATTTGCTCACAAGCGCAAATAGCAACGTCTGTTTCTTCCATTGTCTTTAACAACACTGTACGAAAAGAATCAATTTACTTTTCTTGAAACCACTGTACAAAAAAAGCATCACGGTTCGAAAACGCGCGTTGACACAACGCTAGTGTGGCACCCCCAAGCTGACGCGGCGTTGAGCTTTTTTTGGCGTTAGAGCTTTTGAAAACGCTGCGTTAAAAAAAAACGCTAGTGTGGCCCTACCCTAAAAGTCCCTTAAAGTGAATAGCGTTGCTGGTATTCTGAATCAATCGCGGTAGTGTGTTCCAAAGAGGTAAAAGATTTATGAAAAATTGCCATTCGGATGTTTGATATCGAAAAGGCATCAGCTTATGTCCCCTATTAGATCTAGCGAAAACAAGACGACCGAAAATATAAGGTGGTAGTTTTAGATATATCATCTTATGAAGAAGCACAAGAATCTTTATTTTAAACAAATTGTCCAGACAAATTCCAAATAATAGTATAGAATATTAAGAAATATGGTCATATTTGCCAGTACCATAAACATATCTACAGATATTGTTGAATAGCGTTCTGAGTTTTCGACGGCTGACGGAATCACAGTTTGAACAAATTTCACAACCATAAAAAAGAGACGGCATAAGATAAACCTTAGCAAGCATAATTCTTATCGGCAGAGTAGTGAAAGAGAAAGTTGCCAACAAAGTTCGTAGTTTATTGTATATAGTGCCTACAATATTATTGACATGATTAGACCAAGTCAGGGTAGATTCTTTACGGAAGTAACCAGTTCTATCTTATGCCCATTAATCATTGTATTGACGCCTGAGATACGGTTTGATGATTTCATGTGAACCAAAAGCCACTTTGATTTTCGTGGATTCAAAGAAAGTCCATTTGCATTTGCCCACTCGTATATAGAGCCTAGATCAGCATTCACTCTGCTAACAGCTTCCCCCAACATATCTACGGTTGCTGAAGCTGAATCAGGTACATATGCTCCCTTAACAGTTGCGTCCATTCATAAGTACCTGTTAGTTAAATATTGAAAAATGCGTAGTATTTATAGGTGCTCATTGATCGATTTTTGTTATTCAACAAGTACCGACGAACGCGAAAAGTAGGAATGATTTTTCTGCAGGTTTTTTTTAAGTGAATAACAACAAAACATTGTGACGCAATAACGAAAGAATAAAATCGAAATGAGTTGATATTGTTCAGAAAATCTCAATTTATTTTGTTACGTTTGTGGCAAAGGAGATCTTACAACAAATACTGCATCATTCACTAAGCAGGTGGAGCGTTCTTTAAAACTTTATTTTGATTGCGAAATAATTCGCGGCGTTTCAGAGACCCAACCAAAATTAGTAAAACGTGCTACAATGCTCTTACCATGTTCATTTCTTTTGCAATTGGACTGATCCAGGAGAGCACAATTCCGACAACTGTTATGCTTGTGCAAAAAAAAATATGTGGGGTAAATCGCAAAAGGCCGAGTCTAGATCTCTATTAAAAGTGCACAAACACCTCTTCCGTATTCGGATCAAATACCAATTCCACCTCTTCCAAGTCCTGACAGAAAACACATTTTTCTATTGCAACAATGGATCAATCAGATTTTACCTACGAAGCAATACTAGACTCCAGCCCATCGAGCAAGTAAGAATGTACAATATTGTTGGAGAATTAAACTTGTGTCAACGTGAAGCAGAAAAACTTGACCAGCTTTTGAAGGAAGGCAACAAATTGGAGCCAAATTTAAAAGTCACAGGATATCGAAGACGACAATTGCTATTCAAACGTTACTTCACACTCAGCGAAGCGATCACATTTGTTTATTGCCACGATATGAAGGGACTGATGGAGACGATGGCATTAATTACGTCGTAGGTGATTGGCTAATGATCATCGATTCTTCGACATCTAGCTTGAAAGTAGTTTTGTGATATAAATATATTAAAAATCCAAGCTTTCGCATTGGCTACAGCACACATTTCATTGAAACAGACGATTCCATGGAAATAATTTTGAATAAATTTTGTTACACTGATCACATGTGGCGGATCAGTTGTGATCACCAAGGAGGCTATACGAAACACATGTGTTTCTTGTGTCTGTGGGATACGCGATTTAAAGCTAACCAATATCAAACGCATGACTGGCTTGCTCGAGATTTGACGGAGAAAGGACACAACTGCGTAAATGGTCCACTCGTGCCAATAAAAATCGTCCTAATGCCCCCTCTCCATGTCAAACTGGGAATCGTCAAAAATTTCATAAAGACCATTGTGAGTTAACCGAAAATTTCCGATTGTTTGAAAAATATTTTCCCCCGAATCAGCGAAGCAAAATTTAAGGAAGGATTTCTTAATCGGCCCGATAAACGAAAGTTCATACGTAAAAACAAAAGAATTTCAAGATGCTTTAGTTGGTAATGATTAGCTTGCGTGGAGGGCAGTGAAGAAAGTCATAGGATATTTGTTAAGGAAGTTAGCGAGCACGCAATTACTCCGAGCTTGTGACCAAGATGTTGCAATACTTTCAGCAAATTGGAGTAAACATGTCTCTCAACATCCATCAAGTGGTCATGCCCATGGAAACGTGATATAAAGGCAAGAGGCTGGCTGGACTGAAATTTGTTGATGGTCGCAAAAGACGTACGATCCCGACAATAAGTACGAATAAGAATAATATAACTACAATGGGAGTTACTTCCTAGGTGGTGGTGTAAGGGCTAGTGTGCGCGGCTCTTGAGCATGAGAACGTGGGTTCCGTCCCTGCTATGACCACCTTACTTTTCTTTCGACGACGGTCACCTCGCTTAGTGATGGTGATTCTGTCGAGTATTTAGCCATGAAAATTCTTCTCAAAATAAAACTGTGAGGGGAAAGTTGGAAAGTGCACAGTCACTGGTTGTGAGAATGTAATGGCAAACGGTTTTTTTTTAAATTTTTTTATTATAAATTAATTATCAATTATAGTAATTATATTTGCTGTAGCTCTTATCTGGCAAACTGGTTATATCAAAGAAACTCAAATATTATCTACGTAAATGCAATATTGAATATCTGATAAATATATAGTAGTTGATTTTATTTAAACTCTGAAATCACTTGAAAATGAAAATAACCAAACAAAAAGAAACTGCCTCTTTACTAAATATGAACATGTTTACACTACATTTTATGCAGGCATATGTATACTACTCATTGTTAAATTCAAGCAAATATATAAAAGAAAATAATAATTATTATTACTCATACGCACACACACAAATGAAATATTAATGATTATTGACACACATATACAAACACACGCATACATGACTATTTACACACAGTGAGTAATTAGTAAATGTAGGTCAATATGGAAAATGAAAACAGAAGTGAAAAACAAATAATTTGTTCATCTATTAGATTTGAGGGTTTCGTTTTTCCTCTGTTCCGGTTAATGCTTGTATCTTTCAGTAAATCAATACATTTGTGGAACATTTCCCATCACATAACCAATGTAAAGAAACCTTAAGAGGTGGAAAACGGAGAAGAAAATAAACGGAAAAGAAGGAAAGACATATGCTAACTGAATTAAGTGACGTGGAAAAAGAAATAAGGACATCAGCTGTGACTGCAAATGATTGTATTGGAGGGACAGTGATTGCTTTCGCAATGGAAATTGTGTACATTGTCTTATTAGCTGCTTAAGCAAGATTGAGCATTTTTCATAAAGACTTACTGAAAATGATTTAAACTCCACATTGGCTACATTTAACAAATCCCTTTGTAAAGGGTGTCTCAGTAAGAATGCATGTTCGGGACGAAGTTCCTTATTGTAAGTTGCGTGATGGGGGCTAAATGAAAAAATAAAAAACTTTTTTTTAACACCATTGCTACGCTACAACCCAGAATTATCAACTATATTGGGTACTTTTACTTTGGTTTGTGTCTATACTAACACATGTTGGGAAATTTCTTATTTAATGGGAAGTTTCTAGGCGGAGCCTGTAACCGATATGTAGCATATATTGTAGTTTTGAACCCAATAAAAAGCAAATTTAGAAAAGCCAAAGTGACAGAAGTGACAGAAAAAGGAAAATTTTCTTAAGTAAGTACCTTTGCTAAAAAAAGTAAATTTTCTAATAAAAAGTACATTTTCTTAAAAAAATTAATTATTTTTTAAAATAAGTACCTCTTCTTAAAAAAATAAATTTTTTTACAACAAACTGCCTTTTCATAAAAAACTGCCTTTTGTTTAAAGAATACTTTTTTTTTGAGACAAAATAACTATTCTTGAGATAAGTACCTATTCTTAAAAATGTAGCTATTCTTGAAAAAAAAAACCAATTCTAAATTCCATTGCTTAAAAAAAATTTTTTTCTTCAAAAAATACCTTCTTATAAAAAAATAAATTTTCTTACAAAAATGCCTTTTCTTACAAAAATACATTTTCTTAAACATAAAATAATACCTTTTGTTTTTCTGAGATGAGTAGCTTTTCTGAAAATAAGTACATTTTCTTAAAAAAATAACCTCTTCGCAAAAAGAGTACCACTTCTTTAAAAAGTACCCGTTCTTAAGAAAAGTAATTCTTTGTAAAAAAAAGTCATACTTTTATGGCTTTCTCTCCCAGAAAGTAGTTCTTCTTAAAAATAGTACCTTTTCGTAAAAAACACTAGCTTTTAATAAGAGAAGTACCTCTCTTTAAAAAAGGTCTTTTTCGGGAAAATATGAGACACATTCTTGCAAAAAGGGCCTAAAAATATACCTTTTATTAAAAAAAAAATATTTTCTATAAAAAATTTTTTTCTTAAAAAAAAGGTTATCTTTTTAAAAAGTATATTTTCTTTAAGATCCATTTAAATTATTGTACTTCTCCAACGGGCGCCTTAGGCACGTTGGAACTAACTAGTACATAAGTAATATATTGCGGAATGTACTTCGTTCCAACCGGGTGTCCCCTGACACCTCATTTGATTTTTTCATTTTAAAATACAAACACGTATTTTTTGATTTAGTTATGACTTTTATTGGATTGTAGAGACGACATGTTCCGATTAAGAATGGAATAAAATATCTGTCAAATAGGCCCACCGCTTCGATGACAAGCCATTACTCTTTTCATGAAATTGTCCATGATTTTTGCACAGTTATGTGGCTGAATCTTATCGATGACGCATTTTGTCGCGGGTTTGCGATATGTTCTACGATCTCAAAGGTGATGCAGACCATGGTAAATTACCATTTGGTGAATTACCTGGAAGTTAACAGTCTACTCAGCGATCGTCAGTTCAACTGGCGTCCGTTCAACTGGCGACCTGATGGCGTTCCTCACGGAACAGTGGAATCGGTCCGTTCATAGACTGGGGAGAGCAAAATAGTGGCCTTAGATATTTCTAAAATATTTGATAGAGTTTGGCAAAAGGCCTTCATATCAAAGGTTAATGCTATTGGTTTAGGTAGAAACTTCTCTCGATTTATTTCGAGGTTTCTCTGAGACTGTTCCATACGAGTTGTAATAGACGGTATCTCTTCCGATGAGTATACAGTTAATGCGGGAGTACCTCAAGGATATGTGCTTTCTCCCTCTCTTTTTTCTTATTTTCATCAACGACCATCTGGATCGGACTACCAATCCCATCTATTCCTTTGCTGATGATAGTAATTTATGTCATTCATATTCGTTCGATCGTCTTTATTTCCGTAGCACAAGGATAGAGACGAACAATGAATGACACGCTTAATAATGACTTGCATCTGATTAGTGAGTGGGGCAGGGACAACCGTGTCGAACTTAATGCACGCAAAACACAGTGTTCCAGAATATCGCACAAGCACACTGGCGACTAGACCCTGCCAATGATTTCAATGGGCATGAAGATACAATGTGACATTCGTTGGAATACGAACATTTTCAACTTGTCAAAGGAAGCATTCAAGTGCCTGGGCTTTTTAAAGCGGTGTAAAAGATTTTTCACCCCATCCGATCTTCTCAATATCTAAACCACGTATATTCGGTCAAAAATGGAATTCAACTCTCATATTTAGGCCGGGGCTCCAGCGTCCACCTTGGATCTTCTATACCGCGTGCAGAAGAGGGCGTTGAAGCTGATAGGCGACAGCAGTGTATATAGCACTGTTGCCTCCTTGGAGCATCGACAAAATGTTAGCTATGTCTCGGTATTTTATAGGTATTTTCAAGGAAAGACGAGTTACCTGACCTCATTCCAGAATTTAGGGTATTTTCAAGTGAAACTCATCCCGTTTCTGTTTCCTGGCCGTTGGATCGAACTGCGCATTAAAGAAACAATTCGATCTTCAGCCGAACAGTCCGTTTGTGGAATAAGCTTCCGGCAAGTGTATTCCCTACTCCTTACAGCATCAGCAAGTTTAAGTCAAATATTAACAAGTACTTCTCTCTCTATCCCCCTACTCATATCGCCTTTCCTAAGTCCTGCAATGCACTGCATTTATAGGGACATCCCCTGAGTGTTGGTGTTCACGAAAAAAACGAATTGTTTACCGCATGATCGTGGGGGCCAGTTGACATCAGAATTGGTTCAGGAAATCGCTGCTCCAATAATTCGATTGTTTCAAGCGCGGTGTGCCAGGTTTCGCCGCCTTGCCGAAACCACATGATGTCCAGCTCCATGCCATCCAGTTGAGGCCACAAGAACTCCGTTATAATGTTCTTGTAATGAATGCTGTTCATAGTCACTGCAATTTCGCCTCATATTCAAAAAAGTAAGGCCCAATCACGCCGTCTAACCAAAATCTGCAACAGACTGTTGCTCGTTGTAGGCGCATTTGTTTCTCATGGACTACATGGGGATTTTCTGAGCCCTAAATTTTATAATTTTGTGTATTCACGTAGCCATTCAGATGGAAATGCGTTTCACCAGAGAAGATCCCTTTTTTTGAAAAATTGGGAATGACTTCACTTTGCTCCATTACCTATTGAATGAATTGCCTGCACTTTCATGGTACGCTGGTTTGAGTTCTTGAGTAAGTTGAATTTTATACGCATGAAGGAGGATATTTTTTTTCAAAATTCGCTGCGTAGTGCTTCGCGACATTTGAAGTTGTTGACAACGATGCCGAATTTTTATTTTCGGGTTTTCGACGACACACTCGTTTACAGAAGTACTGTTTTTAAGAGACCGACCGGTTCATTGAGGTACAGGAGTCTTGCTGCCCAGTTCCTTAACATTTGTTGACCAGTCTTCGAATAGTTGGAAACTCTTCTCGACTGAAATTTCTTCGAAGTTTGCGGGTGGCCTCAGCACAACTTTTAAAATTTTTGTAATAAGTATTCACAATTATAATCGGAATACACAGCTTCTCAAAATCCTTTATCTGTACGTATTGCTAAGTTTAACTTATTCATACCTTAGGAAGATTTTTATGGAATGGCTAATTTGTCGACAGTGTCAGTATCATGAGATAACCTTTGCAGAAATAAGTGGAAGGTGATCAGTGCTGAGATAGAATCTTGGTTCCATTGCTATTGAAATCCGATAATTTGTACCCCTCGACATCTTTGTGAGGACAATTGTTACATATACAGGCTCAAAGTGGGTTGGAGTCATAGAATTAATATTTGAATTGCCCTTTCAATTTGAGCAAAATTGACAAAGTTCGGACATTTGTTCACTCTTCAGATCTAACAGTTTTGTGTTGCTTGTGGTCGTCCTATGTGGCAATATTGTATGTGTTACATTGAGAGCAATTACTATATTAGTTCCTAGTGATTGTCATTAAAAAGAGTACTTCTAAAGCGAATGAGCGTAACAATATTAATTTTTTACTTGTCTCATTTCCAATTGAATACAATTTTGCACATGAAGTTAGAATTATAGGGTGTATGATGTAGGCGTCAATTGCTCGATGTGCTGATGTTATGAAGTATTTATTAAAGATGATTGGGGAAAGATTTTTGACAAGTAATACATTTATTAAATAACTAAAATTTCACAATTCGTGCCTGCATATTGACATGATATACCAAAATTGTAATATGCTTTATCGAATCCGATACGTATTCAATTTTCTGCAATTCTTGAATTATACGTAAGAATATGGGCAACTGGGTCTGATTTTAACCGACTTAGGCTTAATTGTCCAATTTGGTTACTGGTAGTTATTTGTATATTCCACGTGTTGGCAATACTAAAAACCAAAATCGTCAAATGGAAAATTTCGATGTGATTTTTATGATATCACATAAAAGACAGTTCAAATATTTAAAATGATACTAAATATTTCCCCATGCAAAATCAAAATATTTCATATTTAAATCAACTGCGAGATATACCAATTTATTAGTATGATATATTAAATTCGAATCAATTAATGGCGTGTCCTTAATTATACTGTTTCAACTGTGGAAGGCAGCCACCCACACACACACCCAACATGTCAGAGCACCACATGATATATTCAATTTCCTGTCTGCCATGTTGCATGTCAATCACTCTAAAAAAAAATATCAACCAATACATGTGATATTTTTTTCCTTTTTCACCCTCATATTCGGTCTATGCCTTTGCAAATATGGTGAAGAAACAAACGTATGCATATAATCTTGTGTAGGTGTATCCAGCACAAGTATCAACAGCATTAATAGTGTGTGTTTGTATATATATTTATATATCTGTTTGTATATGTATGAGAGCACTATTCCATATGTGCCGCGTACTTATGGTATGGTACATATGTATATGCGGATATCAGTTTGTAACAGATATAAAAAGTGTAAACACAAATTGGTTATTTGGCACGTGTATAATCTGAACGCGTGCATAGGTACATGTAGGGGTATGTGTAATTGGGAATGGGTAGGAGTGTGTGTGACTTGCGGCCGAATTCTCTGCAATGACACAATATTTTTTCGCAACGCAACAATGAATTTTGGGTTGTGAAATAACATACTACATGTGGTATCATTTACAAAGACGATTTCAACAAATAAGAGGAAAGTATGATCGTGCACTGGAAGTGGAAGGCTAATGTATAGGAGTGAAAGTAACAATTGCTGTCCTGGCGTTTCGGAGAAAATGTTAGACGCCTATTTTCTAACATGGTATTATTATTTTCTATTTAATCATTTAATTTCCACCTGCTGATGTATTTTCCCCCAAGCTCAGTAGACTATGACCTTGAAACAATTTGAAAAAATTTAAGAAATTAGCTTTTTGAAGGAAAATTGTTAATTTTGGAAATACATTTAGAATTGGGCTTTAGCATCGACTTACAAGATGAAATACAGCTAAAATTCAACGCACAAACTCTGGTTTGATTTGATTTGATAAGAAGAAGAAATTACTTTTCTTTTTCTGTTTAATAAATATGATTTTTGTCTCTCTGTCATTGACCATTTTGTGACCTCATGTGGTCAGATGCCCTACACATATTAACTAATCAAACAAATTAATTAATTAAACAAATTTTAACATATTTCTCCAACTGGTTCTATCCCTCGTCTTTTCTCGCTAGTTGGAAATACCAAATATATGGAGGGATTCTTCGGCTTGATCTTTCTAGAGGAGTCTTGGTCGTCCTTTTTTCCTGCTTCCATCGGGAGCGTTATCAAAAACTTTGCGCACTGGCTCATCTTCATCCATACATGGATGGATGAGCCAACGCAATTGGCCTAATTTGATTCTCCTAGCTATCCCCACATAGACATACAAATCGTACAGCTCCTGGTTATAACGGCGTCGGTACTTGCCGTTTTCTTAACAGGACCATATATTTTACGGAAAATTCTTCTTGGGAATACTATACCCCAAGTTTCGGAGCCATATGCCAGATCAGGTAAAATGAGAGTCTGGTATAGCCGGACTTTTGCTTGTCGAGGGAGAGCTTTGTTCTTAAACTGCTTGCTGAGCCAAAAATAGCACCTGTTTTCAATCAAATTTCTCCAATTGACGTCGTAGTCTTTGTTCACGACGGATACAACGCAGATAGATTCATCTACCACCACCAAATTTATTAATCATCTACCCTCCTGCAAGGACCAGAGTGGGAATCTGGTGACAGATAAACAGTGTTTGCTTAAAATGCAGAGAGATACATTTTCATCACTAGTCCACTTAGATTCTTCCGCTGAAGATGAGGAGGTAATGATTGTGGACGACAGTGTAGATTGTATACCGCCACCTCCCTTGAAGCCATGGCGTGATTGGAACAGCAATCCTCCGGCATAAGAATAATAAACCCGCTAGTGTGTATGAACTATCCGATGAGATTTTTAAGGTCAGTTGCGAAGGACCGCTAGCCCACATGCCTCAATTTATATGCCGTATATGGTTGGGGAAATCTATGACTGACGATTGCAGTCTCAGTGTATTATGTCTTGTACTCAAAAAGGGTCATCCGTGTGTCTGTTCCAAATATCGCGGTATCAGTCTTTAATCCATCGCGCATAAGGTCTTGTCGGGCGTATAATGTGAAAGGCCAGGGATTCTACGACTGACCAAATATTCACGCTACGCCATGTTCTGCAAAAGACTCAAGAAAACCAAATCGATAAATATCATATTTTTATCGATTAAAAAGCAGCATTCGATAGCCCTACACCGGAAAAATTGTACGAAGCTATATCTGAAATTGGAATTCCGGCAAAACTGATCCGCCTCTGTATAATGACGCTGACCAACACCAAATCAGCAGTGAAGGTGGGGAAAGACCTCAACGAACCATACTGAACCAATCGAGGGCTGAGACAAGGCGAAATACTTTCGTGGAATTTCTTCAACATCTTATTGGAGATAATAATGAGGAAAGCAGCAGTAAATATGAACATCTCGAGAAGCCATATGTCGCTGGCGTATGCTGATGACATAGACTTCATTGGGCGAAATTTGCGAGAGGTTATTGCAGTATTTTCAAGAATCGAAAAACGATCAGTGATGGTGGATCTAGCTGTTAACGAAGACAAGACAAAATTTATGGTGTCAAGGACAGGACAAACCTCTCGAGTTGGTTCGTTGGTTGTTTACAACTGTTGGTCAAGTGTGACCCACTGATTGTAAGAAGCTCTCCCAGTCCCTTCAGGTGATGTAAGCGGTGCTTCAGTCATGACTGGACAAATTTCACCAGCGTATTCATTGGCTCATTTCATGAAAATATGTCCAACTACGACCATCCCCGAAAATTCAAGGGGCGAAATGGAAGCGGTTTCAAAATGTTCGGGTTGGCGGTCGGAGGGTACTAGGGTAAAATTGCTAAGTTGTGAAGCAGTGGTCGGACTTTTTTCTTTTTCGGTTTGTTGGAAAGGTATTTAGGAAACCTTTCAGAATCAATAAAAAAAACTTAATAAACTGAAATCGTAGCTTTCAAAAAAAAAAAATTAATGTGAGTCCGATCACAGGGGAGTTGTGTAAACATCTAGTAATGAAAATTTTTTTTTAAGTTGGAAGTACTTATGCTTTTAGTATATTTTTTTAGTTAATCAATTAAAAGTATCAAAACTTTCAATATTGTAAATACATAGGAATTTGCTGGTTTTTGTTTGGTTTATTTAACTTATTTGGTTAGTAAATGGGCACACTGCAGTATATATGTACTGCATTAAAAATTACAGTAAGCAGTAAATTTACTGATTACTGAAAAAATTCAGTAAATTTTTACTAATAATGAAATTCAATTTGCATTACCAGTCAAATCATAGGGCCGTATTCATAATAATCAGTAATCGGGCAGTACTGATTACTGAAAATTCAATGCACCTCATCGTAATCATGTAGCCACTTTATAAAAATTGCTGAAAAATATTTTAGTAATCAGTAAAAATTTACTAGTTAAAGAATTATTTTTACTGAAATTTTAGTAGTACTGCAAAGTGTCCATCTATGGTAAATGCCTTAAGTACAAATAGTTAATATTGGCTTATGGTAACTAAAATAAGATATATAAATGTTTGACTCGATTGTATTTAAAAATCTATGGAAAACTGCATCTATAGTAGTGGAATTGTTAGTTGTGGGGGTTTGTGGACAATTGCTCTTATGCAATTGGAAAACGCCAAATAAAAATTTTGATAAAGCTTGCGACTGTGGGTTTGCAAAATTTGTATGAAAATCTCCACCCATAATAATTGGCATGAGATGGAGATTGTTACCCAATTGTCGTGCACCAGCTTCAGTGTACGTAATGAAGATATGTTATAATCTTAATTTATATTGGAATCTAATAGAAATTTTATTAGAATTAACATTACTTCCATTCAGCTTTGATACACTTTGTGTTGTTTTATGTTCTGAGTTATAATTTTTTTGGTGTTTTGTAAAATATTTTATTATTTTGTATTTGTTGCGGTTGACAAGTTAATAATCAGCTGTTTACTTAAATGTAATGCATGTAGTTATTTTACAGCAATGGTTTTCGAAAATTAGTAGCTACTATTGCACACTAGATGGTGCTTATATGCAGCTGTTAAGTATGAATGACAATCTCAAAGACGAAGAATACTTATAGTTTGACAAGTTTAGTTTTTAGTTCTCCTTATTTTGCTTTGTTTTAGTAAATTTCTTATTAAAAGTGGAAAAAATCTTTTTAAAAGTTATTAAAATTAAATGTTTTTGTATTCATTTTTTTATTTGTTTTCATTTGCCTACGATAACATAATGTACGACAATTAGTGAAAATTAGTAGCTACTATTGAACACTAGATGGTGTTGAGTATATTGTATGCAGCGTATAATTACACTAATACACTCATACATAGCTCACACCGATTTGATAACGCTTTACGATTGGTTAACGATTACATTGCACATCTTACTCTAAATTTGTGATTGTATTGTGAAAAAGATTTTTACCCCCAGCGTATAGATGTTTACACATCAAAATAAGACAATATTTCAATATAAAGTTTAAATAAAAGGGTCACGAATAACATAGGGAGATTTACGTATCTGACAAGTGATTTAATTTTGTGCCATTATAGACGAGTTTGTTTGTGTTCCTTCTCCAGGCATTGTTGCTACCAAGTATTTGGTTGTCTACCTGGCCCTCGACATCCATGCGGATTCCATTCAAGTGCCATATCTGTTGTTGGTCGCCTAAGTATATGGCCGATCCAAGTTCATTTTCTTCTACCTACGAGTATATCCAATTAAATAGGACTTTTGCACATACCTTGCCAAAGTACTTCATTAGAAATTGTCTTGGGATAGTATTTTCGGAGAATTTGTCACAGAAAACGATTGACAACCGGTTGGACCTTCTTTATTGTCAGCTTCGTCAAGTTCCAATTAGTTCAACCATACAACAGTACAGACTTCATACTGCAATTGAATATTCGCAATTTTGTCTTTCAGATATTCTCTTATTGCACCAGATTTTGTGCAGGTTTAGAAGTACAACACGGGCCTAATTTAAACCTATATCCGCCGCGGAGCCACCATTCTTGGTAATCTTGCATCCCCAATAGTTGAGCGAATCCATGTCTCCACTTAACGAACCTACAGCTGCTAGTGGAGTATTCCTTTCTGTTCAAACACGTATTAGCTTTGTCTTCCTTATACAGGGTGGAGCGCAATATTTTGCTTATTTTGGAATGAAATAAAAAAATTATGAACATTAGAAAAATTTATATTATACTAGCTGACCCGGCAGACTTCGTCCTGCCTTCAAAAGTATTTATAACATCAGATGGTAAACAATGATTAATATCTCGACGTGGGCGCCATCTATTTTATCAACACCTTTACTTTTACAGCGAGTTCTTGAGTTACGGTGCAAAAACACAAAAAAAATTAAATATTGCGCCATCTGTCGGACGAAGTTCAAACACATAACACTACTCACGGCCCATAAAGCATGCATATAAAATTTGGTCAAAATCGGTCCAGTAGTTTTTGAGTTTAGCGATCACGAACATACACGTAATATATTAATTATATTGAATAGTAAGGTAATTTTTAAATTACATGGTATTAAATAGTGTATCTAGAAAATATCGACCTTCGCTATCCATACACTGTTGCATACGTTTTCTGAAGTTTTCATGAAGTATAACAAGCATGTCGGCTGGTATTCTGCCAATTTCAACCTCAATATTGTTAATTAGTTAATTGACATTGACATAGTTAAGCGGATCATAATAACGCGATTGCGTTGGCTGGGCCATGTCAGTAGAATAGATGAAGACGAACCAGCCCGAAGGGTTTTCGAAACCGAACTCGAAGGAAGACAAAAAATACGAAGACCAAGAATCCGCTGAACTCGAAGGATGGCAAAAATAGGAAGACCAAGAATCCGCAAGGGATCACGATAACGAATTCCTGCGTTATTGCCAACTGGAGAGGAGGAGGCGAAAGATCGAACTGGTTGGCGAAATATGTAATCTTCGTTTCGTAAGGTCCCTGACTCCCCGGGGTTGTTCGAGACCGGATAAGTAAGTAAGTATTCTGCATTAATCCAAGATTTATTAACATATCTTTCTCGCCAATGACCTCCTTGGCTGTTTCCTTCAGCTTTCGCATTATACTTGACAACGTATTTTGTCTGTGCTGTGTCAAATTGAAGCGTAGACTTGGACCCTGCATTATTGATATGGAGGTGATATAGTGGAAAACATTTATTTATTATTTCATAGTTTTACAAGTGAACAGGTTCGTTCGTTTGACAGTGTTTCTACAATGCCAAATAAGTTGCATTCTCCCGGTCTTACCTGAATAGCTGCTGACAATTACTGGTCCTTATACAACTTCTTCGACGGCATAGTAAAGTTCATATTGTCGATCTTTTAAACACAATTTTATTTTAAAGAAAAATTTTGTCAACTGATACTTCGACTAATTTCTTTGCAGAAACTGCTTATTTTGATTCAATTTATTAATATCAATTCATATTTTCATTTCGTCGATCAAAATATTTGCCTTATTTAATATGTTAGAATACAAGAAATAAAATACTTGGATCTAAAAAAAACTTGAGCAAATAGAAAATACTAGTTTTCATTCGTTGTCAATACTGATCTTCTGGCATTGTAATGAATTGATGTTTTCGCACTGGTAAGAGTTGGATGTAATTTGTATATTGTAATAAAACACTTGCAAGTAGATATATTCAAACACTTATAGAAAATCTAGAAATATTAATTAATTTCAATTGTTAGTGTAGCTAAGTGTTTAAAATAATTCCCATATCAACGTACACAAGGCATCCAACGAACTGCGTTATTCAGCAAACGGAGTTCTAGGCTTGCAATCTCTGCGATGAATGGTTACAAAAATTAACAAATAATGTGTGACTAATGGCCAGTTTTTCAGTCAGTGGTGATCTTCGGTTCTTAGTTAAATTGTGGTTAAACATCGAATTGTGTTTTTTAGTCATTGTTTAACTATGATTTAACCACCCAATGTAGGATGGTTATGTTATAGTCGGAACCATATTATTTTGACAATCAAATTACTGACTGTCAAAGCGAGAAATGAAGATTGTATAAAATACATGTTTCAAATTTGCGTATTTGTACACATACGTTAAGTCTAGATCGTTAAATTGTTGCGCCTATATAGTTTTTTAAACATTTTTGCTAAAATGACTTGGATTTTATGCATCTATTTCTTATTTTACATAATTCCATTTTGTTTGTTACCCTTTGTTGTTTTGGTATTTATCCCAAAACACGCATTTCTTCCAATATGAATACAAGGGTTGCCATATTAGTTGACAATATGGCGGCTTACATTAACTCACCACTGAAAAACAAAATGCAAAGTTAACCTCTAATTAACTTAGAATTAAGATTAAGTAATCCGATAGTTAACTACCCACTTAAAAACTGGCCATAATAGTTGTTAGTCCTATTCACAATTCCTAATTTAATAAACTGCCCTCGTTTAATATGGAAATGTAAAAAAAAAAAATGCTAATCCGAGATTCATATTCATCAGATTCATAAGGTTTTCTACTTTATGCGTTTTTCTTCCACGTATTAAATTCAAGCAAGAATTTACCTACAAATGCTTCAATTTATTTATCGACGCTTTCATTTTAATGTTGATAAAAACTGTTCTGATCAACATTGCAATCAGCGAGTTTGAAACTACAAATGAAACCACCAATAATCAATAGCGGGAGAGGATGCCTTGAATTTACGGATAGCGAATTGTATAGTGTAAACGTGAGTAGAAAGATTTGCGGAAATAATTTTGACACATCTGTTCGATTTCTCCCATTGTTTGATTCAAAAATTATGCAATCGTATTTATAGTTGGAAATATTAAGGATCACTCAAATCCATTCCTCATGCAGAGGCTGGATGTGTCATGGACTGAGTCACCGGAGCAAACCCTCAGCTCACTGCTGGATAGCGGTGTAGGGAATACGGATAAATCATCGACAGTCGACTTGGAGATTACCTCGGAAATCCATCTCAATTTTGACAAAACTGTGTGGGCCTTAAATAGTTTTTCCCCATACAAATATACAAATTGCCACGGCCAGACGGAATATTTCCGATTATGTTGCAGAAAGTAATAAGGTTAGTTTCCCTTGAGTCAGGGCGTTATTCACGGCCAGTTTACGGTCAAACCAGATCCCAAAAAGTTGGGGAAGGGTGAAAAGCATATTCATCACTAAGGCCGGGAAGAGCGGTCATTTGTACTCAAGACTCTAGAAAGAATTGAGAAGGTATGTGTCAGGTCGCCACTGACTAATACCAGTGCATCGAGCAGCCACCAAGTCCAAATGAAGGGAAAGTAGACGGAGCACGGACGAAAGATGTCTTTTCTATAAAGAATAGACAATGGCAGCCTTCCTGGATGGAGAAGGCAATTTTAACAGTGCCCAGACGGAAAGTGTCATACAAGCTCCAAAATATATAAATGTCGGCAAAAGTATTATGAGTTGGATAAACACAATACTGTGGAATACACGGATAAGCGCTTATTGGGGTGAGGTATCGGTCACTAGATCAGTCTATAGGGGTACATCCCAGGATGTGGTGATATCACCACTACAATAGCTAAAGTTTATGAGCACTCTACTGGTGAATTTGGTTAACAGACGGGTAAGGGTAGTCCAACATGCGAATGATGTCATGGTGATGGACAAATCCCTTTGTCTCCGAGATAAGTGAAGTGCTGGAGAATGTCTTGGGATAGATCAGCACTTGGGCTACAGGCTATGGTCTAGGCGTTAATTAAACTGACCTGATACTTTTCTCAAATTGGAGAACTATTGCGGTCGGTGATGCAATGACTAGCGTGCGCGGCGCTTGTGCATGCGAACGTGGGTTCGATACCTGCTCTGACCATGACGCCATGAAAAAGCTTCTCAAAATACCGTAAAACTGTATGTCCCAATCAGTGAGTGAAAAATTAGAAAGCGCACAGCTCACTGGTTGTGGAAAGCTCTCCCAAATCCCTTCATGGGATGTAGTGGGAAACGGTTTTTTTTTATTCCACAATACAGTTGTCGGATAGGGCGAAGTACTAGAGTGTAATTCTGGAACCGTAACTCAGCTGGAAACTTAACATTGAACACACCGAGTTAAGAAGGCGCTTGCAAGTGCATTGGTATTATGGATGTAGATGGCGGTGTTAGTACCGTTCTGATTTATGGAGTAGGCTTTGCATGGCAGGAGAAAGATAACAAATTTTCAACAGTAAAGAGAACAGCGTGCGTTGGCGTGACAGGAGCATTATGGACGTGCCCCTCTTCTTCTCTCAATATGATGCCAAATTTATTTCGAATTGAACAATATGCTAAGGGCCACAATTTCTGTGCGGCTTAGAGGGTTGACTAAAACTATGAGTACAATAGGATTCTCTGCATTTTGTCTCTGAGGTCATACTTGAAAGAACGGGCTATGCTAGCCCAAAGCTGAACCTACGGAAAGCCTTCGAAGAGTTGGGGAACAACTGCTACAAAATGTTGACATATACATTTTTACGGATGCATCTAAGACGGATAGTCCAATGGGAGCTGGGGTTTTGCTCAACTTCACATCGTATAACACTGTATCCCTGTTTATGACATTATATTCCAAGTAGTGACACTATCGGACACTACTGTCAGCTGCGAAATCACGGTATAGTATGGAAGAGTGAGAAAATATTCTCGGACAGCCAAGCGGCGATAAGGGCTCAATTATCAGTGGAGAATAGACTGATACTGGTTCGTAAATGCAGGAGTCTCCACTTTCCAGTGGTTTCCAGTTCGTACGAAAATAG
The DNA here is from genome assembly GCA_963931995.1 of Phaonia tiefii. Classification (NCBI taxonomy): domain Eukaryota; kingdom Metazoa; phylum Arthropoda; class Insecta; order Diptera; family Muscidae; genus Phaonia; species Phaonia tiefii. The sequence continues at coordinate 220,821,973 of OZ008368.1, read as the reverse complement.
TCGAGAACGAAGCCGATGATGAACTACCAAGGAAAGGTTCTAGTGTAAATCTGGATGGATGAAACGTGATTGAAAGGCGTCTAAGAGTGGTGTGTAACGTGATTGATCACCACTTCCAATGCGAGGAGACGAATACTGGAGAGGCCTTACTACCTGTCGCATATCGTGCTGTATTTGTCCTAAAAATGATTCTAATCCGGAATACAATAGCCAGAATGGCAGTTGTCACAACCGGTTGCTAGTCGATTGTTACACATGCTGCTAATATTGGAATAAAATAAACGCGTTATTGTCATAGTTGCGAAGATAAGCTTATGGTGGGAACTAGGGATGCCAAACAGGAAATCCCGGATCCCAAAATCTCGGGATTTTTCGGGATTGATGAATCCCGAATCCTGGGATTTTAATAAATAAATCCTGGGATTTTTCGGGATTATTATTAATTTGAAAGAACATGAAACTAAAAACAATGACAAAAGTTCAGTGTGGTGTTATTATCAAGCAAACTGCAAATTGTGCCAACCAATCAACATCGTAACATAAGTTAATTTTGGCATATGTCTAAAAAAAAAAATAAATGGTTTCCCATTACATCCCACGAGGGGATTAGGTAGAGCTTCTCACAACCAGTCAGCTGTGCGCTTTTTAGTTTTATACTCACTGATTGGGACCTACAGTTTTACACCGGTTCCGAACGGTATTTTGAGAAGCTTTTTCATGGCTAAATACTCGATAGTGCCGCCATCACTAAGCGAGGTGACCGCTGTCGAAAAAAATTTAAGGTGGTCAGAGTAGGGATCGAACCCACGTCCTCATGCACAAGAGCCGCGCACACTACCATTGCGCCACCGACGGCCACATGTCTCTTATACGGCTTACTCTCCAAAATTTAAAAAAATTATTGCTTTCGTTAGAACCGTTTATTTTAAGCAAAGAAAGTAAAATAACAAAATCAGGGCAAAAGCACAGTTTCGGAGTTATGGACACCGACATTTCGGATACTTTTCCACTAACGTACCGTGTAAAGCCATTGGTATCACTTGCTTTTATAAAAGAAGTCAAAACAAACTCAAAAAATAATGTAGCATTTTTCGATAAGTCGCTTAGTTATCGAGTTATCGGATGTTTACGTTTCTCAAACAAAAATTTAAAAAAATTTTTAAAATAATTTTTGTTTTTGTTTGAAAAAAGTATTAAAAAAACATATTCGAAGAATCGCGCGATATTTTTAAAATAATTTTTGTTTTTGTTTGAGGAAAGTAAAAAAATCGATAATTTTTCTAAATGTAAACATCAGATAACTCGATAACTAAGCGACTTATCTAAAAGTGCTACATTATTTAATGAGTTTGTTTTGAATTATTTTATACAAAAAACTGATATCAATGGCTTTGGCAATGGCAATCGTTAACGCCATAACCCTCTCACATATCCGAAATTTCGGGGCCCATAACTCCGAAACTATGCATTTGCCCAGATTGTATTATTTTACTTTTTTTGCTTAGAATAACGTATTCTACTCCCCTTGTAGTTGTTTTTTGGGGTGTAGGCCGTGAAATAGACCTTTTCCCAACAAAATTTCAAAATAGAATCCCGAAAAATCCCGTTTAGCATCCCTAGTGGGAACCTTTCCTACAGGGCCTAGTCTTAGCAAACATAAGGAGGGTACTTTCAGAAAATACATTCTTTGACGGAATGCAGGCACTTGGTTGTATTGAACTCAGTCTACTTCTAAAACACATTAACAGTACTAATTGGGTAACCTCAATTTACTACAGGCATATTCCTTTATTTGCTATATACTCTTCTCAGGTTAACGTGGCTATTCAAGACGTCATTACTGCTACGTGTGTGATCTTCTTTGGAAGGAACCCACAGTCATGCTAACCCAACCTAGATGGAAGGAAGAAAAATTAAGAAATATGCTATAACTATATTAACTCTGTCGCTTTTGTTGTATTTCATTATCATATTTCTATTGTCCAACTATTTTATAATTTTTTGCCACTTTGTGAACAGGTATTTTTGCAATCTCCAAAATCAGATGATGTTAGTAAAAGACAAAAGATACGACCTCTCCCAAGTTAAAATTTTTCCAATTGATCTGATGGTGTAACACTGGTTTAGGTGTTTATTAATAAATATTACATTACTTCTTAGATTCAGTTTCCCTACAACTGGGGAATGACATCAATTACACTAGGTCACAAATAACAAAATTTTCTCTGTTATTTGTTTCTAGCATACTTTTTCTCATTGATTTTGACCTACTAAACACGAAAATGAGTTTTAAAAATTTTTCTGTTGATTAGTTTTCGAGATACAAATTTTTGAACTTTTTTTATTAAATTTTTGGAGGTACACTTACAATTTTGAGCATATCTTTCGTCTTCTTTGACGTATTTGATCCTACTACTACTCAAATTAAAGCAAATTGAGCCGTCTACAACTCATTCTCAGAAAATTTTCAAATCGGGTGAGTAGTTTTGATGTTGGCGACTTAAAAAGGTTAAAAAACTGCGTTTTTTTAGTAAAAATGTGGCAGAAAAATTCATATAAAAATTCATATAAAATAAAAAACGCGATGCTAACAGCGATTTTGGTTTTCTTACGTATAGCTGGCATTTTTCCAAAGAAAATAAGTACTTACTTAACAAAATCTGACAACAAATGGCGGACTTATAATTTTTTTGGTAAAACACCGAAATTCCGCTATTTCACGATATTTTGATTTTCATTATTTGCACAGCTAACCTACTAGGAGGGATCGAAAAAGCAAGTTTTTTATAATCCTTTTGGAATAGAACGGAACAGTTGCTCCTATACATAAGTTACTTCTGTTCAAAATTTCACCACCCTGGGTTAATGTCTTCTGTTCTGGCAAGGGACGTGAAATTTCAAAAATTTAGTGAAATCAGCAATTTTTTTTTTTGGAAATTTTTTTCAAATGTCACAGCACTTAGCAGTTTTGATAAAATTTTTAAATTAATATTAATAACACAAATATTTCATAATTGTAAAAAACCTATTTACAATACCGTAGGGACGTTTCGTCGATGTTTTTAAGAAAATGGTATAATGAAAATGCAGAACATAGAAACACAGGTGCATTTTACGATACGAATTTTGGCAAACCCACTTTACATGTACAAAATTGTTTGGAAAAAACGTTTACGTAATTTTTATGATTCTCAGAATTAAAAAAAATAAGTAATACACAAATAGTTATTTAATTTTTATGATTGTGGTTGCAGAGTAATATACGCTTCTGAATGTGCGTGGACGCTCTTCGTGTTCCTTTATGACTGCTACTCCGTTCACAATCAATTAAAGGGAATTACACTTTTTTATTGATGTGTGTTTTCCCGATGGCTACCTGTATCGGATTTTTTTACAGAAATTCCCCCCACATTTGTGAGTGGTCATTATTTGGAAACTTTTCCACAATTTGAAACGCACACTTGCTGAATCAGGTATATAGCCAGGTATAGTATTTATAGGTGTTCATTTATCGTTTTTTGTTATTCAACAAGTGTCTACGAACGCGAGTAGTACGAGTAAAAAGTGAAACAAATTGAATTTAAGTGCATATAATACCTACCCAACAAGTAAGACAATGAGTAAAAGACTACGTGTGTTCGAGTGTTTGAACAATCCAGACAATTTCTGCAATGTTTGTGGCGAGTTTATAAAGAATAATCACGCACACACGTTTACTCCAGCAGTGCAATTGCACTATTTGAATTATTTTGGTATTTCACCAAATATCACAGAATCATGGACACCTAAGTCGCTATGTGATCTTTGCTATATAATCCTAACCAACTAGGCAGCTGGCGGAAGGTAAGAATTTTTATTTAAACACATTAAGCAAAGCAAATATAGTAATTTATTTTAATTTTAGGCGCCATATGAAATTCGATACACCAATTATGTGGAAAAAGCCGCTATGCCATTCCACAGACTGTTATTTTTGCCTCACCACAAACAGTGGGGTAGGGAGATTTTTAAAATGGAACTACGCTCAAGTGGGATCGTTTGCACTTCCAGTACCACATTCGAATGATGTACCATATCCAGTGTGCCCTGGTGCATCTCTTCAAAAAGCAGAATCGTCAGATCAAGAGTCCGAGTCAAGTGCAAGCGAATTTGGGGCGTGCAGAAAGCGAAAATTACTGTCACAGGCCGAACTAAACGATTGGGTGCGCGATTTTGGTCTCACTAAGGAGAAATCCGAACTTTTTGCGTCTCGGATGGTACAGTCTGGATTTGCGGATTCAGAAGTGAAAGTAACAGCGTACAGGAAGCGTCACCAGCAGTATGCAAAATTTTATACAAAGAAAGACCAAATATGTTTTTGCAGCGACATTTCCGGCTTGTTCCAAGAGCTTCACCAAATTCACAACCCCAATGAATGGAGGTTGTTTATTGACAGCAACAAAGAGAGCTTGAAGGCAGTTCTCTTACATAATGGGAATGAAAAGCCATCTCTTCCTATTGCTCATGCGGTTCATTCAAAGGAGAACTATGAAACTATGAACATTTTGCTGAAATGCATAGAGTATAGCAAATATAATTGGAAAATATGCGCCGACCTCAAAGTTGTGGCCATTCTGTGTGGACTCCAAGGAGGCTATACGCGACATTGCTGTTTGCTGTGCCTTTGGAATAGCCGCGCTGATGATCAGCATTATATTCAAAAAAAATGGCCGGAACGAACGAAACCTGTAGTTGGAGAAGCGATGCGCTAAACATTCGTGAATAGAGAACCGTGAAAATATAATACTTCCGCCGCTGCACATAAAATTGGGTTTGATAAAAAATTTTGCCAAAAAATTGGACAAAAAAGGTGAAGCTTTTGCCTATTTACGGTCAATTTTCCCTTACCTTTCGCTGGCAAAAATTAAAGAAGGAGTCTTCGCAGGACCCGATATAAAAAAAATGTTGAAAGATGAAACATTCCCGAAGCTGTTATCACCCATCGAAGCCGCAGCATGGAATTCCTTCAGGCTTGTTGTGCAAAACTTTTTAGGAAACAACAAAAGCCATAATTATAAGGACATAGTTGAGGATCTGGTAAAGAACTATGAAGCAATGGGTAGGTTTTTCTTGAAACAAATGTTAATTTAAATAGCGTTTTAATTCTCGTTTTTTTTTCATTTTTGGGTAGGAGTGCACATGTCACTTAAAATACACTTTCTGCATTCTCATTTGGATTTTTTCCCTGAGAATTTAGGAGACGTGAGCGACGAACACGGCGAGCGCTTTCATCAGGAATTGAAGGCTATGGAACGACGCTATCAGGGCATCTATGACACGGCTATGATGGGACCTAATATATTTGGACCCTAATACGTGAGACCAATTGCCGCGAATACAAAAAACAAAGAAGAAGTCAGCTGTTTTTCCACATGGCATAAAATGTACAGTTATATCTTTGTTTCTATTCATTTTTTATGGGCGTTGATTTGGTTAATTTCGTTAGTTTAGCTAACCTGGCACATCCATTTCTAATTGTGCCATACATTGAGTATGTAGTGCTCTAAATAAATTAAAAAATAATATACTAAGACTAATTTGTTTATTTTAAATTAAGTTCAAATGTATTTATTCGTTTGAGTTGGGTAGGTAAGCTGTGCAAATAATGAAAATCAAAATATCGTGAAATAGCGGAATTTCGGTGTTTTTCAAATCGGGTGAGTAGTTTTGATGTTGGCGACTTAAAAAGGTTAAAAAACTGCGTTTTTTTAGTAAAAATGTGGCAGAAAAATTCATATAAAAATTCATATAAAATAAAAAACGCGATGCTAACAGCGATTTTGGTTTTCTTACGTATAGCTGGCATTTTTCCAAAGAAAATAAGTACTTACTTAACAAAATCTGACAACAAATGGCGGACTTATAATTTTTTTGGTAAAACACCGAAATTCCGCTATTTCACGATATTTTGATTTTCATTATTTGCACAGCTAACCTACTAGGAGGGATCGAAAAAGCAAGTTTTTTATAATCCTTTTGGAATAGAACGGAACAGTTGCTCCTATACATAAGTTACTTCTGTTCAAAATTTCACCACCCTGGGTTAATGTCTTCTGTTCTGGCAAGGGACGTGAAATTTCAAAAATTTAGTGAAATCAGCAATTTTTTTTTTTGGAAATTTTTTTCAAATGTCACAGCACTTAGCAGTTTTGATAAAATTTTTAAATTAATATTAATAACACAAATATTTCATAATTGTAAAAAACCTATTTACAATACCGTAGGGACGTTTCGTCGATGTTTTTAAGAAAATGGTATAATGAAAATGCAGAACATAGAAACACAGGTGCATTTTACGATACGAATTTTGGCAAACCCACTTTACATGTACAAAATTGTTTGGAAAAAACGTTTACGTAATTTTTATGATTCTCAGAATTAAAAAAAATAAGTAATACACAAATAGTTATTTAATTTTTATGATTGTGGTTGCAGAGTAATATACGCTTCTGAATGTGCGTGGACGCTCTTCGTGTTCCTTTATGACTGCTACTCCGTTCACAATCAATTAAAGGGAATTACACTTTTTTATTGATGTGTGTTTTCCCGATGGCTACCTGTATCGGATTTTTTTACAGAAATTCCCCCCACATTTGTGAGTGGTCATTATTTGGAAACTTTTCCACAATTTGAAACGCACACTTGCTGAATCAGGTATATAGCCAGGTATAGTATTTATAGGTGTTCATTTATCGTTTTTTGTTATTCAACAAGTGTCTACGAACGCGAGTAGTACGAGTAAAAAGTGAAACAAATTGAATTTAAGTGCATATAATACCTACCCAACAAGTAAGACAATGAGTAAAAGACTACGTGTGTTCGAGTGTTTGAACAATCCAGACAATTTCTGCAATGTTTGTGGCGAGTTTATAAAGAATAATCACGCACACACGTTTACTCCAGCAGTGCAATTGCACTATTTGAATTATTTTGGTATTTCACCAAATATCACAGAATCATGGACACCTAAGTCGCTATGTGATCTTTGCTATATAATCCTAACCAACTAGGCAGCTGGCGGAAGGTAAGAATTTTTATTTAAACACATTAAGCAAAGCAAATATAGTAATTTATTTTAATTTTAGGCGCCATATGAAATTCGATACACCAATTATGTGGAAAAAGCCGCTATGCCATTCCACAGACTGTTATTTTTGCCTCACCACAAACAGTGGGGTAGGGAGATTTTTAAAATGGAACTACGCTCAAGTGGGATCGTTTGCACTTCCAGTACCACATTCGAATGATGTACCATATCCAGTGTGCCCTGGTGCATCTCTTCAAAAAGCAGAATCGTCAGATCAAGAGTCCGAGTCAAGTGCAAGCGAATTTGGGGCGTGCAGAAAGCGAAAATTACTGTCACAGGCCGAACTAAACGATTGGGTGCGCGATTTTGGTCTCACTAAGGAGAAATCCGAACTTTTTGCGTCTCGGATGGTACAGTCTGGATTTGCGGATTCAGAAGTGAAAGTAACAGCGTACAGGAAGCGTCACCAGCAGTATGCAAAATTTTATACAAAGAAAGACCAAATATGTTTTTGCAGCGACATTTCCGGCTTGTTCCAAGAGCTTCACCAAATTCACAACCCCAATGAATGGAGGTTGTTTATTGACAGCAACAAAGAGAGCTTGAAGGCAGTTCTCTTACATAATGGGAATGAAAAGCCATCTCTTCCTATTGCTCATGCGGTTCATTCAAAGGAGAACTATGAAACTATGAACATTTTGCTGAAATGCATAGAGTATAGCAAATATAATTGGAAAATATGCGCCGACCTCAAAGTTGTGGCCATTCTGTGTGGACTCCAAGGAGGCTATACGCGACATTGCTGTTTGCTGTGCCTTTGGAATAGCCGCGCTGATGATCAGCATTATATTCAAAAAAAATGGCCGGAACGAACGAAACCTGTAGTTGGAGAAGCGATGCGCTAAACATTCGTGAATAGAGAACCGTGAAAATATAATACTTCCGCCGCTGCACATAAAATTGGGTTTGATAAAAAATTTTGCCAAAAAATTGGACAAAAAAGGTGAAGCTTTTGCCTATTTACGGTCAATTTTCCCTTACCTTTCGCTGGCAAAAATTAAAGAAGGAGTCTTCGCAGGACCCGATATAAAAAAAATGTTGAAAGATGAAACATTCCCGAAGCTGTTATCACCCATCGAAGCCGCAGCATGGAATTCCTTCAGGCTTGTTGTGCAAAACTTTTTAGGAAACAACAAAAGCCATAATTATAAGGACATAGTTGAGGATCTGGTAAAGAACTATGAAGCAATGGGTAGGTTTTTCTTGAAACAAATGTTAATTTAAATAGCGTTTTAATTCTCGTTTTTTTTTCATTTTTGGGTAGGAGTGCACATGTCACTTAAAATACACTTTCTGCATTCTCATTTGGATTTTTTCCCTGAGAATTTAGGAGACGTGAGCGACGAACACGGCGAGCGCTTTCATCAGGAATTGAAGGCTATGGAACGACGCTATCAGGGCATCTATGACACGGCTATGATGGGACCTAATATATTTGGACCCTAATACGTGAGACCAATTGCCGCGAATACAAAAAACAAAGAAGAAGTCAGCTGTTTTTCCACATGGCATAAAATGTACAGTTATATCTTTGTTTCTATTCATTTTTTATGGGCGTTGATTTGGTTAATTTCGTTAGTTTAGCTAACCTGGCACATCCATTTCTAATTGTGCCATACATTGAGTATGTAGTGCTCTAAATAAATTAAAAAATAATATACTAAGACTAATTTGTTTATTTTAAATTAAGTTCAAATGTATTTATTCGTTTGAGTTGGGTAGGTAAGCTGTGCAAATAATGAAAATCAAAATATCGTGAAATAGCGGAATTTCGGTGTTTTACCAAAAAAATTATAAGTCCGCCATTTGTTGTCAGATTTTGTTAAGTAAGTGCTTATTTCCTTTGGAAAAATGCCAGCTATACGTAAAAAAACCAAAATCGCTGTTAGCATCGCGTTTTATATTTTATATGAATTTTTATATGAATTTTTCTGCCACATTTTTACTAAAAAAACGCAGTTTTGTAACCTTTTTAAGCCGCCAACATCAAAACTACTCACCCGATTTGAAAATTTTCTGAGAATGAGTTATAGACGGCTCAATTTGCTTTAATTTGAGTAGTAGTAGGATCAAATACGTCAAAGAAGACGAAAGATATGCTCAAAATTGTAAGTGTACCTCCAAAAATTTAAAAAAAAAAGTTCAAAAATTGTATCTCGAAAACAAATCAACAGAAAAATTTTTAAAACTCATTTTCGTGTTTAGTAGGTCAAAATCAATGAGAAAAAGTATGCTAGAAACAAATAACAAAACGACTGTTGGCTAGTGTTATCTACGAGTATTACAAATTATTGCTCATGTTACAAGTTGATGATTTGACAAACTGCTTGCTTAGCCGTTATGTTCTATTTTGATACCAGTGATCTAATGCTATACGTCCGGTGATCTATTTGCTCAGAACCCTATCGACACTCAAATGAGCAAATTCATCTAAGCTCATATCTCTTTGATGACTACTGCTGCACACGTGCAACAAATGTGTTCAATAGACTGCTCCTCATTGTAGCAGCTTCTGCACATGCTAATTACTATAATTTTCAGTTTTGCTGCATGCTTTCCTATAAGTTCTATAATTTTCCGTAATCCGTTGTGCAAGTGTACTGATCTTTATGAATAAAGGTGCATGGTCGTATGGATGTTCATCGCTATCGGATACTTGAAGAACCTTATTACAGATACCCGAATAAAGAGCTGTGGGCCCCCAAAATTGGCCTTCCCGTTGTACAATAAAAAAGTTGTCATCAATAATGCCGTTGTAAAGTTCTCTACCTTTGGGATATATAAGTCTTAAGCCCCACCATTGGTGCTTCGCTTTAAAATCGACTCCTCCAAATTGGAAGCATTAGTTGGAAAAATATTATAGTACTGGACACCTTTAACAAAATATCTTAAAGGAAAGTAGATAGCACAGATGGATACACCACTAATGTCACATTTGATTTTGTTAGAAGCCGCTTGAAGATACTTTTTATTTATAAAAATATTTAGCAAGAATTACAGATCCACCGTGTGATTATTATCGATATTGACTTTCTCAGAGACTTTCACTTTCTCTCTTATTAGTAGAGCGGTATTATTGAAGTAAACTACAATTTAATATTTTGTGGGATTGTCGTCCTATGCTTTTATTGAACTCTACGCCGTGCCGACAATTTAACGGAAAGCATTAGGAAACCCAATAATGAAATGACCCGCCGGGCTAAACCCCCTCCTCGGAACTTGCGATAGCCCAGCATCATGAAGAGGCTAAATCTGTCTAAGCCCATACCCGTTAATTTCTTCTCAGAAAGACCAGCAACTTCAAGGAATAGATTCGGTGCTCTAGCCGACAATAGTGAAATGGAACTGGATCCTGCTCCCTTCGTTGTGGACACCAAAACTCGAATAACTGAACTGCAAAAAATGTTCGGTAAGAATTGCATTTTTAAACACACCCCTATTGGCACAAAAGTGTTTCCAAAACACAACGAAATATACAAGCTATGTGTTGACGCCTTCAGGGAAAAGAATGTGGAGTTTCACTCATTTAACCCAAAAGAAAATCGTCTATTTCTAATTTTCCTATATGGCCTGCCCAAAATAATCAACTGAAGACACTGTTCAAGATTTAAATGTGTATAATTTAATGCCCAATACTGTCACTGAAGTAGTCACCAAATTCATCTGTTAACATAATGCAGTATATAGAGATACATTTACTCGCAAAACATTCAATCCCAAATCATTGCAAAACGTCAAGAACATCTGCGATGTAATCATCTCTTGGAAGAAATACAAACAAAACAGAAATAATGGTTCTATTCAATGTTGGAACTGTCTTATATACGGCCACGGAGGCGAACAGTGTCACCGTCAATCAGCTTGTATGATTTGTGGAAATAAGCACCATTCCAATAACTGCCTTCTTAATTGTAAATAGAGCAAACCAGCCGTATACACTTGTTTCAGCTGCAAGAAACATGGTTTAGAGAAAACTGATCATTCTGCAAATGACCTCAACAGCCCGCTACTGTCTACATATATCGGTACAAGAGCACGGGCCACTGTAAGTTAATCTCGTAGAAATATATGTGTCGAACAGGTGTAACAACAAATCTTAGCACATCACAAATACCCACAAATGAGAGAAAATCGTTACTTTTACTGCCATCGAAATAATATTATATTCCTACATTTAAATACAATAACAGGATAATAATTTATAATATCGAAAAGGCTGAGTTATTAGCAAATATATTGTCAGCAGCAAACAATTTAAACTCAAAGTTCAGAAAATTTAATAAATGCGTTCGATCGAGGAAACAAAGATGATGTTACATTCATATCCCTTGAAGAGCTTACATCCATAATAAAATCTCTTAAAACTTCCCGGATTGGATGGCACACCCATCTTATTAGTAAAGCATTTGCCCTTTAAAGCTTTGCACCTATTGCTAATTATTTTCAACGGCTGCATAAACATCAGCTAATTTCCAAAATTATTCAAAACGGCAAAAATTATTGCAATACAAAAGCCCCACAAGTCTAAATATGAACCGGGCAGCGACAGACCAATTAGTCTGCTCAGTAATTTGGGAATATTTCTCGAAAACATTATATATTCTCGAATTAATAATTCTGCGACAAATACTTCCTTAATAACCAAAGCACAGTTGTATCCATGAATTGAATCGCATCCAAAACATGGTCAATAACTGGGCATATAGTTACTTCAGGATATTGGAAATGTGTTCGACACAGTTTTGCATAAATAATTATTTAAAAATTGCTAATGTCGGGAATTGTGTATATAATACTTTATATATTTAAATATTTATGCAGATTTATAGAATTTATTGAATCCAGATCATTTTATGTTTACGTAAATGGCGCACTATCATCACAAAAAAGTAAAAAAGGACTTTGTTAAAAGATATAATCATAACTATTTCAACAAAAGTTCAAGTTCTACTTATTCCTAAATTAGAGAATGTCGGGAATTGTCATAAAACAGAACTGAACTTTAAAATCCACAAATTGAGAACAGTGTGTGTTCAATTGTTTACCTGTGTGTAATATATCTATGGGCTTATAATCTTCTGGTAATATTTGACTTTTCTTTCGAATTCCATAAAAAGGTTATCCTATTTTCTCTGTGAACACATCAATGGTGTATATAATGGGATTTTCAATAAGAGCGCTACAAAAGTTTTTTTAATAAAACAAAACCGGTTTTAGATACCAATGAAATTCTTTATTCCTGTGAAAGTACGTTCGATGCCATTATGTATCGAACTCGATTTCGATTTTCAATAGGGATTGTCACAGCCGAATTTAAATTGTGTCACAAATGAATTATTAAAGTTTTTTTTTATTATTAAATTATTATTTATTTTCCTGTATTTTTATAAATGAATTAGAAAGCGAGAAAATATATGTGTATATGGGGTAATCTATAGAGTAATAAATTTGTCTTCCATGCCTCTTCCGACCTTTATTGATGTCCCGGCCATCGTGGGACACCGCACTAATTCTGACGTGTTTAATCGATTGATCTTGGTCCTAAGCCATTTTGTAACGGGTTTTTCAATAAGAGCGCTACAAAAGTTTTTTTAAATAAAACAAAACCGGTTTTAGATACCAATGAAATTCTTTGTTCCTGTGAAAGTACGTTCGATGCCATTATGAAGGGAACTAGATTTATTTTGCATGGCCACCACTGGCACGATTGCAGAAGTCCAGACGCTGAACCCAATTTTCGACGGTTTTCAAGTATAAATCGGCCGATACTGCTGCAATTTCAAGTTCGATATTCGTACGAAGTTCATAAATCGTCTCTGGCTTGTTGGCATAGACCATAGACTTGACGTAGCCCCACAGCAAATAATCTAACGGCGTCAAATCGCACGACCGAGGCGGCCAATCAACTGGGCCATTTCGTGAGATAACACGTTCACCAAACTTTGTTTCCAATAAATTGATTCTGGCATTCGCTGTGTGGCTTGTGGCGCCGTCCTGTTGGAACCACATGTCGTCGAAGTCCATATTATCCAATTAGGGCCAAAAATATTCGGTTTTCATTGAACGGTAGCTATTCGCATTCACAGTAATGTGCCGGTCTTGATCATCACGGACGAAGTACGGCCCAATGACGCCGCCGGCCCATAAACCGCACCAAACCGTAATTGTTTCGGGATGCAATGATGACTCATGGATTACGTGTGGATTGCTGTCTGACCAATAACGCATATTGACGAAGCCATTCAGCCAGAAATTAGCCTCATCGCTGAAGATGATTTTCCGATGAAAATCCGAATCATTTTCAAGTTGTTGCTCAGCCCAATTCACGAACATACGACGCTTATGGTGGCCAAGCAGCTTCAGTTCTTGCGTAAATTTAATCTTGTAAGGATGTAGGCCAAGGCATTTTCCCAAAATTTGCCACAACGACGTCACAGAGATGCCCAACGCTTGAGAACGACGTGTGGGAGACATATTTGAGCTTTATTGAACTGAAGCCGCAGCGGCGGCAATATTCTCGACACTACGGGCACTTCTTTGTCTCACTGGCACGGGTACATTTTGTACTGTGCCTTTGGATTCAAATTTTTCCACTAGACGCTCAATTGTTGATCTGGTAGGACGATTGTGACGACCATGAATTGGACGTAGCGCTCTTAAAATTGATGCCACTGACTCCGAATTTCGGTAGAAAATTTTAATAATTTCGACTCGTTGTTGGCTCGTATATCTTTCCATGATGAAATGGCAAACCTTACTGAAGAGAAATGTCAAAAGAGCGGGAAAAAATATGGCGTCGTTTGCTGTCGCTATCGATTTACTTTTGTAGCGTCTATGTTGAAAAACCCTTTACATATATATTTGCTTACTTACTTATCCGGTCTCGGACAACCCCGGGGGGTCAGGGACCTTACAAAACGAAGATAACATATTTCGCCAACCAGTTCGATCTTTTGCTTTATCTCTCCAGTTGGCAATACCAAGCGTACGCAGGGATTCGTCAACCTGATCCCTCCAGCGGAGTCTTGGTCTTCCTATTTTTCGTCTTACTTCGAGTTCGGTTTCAAAAACCCTTCGCGCTGGTTCATCTTCATCCATTCTACTGACATGGCCTAGCCAGCGCAATCGCGTTATCTTGATCCGCTTAACTATGTCAGTGTCAGGATAAAGCTCATACAGCTCATTATTCATGCGTCGCCGATACTCGCCGTTGTGCACTATAGGGCCATAAATTTTTCGGAGTATTTTTCTCTCGAAGACTCCTACAGATGTTTCGTCTGCTTGCGATAGGACCCAGGATTCTGCGCCATAAAGCAAGACAGGTTGAATGAGAGTCTGGTACAACTGGACTTTTGTTACTCGAGAGTGGGCTTTATCTCTCAAGTGCTTGCTTAGCCCAAAATAACATCTATTCGCAAGCACAATTCTCCGCTTGATCTCAAGGCTGACGTTGTTGTTTTTGTTCACGGCAGATCCGAGGTATATAAATTCGTCCACTCCCTCGAAGTTATAACGGTTATCAACGTTCACGCTTTAATCTAATCGCGTGGAGGCCCTGTTCGTTGAAACCATTAATTTTGTCTTGTTCTCATTTACCGTTAGACCCACTTTTGCTGACTCCTTCTCAATTCTCGAAAAAACCACAGTAACTTCTCTAATTGTGCGCCCAATGATATCTATATCATCAGCATACGCGAGCAGCATGTGGCTTTTGCTGCTGATGGTTTTATTCATATTGACTGCAGCTTTTCTCATAATGATCTCCATTAAGATGTTAAAGAGATCGCACGATAGGGTGTCGCCTTGCCTGAGGCCTCGCTTACTTACGAAAGGTTCGGTAAGATCCTTACCAACTTTCACTGCGGATTTGGTGATCGTCAAGGTCATCCTGCAAAGGCGTATGAGTTTTGCAGGAATACGAAGCTCAGACATTGCTTCATAGAGTTTCTCCCGTATCGGACTATCGAAGGCTGCTTTATAATCGATAAATAGATGATAGGTGTCGATTTGTTTTACGTGTGTCTTCTCCAGGATTTGGCGTAGCGTGAAAATCTGGTCAGTTGTCGATTTTCCACGCCTAAAGCCACACTGGTATGGTCCAATCAGGTCAGCGATAATTGGTTTTAGTCTTTCGCACATTATACTTGATATAACCTTATATGCTATAGATAAAAAGCTTACTCCACGGTAGTTGGCACAGATACTCGGGTCACGTTTTTTAAATATGGGGCATAGTACACTGAGAATCCAATCTCCGGGCATGCATTCATCTAACCGGATTTTGCTAATGAACTGATGCATGCCCCTCGTCAGCTCACCGCCGCCAGCCATAAAGAGCTCTTACGCCGGGCAATAGCTGTTCTTACCTCGTCTTGGTTAGGAGGGGAGCAATCGACGTCGTCGTTCAAATTTAGATAGATTGTCTCGTCATTGGATATCTCACGTATTAGTCGCGCAGATAAGTGATCTCTCCATACTCCCAACGTACTCTGGACGTCTGCGTTGAGATTTCCGTTCTTGTCTTTACAAAAGGGGGGGGCCCTGAACCATGCCTATTAGTTCTGTCTTTGACTTTTTGGTAGGATTTTCGGGCTTCGTTCTTCCTTTTGTATGACTCAATTTTCCCACTCTCCTTTCCTCCTTTATTTTCTCCCTAAACCGCTCAGTCACAGCTCGCGTTGCAATTGACTGAAACATTGCAATGCGTGCAGAGTTCTTTTCATCACTCTTCAACGTACCATGGTTTGCTGCGAAGCGGTTTTTCAAACCCAAGTACGGTTGTTGTGGTAGTTTTTATAGAGTCGGATATGGGTTTCCACTGCGCTTCAGGATAGTCATCAGAAGGGGAGGTGGGTTCTGTATCAAAAGTTGCGAGAGCTTCCCTGAGTAGGCTTTGGCTACCTCTGGTAATTACAGTTTTCTGATGTCTAGCTTTCTCTGCGTCTGGTTTCGTACGATTTTCACTCTACTTAATCTTGTGCGAACCTTTGCTGCTACTAGGTAGTGATGAGAATCGATGTTAGCTCCTCTGATCACTCGTACGTCCATTACACTGGATGAGTGCCTTCCATCAATTACCACGTAATAAATTTGGTTCTTAATTCTTTGATCAGGGGATACCCAATTAACCTTGTGGATGTCTTTATGCAGGAATTTTGTACCACTAATGACCACGTTTTTTATCGCGGCAAAGTTAGTCTGTCTCATACCGTTTTCAGAACTGTCAGAATGTAGGCTGAAACTGTCAATAGTTAGATGAAACACATACTCCCTTCCTACTTTGGCATTAAAATCTCATAGTACAATCTTCATGTCATACGTTTCCTCTATGAGCTCATAGAATATGTCTTAGGCATCATCATATTTTGCTTCAGTCGGGGTATGCACACAAATTAGGGAAATATACAAATATTTCGCTTTTATGCGGATTGTGGCTATACGTTCACTCGCAGGATTAAACCTAGAGATTATATGTCGCAGTCTTTGCCAACTACAAATCCGCAACCAAATTCATGTTTTTTCTCATGGAAACTGTTGTGTATGTCGCAGTTTCTTTTTGGTGTGCAGCCATGTCCTGTCTATCGCATTTCCTGGATTGCGGTACTGTCAACCTTATAACTTTCGAGGACATCTGCCAATTGGATAGTTGCACCGGATTTGTATAGAGTTCTCGCATTCCAGGTGAATATCCGTAAATCGTGGTCCTTATAACTTTTACTGGTGTCATCAACAAATAGGGGTTGTTTCTGTTTACGAACGGTGGCAGGAGGCAAACCCAGTCCACCGGGTTTTTGCATTTTACCTACTGCCAGGGTATTTGATTGCAGTCGAACCTGGATTCTCTTCTTTTGGTTTTTTATCCGCCGTTGGCCTATATGTTTGGCTCATCCGCCTTCTGAAGGACAAAATAATATGCCCGATAGCTTGATGAGCTTCAGTGACATCAGTCACCTACTAAGTCTGAGACACATCACTGATCGCATAACCAAATCAGGCTGCTCATTTATTTTCGCCTTCTCACTCTAACTAGCTAACGGAGGTTTCCGATAAAGCCATTGCCCAGAACATACTGCATGGAAGTAGTGAGCTGCTTGGACTGTCCAATGAGGGACTCATTTCTGGCCACTCCCAAGTGAATGGCTATCAGAAACTTTCCACCTCCACAGACAGTCCCATGTCCTTGTATGTATATAATGTACTTTTATATATTCTAAATTTCAATTGTTGCAATATTCTCAAAAATAGGAGTTTTAAAAACAAATGAATAATAACGATGGTTATATAAATTGAAAAAACATTTAATTAAAAGGGTCATATCCCCCTATCTTTTTAATATGCTCTAATATTAAAATATGTCTCAGACACCAAGAGTATGTCTATAAAATTCAATTGTAAAAAAGTTCCATTTCTTATGCGTGCCGGAAAGCCAATTGGCATTCCATATTGCAATTTTAACATCTAATTGCATAATTTTGACATCAGAAATGATATCATATTGAGTAAAGTGCTAGTAACTTCAATTTGTTTCTGTAACATTTCCTCTATTTGAAGCTGAAGGTGGAGATTTAGCTATTTCTGCATAAGAACATTTTTAATTAGTTGATTGAATTGTTATTAATTCATTGCTTATTGTGGGGTAATCGTTTATCATTTATAATCATCATAATAATTTTTCAGTTTAGCAGTGAAATTGAATAATTTCGACTTTTTGTCATGCAAAATGTTGAACTGAATTTTATAGAAGAACAAAATTATAAAACTCCAGGAGCAATTTTTATATTCAGATCAAAATATAAATGTCAAGAATTACTCATTATATTCTACGCAATTAATAAAACTCAAAACGTAATCATTATAGTCTTAGGCATGAATAAAACGCAAAAAAATGTATATCACAGTGCTACACAGAGGGAAAAGATTAGTTGAAAATTAATTCAGGCATTGGAAATTCCATGATAAAGTCTATATTTTGATTCATAATTGTCAAACATCAGAATTATTTGTTGATGTTATTGATAGATTAAAAATAGATCTTACTAAATACAAGTTGCTACTACTTGTATTAACCAATTTGAGTATTTCATAAACCTCATTCATCTGAATTGAAATTACAACTAATAAAAAGTACAATATTAGAATTCGTGTTCAAATATTAGTCACTGTAATCATAATGTAGTTTCTGTCACAAAAACACTTGCTGCAAAGTTATGTATTCGATCTCTGGCTTTGCTGTAAAAGAGAAACTACATATAGGTGAATGTTACACGTGGGCTTTACTGAAAAACTTTTATTTTAAAGAGAAAGTGATTTAACAAAGTTGTGAAAAAACAATAAAATGTATAAATATCAGCCAGCGAAGAATATGTACATATTATCATAAATTGAGGTGAAGTGAGACTTTTAAACACAATCCTTCAATCTGACGTCACTATTGACGCGTCCACAAACATATGCAAACAATTGTGGACATTTGGCTGGAGGAACTATTATTGTGAATGACACAAATTAACTGAAACATTCATATGATACCCAGGGTAACCCATCCCCATTTGTGATCGAAAATATGAAAACTTAAGAAAGACTGTCTATATTTATTTTTCCATTGGACGTTCCGTTGTCGAGATAGAGAAATTGTTTCATATTTTTGATAAAAAAAAATGGGCCCGAAATACGAATTCAAATTATAATAATTTTGTTTTTATTTAAATATAAAATACACAATTTTAATACAAAACAATTTTTTTACTTTTTTTCTATAAAATTTTTACTATAAATGGGTGCAGCCATCTAATTCAGGTACATAATTAGTTGAGCATACCAATATATTATTTGGTACAACCGAATTAGTTTTAACATTTTTCGGTCATCCAACTAATAGAATATTCACCACTACAGAATAATTTGATTGCTAGAACTAAATCTTGATTGACAGATCACATTTATTTCTTGTTGCTGTGGATTCAACTAAATATTTCAGTTCTTGCAATTATAATTGAATTAGAAATCAATTGAAATTCATAATATTTGGTGATATTGAACACAACTATTGGTAATCACAACTGAATAATGTGATAGCCCAAGGAACCGCCAAATTTTAGTTGGCTGTAAATATAGTTGTGACAATGAATCTCTTCTCTGTGTGTAGTTCAAAAACGTAACACGCAGGGCACCAAGAGAGTAAACCTAATTGGAGTATTCTGAATCCCGTGGTGCTAGCCATATTCCTAGGATGGCTCTTATTTTCGATATATTTCAGATCGAAAATTATTATTTCAAGCACTTACAAAATTAAATTTTCAACCATTGACTGCATATAAATCGATGGTCATCAGCCGAAAAAACATCTTATCGATAAACATACAGCAGAACATGCAAAAACAAAAAATAAAAAAATTTAAATTTTTGCGATAGTTAATCTGAATATTTTATGAAAGTACGTTAAAAAGAAACTATTACCAAAAATTTTATTTTATTTCCATTTGAGTTTGCACCGAACAATTATTAAAAACATAACAACCCAAAAGATCGCATAATATAAACTCAAACGGAAATAAATTTGAAGACTGTACACCCTAAAAGCCAATCTCATGGCAATCGTTGTTTCTTTTTTGAAACAACAACATCTATACAATGGCTTTCGATGAAAGCATGCATAGGAAAGAAATGTTGTGAATATTGATGGTTATGGCAAAGTATTGTTGTGGATGTTTTCGCACAAGTAGGAGTTTATACAATTCTCGCTTACTTGAGATTTGTTTATCCCTATAATGTGTGATGATATACCTAAATATTTGTGGAGAAAGGAGCTGATGATATGCCTTGGTGGGCATTGAAAGATATATATTCCCAATCATCCACCATAATGATCAATTTCACACATTTCTGTTTAATATTTCTATTAAAATTTATTTTTTCTTAGAAAAAGTACTTTTTAATAGTTATTGATCTTGAACCGAACAATTATTAAAAACATAATTTAATTTTATTATTTTTTTAAATATTTTTTATATTTTTCTCAGATAGATTATACTCGTATCAGAGTCTGCTATAGATAGATTTTTAGTTTCTTGAGGCAGGACCTTATCTCTGAAGTGCTTGCTTACCCCGAAGCAACACCTGGTAGCAAGCACAATTATGTGTTTGCTCTCCAGGCTGACGTCATTGCATGTGTTCACGGCAGATCCGAGGTAAATAAATTCGTCCACTACCTCGAAATTATAACGGTTATTAAAGTTGACCCTTTCATCCAATCGCTTGGATTTTCTCCTTGCCGAAACCATTAATTTTTGTTGTACTCGTTTACTGCCAAGTCCACTTCAATTCTCGAAAATACCTTCTCAATTCTGTGACTTTATGTGACTTTAGCTGCTGATAGTTTCTCACGATGACCTCAATTAATATGTTGAAGAGACCGCATGATAGGGTGTAGCCCTGCCGCAGGTCTCACCTCGGACCATATGGTTCGGTGAGAACTTTACCAAATCATTGACGAACACATAAACTCACCCAATAAGTTTTTCGCAGTATTTCATACGAAAATTTGCACTGCACTGACAAAAAGGCTTACATTGAGCAGTGTTTCTTTCGGGGGACAGTTCCAACACACAGCTACATTCTCTCGCTTAAAGCCATAGCGTTAGCATAACGGTAGAGGAACATACAGTCATCCCACGCAAAGTATTTATTAGTTCTACAATTTAGCCTGATCGCTGTTTAAAGGGATTTGTTTTGTTTGGGTAGTTAACTTCGTTGCTATTGGCAATTACGTTATTCTAAAAATAAACAAACTGAAGTCACACACAGTATCCAAAAATAATAATTGCTTAAAATGCATATTGAATTGCCTTCCAAATCCATTCAACATCCCCGAGATAGTTGATACTCGGGTCACCCTGCGCTCATTTTCTGCTCTTTCGATATCTTTGAGGTTGCTCTTTACTTCAAGATCCTATCTCCTATTTAAAAATCGTAATTTACAATAACCTACACACAATTTCCATAAGCTCGGTAGAAACAGCTGATTTTTTGCCATCGTTATTGCTTGACTGATTAAGGCTTAAAAGGTAGTTAAAACTGTAGATAACAGAACAGATGGGATGAATGAGTGATAAGCAACCACAAGCAAACCATGCATCATTATAAGTTTTATTAAATGATTGATACTAATGATAACTAAATTATGTTATATGTCGGTTGCATCTATCGAAAAACATTCCCTTTCATTTCTGTCCGTTTTATATTCAACCAAAGAGTAAAATTCAACAGCAACTCAATCTCGCCGAAATTACCTACTACTTTGACGACCGCAAGATAACGCTAAGAGAGGAATGGAGACTAGTATCTATTGCCGTGTGGTTTTCCTATTGGTTAACTCACCAACTACACCGAACAATATGAAAGAACACCTTGCTATAGCTCTAATAAATATTTCAATTTGTAGACATGGACAGCTATTGCAAAATGCCAAAGATATAGCCCAAAACCAAACAAGTGATAAAAAATGTGTAATTTGTCGAAACTCTTCTTAAACTTGTGTCCTAATTATTTGTTTCGTGATGTTTATTGACCCCTCTTATAATTTACCAGCTGACCCGGCGCAAACTTCGTTTTGCCCAAAATATTTTTTGAAACCGGTTTGGGCCAAATCGGTCAAGATATATGATGTTATTCAATTTATGTGGGAGGGGCCACGCCCTCTTGAAACATCAAAAAGATATATAGCCGAAAACCTAATTTGGACTAAGGCCTTTCAAATTAAACCGGTTTGGGCCAAATCGCTTGGATAGTTTTAGAGTCTATAGAGGACAAACATACAAACATTGTATTTTATATATATAGAAGACAGATAATAATTTAATATTGGTATCTATCACTTTAATAATCGCTTATAGGTTAACGACATAACCAGTTTAAATGAATTTCTCTATCTGGCATGATTGACACATATGGCATATATTATGGTCTAACACAATCCCCTCTTAATTCGGTTGACATCAATTTTTCGACAGAAAAAGAATAACTTTTTATGAATTTTAAAACAGAAATTTCCTCAAAATCATTATTTGTGTTTTCAGTTAAAGCGAAAGCAAAACTTTGGGGAACTAACTATATATGTATTTAAAAAAAATACATACATACATACACAAGGAAGTGTAAAGTATGCGCTAGTTGGTGCATGTGTGTTAAATTTGGTCATCTAAAAATCAGAATTACAAAAATTATTTAGTCGGCACACATACATACACACAAAGAACCACAAAAACCACTTTAGTCCAGTGAAGTGACTGGCACACATTCAGTCATGCATTTTTGTTCATTCATTCATTATCAATATCATGATATGACGACCACCAGTCATTCCATGTTTTGGTAACTGTGGTTTGGCAGACTATTTATGTAGGGTAACAACTATATATTCGCTTTATCACAAATTCAGCCATCAACACTGGGGTGGACATGTTGCTTAACTGGCTAATGTATAACGATCATACCAAAATAGGTTTGTAGATTATGATGAAACTGACTAACTGGCCAAAATATCAACCGAAACATACTTAAGTTATCTCAGCTTCTGTGAACTTGAGCTTTCATCAGTTTGAAAGGGGTTGAAATCCCTCTTGCTACCAGACTAAACTTGAAGCAGAGAGTACGAGTGCTAAAGACAGAAGAAGTGTTTGAGGCAAAATATTGCTATCCTAAATTGTGTACATAATAAAAATATGAATATTTGACTGATCTATTTCAAATGATATAGACATTTCATATTACAATAAATCATGTACGTATTAATATTAAAGTATTTCAAAGCACTTGGAACTTATTTTAGGTAGAAATTAATTAACAACGGTGTGTCTATAATTAGTTACCTATTTGTAATCTCCCTATATGCATATAAGTTTCCGGTAATATTTGACTTTTCTTTCGTATTCCATATAAACGTTTTCCTATTTCCCTTTGAACAAATCAATGAGGTATGTATGAAATGTTGTTTTAAATGTTCTAAATTTTAATTGCTGCAATATTCACTCGAATAGTGCCTCAAATTTGTAAATATGTACTTTAGTTGTAAAAACAAATGAATAAGAAAGATAATTATATAAATTGAATTGAAAATTATGTAGAAATTTAATTCGTTATTCGTTATCAATAGAAGCTTTTTGCTATTTTTAGTCGCAAACCTGAGTATTTTAGAGCACTTTTTTCAAAAAAATTCCATTTAATCTTCATTGGTACCAAAGTACTGTTCCTTACAATTATGCCTTAGAAATTATTTCATTCAAATGTCGACCATAACTGGGATTGATGTGGTTTTCTTTGAGGTTCACAATTTTCAACGACTCGAGCGAGCATTGCAAGTGGTATTTGCAAATGGCGAGACTAACGTTGGCTTTCTTTTCCTTAATCTTAGCCAGTTATTTTTTGTAAACTTTACGTAGCTGCAAAGGATAAACTCTAGACATATGATATCAGATAAAAGGGCAATAGTTTAAAGCTCGAAATACACTGCGCTATCTTTTTGGAACTAAATATCGTCAACATCACGAGCTTCAACTTGCTGGACCAAATTGTCCATTAGAAGGGCGCGATAGCGCACGCCAATCGTAGATCCATTCCGACCACTCTTCCGGTCAGGCTTTTTTTTCCAAATCTAGGATTTCTAAACTCAAGAAAAACGCTGTACATTCATGTTCGAAGTAATCTTCCACAAAATCTACTATCGAGTTCTCAGCATGCCTATATCAAGGGTACGTCAACTGAGACGGCTCTCCACTCTATAGTCAGCATAATAGAGAACTGTCTTGAGAATAAGATCTTCGTTCTAGGGACCTTCCTGGACATCGAGGAAGCCTCCAACAACATTCAAACTTCGGCGATTCTTAGGTCGTAACAGAATCTAGGAGTCGACAGCTTAGTGACACGCCTAATTGGGAAGCTTCTGGTGGATAGCTCCGTCAAAGCTGAATGGTGTTACAATTGCTAGGAACGTAAACAGGGAGACACCGCCGGGGGGAGTTCTGTCTCCACTATTATGGTTAACTTCTGTCAATGAACTGCTTCTTGAATTGGACAGGGCCGAATTCCAGGTGTTTGCCTATGCCGATGATATTGCCTAACCAGCCTACTTAGCCTAACCAGCCTACTTAGTCTGATTTCTAACTGCACCGCTAACAACGGACTATCACTTAACCCACCTAAAACCGAGCTTATTTTGTTCTCTCGGAAATATACAATACCCGCATTTGAACTGCAGTCAGTTAATGGGGTGCAATTACAGTTGACGGAAAGGTCAAGTATCTAGGGATAATTCTCGACAGAAAACTGTCTTGGAAACCGAATGTGGAGGAGAGGGTGAAAAAGGCGTCAGTTGGTCTTTACTGTTGTAAGGGGGCGATAGAAAAGAGCTGGGGATTGTCTGCTAAGTTCACCATGTGGATTTATACGGCAAAAGTCAGACCAATACTTCTCTATGGCATCGTAGTTTGGTGGAGGTCCTTCCAAAAGAAATATATTCTGAATTCCTTGATGAAAATTTAAAGATCAGCACTGATTAACGGCAGTGGGGCAATTGGCACGACTTCAGGTACTGCACTTAGTGCTATCCTGAACATCTGTACTCCTGATGTCATGGCCGAATCGGCAGCCGCTACATCCGTGGTGAGAATCAGAGATTGTGGCGTCATGATATCGGTGCATTCCGGACACGCTGAATTGCTACACTGGATCAACTCTGTTGCCAAAAAAACGGACTACAGTATCCCCACCTTCTATCAGCGACAAATCTAAGGACCTTTATTCCGAACAGGAATACCTGGGACAAGTCACTGGAAGGGGACACCAGTGGTATCAGATTTTTCGCGGAGTTGCACGAGCATGTAGGCTATTAGGTCCATTCACCGGACTTAAATGTAAATATCTCCTTCAAGCTGCCTGATCACTGTAGTGTATTTCAGGCGGAAATTAAAGCCATACTGGAGGCTGCTGAACTACTCAAAAGTAGTGTCACAACCCTCCGGAAAATATGTGTCTACACGGACAGCCAGGCTGCCATAAAATCCCTGGAAGCCATGTTTGCTACGTCCCTGACGGTGAAAGAAGGCCACTCATCACTTAGGGTGATGGCAGAGTATTTTGACATCAGGCTCATCTGGGTACCGGGACACAGCGACATTCCAGGCAATTGCGTAGCGGATGCGTTAGCCAGACAGGGTACTACGGCACTGGCTCTTCCGGCAAAAGAAGGTGTTAGTATGCCAATCTCCACCTGCCGTTTGCAGATCAGGCAGTGGGCAGATAATATGATCAAGGACAAGTGGAGACTTACTTCAACTTGCAAACAAGCCAGGGTCCGCTGGCCACAAGTGGACAGGAATAGGACTAGGCAACTACTGAAATTTCCGAGAGGCAGGTTATCCGCAATGATAGGAAAACTTACGGGACATTGTCTTGTAGGAAAACACGCCCTAAGATTGGGACATAGAAACTCCACTCTTTGTAGATGCTGCATGGAAGAGGACGAGAAAACGACGAAACACCTTCTATTGGAAAGTCTCTGGCAGGACTGAGAAGTAGGATATTCAGAACACATTTAGGTGGCACCGTAACCCTAGAGGATATTCCTGTAGGTCTTATATACAAATGCATTGAAAGGGCAAATTGGCTAGACGACGAGTCAATAGTTGCTATAGAAGAAACTGCAGGTATCACAATGGGGTTATTTAGTCTAAGTGTGCTAGACAGCGTGTTGTCTTGCAGCCTTTTCAACCAACCAACCAACCAAACTCAAGAAAAATAATAAAAAATTTGTTGATGGCTACAATTTGTTTATAATTATACATAGGTGATATATGTACGTATGCATCGGATCCTCAGAATGAATCAGAATTGAGCCTCAGAGTGGATCCAACATCAAGCCAAAAAGAGACTAGTGAATAGGTTATTTGATGGAGAATTTATAGACGCTCACATGAGGAAGACATTACAACCGAAAACTTGTACAGCTTCCAGGATTTATTGCCTACCGAAGATATACAAAGACGGGAAAACCTTAATAACAATCTGCTCATGGGTAAATGCACAGAGTTATGTCTTACGTACATCTCATGTAGAGACTCTTAAAAGTGTGACGAAACACACAAAGTATAATGTTAAAGAAGCAGATGATTTTGGTTCTATGATGCGGAAGTTGTAAAGTGATGAAGATAAAATATTAGTGTCATTTGACGTAATTAACCTATTTCTAGTATAGCTGTAAATTTGGCATTCGGGACGGCACGTGGTAACTGGGTTGAAATTGGAAAACACACGACTTTTCCACGGTATTTTTTAATGGAACTACTATCGTTCTGTATCAAGGAGGCGCAGAATTTTAACCTACTATGAGTCACTGATCGAGTTTTCGAACAGTTATTTTTAACCCAACTTTCTTCTATGACGATATCTGCACGACGCAAATCGCAATGATGCAATACTATAATATAGTATATTTCGTCGGCTTTCAATAAGTAATTATATTGTTCATCCCGCCACTCCTTCATGTTCTCTGCGGGGTGCTGAAAATTTCTTTATTTTTATTCTTTATTTCTAAATGTAAAATTAGACACATTAAAATAATTATTTTTTCAAAAATATATTTATTACTTTTGAAGAAAAGGCTACCAATATTTTTTTGTTGAAATACCAGATGTCTCCGGTGGAAAAAAACAATTTGGGGTTATACAAATGACCAGTTTCGACTTTTCGAACAACTGATATCGGTGAAACTATATGAGATAGATTCTGACGACGTATTTCAGTTTAGCAGACCCTTATTACCATAGAAAATTAATTTTAAAAAAAAATTCAAAACTTTTTTCAACTCGGCTCAAACTGGGTTAAAAACGTGGACAGAATTAATGAACAACGGAAAGTGATGCGTATGGGATCTGCAGCATAGCCGGTAATAACAGATATTATGATGGAAGATTTGCTGGATACAACACTTGAAACATTAAGGGAAACCCCGAAAATCTTGTTCAAATATGAGGGCGATATATTTGTAGCTATTTGGGAAACTGAGGTGGAAGACACGTTAACGGCATTTAACGCCATCACTTAACATAACAAGTAAAACTCACAGTGGAAGTGGAAGAGGACCATATATTGCCATACCTTGATAATTTAGTTATAGGACAAGACGACAATATCAAAGGAAACTGGTACCGAGGACCTACGGCATCCGAACGATTGACAAATTATTATGCGAAGCTTCCAAATGGAACGATACTTGATGCTGCAGGTAACTTTATCAAAAGAGTGATACAGATAAGTGACGTTGAACTTTATAAAAAAATTAAGGATAAAATATGGGAAATTTTGAGAATGAACAAATTTTCTCGAAATACGAATATTGTCCTATTGACACGACCGGAGTTGAAACCAACGGGACGAATGGAGAAACAGTATTCAGGAGGAACAAAATCTATGTCCATAACGTATATTTTAGGATTCTCTGGGAGAATTGCACATTCGAATATTTACGTCGGAGGGAAATGTGAAAAGACATCTAGGTCTAACTTCATTCTGAACCAACTTTTAAGAACGATCAAATATGCAATCGATATGGAGGACAAGCGAAATGTGGTATACAGGACCAAGTCCTACTAAGACAAATCCAACATATACCATAAAGTATATGATGGCACTATAATGGATAGACTAAAGACGAGAATATCATGACATGAAAAGGACCAAAGGGAACACTATAAACCTTTGGAACAAAAAACGACACTGTGCTTTAACTCGACACACGCTAAATTTTGACGAAATGGAAATTTAATATCTCAGATTAGGAAGAAGACTGGATTAGGGAGAAGACTCAACTACAAGCTTCATACAGACCGATGTGCGCGAGTGTACGGACGCGCAGTTGGTAAATTTAGACGGAAAACTCGAATCAGTTGACAAAAGCCTGCAGTTCAGACCGGGCGTATACTTTTTGTGTGTTAGTAATTATACACATTTATATATATTAATAATTTCATGAGTCGGAGCTAGGGATGCCAAATGGGTCTATGTTTTAAAAAGCCCGGGCTTCGGGATTTTGAAAAATTTAATCCCGGGAGCCCGGGATTTTTCGAGATGCTTATTTGTCAGGTTTGGTGTAAGAAATAAAAATTTCAAATAAGTATTGAACAAAACAAAAAAGGTAATTCATAATAATTTTATGCATACACATTACAAAAAGGAAATTTATTTTTATATACTTATGTGTAATATATACATATTATATATAAGAATAAAGGAACTATTTTATCAGGAAAGCCCGCAACAGAATTGGATCATCAAAAGTGGAATCTAGTAATCTCGAACTGATTTTGTTGGCTGCAGACGAAAAACTTATGTCACAATCGATGCTTGTTGGTAAAATCATCAATAAAAACTGTATAGAGCTTACAAATTATCGCTTCTTATTTCACCTGATACTAAAACATTGATTTGCATTGAAAGATTACACGAATTTTTACATTAGTCAATATCGTCCTTACATTTATTGCCTATAAACATTTTAATTTTGATCTTCCTCAATATTTTCGTTTAAACCGATGGCATTTTGATCGCCAACTGTCGTCATATTGTTTGTCGACGTCTTTTTTAAGACGATATATTAATTTTCCTATTTCAGATTTTAAATTACATTTTCATCGAATGTTCCTACAATCTTCAAAGCCAGAATACATCTCTGGGTGTTTTAAAAAGTTTAAAAGATTTAAGTAGATTGTGCCTCGTTCATTTATACTTTTGCTCGTCTTATGACCTCGTCGCTTAAATTACATTTAATGGGTTAAATGTCTTTCATGATGAATACCAAAGAAGCATCTGCTTTTCAGGGGTTCATGCCAGATTGTCGTAATGCTTCGACCGCTTCTTTTATTGGATTCAGAACTTTAATTGTTTTAAGCAACAAGCTAAATTCTTTATCCGATATTGTTTTAGATCTATGAACATCTTTTTGCAAGAGAGGATTTCAATCTACATATAAAATCAACGTTAGCTGTTGTCCTTTGGACTTTTTCGAAAAGGTTAACCCATTTCTCGAACCTTTTCCAAAAGTTGCCTGATGTGGCATTTTTTTTGTAATGTAATTTTTTGTTTCTGCTAAACAATGTGTAGAAAGATTGTAATTCTTCGTCATGCTCTAAAGAAGATAATTTCACTATGGCCCTCGCTGTAAAAAAAACGGTCCCAGCAACATTCTGCATGAACCATGTATGTACAAGGTGGCGCAAAAGTAACCCTCCTATCAGAAAATGCTATAAATTTTGCGATTGGCCCCTAATGTCAGTTCTGTTTTGACATTTGTGTAGTAAACACATGCGAAATACACGTTAATAAACAATGTTACGCTACACTGCTCCAGAACGCGGAATATTGCTGACTATTTATTTGACCAATAATCGGTCGGTGACTTTGGCACAACGTGAATTTCGTTGCAGATTTCCTGGCCGTCCAACGCCTACTGGTGAAACACTGCGACGTTTAGCCGCTCGCCTCAAAGAGACTGGCACAACACGAGATGCTACCTGGCGTGGCAGACCCCGGAGTAGCCATTCTGCAGAGAATATTGCTGCTGTAGCCGAGGATGTCATGGATGCGCCGTCGACATCGACCAGACGTCGTGCCACGCAAATGGCTATCAGTCGACAGTCTTTACAGCGAATTTTGGTAAAAGATTTGAAGATGTTTCCGTACAAAGTCCAGACGATGCATCAGCTGTTAGCTGCTGACCGCCAATCGCGTCTAAGATACGCTCAAGCCATCCTTAATCACCACCAAGAGGAAGATGATTTTTCATCAAAAATAATCATGAGTGATGAGGCCGATTTCCATCTTAGCGGGTACGTAAATAAGCAAAATTTACGCATCTGGGGCACTGAAAATCCGCGTGTAACCCACGAAGAGCCATTACACCCGCTCAAAGTCACTGTATGATGTGCTGTTTCGCTGGAGGAGTCATCGGACCTGTTTTCTTCGAAGACGTCGCGGGAAAAACGGTTACTGTGAATGGTGAGCGCTACAGAGCCATGATCAACGAGTTCTTTTTGCCGCAACTTGATGAATTGGGATTGGAAAACATGTGGTTCCAACAGGACGGTGCAACGGCACACACTGCACGTGCCACAACCGATATGCTGAGGGATGCATTTCCCGGGCGCCTAATCTCTCGTTTTGGCGATTTGCGCTGGCCTGATTTGACCGCTACAGACTTCGCTTTGTGGGGCTTTTTGAAGTCGCGGGTGTATGTCAACAAGCCTCAGACTCTTGCAGCTCTTAAAGACAATATCCGTCAAGAATGTGGGGACGTATCGCCGGAAGTTTTGGCCAAAGTGATGGAAAATGCCATAAAAAGGGCTCAAATGACAATCAACTCTGGCGGCGGCCATTTACATGACATCATATTCTCGACTTGATGTAAAAAAAATTAAAAGACCAAATAAAAATAATCCACAAGAAGAATGAAAGGTTTTAATTTTTTTTTAAATTAGAGCCAAAAAACATCGGAAGTTTACTTTTGCGGCACCTTCTATATGTTTGCAACCATTGTTTTCATGAATTGAAGATCTGCTGCTTTTTTGTTTCTTTGTTGTCTGTCATGATTTTGTTTTCGGCAGTTTTCAGATCACAAAACCTATTACTCATTGTGTCTCTAACATGTAATATTTTGTTTGGACACAAGTATACTATATTTGCGACAAGCTACAAACACGTAATATTTGCATCCAACAACAAAAAGGACCGATTTTTCCGCCTGCATTAGTTGGTTTTTTTTTTATAACTAAAAAGCATGCACAATTGTTGCTGTGAAGCTGTAAGTTGTCAATACTTATCATTAACGTCACTCCGTCCGTTATAAACATGGAAATGTTTTCGGCAAATAACAAACTGAATAAACGACCTTCAATACGTTGGACTGAATTTTCTGCTATTCCAGCCTTATTTAATCGTACTAGTCCAAAGTTAAACAATTTTTCGTTAAGTACAAATTCATTTTGTCTAATATAGTCGCCTTGTTGTCAATTTCAGACAATTATTTTTAATTTTAAGCCCGAAAACACAAGTCCCGTGCTTTTCTGCACCAAATTTCGGGCTTTGCGAATCACGAAAAAGCCCGGGTTTTCGGGAAATCCCGATTGACTGTCTTTGATTTTTCATGCCTTTTTGGTGAAAAACTGTTAAATTTAAATGCGTTTTACACTTTTTTATTTACTGCTGTAGTTAGCATACATTTGTGTTAGGGTTTGCCAATAGGTACTAGACAACTTTGTATTTAATTTGTGACCGCACTATTTCACTGATCATCTAACTGCTACTTTCCTTTTTTTTCAGTAAACTCGACATTTTCATCATGGTAAAGTACACGAACGAGCAACGTATGCAAATTATAAAAATCTACTACCGAAATTCGGGTCCGTGACCGCAACTTTAAGAGCGTTAACTCCAATTTTCGGTCGTTATTCTCGCCCTAGTAGACAAGCAGTAACAAGTTTAGTGCAAACATTTGAGTCATTGTGTGATGCTGCCGTACCAGTGAGACAACGGGTTGGTTGAAGTGACGAAAATATCGCTGCCGTTCAGGCGTCCGTAACAAACGATCCAAATCAGTCGATTCCACGGCGAACTGGGCATCGCCAAGACCACTTTATGGCAAATTTTGCGTAAAGATCTTGGTTTACACCCATACAAGATCAACCTGACTTAAGAATTGAAGCCGATGGACCACTTGACGAGACGTATGTTCTTCGATTTTCAGTGACGAACCTCATTTTTGGCCCAATGGGTTCGTCAATAAGCAAAATATTGGTTTGGTGAAGTCATCATGTGCTTCATGAATCACCATTTCATCCACAAAAAATAACTGTTCGGTGCGGTTTCGTCGACAATAACTATCGTCACGTTACTGTGAATGGCGATCGTTTGCCGCCATGATTGCCGGTTATTTTTGACCCGAATTAGAAAACATGTACTTGGGCGACATATGGTTTCAACAGGACGGTGCCACAAGCTACACAGCACACATTACAATCGATTTATTGAGAGTAACTGTAACTGTAGACTGTTTTCTTTGGGGCTACGTCAAATCATTGGCCAATGCCAATAAGCGGATGACGTTGGAAGAATTCAGAGCCAACATTGAACGCGAAATAGCAGCCGTTACGGCCGAAATGTGTGACCGAGTCATCGGAAATTGGGTCCAACGAATCGACCGCTGCCGACGTGCGCAAGGTGGCCATATGAACGGAGTCGAGTTCCATTCATAAATGTTTTGATTGTATCTCAAGTCGATCATAAAGTTTTGGAAATATCTCAAATGGTTTGCGTTTAACTTAAAAAAAAAATTACAGCAGACAGTTGTCCGTGGCCGAAGGCCACGGACAACTGTCTGCTGTAATTTTTATATTTACCAACGGCATTTGATTCAAGTCCGTTTAAAAAAAAATATTATGTTCAATTTGTTTAAACTTAATTTAATTTATGTATTTTAATTAATATTTTTATTGAAATAAGTTCTGCGAATGTTGAGAGGGCCGCCCTAATATTAAAAAAGGTTTACCTTATCGAGTCTTCGCATTAGCATTCGAGCGTTGTGTGAAAGCTTTACGCTTTACAATTCAAAATTAATGTTACAACAGCTTTATTGAAGCTTTCGCAAAAAAGGTTTATTACGTTAGCTTACTGTTTGTTTCACTTTTTACTAGATACATGTTGCCAAGCAACATTAGCTTGCTGTTCGTTTCACTTTTTACTAGATATATGTTCCTAAGCAATGTTGAGCAACCAAAAACACTCAACCAAACACCACACATATGTTTGAGTGTATGTGTTTAAACAATTTTCATTTGAGAAATTAAAATACTAGAAATATATCAACAATATGAAATGTATATCAAACGAAAGATAACATCTTCATTTACCTATAAAAAAAATTTTAAAAAAATTCATCTAGCCGTTTCCTCAAATTCAATGAAATAAAGATTACAACAATAAAAACCTGACATGACTCCTCACACCGTACGGTATGACGTATTCTACGTCAAAAGTTGTCAAGTCCTTATTGGAAAACCCTATGCTCAAAATATTGGTTATAAAAATAAAATTGTGATGAAAAGAAATTGCTCTATATTTCCATGACCTCGAGCCGATACTTAAATTCAACTCAGATTAACTTGAAAGTTAATTTATTCATACAACAAACTTTTAATTAATTAATTAAACCAAAATTACTAACTACGTTTATACTGCAAAATGTAGAACACAGAATAATTTAGTTTGAGTAACGTCATTTAGTTAAATTGTCGGCTATAGAAATCCCCAAAGTTGGTTTATTGTCTCGACCAAATATTTCTATGGGTGTGAGAAGACGATGGCTTCAGTTAATTCTGGATGGGAAATATGTTTCGCATAACCACATTTCTGAAGAAATATTTGAATAGATCAAGAACCTTCTCCACAACTTCAATTCAGTTTTGATAATTATAAGTACTACCTACTGTCTGTGTTGCAAGTTAGCTATTGTAATCTATTTTTTTCAATTCCTGAGACAATAACGTTGAACAAATTTTTCCGCGGTATGTTTTCGGTGTGAGAAACATGCAAACCAGTGTGCGCAAGCGCTTATATTCTAAACCACAGCGTAGCCTAACAAAACTTCAAAAGCAACATAAAATAAAAACCAGTGAGTGTTGTGCTTAACTAACTGTATGTTTAGCATTTTATTTGGTTAGAAAAGCTTTTGAATGGATATCATGTTCTACTTACGCCCTCTGTATTTTTACATACTTGTTTACGTGCATGTATGTATGAGCCTATATCTAACTATATGTGTCTGTTCATATGCCTTTATGGTTGCAAATTTATATATATATTTATACCAACAAGGAAAACCGACGTATGTGCATTTTCAATATTTTTCAGGAGAGCATTTTGAAAGTTGTATGGTGTTTTGAAAAACTGATGGAGCTGGAGCTGCCGTAAATTAGCCACATATTGTTTTATCATTAAGTATGCCGATTATGTAGTTGAGGAGTTAAATAAAATTTGATTTAGAATGTTATTATAGGTGAAGTTTAGGTATTTGGAAATAGATTCCGGAAATATTGGTCGAATTGATCACTTCCGACTACGAACATTATTATGGTACCCTTAACACACTTTCGTTTGACAACATTTATAGTTTTTGGTATAACTTATACAAGTACTATTTTGCTGCGGGTCCACCACCGGCTTCACGACATCGTCATTGACTTTTTCTACCCTGGTGTAGGTGCAACAAAATGTCTCCCGAACAATAAAAGGAAGACAGAAAAATATTCTAATTGGCTCATATTTTTAACTACGATAAAGGAGTGATATCTATATGGAAATATGTTTTTGAAATTTGCTGAATTTTCACAATTCAATTACCGATGTTTATAGCAACAACGGGAGGGAAGATCAACTCGGTTTTCAAACCATAGAGTAGTATTACCTAGAACTGCCATCTTTCTCATCGGACGTTTCACTTCGCACTCCTCGTGGTGCGGTTGGTGCGGTAGTGTTACTTGAAGTAAATTGATTTACATCAGGTGGGATTTCAAAACTTCGTTGACTTAAATTTTTCAACTGTGAAATTAAAACGTATTTTTGACTTTTTTGTTATCTTTAATTGTTACTATATATTTGTGATGTATTTACACAAAAATGTTATCGCACAAAACGAAATGTCGTTACTGTTTACTTGTTGGTTAGATTGAGCCATGGCCTCTATCTGGTATTATTAAAGCAATACTTTCCAGCATGCAATGTCCATAAAAAAATAAATGGTTTCCCGTTAAATCCCATGGAGGGATTAGGGAGAGTTTCTCACACCCAGAAAGCTGTGCGCGTTCTTGTTTTCTACTCACTGATTGGGACCTACAGTTTTACACCGGTTCCGAACGGTATTTTGCGAAGATTTTTCATGGCTATATACTCGATAATGTCGCCGTCAACAAGCGAGGTGACCGCCGTCGAAAGAAATTTAAGGTGGTCAGACCAAGGATTGAATCCTCGTTCTCATGCACAAGAACCGCGCACACTACCATTGCCCCACCGACGGCCACAGTGTCCATATGCAACCACACAAACCTTCGTAATGTTACTGAGATCCTAGGTATATGAACTACTCTATATATCAAACCTTGAACACATTTGTATATAAAAAAATGGTTTTCCATTACATCCCATGTGGGCTGTGCGCTTTATAGTTTTACACTCACTGATTGCGAACTACAGTTTTACTCCGATTCCGAACGATATTTTGTGAAGGACATGGGCATACTGACATCAAAAGTAGGGCATATGCATATACATATAATTTGATACAGGAAAATATTTAACTCATACAAATATCCATTGCAGCGCTTTTACACCAAATTTGTTTAAGGATTTTTAAGGCTATTGATCCATGAGCGAACGTGTGATTGGCTGGTTAACATGATACCAGCCGTAAATCTTTACCGATCACAGAAAAATTTACAAGTTAACTTTTGAGAAACTTAGTTTGGGTTTGAAACTGGGCATAATAACCACAGCAATTTCAACACAAACTGGCAGATAAAATACAAACGTGTTTTAGCTAAAGTTTTTTTTTTGCTTGATTGTTTATTATTATTATTATTGTTATTATTATTATTATTGCTGGTGAATCAATATTTTCCAATTTGGAATTTAAACTGAAAGTTTACAAAATATTCATAAATAATCCTAATTTTAATAAAAAAAAACAATTAAAAAAAATTAAGTTACAGTGTTTTATTTATAAATGCACTAAAAACTACAAAATAATTTT
The DNA here is from genome assembly GCA_963931995.1 of Phaonia tiefii. Classification (NCBI taxonomy): domain Eukaryota; kingdom Metazoa; phylum Arthropoda; class Insecta; order Diptera; family Muscidae; genus Phaonia; species Phaonia tiefii. Next base: position 220,786,004 of record OZ008368.1, on the reverse strand, counting down.
TCTCTTAGTCTCAATAAGTATATTCTTCTTCTTGATGGGGTTGTACAATGGTCCGCCTACTTAGCACTTCAACAACAATGGTCAAGATACTTTCAATAAGGAGCGTAATTAAAATGAATTAATTAATTAATTTTCTAGCGATCTCTCGAAAAAAACGCTTGCAATTTAAATTATAAATGGTGACATTTAATTTTGACACTTAATTTGACATTTTATTTTTTTTTAATGTATTTTAAAAACAGGTATATTTTTAGGTCCTTTTTGTAAGAATATGGTTTATATTTTCCCGAAAAAGATCCTTATTTAAAGAGAGGAACTTCTTTTATTATATGAACACTATAAAACAGCTAAATTTGTTTAATCTATTATCGATAGAGATTACAAGATAACCCCCAAAATATCGAATCAACTTAGCAAAGGATCGAAACATCCTATGTCGGTGTGCGAATGCGGCCGACAAGTTCTGGTATAAACCTAAAATTTGTTTAACGATGTGATATCGGTTTCTTATGTGACTCGAAAAATGCTCCGGGTGGGGCTGACATTGGAGAATTGAGTGAAACCTATACCTAATTTGATGTCTTCGGTGCTTCACATGTCATTCAACCCAATTCAGCGACTATGTAAAGCGCTTACAATGATTTCCATAAATCAAGTTTTACAACTGAGGCTTTTTTTTAACATTTTTCCTTCCTGCAGGTTGTAATTAAAAATATGGTTTTCGATTGAAGGGATTGGGGAGAGCTTCTCACAGCCAGTAAATAACTGCACTCACTAATCGGGAGGTGATCGTCGCCGAAAGAAATGTAAAGTGGTCGGAGCAGGGATCGAACCCTCAGTCTCAGGTACAAGAACCGAGCACACCAGCTGTTGCACCACCGACGGCCACGCAGCTTGGAATTACAGATGCTAGTATAATCAAACTTCTCTAACTGTGCGCCAATGATATCTACATATGTCATCAGCATACGCGAGTAGCAGGTGACTTTTGCTGCTGATGGTTTTATTCATGTTGACTGCAGCTTTTCTCAGAATAAACTCTGTTAAGATGTTAAACAGATCGCCCGATAGGCTGTCACCTTGTCTGAGGCTTCGCATAGTTTCAAAAGGTTCGGTAAGATCCTTACCAACTTTCACTGCCGATTTGGTGTTCGTCAAGGTCATCCTGCAAAGTCAAGGCTTCGCAGGAATACCAAGTTCAGGCATTGCTTCGTAGAGTTTCCCCCGCATAGGACTATCGAAGTCCGCCTTATAAAAGACAAATAGATGATAGGTGTCGATTTGTTTTCCGAGAGACTTCTCCAGGATTTGGCGTAGCGGACCACACTGATATGGTCCAAATAGGTCAGCGATAATTGGATTTAGTCTTTCTCACGCTATATTTTTAATAGAACCTTATATGCTATATATAAAAGGCTTAATCCACGGTAGTTGGCTCACACACTCGGGTCAGCTTTTTTAAATATGGGACATAGTACACAGAGACTCCAATCGACGGGCATGCATTCATCTAACCAAAGTTTGCTAATGAGCCGATGCATGCACCTTGTCAGCTCATCGCCGCCAGCTTTAAACAGCTCCGCCGGTAATCCATCGGATCGGTTCTTAAGCCGGGCAATTGCTGTTCGGGCAATAGCTGTTAGGAGGGGCAATCGACGCCGTCGCCAACATTTTGATCGATTACCTCGTTATTGGATATCCCAGGTTCCAATAACGTAGAGAAATGATCTCCCCATATTCCCAACATAGTCTGCACATCTGCGATGAGATTTGAGTCTTTTTCTCTACAGAAAGGGGGCCCTAAACCAAGTCCATTAGTTCCGTTTCTGACTTTTCGGTATAATTTTCGGGCTTTGTTCGTCATTCTGTATGTCTCAATTTTCTCACTCTCGCGCTTTCTCCACTGCCGTTTCTTACGCCTAAAGAGACGGTTCACCTCCTTTCTTTTCCCCCTATACCGCTCAGTCGCATCTCACGTTGCAATTGAGTAGGCTCTGTCTACCTCTGGTAATTCCGATGTCTAGCTTTCTCTGCGTCTGGTTTCGTACGATTTCCGTTCTACTTAATATTGTTTGTGTGAACCTTTGCTGCTACCAGGTAGTGATCAGAATCAATGTTAGCTCCTCTGATCACTTGTGCGTCCATTACACTGGACGAGTGTCTTCCATCAGTTACAACGTGATCAATTTGGTTCTTCGTTCTTTGATCAGGGCATACCCAAGTAGCCTTGTGGAATCTTGCTGGAATCTTGTACCACTAATGACCATGTTTTTTCCGCGGCAAAGTCAATCAGTCTCCTACCGTTTCCGGAACTGTCAGCATGTAGACTGAAATTGCCAATAGTTGGATGTAACACATTCTCCCTGCCTACTTTAGCATTAAAATCTCCTACAACAATCTTGATGTCATGGCCAGGACAGCGATCATAAGTTTGTTCTAGGAGCACATAGAATATGTCTATGGCATCATCATGTTTCTCTTCTGTCGGGGCATGGCATGTACACAAATTAGGGAAATTTAACAATATTTCGCTTTTATGCGAATTGGGGCTTTACGTTCACTCACAGGATTGAACCTAGAGACTAGATGTTGCAGTCTTTTGCCAATTCGCCAATCCGGAACAAATTAATATTTTTTCTCGTGGCAACTGTAGTATACGACGCAATTTCTTCTTCCTATGCAGCCATATCCTGACCATCGCATTTCCTGGATTGCAGTAATGTCAGCCCTACAACTTTCGAGGGCATCTGCCAATTGGATGCTTCCACTGGATCTGTATAGAGTTGTCACTTTCCAGGTGCATATCCGTAAATCGTGTTCCTTATATGTTTGCGGGGGTCGTCAACAAATAGGGGGTGTTTATGTTCCCTCTTTCGCTTTCGTATTTTCACTGCCTTTGTGAACGGTGGCGGGAGGCAAACCCAGTCCACCGGGTTTTTGCAGTTTACCTACTGCCAGGATATTCGATTGCAGCCGCCCATTATGGATCAGACGCTGCAATATGTGGAACCTTGATTTTCTTCTTTTGGTTTCTATCCGCCATTGTCCCATATGTTTGGTTCATCCGCCTTCTAAAGGACAAAAGAATATGCCCGATAGCTTGATGAGCTTCAGTGACGTCAGTCACCTACTAAGCCTGAGACACATCAGTGATCGCATACGCAATCAGGCTGCTCATTTATTTTCGCCTTCTCACTCTAGCTAACTAACGGAGGTTTCCGATAAAGCCATTGCCCAGGAAACACTGCGTGGAAGTAGTGAGTTGCTTGGGCTGTCCAATGAAGAAATCATTTCTGGCCACTCCCAAGTGAATGGCTGCCAGAAACTTTCCACCTCCACGGACAGTCCCATGCCAGCCAGTATCACAGCCATCAATAGTTTCACGAGGCTGTTGGAAGAATATCATGAATACCAAGAATACTATGAATACCATGTACAAATTGTTACCATATAACTTTACCATATAAAATGCCTCACTTTTATGATCTGGAGAAAATCATCGAATCGCTCTGAACATGATTTTTGGTGTTGTCTGTAAAAACGACACAATTCATACTTACTTTTTTAGACAATCTTCAACCTGTTTAGGTTAAATACCTTACGCAACTTAGATAACATATTTTCCCTACCAGTCAAATTCTTCGCATTTTGTTTGCAGTTGGTCCTACCAATAATTGGCAAAGATTCATCCAGGGTAGTCTTGCTGGTTTTACGGACATGATATAGCCAAAGCAAATGCTGATTGAATTCACCTAACTACATCACTGCTGGAATATAAGTCAACAACAAATTAATATATTCTACGGAGTTTTATTTAATTTCTAAATCCTAGTCCTAGTGCTCCTAGTTTTTTTTATAAGTTTCTAAATAGCAAAAAACACAGTTTAAGAATCCGACACATTCGGACTTTAATTTTTCGAGACCTGTCTCCAAAATTACTTACAACCTCAAAGTAACTCCCATTCGCAATCACAATTCTCGGGTTGATTTCCTGGCTGATTTTGCATTATTTGGACACGATGGTTCTCTGTAAGATTTGCTTTGGATATGAAAACAACATAATAATTAACAATATTAATGGATGTCAAAACCTTTGGTCCAATTCTTATCTATAGCGTGTACTGTAAAAGACTCGAATAGGCACTTGAAGATATCGCGTAACAGGAATAACTTTTTCTAACTTTATTCTGACTAAACTCAGTGTTTTTCAAATTTACCAAACAAAATGAGCGGCCCTACTATCCACGCCAACAAAGATGTCTTAAGTAAAGTTTGTTTACTTTCCTCGCCACCCATACAAACAGAAATTTAAATTTTTAGACCTAAATTTAAAAATATAGGTCTATGTTACACATAGGAAGGAAAGTGATGTTAAATAAATTACTTTTAGAATTCCAACAGTTTGTTTGCTATATACTCAGAAGCCGGGCGATAACTAAACGTATGACCTATGATTCCCTCCACTTTATTCGTACCTTAACTCCTGCCGAGACACATAATTTATCATTGCACTACCTGGCTTAATTCTGTACATACATTAAAAGGCCGAAAAAATTACCCATCGCTTAAAAGTTAAATTAAACTCATCTTCCGTTTCATCCCAATGTCTGTCGCGTCCTTCATAGAAAGGAGGAAAAATCACGTACAAAAACAACAACCTATAATTAGCTTTAATATGTGACAAATTTCATAGCGGCTTGTAACGAATATTCTGTTGGCCATTTCTTTTGTAGCTGGTTAACGAATGAAGCAAGGGACCTCACAAAATTTGCATATTTCTGTAATTTAACAGGTTTTTTTCTTTGAAAGAACAGAGTGAGCTTCTCACAGGATTTTTTAATTTTTTATAAAACAGTATAACATCTACGATTTTTCAAAGAAATCGTAGTACAATTATACTACAAAACCATTTATGTAAAAGTAAGACCAGAGTTATATTCTCATATCTTTACTAAGACCTTCTTTAAATTTTTGGTAAAAAAATTGTTAATTTTAGAATGGCATCTTCTGTCCTGTAGAGAAATAATCCACACGAAGAGAAACGGTTTTAGTTTGTTGCCTAGTGTTCAGTTACATATTTCGGGATAGTTTTTCTGCTACCGATGCTTTAGTTTCTTTGTTGTTGCTTCTTGCATTCTGTTAATTTATCTATTTGATTCGCAAGTTACACAAACGACCACAGCAAACACATAAATTCACACAATTTAGTTTTCACAATAAAGTGTTATTACTAAGTATAACTAATTGGTCTGTTTTAACAAATATATCTAAATTATTCCGGCGGAGAAATATCGTATGTCTACCACTTTCGGTTGTTGCAATGGAACTGATTTAAAATGTGTACGTGACCCACAACACACGCTCACTATTTTCTGTTGCTGGTCACTTTTTTACGCTCTCTCATTTTTTCGACTGCTTCTCTCTCTATAATAACGAAATTGGTCCGTCAACCAAAAAGTTTGACAATCCTCCAAAATAAATAAATAATAAATATAATATATAAAAAGTAAGAGATAAACCAAATATGAGTGGTTTAAAACTAATTTCCTTACTTTTTTTTAATTGTCAACCCATTTTCTACAAAATTCAAATTAAATAAAATTGTTGCAGGAACGAAAAGTAAGTTGTTGCAGCAGCGAAATGAAACTTCTCAATGAAGTCAAGTATGAAATTTTTCGTTGCAGCGACTACCAAATTGTCAGATATACGACACTTTTCACAATAACAACGTAAAAACCTTAACGATAATGTATTATCCGTGCGACGAAGAGTTTTTCTTTCAGTGTATGTATATCCTCGTCGATAGGGATGGTGGTATATATCATTTAGTACTAATAAAATGTACACATCCTAACGAAGCCGTATTAAATCTATAGTGTGTTTGGAAGCAATTTGTTTAAGAACTTTTTAAGACGATTGCACCATGTTCGTCTATCTCTCCGACTGGCTGGCTGGTCAATGCAATCACTTCCGTAAACCGTTACCGATGACATTGAAATTTTGTCAGTGACTATTATTTTTACAAGCTTGGGCTTGCATTTAGGCGTTCTGACGTCGCTCCTTCTAGTACCTCCCATGCAATTCGGCACATTTAGTATAAACTTAAATTGTACACTGAACGGAAAAGATTGGTCACTAGAATGCAAATGTTCGTCGCCCCAACAACTTTTGTCAGCGAAAGTGAGATAACGTACAGTTTCGTTCTCGCTACGACAATGTGTTCGTCAAAGCTGTGGTTGTTGCGGGAATGAATATGTTTCATTGCAGCAACGAATTTTATTCATTGCTGCTATGAATCTGTTTCGTAGATCTTAATCAAATTTGGTACTGCGTAATGTTTTATGAAAGTTACTTTGTAATATAAAATAAACTGCAGTGACATGCCCGTTTCTCGTCATATTTGACTCACACAATATCTCCCGTAAAAACAATCTAGCTGAATAAAATTTGGTACTGGGAAATATTTTCTCAAACTGTGTAAGTACAAAAGGACAGATTAGCCCTGCCCAATTTTGTACCTCCCATACAAATGTTGGGCAGAATATTGGCCACACAACCACTTAGGATCCTAATTTGGTTAGGTATTAACTGTTATATTGTTCGCGTGCAATTGGAAAAGATACTGGTAATAGCAATCAAGACAATCGAAACAATTATGGAGTTCATTTGACTTTCATCACGCTGATGAGCCGTGTATTTACCGAATGTTGTATCCACCACGAAAGGTACTCAACAGTCGGTTCGACCTTACAAATCACCATTTCAGCTTATTTTATGTTCAGCGGTAGAATTAGCCTTCTTTCTTCTGCAATTGCTGCCACTGTGGCTGCTGCTTTCGATGACTTTTGTCATCAAAATTAACCTTAACTTCCTGCATATAATCATGTCACTTGTGATAAAACTAATTATACCGAGCGATACTCAAAAGACCTCCCATGTGTGTCGTTTAATATGAGTGTGGAATAGCAGGATAGAGGCCCGAACTGAACTGGCCACGCTATTTACCTATGCCCGGCTGGATAGAATGAAACATAAAAAGGACTAAAAAAATAAAAGCCATGAGAAAAGTTCATATTTTTCATTTGACCCTTTTTCCTTTCTCTCTTTTCAATGATGATGACAAAATAAACACTTGAGGTTGCTCGAGGGGAGCAACTACCCCAACCATAAGACGAACATTCAGCTTTCGTCAGCATCTGATTGTAAAAACAAACAATGACAGTCACGTAATGGGAATGTAATGGAGGCTTAGTATATGTGTTTCAACGTGTGTACGTTCAATTGTACATGTGGCAAAAGGCCACTTAAGTCTAAGTTGGAACGGATGTCAGAAATAAATTCTAATTATTTGTTTAAAAACCGGAAGTTCCGAAAAGGGTCATCTCTGCCTTAATCAAATTTCGAATTGAGAAAAAGAAGCAAATAAAAAAAAATAAATGGTTTCCCATTACATCCCATGAAGGGACCGGGGAGAACTTCTCACAATCACTGAGCTGTGCGCTTTCCAGTTTTCACTTACTGATTGGGACCTACAGTTTTACACCGATTCCGAACGGTATTTTGAGAAGCTTTTTCATGGCTATATACTCGATAGTGTCGCAGTCACTATGCGAGGTGACCGCCGCCGAAAGAAACTTGAAGGTGGTCAGAGCAGGGTTCGAAGCCAGGATCTCATGTACAAGAACCGCGCACACTAACCATTGCACCACCGACGGCCACAACAGAAGAAGAAGAAAAGAAGAAAATACTTATTTAAATATCAGGAAATTTTGAAATCTGTTCAAATTTGGATTAATATCTTATATCTTATTTGGATTAAGTCGAATAATACAATCATCATTACTATACCCATGACAACATCATACACAGTACATTTCTCAATTAACCACAGAATAATGCACGACGTCGTTACTTGCGTCACATTGAGCCTCTTCCACCGTCGTCATCAGGTATTCAGTTTGAGCTATAAATGCCGTAAACATTTTTACAACATTTCTCGCTTGTAAAAAAAAACAAAGTGAAATAGCACTTCAAACAGCTGCAAGCGCACTTTGCACGAAACTAAATGAATGTAAAACATTTATTGAATCATCAAAAAATATATTACATCGTTTACGTTTTCATAAACAAAAACACACGTGTCACAGTGTTTCGAAAACTTATCGGGGTCAGGAAACAGTAAAGTACTGTTTTACGAAAGCAAACGGATATATGTGTATCTCAACAGTGACTGTGATATATGGGGTTGGCTTGTAAGCAAACCGCTTTCTAATTGGTCCTGCTTTGGCTGTAACGAATTTAAAAAAAAATCATCCTCGTATAATTAGAAGGGACAACTACACACGTATAAGTCAATTAATTTGAATATTGATTAATTAAATTCAAACAATGGTGTTCACAATTCAAATAATATTTGAAAAATTATACAAATAAAGGGTGTCTCAGTAAGGTTGCGCTTTTTAAGATTAATGTCTTTTTTTGTGCAAGTGACAACACTGAAATATGGTGGCTGTCACATATCTTTATTCCGATTATAAGAAATGGAGCCCTTTACGAAAGACAAACAGGTTATAATTGTGAAAACTTCTTACAAAAGTTCGTTCAATGGGTAATGGAGCAAAGTGAAGTCAATGCCAATTTTTCAAAAAAAAGTCATCTTTTCCAAGAAGCACATTTCCATCTGAATGATGGATCATGCAATCCATCAGAAACAAATGCACGCACAACTAGCTACCGCCTGGTGCGGATTTTGGTCACGAGGCGTGATTGGGCCTTATTTTTTTTAAATGAGGCCGAAATTGCAGTGACTTTGAACGCCATTCGTTACAGAAACATGATAACGGAGTTCTTTTGACCTCAACGGGCGGTATGGATCTGAACGACATGTGGTTTCAGCAAGACGGCGCCACCTGTTACGCCGCACATGGAACAATCGATTTATTGCAGCAACGTTTCCCCGAACAAATTTTCTGAAGAAATTCTGATGAAAATTGCACTGAAAAAATTCAAATATATGAATCCCACATCCCCAAATAGCGCCGGTTTCTTCATCAACTATAGAAGTGTCATGTGCACCTACAAGACAAACAAATCTCAGTAGCAAGAGCATACCAACTTTGCCCACCATCAATCAAATAAAACACACCCAATGTGAGGACCTGGTAATGCCATAGGCTGGCAACACCAACAGCAAAGTTGGTAGTAGTGATCTGTCACTTACATGTGTAATCCGTTTGCAGGAGTCATATCCGGCCTCACCAAACTTTCATTTCGACGGCAGCCATCATTACGACCACAAGTAATTTCGCAAACTCCCGAAGAAAGAGAAAACATACAGCGACATTCCCAAAGTGAACGACGTAGAGTTTTTTCAAACTCAAGAAAAGCAAGCCAATTAGAAGCACGCCACAGTGTTGGTGACAAAGTTGTCAAAGGAATTCCTTTACATATTCCAGAGACATAGAATAAGTATTCCCCAAAATTGTGCAAAATCCGGTAAGTGTATTAAAAATGGCAGGAAGAGTTGGTGTTGAGGTTTATTTAAGTTTTAACCGTCCTTGTATCAACCCAAATTTACTGACGGAGTTTTGTATTTTGTCTTTTTTCTGGTCCATGGTATAAATAGGCTCTGCAAACATCTTAACGGCAGCAAATAGTGCCTAGACCAAGGTTTCCTAAGCAAGGGAAACCCGCCAAAGTTCTGAGTTTCGCAAACACTGTTCGTCCAGGTCATATATCCAACGGGGGTTCAGTAACCGGCTGTCCGAAACCTTTTGGCGTAAGACAGTCGACCTGAGGCTCACCCAGGCTAAGTTACCTGGCCAAGTGTTTTCGAGGGACAAGGGACGGTAGTGATTACCAGCGTAAGGGTAAAATAACATGAAAAAGATTCACAAATAGCGGCGACACATAACCTAAATCCGGCGACAACATTTAGAGGGCATCAAAAGGACAGCGGCTACAACAAAATCCAGAAAAGCGACAATGACCTGCAAAAGCAAACGACGCCATATTTTTTCCCGGTCTTTTGACATTTCTCTTCAGTAAGGTTTGCCATTTCATCATGGAAAGATATACGAGCCAACAACGAGTCGAAATTATTAAATTTTACTACCGAAGTTTGTAGTCAGTGGCCTTAACTTTAAGAGAGCTACGCCCAATTTATGGTCGGCTCATATCTGGCTGAATGGCTTCGTCAATTAGCAAAATATGCGTTATTAAAAAATAAATGGTTTCCCATTACATCCCATGAAGGGACCGGGCAGAACTTCTCACAATCACTGAGCTGTGCGCTTTCCAGTTTTCACTCACTGATTGGGACCTACAGTTTTACACCGATTCCGAACGGTATTTTGAGAAGCTTTTTTTTATGCGTTATTAGTCAGTCAGCAATCCACACGTAATCCATGAGTCATCATTGCATCCCGAAAAAATTACGGTTTGGTGCGGTTTATGGGCCGCGGCGTCATTGGGCCGTACTTCTTCCGTGATGATCAAGACCTGCACATTACTGTGAATGCGAATCGCTACCGTTCAATTATAACCGAATATTTTTGGCCCCAATTGGATAATATGACTTATCTCACGAAATGGCCCAGTCGATTGGCCGCCTCGATCGTGCGATTTGACGCCGTTAAATTATTTCCTGTGGGGCTACGCCAAGTCTATGGTCTATGCCAACAAGCCAGCGACGATTGATGAACCTCGAACGAATATCGAACGTGAAATTGCAGCAATAACGGCCGATTTATGCTTGAAAACCGTCGAAAATTGGGTTCAGCGTCTGGACTTCTGCAAGCGTGCCCGGGGTGGCCATGCAAAAGAAATCGAGTTCCATACATAATGGCATCGAATGTACTTTGACAAGAATAAAGAATTTCATTGGTATCTAAAACCGGTTTTGTTTTATTTAAAAAAAATTTTGTAGCGGTCTTATTGAAAAACCCGATATATCGTAATAGGTTCTAAGAAATAAGTATACGAGGTAGGAGAAATATGTTTGAGCTTCGGAGTTTTTATTATTTGTACTTTTATTCGGTCATAGGGAAGAATTTCATTAGTCATAGGAGTAATAACTAAGTAAATAAAGTAAGTTTGAGAATAGGAGGTTATTATTGTTATTTTATTGTATTAGGGAAATAGTTCAGGTTAGACATAAATTATGAGTTTACTATATTTGAAATTGTGAAATTATGAATAATTTAAAACTGGATTGAAAGGAAAGCGTGACGACCAATTGGTCATCAAGTAACTGTATGGGTTTCCTAGGCAGGTTTGAGATCTCGACTCGTGCGTAGGCGTAATTGATAGCATATACCCTTGAGTAGTATTTTTCTTTCATGAAGGAAGAGTATAGTTTTATGAATGGATAATAATTTTTAGCGTTAGCAATACTAAAATGTTAAAGAAATTAGTTCAGGACTAGCATTAAGAATTGAATGTTTTGTTAATAAATTTAAGAGATTTTGTAATTCAGGACTATAATAATTTGGTGACCTTATTTCGAAATGCCAGGATAACAGGTAGGTAATGGCGTAATAATAGTGTAAGTGTGTAACCCCAAACAATTATTGTCGAGTTGGGACATCCTAAACTTAGGGCTACGGATTTCAAGGAAGGTTTTAAGTAACCTCAAAGGGAGGGTAAAGACGCCGACGTCGACATATCACGAGCCGACCATGAAAGTTCATGGATATGTAGTGCAAGAAGGTATTTGGTAAGATTCTGTCTTGCATTGCGTTTCATTCTGCGTGTTGTTTTTTTCTTTTTATCAAACCAGGTGTTATTGTGGAGAGCCAGGATAACAGGTAGGTAATGGCGTAATAATAGTGTAAGTGTGTAACCCCAAACAATTATTGTCGAGTTGGGACATCCTAAACTTAGGGCTACGGATTTCAAGGAAGGTTTTAAGTAACCTCAAAGGGAGGGTAAAGACGCCGACGTCGACATATCACGAGCCGACCATGAAAGTTCATGGATATGTAGTGCAAGAAGGTATTTGGTAAGATTCTGCCTTGCATTGCATTTCATTCTGCGTGTTGTTTTTTTCTTTTTATGAAACCAGGTGTTATTGTGGAGAGCTCCGTATTTCTTTTTTCTTTCTCCTTTTAAATCTTTTAACAATGTCTTTAAAGGCTCCGGTGGGTCACCGAGGCGTAGCTGGCATTATTTGTTAGAAGTGAACATGTCATCGCAACCATATTGGGTCAACAAGAACCACCCCGTCCGGCGAGCTAAAGTCGCGCAATACGCCAGCATGCCAGCGCAGTTGATGATCTGGGGGAATCAATCCCATGCGTTCGGTACACATTACATAATGGTTCCCGAGGTGGAGCATGAAATGGTCTACTGACGAGGTGCTAGGAGTGGTCGTGTGTACCTTGCTAATACAGTGGGGATTATTCATTTGCGTACAAGGTGTGTATTCAACGTACACATTGTGCCTTGACCGTACACGTTACAGAAGATAACATATGTTAAGAAAAAATCATACAGTCGTCGAGTAGAACCATCTTGACTTCACGCAATGTGTGATTCATTTAGAGGGGTTCTTTCATTTGCTTTTTTTTAAAGATGACACGTGGCTAGTGCCATCATATAGGGACCCACACGACAACAACGTCCCCAAATAAGTCAGCTGTATTACGAAACTCAGGGTTCTGTGAAAAATGTTTTCCGTCCACTTCAAGAACTATATATAGTGTGCATCATCAATCTTCCAAGCCCTCTATTGTCAATACCATCGCCTGAGTGTGGGTTATTACATGATACGTGTCCGAATATACCGCATTCAGTCCGTTCTTATTCTTCTACCATCAATTGCGGCACGTAGCGAAGAATTCCAAACGCTTCTGTCTTTTGTGCTCCGTATATAGTTTAGGTAATAGTTTCTTAACCTGGTCCGTCCAGTCTGTAGTGTCGGATATCCAAGGCTATTCTCGAACTACTGTTACATCCACAAAACTGCAGAGCTTGCTGCGGTTTGTGGGCTAGTGGGACAACCGGTCCTCATTTTCTTAAAAATGAGGCCGGACATTTTAATACAAAAATTACCTTCTCGTAGAAATTGTTCTTAATCCGGAAAAATATTAGAAAAAATGGATTAAAAATTAAAGGTAAGACATTTTTCTTTCGGGCAATATTAAAGACTCCGACATCCAATTACATTTTAAGTGTTTTATTTAAAATTAAAAATGTGTCACTCTTATTAGTTTGTAATTTTTATTTTCCAATATTTAAATTTGAATATTTCTGTATGCTTTTGTAATATATCTATGTTGCATGTCACTATCAAAAAATTTAAATAAATTTTTATAAAAAAATATTTTTGAACGCATTATTCGCATTTTTTCCTGTATCTAGAATTTATTATATACGAGTTTCCACAGATCGTCGCTGCGTCAACGGAAACAATTATGTGTTTTTGTTCACTTTCAGGAAAGCAAAAACTCAAAAATTTTCTTGGAATATTTGTATTTGCATTTAATTTTATTAGTTGTTCTAAAAATTCGTCGTATAGCATATACTTTCAAGCCGTATATATACAAATGATTTTCAGTTGTCCTATAAAACGTTTTTCAAAAAATTAGACATAACCCTTTTCGCTAACGCAGCCAAGATTTATTTCGTTAAAGAACGTTCGGTCGACTACTAAATACTTTAAATAAACACAGGCCAATTGCTGTGTTATAAATATTTAATAGCGTTTTTGAAAGGAATATGCATAGTCAACTGATAAGGCACTTAGAGTGTTATCATTTATTGAGTAATTTTCAGTTTGTGTTTAGGACGGGCTGCTATAAATGTAGATAGTACGTTTTGTAAATGTTTAGATGATGGTTATAGAAAAGTGTTTGGCTACTTTTACGATTTCACGTAGTCCTCTGATCTAATAGATTAGAACTGAAATTTTACGGGAGACACCGTAGAGATTTGTCTCTAATGGAAATTTGTGAATGTCAATGGTCAGAAAAACTCATTTCTAGATGTTCAGTATGGTGTGCTTCAGGGAAGCATTCTTGATTTCTTGTTGTTTAAAATTTGCCTTAATTTTCTTAATTTCGCGAGCTTAGAGTAACAAGGTTCTAAGTGGGCCAAGTAATTTTTGAGTTAATCCAGTTTAAATCCACTTTGTTAACCAAATTATTGCACGAATATATACAGTTAGAAGTTTGTTCTATTAGATATCTCGTAAACGATCAGAGATATAGTTATGACGATAACAATAATTGAGAGGGAATACCTATTTTAGTACGATGAGATATGCAGATGAAATTATCAAAAATTGTCAGATAAAACCTTGTTGTTCTAAGACCGGGATTTGTCGGTGAACATGGAACGCGATGCAAGAATGAACATATTGGCTTTAGATGCCCCAAAAACAAATCTGATACGGGCTAAATCATACTGTGATCACACTGACAGTTTGTCAATATACAGGGTGGTTTAGTCACGACTAGACAAATTTCACCAGTGTATACCTTGGCCCATTTCATAAAAATATGTCCATTTACGACTATCCGTAACAGTGGACAGTGGTTTGAAAATTGTCGAAGGGTACTAGGGTAAAATTGCTAACTTCTGAACAAGTATTTGAGCTTGTTGCAAAGAACTTTAAGAAACCTTTCAGAATCATTAACAAAATGGAAAAAAGTGAAATCGTCGAGATACAGAGGTTTAAAAAAAAATTGTAAAAAGATATAAGAATGTGCACATAACCTCAACTTGCTCAGACAGATGGCAGGTAAGTTATGTTAATTTTTCTTTTCAAATATAGCTCTACTGCATACGTTTACAAAATGTGGGAAACGAAGCCCAGAGGTCTAACCGTTTCAAAGTTCAGCCAATTATTCAGCCAAAAATGTATACAAAATAAAATCTTAAACCTGTTAGTTAGCAAAAACCAATGAATGTATCTTGTTATTTCGCATCCAAAACCAAAAAAATAATATTTGCATTTCAGTCAAATGGTCATAACTTTGGAACAGTAAGACCTCTGGGCTTCGCTTAGGGCATTTTGGAAAGGCAGGCGGTAGGGCTATCTTCCAAGAAAAAAAAACAAAATTTACCAGCCATCTGGCTGAGCATATTGAGGTTGTGTGCACATTCTTATGTCTTTTTTATAAATTTGTATCTTGGCGATTTCACTTTTTTTAATTTTTTTAATGATTCTGAAAGGTCTCTTAAAGGCCTTTCCAACAAACCGACCACTTGTTCCGAAGTTAGCAATTTTAACCAAGTACCCTCTGGCCACCAATCCGAAAATTTTTAAACCGCTGCCATTTCGCCCCCTTGCATTTTCGGGGATGTTCGTAGATGGATATATTTTCATGAAATGAGCCAAGGAATACATTGGTGAAATGTGTCCAGTCGTGACTGAACCACCCTGTATGTTGAGGCTAATTTAACTTCAGAAGTCGTTTGCGTTTTGTACCTAGGTGTATATCTCCAACGCAATCTGTCTTTCGGTATTCACATAAAACATTTGAGAAATTAGTTACCCCGATCGGTTGGTCTGCTATACAAATTTATAAGTAAGTTTAGTAAGACTAACAAGTTTTGAATATAAGCTTTGGTAGAAAGTAATTTGAGCTATATGACTATATTATATGGCTATCGGAAGAGTAATTTTTTTATAGCGAGATCTCATTTTTTCCTAATTTTTGATGGGTTACCCTGGGTAACGATTATCCATTGTCGTGTGTAACTACTCATTATTTTCCCCATTGCCCTGGAGGTAATGGGTAATCAGCTAACTGCATTATAAGGCACACAAACCAAGGCACTGATAATTGTTACGAACCTTTCTATGACATATTCGACTCTTCCACTGTACAGAGCTAAGTTTCCAACAATTTTGCCCATAAGTTGAATTCTGTATGTTTTGAAATTCTTCCATAAAATTGGCCATCACAATATGGGTTTCACAGTAGATCAAAAAATTTTCAACACAAGAAACAACAATAATTTCAGAGAAGTCAATTTCAGTCTGGAAACCAACAAGCAACAAAAACAATTCGCGAATTATATTATTTCGACGGTTTAAATTAGCTTGATTTAAATTAACTGTGTAAATATTTATATTAATTAACATGAATTAATTAATAAAGGCATTTTCTCACAGTTGTACTCTTCCGTTTGCTTTTAGCATGTTTCTTTTACCCCTCTAATCTAATATTCTAGACCAGTTTAAATTCAAGGTGTTCGACAAAGTACCAAAAAAAAATTGGCATTTTATTGTCATTCCCGCTAAAGTAATATTTAGTTCCCGTCGTTTGCAAAGTTACGCGATTTTAACTAAAGCGGCTTTAATTAGTTTTGCGCCTCAAACAAAAGGTGGAAAAATTAGCTTAGCGAGAGCAAAGAACACATTCTAAATGACAGACAGCCAGCCATTTTATCGGACAAAATTCTCACCCGTGACTCGCTAAGATGGCAGAAGATTCAACATTTTTAGACTTTTTGAATGCAACGGTCGCAGAAAATAACACATTCAGAAACGAACACAAAAAGGCACTTTTCAGACAAAGTGCAGCAAAAATTTCGCATTTTTTCTCAGAAAACAAATTTCCATAAAATAAAATGTATTATTTTTCAACACTGTGCATCAGAGCACACAGCTTTAGGCAATGGTATCGATACGACACTCTATCCATTCGGTTTGGACTGTAGACATTGTACATTTGTGTATTGGTGTATCTTTACATGCATCACCCCAATAGTGAAATAAATTCACATGCAGTTACAATTATATATATTTTCGGCGCCATAAACCATTTGTACACTTCGGTAAATGCATAAAACTTACGGCCGAAAAAAAATTATGACGATGAACAAACTATGTAGGAATGCATTAAAAACCATTTATGTCAATATTTGCGTGGTAATGTAATTATTTGGAATCGAGAGTTTACAAATTTTTTGTCGACTTATTCTGTTCGGATTGCAACGCTTTCAAAGTAGTTGGTGAAACCGAAATTGATTCTTTGAACCCATTATTAACTTTGCCTGAACTCGTTTAAAGGCTATCAATGATGAGAGGGATACAATTTTCTGCATGTTGATGCAGTTTAAAAGTCAGTTGAAGGATTACAGAAATTGTTATATATGTTTTGTTATAAATGACGTCATGGGTAGTTTTTGTTTTGGCTGGGTAGTTAACGCACAACTAATAATACATTATGTTTTACCTTAGAAATATTTAATGATAGAGAAAAAAAATTTTGCGGCTGGACATAACGCCCATGTCCTGAAATAATGTGCTATGCCGCATGTAGAAAAACAAACTTGGATATGTAAATAATTATACCTTCACCATATGTACAATATAGGGGTTCAAATGAATTAATACCAGTATAAGTAAAGGGTTTTTCAACAGAGACGCTACAAAAGTAAATCGGTAGGGACAGCAAACGACGCCATATTTTTCCCGCTCTTTTGAAATTTCTCTTCAGTAAGGTTTGCCATTTCATCATGGAAAGATATACGAGCCAACAACGAGTCGAAATTCTTAAAATTTACTACCGAAATTGATGGTCTTCAGCCATTAGGCTCATTTCTAACTGAATGGCTTCGTCAATAAGCAAAATATGCGTTATTGGTCAGACAGCAATCCACACGTAATCCATAAGTCATCATTGCACCCCGAAAAAATTACCGTTTGATGCGTCTTTGGGCCGTACTTCTTCCGTGATGATCAAGGCCGGCACATTACTGTGAATGCGAATCGCTACCGTTCAATGATAACCGAATATTTTTGGCCCCAGTTGGATAATATGGACTTGAAGGACATATGGTTCCAACAGGACGGCGCCGCAAGCTACACAGCGAATCCCACAAACAATTTATTGGAAACCAACTTTGGTGAACGTGTTATCTCACGAAATGGCCGAGTCGATTGGCCGCCTTGGTCGTGCGATTTGACGCCGTTAGATTATTTCCTGTGGGGCTTCGTCAAGTCTATGGTCTATGCCAACAAGCCAGCGACGATTGATGAACTTCGTACGAATATCGAACGTGAAATTGCAGCAGTGTCGGCCGATTTATGCTTGAAAACCGTCGAAAATTGGGTTCAGCATCTGGACTTCTGCAAGCGTGCCCGTGGTGGCCATGGAAAACAAATCGAGTTCCATACATAATGGCATCGAACGTACTTTCACAGGAATAAAGAATTTCATTGGTATTGGTTTCTATTTTGGAAAAATACAAAAATGAGTGACGAAAAATGCAGATCACATTGCGAAAAATTAAATATGTTTTTTGTTTTGTGTGTGGAAATTTACACCGAAAAATCATCGACGACATTTGGTTGAAGATGCCCTCAAAGCTTACAATCAGTAATTTTGGTTACCCCCGCTGAAGAAATGCGAAATGTTGATCATGCACCTGAATTTACGTTCATCACATGTTCTAGTGCATTAAACAAATGTAGCGATTCGCTTTCACAGTAATGTGCCGGTCTTAGTCATCACGGAAGAAGTATGGCCTAATGACGCCGCCGGCCCATAAACCGCACCAAAGCGTAATTTTTTCCGGATGCAATGATGACTCATGGATTACGTGAGGATTGCTGTCTGACCAATAACGCATATTTTGCTTACTGACGAAGCCATTCAGCCAGAAATGAGCCTCATCGCTGAAGATGATTTTCCGATGAAAATCCGAATCATTTTCAAGTTGCTGCTCAGCCCAATTCACGAACATACTACGCTTATGGTGGTCAAGCGGCTTCAGTTCTTGCGTCAATTTGATCTTGTCAGGATGTAGGCTAAGATCTTTTCGTAACTGAGTTTCCCAACGCTTGAGAACGACGTGTGAGAGACACATTTTGACTTTCTTGAACTGAAGCTCCAGCGGCAGCAATATTCCCGACACTACGGGCACTTCTTTGTCTCACTGGCACGGGAACATTTTGTACTGTGCTTGTGGATTTCCACAATTTTTCCACTAGACGCTTAATTGTTGATCTGGTAGGACGATTATGACGACCATAAATTGGACGTAGCGCTCTTAAAGTTGAGGCCACTGACTCCAAACTTCGGTAGTAAATTTTAATAATTTCGACTCGTTGTTGGCTCGTATATCTTTCCATGATGAAATGGCAAACCTTACTGAAGAGAAATGTCACAAGAGCGGGAAAAAATATGGCGTCGTTTGCTGTCCCTATCGATTTACTTTTGTAGCGTCTCTGTTGAAAAACCCTTTATTTGCATCCACACAACAAAAAACGACAGATTTTTCAGGGTATTGGATGCTATATTAGCGCCGTTAGACTATTGTAATTATTGTTGCTTCTATTTTAGAGCATTAAGAACAATTTGGTCCCTTATACACATATTTTCTACATACTTTAATCGGGGACGACTGCCATAAATTGTTTCTTGGTATTATCCTCAAATTATTATCTTTACAATAAAATCAAATTGGGTATATTTATATATGTGTCCCGTACGGATTAATTTTGTAATATCAGTTTTAAAAACAAAATTTATGTTTTTCATTATAATCAGATCAATACGATCCGGTCGAGCCGCTAGCTGCGAAATAGTTGTCCAACGAAATTCTCTTAATTTTCGTTATGAACTGCAATAACGTAAAAATCCAATGAGTGTTCGAACTCACGGGCGATGTGTTAACACCTTTCGATTTCTATGAACACATTCGTAAATGTTACATTGGAAAATAAAAAACAGCGTTCAATCATATGGTGACGTTACAGTTAAATAATATTAATACTTAAAATTATTTAAAGACCCAGTGCAAGCACATGGGTCATACATTGTTTATTTTGTTATATTCGTACGATATAACCGAAGATCAACATAAAATACTTTTTTAATATTACTCCAAATTAATACTCCAAATTAAAACACTTCAATCTCGGCTCGCCGATATCGGATCGCCTTAATTTTTGGCCTAAACTCTTCGTCGAAACCCGCACTAGCTTTTTAATCCAAAAATTAATAAAATCGGCTATGAATTTCCGGAGAAAATCGCGTGGGAAAATTATATGAAAATCGCCCAATAATCACTTTCAATACCGACTGCCAAAGCAACGAACAAACAAACGATGATTTACTCTTACAAACCTAACACTTGCGTATGTATTAAATTTATAGTTTACTGCCCTAGAGGCGCGCGTATAGATGTTAACACATCAAAAATATAACTATCCTACAAACTTAAATAAATGAAGTTAAATTAATTATATTTCCACTGCAAAGTATTATAAATGTAAGTCATTGTATTTTAAATATTTGTGTTTCATATACCCAACTGAACCGATCCCAAAAGATACCAAATTAAAGGCTGTCTCAGTAAGGATGCACTTTTCCATACTGAAATAAAAACACGTATTTTTTGAGATAGATGCGATATCTTTATTGGATTGTAAAGAAGACATATCCGGAATAAGTTTGGAATAAAATGTCCGTCAAATGGCCTCCACGGCTCTGATGACAGGCCATTTCTCTTTTAACGAAATTTGCCATGACTTTTTGATGTGTTAACATCTATACGCGCGCCTCTAGGGCAGGAAACTATAAATTTAATACATACGCAAGTGTTAGGTTTGTAAGAGTAAATCATCGTTTGTTTGTTCGTTGCTTGGCAGTCGGTATTGAAAGTGATTATTGGGCGATTTTCATATAATTTTCCCACGCAATTTTCTTCGGAAATTCATAGCCGATTTTATTAATTTTTGGATTAAAAAGCTAGTGCGGGTTTCGACGGAGAGTTTAGGCCAAAAATTAAGGCGATCCGATATCGGCGAGCCGAGATTGAAGTGTTTTAATTTGGAGTATTAATTTGGAGTAATATTAAAAAAGTATTTTATGTTGATCTTCGGTTATATCGTACGAATATAACAATGTATGTATGTATGTACAAGTGTCTGTTGCTTTGCATTCTTTGACTTTTGTGGGAATAAAACAAAAAGTATTGAGCAAGAAAATAATGACACATGTGCTTGCACTGGGTCTTTAAATAATTTTAAGTATTAATATTATTTAAATGAAACGTCATCATATGATTGAACGCTGTTTTTTATTTTCCAATGTAACATTTACGAATGTGTTCATAGAAATCGAACAGGTACCGTGTAGCAACAAGGTGTTAACACATCGCCCGTGAGTTCGAACACTCATTGGATTTTTTTTTACAGAGATGTGGTTGTACCTCACCAATGACTCGTTGGATCTCGGATTTGTGCTCAGGAATTGTCTCTAGTTTCTTCGCCTAAACCCGAGATTTCACAAAACCCCAAAGGAAGAAATCGCACGGCCGGTTGACATCAGAATTTCTTGAAATAATTTGGAAATCGTTGCTACAATAAATCGATTATTTCATGCACGGTGTGGTAGATGACGACGTCTTGCTAAAACCACATGTCGTTCAGATCCATAACGTCCAGTTGAGGCCACAAGAACTCCGTTATCATGTTTTTATATCGAATGCCGTTCACAATCAATGCAATTTCGGCCTCATTGTCACAAAATAAGGCGTAATCACACCGCCAATCCATTTGCATTTATTTACTTTGTTTCTCATGGATTGCATGGGGATTTTCTGAGCCCTAAATACGACAATTATTTGTATTCATGAAGCCATTCAGATGGAATGCGCTTCATCGGAGAAGATGGGTTTTTTTTTTTTGAAAAATTGGGATTAACTTCACTTTGCTCCATTACCCATTGTATGAATTGCCGGCACTTTCCATGGTATGCTCGTTTGAACTTCCAAGTAAGCTGAATTTTGTACGCATGGAAGTGGAGGTCTTTCGACAAAATTTGCTGCGTAGTCCTTCATGAAATTTGAAATTGTTGAGAACGATTCTGAATTGATATTTTCGAGTTTTCAGCGACACTCTCGTTTACACTAGAAACCCTTTCAGGAGACGGGCCAGAAGATTGACGCACATGAGTCTTACTGTCTATAACCGACCCAGATTCTTAAAATTTTTCGACCACTCTTCGAATGGTTGACACAGTAGATGCACTTACTCGACTGAAAATTCTTCGAAGTTTGCGAGCGGTCTCAGCATAGCTTTCGTCATTTTTGTAATAAGTTTTCACAACTATAACGTGTTGTTCTTTCGTAAAGTGCTACATTTATAATAATCGGAATAAACATATGTGACAAGTGTCAAATTTCAGAGTTGCTACTGGCACAAAAAAAATACACTAAATTTAAAAAGTTCAATTTTACTGAGCTACCCTTTACATTTGTGGCCACGACTTTATGAACACATTATCGCTTACGGTAAAATTGTTTAATTGTAGAATGTAAAAATTGACGTGCGATATAATTTATAACAATTTTCATGTTTTGGCAATTTGTAATTATCTGTATAAAACTATCATTGAAACCAAGAAAAGTCGTGAAAGTCACTATCAATTTCAATGTTTAAAAAGTGATTAACTGAATTCAAGTGACGTCGAAGTTTAAGATTACCCAAGACAGATTCTCATGTCTTGTAGACATTGATTTGAAGCAAAAATTACTGTATTTGTTGAAAAATATATCGGCGCACATATGTTAAATCCTTAAATTGGGATGCCTTGTCCGCCATATTCTCACCATACTTCTTCGAAACTTGGAGAAATAGGTCGGCTGTAAGAGATTTAGCCAAATGAAGAAGTCATCACTAAAACAAATATTAATTTGGATGACCTTGAGATAATCTATTATTTGAAAGGAATACAAAATTCGAAAAACGTGGGAGTACATATTTCGACCTAAAGTTAGCCTTTGTTGTGAAACAATACCAATATTTTGAATGTATTCCAAACATATAAATGGTTCCTGCAGATTGTGTTTGAGAAAATATGTTATAGGGACCGCTTTCTTCAGAGTGCAGATAATCGTGCGAAATTGATTTTAAAGAAATGTCTTGTTACGAACACAGTTTTGGAATTCACAACAAAAGTAGCTTCTATACCCCAGACGCCGACATTAAAATAAATCGCTTCCACTTGGTGGGCGTTTCTGCACTCGTTATTGACTTGTGTCCCAATATGTCTCATTTGGTGGAAACTAACACTGGCCAGTGGTAGCAACAACAGTCAGAAGATATTCTGTATGGTAATGATCTTCCTCATGTACTACTCCGGATAATTTTTTTGTGAATGGGCATAATAGTTCAATGCCGCCTTCAAGTCTTGATGCTGACTTCATTGATAGAATAGTCTTAGACCTATTTCAAGTGGTCATCGTTTAAAATTACATGCTATAATCGTCTTCTCAAATAAGATGAGATTTTCGGTAAACTGAGGATGCATTGTGACAAAATAACTTAACCAAATCTGCGACGCTGTGGAATATTTGTAAAATAACGCATAGGAATAGAATTTTGTGACTAATTATGCAATTGTCGATACCAATGTATTTCAACTTATACAATTACATTCCACTTTAATGAATTTTTTGATCTCTTGAATTCTTGATATTTTAGGTGGAAATTCTTCATATGAAAGCACCAACAACAACCAAATGGTTGTAAAATTACACTGTTGTATCAGTACTAAAACATAACCGTAAATGTAACCAGTTTTAGAAACCAACAGTTTAAATAAAAAAACATTAATTACAAATGGTTATTATTTATATTGCGAGCGTTGGTTACCTTTAATCTTATTAAGTTGCATCTGACGTTTCCACTGGAAAGTGTCACATATTTGAACATAACCACATTCAGAGAGGATTCTCATTTGTTTCCAATTTGTGTGCCAGCAATATAATGGAATTAAATAGTGGGAATTTTCATGTGTTGTGGCCACATCGTTAGCCACTGTGAAACACCGGTATTTCGAGTTTGAATGCTTCCGAAGCTCGCTCTTGGTCGAATTTTGTGAAGGTCGTCGAAAATTAGTGGTTGTGCCAGCAACCATTGAAGATATGAAACAACTGAAAATTTTACATATTCATGATAAATACTGTGAGACTGAAGTAACCTTATGCATTTGTTTCACCTTCGAATATAAAATAATGCATCATTATTTAGCGGCGCGAAATATTTGCTCTCGT
Source organism: Phaonia tiefii (assembly GCA_963931995.1). Classification (NCBI taxonomy): domain Eukaryota; kingdom Metazoa; phylum Arthropoda; class Insecta; order Diptera; family Muscidae; genus Phaonia; species Phaonia tiefii. Next base: position 220,761,983 of record OZ008368.1, on the reverse strand, counting down.
TGGATCAATGGTGGTTCTTTAACAGACCAGTATAATATTGTTGTAGGTAACGAATTATGGATCTATGCGTATGAACCTGCATGGAGCCAGTGGTCGACTGTTTGGGCGTTTCATGATAAACCAAATTAAACAAAATTTGTGCGCACTCAGTTCGAAGCAAATGGTAGGATGTAAACTGTGTGTCCAACGATTGTCATCTATTGATACGTTCAAAAGCCATATTTTTGAGGGGTCTCAAGCTGAATGGAGAGAAGACTATGATAAATGGTTTGAACATATAGAGTCATATATAAACGCATGCTGATGCCAAAGGCATATTCTATGAGCTCCTAGACGAAACGTAGACTCGAAATAGGAAGACCAAGACCCCGCTGGAGGGATCAGGTTGACGAATCCCTGCGTAAACTTGGTATTGCCAGCTGGAGAAATAAAGCAAAAGATCGAACTGGTTGGCGAAATATGTTATCTTTGTTTTGTAAGGTCCCTAACCCCCCAGGATTGTCCGAGACCGGATAAGTAAGTAAGTGCATAATAAAAATGATTTCTTATATACGGTCATGCCTTTCAATATTTCCATACATGTGTGCGAAAACCCTATTTCGTTACAAAATGTTCTAGTTTGGTATTAGTATGCTTGAATTGATATGAATGATATTCAAATTATAATGGAATACTCATTTTTCATATAAAAATATATACTAGGATCGGTTCATTTTCATATTACATTGAAAGGGTTAATGCGCAACTTCTTCATATAAAAAAATTATCGTACAAAAAATTATCTTACATATTAGAGATATTATATATTATTATTACTTATATAAAATATCGGATTTTTGTCTCTTATGTCATTTGGTCTAAAACTAATGTGTATAACTCTAAGCCGGTCCGTCGTGTAGTCAAAGTTTTCGGGTTTTGCCATTTTGAGTATAAATATGTATGTATACTCTAGAAAATTTTCCTTTCTTAGTGCATTTGAATAAAAATTGCGCATTGATTTAGCTTGACCCTAACATAAGTGGTAAAAATGTTGAGAAAAATACTACCACCCTAGGGGTTCAAACTCTTAATTTGAAAAAATTTAAAATTTTACAAAAAATTTAAATTTGGGTTTGTCGGTTTTATCCCAAAAGTTGTACCTAAATGAAAACTTGACCTGTATTTCAATTGTTTTTATTTCACACGACTTTTTAAAATCACTAGATTTTTCATTTGGAGTTCGAAAATCATGTTCGAATATTTCAAACATATGTTTCGAATGCCAAAGAACATATGAGGAGGTCCATGTTTCGGGTATACACAATTTACTACTTTCAGTACTAATATTTTACTGTGTTCTATACATTTTTTTTAAATACATAAGTATTGTATATAAACTGGTGCTTTATACATATTTAAACCCGATTTTAATGAACCAAACGGTTTCAACAATCAAAAAGGGTTTTCAAATCTGTTTATACAATACAAATAGAATCTGAAGTATGGTTTTTGGCAGAGGATTCTACAACTGTGATCTTCAAGTCCGGGATTTTAATCTGGTTTGACCACATAACTTGAAATTGAAAATCATCTCTTGCAATTGTTTGTATCAGCGGTTGTTAAACCACGTTCCAAATACTGGAATATAAGACCGGTTCCAATAATTAAATCCGGATTTTATATAAACTGATTTTTAATTGCGGGTGTTAAACCCGGGATTTTAAACCGGTTTCGAAAACCGGTTATAGTAACCAATTGTCATATCCGATTTTATAGCTTCGGTTTGAGCACATAACTTATATTTTTAGCTCAGCTTTAGCAATTTTTATGTTTTGGCACCCTTATAAGGCCATCTTGGCGCTTTTTCCTCGAGATGTCCTATTTTGTCCCACCATATCATCCTGGTACCGTGAATGAGTGAATGTATCCTGTTATACCTTATTGTAAGCGTACATACTTTTACTAGAAGGCGTTGATATGTGAGTAAAATATTTTTTTCACTTAAATACAACATTTGGGAAAAACCGAAAAACCAAAAAATCAATTTTTTCTACAAATTGACAATTTTTTCAAATTCAGAGTTTGAACACGTAGAGTGCTGGGATGTTACGCAAATTTTTACCACTTTATATTCAGGTCAAACTAAATCAATGTGCAATTTTTATGCAAATGAACTGAAAAATTAAAAAACTTTGCCACAAGTCGGACCGGCTTAGAGTTATCCGATTTGGTTCAAATATTCAACACATTAGTCTTAGACGAATGGGAAGAGAATCCGCTTGAAATTTGGTAAAATTCAAGAAAAATAATTGTTCCATACATTTCACTGCCACCCTAATGAATTTTTCATTGCAATTGTTTATTGAAGGTGTGCCTCAGTACGTATACGCAATATCCATTGTGATACAAGAGGAAAGGAACCTGAGCAAATGGGTTTGTTCCAAAATATGGGCAAAAGGGGTAAAAAGCAGAATGTTTTGATTTAGACTAAAATAGATATGTATATTTATGAACAAATTTTCTCCGTTGATTCCCTTAGAATAATATAGTGCTAGATTACAAGATATATGATCCGAGATTTTTTGTTATTTTGTTCACTAATTTACCTTTATTTTTTGTATATGAAATGTTGCCAAAATTTTGATTAACATTCCACAATGTGCTCTAATGGTTCGACATACTAAATGATTAAATTTGAGAAATTTGGTGAACAGCGAAAAAGTCCATTAACTCCCAGTTTTTAAACATTATTATCATGACAGATATTTGTTCAAATATTTTTTTTTTGATATAATAAAGCGAAACAAATGCAATTTTGTTGTTTCTCAATACAATTTTGTACCTGAAATTTTTAAGAGTTGGACAAGAAATTATGTTTCTACTTTTTATGCGCTAACAAAAGTTGCCAAGTGCATTTCTATAATCCGAAATAACTTTTATAATTTTCTTCGTATTTTAAAATGATTCTGGTAAATGTGTTTTAATTGAAGTCAGCAAGTAGAAGAAATCGTGAATATATCGTCGTTCTCCTCTGGCAACCTTATGATTACCCATTGAAGACGTACGGCCATGTCATTTTTCATACGCCACATGTAGCGTCGACCTTCTCAACTATCGACAATGTAGAAAAAAATCGATTAATCAATTTCAGCATGGCAGCTACTAAACGCTTACAAGCAAAAAAACTCAAAGGTTCATTGACCACAGTTTGGCATTGGTTTTGATGTGCGCGAATGTACGAGCGTTTGAAAGCCTCGTCCTACTTTAGTTTTTGTGTTCGTCGAAATAACTCTATTGCATTGTTTTAGCTATTCACGCCGATTTTTTGTTTTGTTTATGTTGATGTTGCTGCTGCTGTTAAAGTCCTTAAAAGCTATGGCACCAACAAATACACGTACATTGTGTACATTCGTTAGTTTTGTAAACATTGTTTATTGTTCGTGGCTTTCAACAAATATTTTTAGACACTCATACATGCAGAGATGCATAAATACATCCATGTGTAGACAAACATGAATATACGGACTCTAATGCCGTTCAAAAACATGTTAGCCATGTTCTTTGTCGAGGCATGGGAAAAGCGAATAAGGATATCCTTTGGCAAGGCCTTTTTCAACTTGAATTTGTAAACTAGAACCGGTGTTAGCCTCATCTTTAATGATAAGTCATCCGAAAAGAACTTTGGTTTTATGTTTCGAAATAAAATGTTAACCGCCAACGAAAGTCAACATAAGATAATGTGTGATAGGCTTTACAGCTCTATCATAACGGGAGATGTTAAATACAGTGAAAGCCGCAACCAATTAAAATTGTTTCCTCTTAAAATACTTAGTTCACCAAAAATTTTCCTTATCAGTGCCTTTGTTTTCTCTCGCTGTGGCTCCATCTTGTTCAGTGGTGCACCTTTCCATTTTCAATTTCCCAAATCTTCCCTATAACAATCTGAAAAATAAAGGGAAAATATTAAAATACTGCAGTTGTAGACTATTCGACCCCTTCGTTTCTTTGCGCCACCTTGTATACTTAAAATGCTTAATTATTCATTTTTCGAAAACAGATCGAAAACTTCAAATCAGCTGAAAACTGACTAATTAAAAATGTTTCAGTCTGGGATGTGATCAAAAACCTTTTTTTTGCCAATATCTTCAAATTTTAAGGGTGAATTCAAAATTCTTACACACTAGGTAATTTTAAATTGATATACAAGTTTTTTTTTATTTGACAATACTGTGGTATATACCCGTGGAATCTGACGAGGGGGACACGCCCATTCTGGTGCTTCTCCTACAAAACGTTTGAGTCTAACACGTAAAGCATTTCCTGTCTTAATGAAAGTGTGTATTAGCCTTCATTTTGCCAAACACCTATCACCCATGACCTGATTGGGAAAAGCGAATTCCTGGTAAATAGACAACATCCAGTAACAAATTTGTCCAAATTGTTGCTGACAGGCCTAAATACAAACGGGGCAATGTTAATCATGAAAGTTGTATTTCACTAATGTAACGAAAGACTGGTGCGCAACAAAGTTCTATCAGCAATATTTTGGTAAACAAACTTCTAACTGGAACATTTTTCCAGTCGTTTTGGAAGACAAGGTTGTTTTAATATCATGATGTAATACAGGGATCTAACGCGAAGTTCGTTTCTCAACGAAGGTGACCAATTCTACATTTTATGTGACTAAGGAATTGGAAAATGGTGTGAAAGTGAAGTGAATCGTATTATGTGATAAGACCCTATAAAACAATAGTTCCCCATAACATCTCATGTAGGGATTGGGGAGAGCTTCTCACAATCAGTGACCCTATAAATCCCTATCCCGTAAATCAAATCGGATCGTAATTAAATTTGGTAATCGGCAACAAATTGACAAAATGTACTATGTAGAAGTAGCTAAAAAATTGGCTACTTTACCACGCCCGTTTTTATTCGGCCAATTCAAAAGATCCACATTCTGTTTACGAATATATAAATGAATTGGGGCATTATCTGGTTCGTAAGTCCATTCAATTGACCACAGCCAATTACTAAATTTCGGAAATGTTTCCTCCAATATCCATTTATATAATGCTCCGGCAATTTTTTCTTTTACAAATAATAAGTCGATGGTCCCATTACAAGATATTGCACTACAAACCATAATTCCTCCTTCCATTCAATGTTATGTTTTTATATGCAAACTTTATTTAAATCTCGAAAATGATGACGAACTAGGTTCTGACTCGACTACATAATGCGACGTATTGTACGTACGCTGTCATTAAAACCAATGTCTTGCTGAAATTATTAAGCCGACATCCACAAATGTAAAGCTATTCTTATAATTTGCTTTCGATATCTTTCAGTGGTTGCTTACTAACTGCGTCGTTTCATGTTTTCCCGTATTTCCGAATGTTATTTAAATAACTATAATCAATTGTTTTCACGTATTCTATTTTAACAGCAATCTCAACTGCAAATGACAAACTGCAGGCTATTAATGTAAAAAAAATAATTAGTTCTAAAATGGAGAATAAATCCTTTAGATTTTAAATTATGCTAAGAGCTCTTATTTTGTTGTTTAAAAAATATGTACACTCTAAAAATATAGTAAATCATGACCTGATAATAATATTAATTTAATTTTAATAAAAAAGGTAGTTACTTATTTACAAGGTAACAAAATGAACGATTTTCGTTATTATTATTAAATGATTTATTTATTAGAACATAAACTCAGTTTCGACCTTTATTGTACAAAATTCATATAACGGGGTTTTCAATAAGAGCGCTACAAAGTTTTTTTTAAATAAAACAAAACCGGTTTTAGATACCAATGAAATTCTTTATTCCTGTGAAAGTACGTTCGATGGCATTATGTATGGAACTCGATTTCTTTTGCATGGCCACCACGGGCACGCTAGCAGAAGTCCAGACGCTGAAGCCAATTTTCGACAGTTTTCATGCATAAATCGGCCGATACTGCTGCAATTTCACGTTCGATATTCGTACGAAATTCATCAATCGTCGTTGGCATAGACCATAGACTTGACGTAGCCCCACAGGAAATAATCTAACGGCGTCAAATCGCACGACCGAGGCGGCCAATCGACTGTGCCATTTCGTGAGATAACACGTTCACCAAACTTGGTTTCCAATAAATTGATTGTGGCATTCGCTGTGTGGCTAGTGGCGCCGTCCTGTTGGAACCACATGTCCTCCAAGTCCATATTATCCAATTGGGGCCAAAAATATTCGGTTATCATTGAACGGTAGCGATTCGCATTCACAGTAATGTGCCGGTCTTGATCATCACGGAAGAAGTACGACCCAATGACGCAACCGGCCCATAAACCGCACCAAACCGTAATTTTTTCGGGATGCAATGATGGATTGCTGTCTGACCAATAACGCATATTTTGCTTATTGACAAAGCCATTGGGCCAAAAATGAGCCTCATCGCTGATTGTTGAGGTCTCTTAAAGTTGGCCTCTTAAAGTTGAGGCCACTGACTCCAAATTTCGGTAGTAAATTTTAATAATTTCGACTCGTTGTTGGCTCGTATATCTTTTCATGATGAAATGGCAAACCTTACTGAAGAGAAATGTCAAAAGAGCGGGAAGAAATATGGCGTCGTTTGCTGTCCCTATCAATTTACTTTTGTAGCGTCTCTGTTGAAAAACCCTTTACCTACAATCTCCTACAATTCGCTAAGGTGCGGATTTCGATTCATTCCTCATGTGATTTGCAGTGTATATGTATTTAATGGTTTGTAATTTCTATGTCGATTAATTAATTAAAATGCTAGCTAAGTTAAAAAAAATTAACATAACTTTTTAATTTTTTTTCTAATTTTTCTTGATTTTTTAGAAATTTTTTCTTAATATTTTTTTAATCTGTTTAATTTTTTTTTATTGTAAAAAATTAGGGTTTCCATTTTTTTTGCACTGTATGTAAACTACTGTAGGGATTGAAAAAATTCGTTGGTAATATTTGTAGACTATATACTTGTCTTGAAATTTACACTTCCTTGGTCTTCTGTCTCAAAATGTAGTCAAAAAAGTGATATTAACCCCGAGAAACCAATAATTTAAAAAAATTTTTTTTTCAAATATAACGTATACATAAAAACTGTTTTTTCTGAGGCCATTCCCTTTGACTCGCACACGAACTTGTGTATCTGAATATTTATTTTTGTTACTATTTTTGACACTCTCGAAGACCCACTTTTCACCCATCACAGTGAGCTGAAATTTGGCGCACAGGTTCATATCGCGTGACAATTGAATCTATCAAGGTTTTTACCGGAAATCGCTATGAAAAGGCCAGAAAATCGGGAAAAATCATTTGAAAATTTGGTACCAATTTGATCAGAGGTAAACCCGCTTCAGGAAAAATTCAGTTTTCCGATTTTGCCAAAAAAAAATTTCCGATAAAAATATTTTCTAATTATGCAAGATCAAGGTCCCTACCAACTGGTGTCATTACCTTCTCTCCGACAATGGTAGAAACTTCCAGAATAAATCGAGGAAAATTTATGTAAAATGCTTTTCCGGAGTTTTTCTGACCAAGGAAGCGTTTATGCGTTTTGCAGCCTGAGACAAAGTTGTAGAGCGAAATGTGTTGCACAAAGTTGCTTTTGTGGAAAACTCCGTGGAAAATCCGGAAATGGGGGAAAATTACCGGAGAAATTTTCATCGATATGATTAGTGATAAATCTGTTTCAGGAAAAATGCAGAATTTTCCAATTTTTCTGGAAAATTTGTAAAAAAAAAGAGTCTGGATGCAATCTGAGCCTGTTTTCTTGCGCAACTACTGGAATTAGCAACATGGTTGCCTGGAAGTTTTTGTTCAGCTCTTCATTACCGACTTTTTAAGTCATGTTTGGTGCCGTTCCAAACCCAAAAGTTTCCCAATCATCTGATCGTAACTGCTTTCAAAATTTTTTTAAACATTGGTAAACCGTAGTTCTAGTTACCGAAACTGTTCGGATTGTGTTCGAAGTACAGTCAGTCAATTGGAAACTCTCGACTCGTACGAACGCAAAAAAATTTCACTGCGAATATTCATTCAGACGAAAGGAACAAATTATAAGGATAAATATAAGAAAAATTAAAGGAAAACGGAAAATTTAAAGCAAAACTGAAAATTAAAAAGAAAAATTAAAAATTAAAAGGAAAATGAAAATAATAGAAAAATAAAAGCAAAAACAAAATTTAAAGGAAAATCAAAAAGAAAATTAGAAATGAACGAGAATAAAGATAGGATAAATTTCAATCAAATTTAGAAAATAAAATTAAATTAGAATTAAGTAAAAACTATAACTAAGTTCTGTTAAATTGATATTAGAAAAATAAAAGTAAAGTTATACGAATAGAGAAACTCTAAAATGGCTCGAAAAGAAACACTAACGCAACGTGAGCGACGTTTAAATAAATACAAGAAAAACAATCAGAATAGAAAAATGCTGAAACATCTGAACAAAAAGAGAAGAAGAAAGAATGCTTCCAGAAAAAAAACAAGACAGAATAATAGATACATATAAAATAAGTTTTCAAACAAACCTGAAGCCAAGCCGCATGAAAAAAAGAAAATAAATTTTTCTTCACACACAGAGGTGCACTCAGATTTTTTGATTGGGACATTTCTCTTCAATATTCTTTCTCTTCATGAATCTAATCAGTTATTACCTCTGATTGATCATACTGAAATGTATCGGTGATTGTCAGCGTCAGATTGTCAGATTGTCTGTTGAATATTCTTTCTCGTCATGAATCAAATCACTTATTGCCGGTGATTGATCATACTGAAATATATAGGTGCGACAGTCACCAGAATAAAATCTGAGTCCACCTCTGTGTGAAGAAAAATTTATTTTCTTCTTTTAATGTGACTTGGGCTTAGTTTTGTTTGAAAACTTCTTTTTTACTTATTTTTTTCTTTGATTTAATATTATCGGAAACGTTAAATAAAAAAAAATTTACTTGGCAAAATAAAAACAATATTTTTTCAATTCGACAATACGGAAAACAAATGAATGTTGTTTGTGTTCCAATACTTACGTTGTTTTAAAATGTCAAGAATTGCAGTCGAAGTCATTAAATTTTGGGCAGACCGCGCTGCCAATAAGGCTAGATCTTAAAAATATTTTTGAGACTATGTTCAATATTATAATATATTCTATTCAATATTACAATCTATTAACCTTCATCTCACCCTCAAAAAAACTTACGTTGTCTTTCCTTTTGTGTGGTTTTCCACACATATGGTATAGCTATCTATGTATTTTGCACTAGAAACATAATTTGTTTGTAGTCAAAATCATGATTTACCACCAATAACGCATTTATATTTTTATTTTATTGTCTGTTACATTGAAGTAGTTTTTCTTCAACACATTTTGTACAAACATTCGGTATTCGGAGGAACACTTTGGATTTTTTGTTCAATGATCGGGATGAAGTTTCTGAAGGCCAGTGAACCAGTGAAGATGTGGATTGGGTTATTGAGTTGAGCTAGTGGGCTCCCTCACTGATTTAATTATTGAATTGCTGCTAATCGCAGAAAGCAAAGACGCCGCTGATTCGGTCCGTGGCACACCTTTTCTCATTGTCATGTATAATTGTGCAAGTGATATTCCAAGCTCACGCAAGAAAACTCGTCGGCATGTTGCTTTGTTTTCCAATTTGATTTCACATCTTTGAACGCGTTTAGGGCCGATGTGTCGATTATATTTTCAAAAACCGCCAACAGCTATCGGTTCGTCTTCATTTTGCCACAGTAACAAGACAAAATTTTTTCAACTGTATCCACACCACGGCATCAAATTAAAAAGTATTCAAACGAAACTTTGGTTTTATTATAAAGTAATATTGAATGATTTTTGGCAACTTTTTTCCACCACATTCTAAATCAATTGAGTCATGCATTGTGCTCCGCAGTACTATACAATTATCTTTTTTTCCGATGTATGATACGAGTGTTATGTTTTCGGTGAATGCAATTCTTGATTGCAACATTGGAACTTTTCTGCATTCTAAAAGTTTTGGTGGGATGTTTCTTTTGTTCGTAAGAAGAGAAAAAGTTGTCCAGTATTATAGTGTGACCCTTCCGTCCACGAACCTAATCCAAAACTAAAAATTTGTTCTCTGCTAAACCACCAACTGGCTTACCCAAATATGGTTGAATTTTCCATAAGTAACAAATTTCAGAACAAACTAACAGACAAAATTTAATTCCATATCGTACAGGCTTATAAGGCATATATTTTAGAATCTTGCATCTTCAACCGAAACCAAGCAATTGCTCGTCAATAGTAATATAATCAGATGGGTTGAAATAAATAATAATACAAAAAATAATTCAGACCATTTGTCAAATATTTCGCGAATTGGAGCAAATTTGTCCGTAGAGCTTATTTGAGGTCTGCTCATAACGTCGTCAAATCAAATAACATGATTTGTATATTGCAATGTTATCTTCCACATTATTGCTCTAAACATGGGACGTCCGTATCCACCATCGAACAAGTCCAACATTGTTTCATTCTTTGATATAACTATTACTATTATATGTAACTATAATATCTGTGGTCACAAACAATAACAGCCTAAGTCGATTCTAAAATTTTTCAGGGAGAGCAGTTTACTGGAAATCAGGAGTCGGAGTTTTTGTGATAACTTTGTTACAGATAACAAGGAGACGAATTATTTTACTTACTTCTTAACAAAATAGAGTTGCTTATTTGAGCACGGTGACTTCTCAAAATTTTTTTTTCAATTTTGTCCTAACTCGAGTTAGGCTGTTATTGTTTGTGACCACAGATATTATGTTCATATGAAACATAGAAATATAAACAGTATGCGTGTAAACTCCAGCCAAAATGAGAACACCGATATATGCTTGTAACAAGTTTCAGTCGATTTCGATTTAGTTGTTTGCCGCATTGTGCTTTTGCATATGCGTTCGACTACTTCAGAATAACATTCTCCATTGGCGGTGGGAAAAACAACATAAAAGCCGTAATCTTCCAGCACGACCGTGAACTCCTTGAGGATTCCATGCAAAACTGTCTTTTGTGACAAACAATGGATCTACGGATGAAATCCCTATTGAGCATCTTCATTTTGTTCCATTGCATTAAATTAAGAATCAGGTTGACTTTCTTCCGACTCACCATTTTCTTGCGGCGAGTAATTGGGAAAATCATCATCGGCGGAAAACCCTTCATCATCAGAAACATTTACAATAATATTTGTCGACAAGAAGTGCTGTTTCTAGTGCAGCATATATAGTATAAATTAGACATTTATGGAAAACCACACACCAGGGTAAGCAACGTAACTTTTTGAATATCTCGTTAGCAAAAAGTATTTTTTAATCAATTAATGCGAGGTGAGATGAAGGTTAAACAACATTTTGAAGACAATTTTTAAGAACCAAGTGTTCTTGACTTTGTAGATAACTGCAGCCTATAGAGATTAACATTATTCAAATGGAATGGATTTTGTATGTTATTAGTTTGTATGCAGGTCATTGTATATACAATTTTACTGCACCAATCACCTACTTCAAACCAAGTGTACTTTCCAGTTGCTCCTCTCTAATGAAGAATTAAACTAATGACGGAGATTAAGATATTGATTATGCTAAGAATATATGCACATTTAGCAAAATAATAATTATAGAAACTGGCAACTGATAGGCGCACTGATATCATATTGAAATAAATATGCTAACCTCTTTCTAAAAAATAAACTGAGATCAGCTACTTTAACACAACTGTTTATTGATGACAAATAATTAAAACGAAAGGCCATACCAAATAGCGCCCGGGAATGCCTTAAAGTTTGCGCCACTGCTGTGATTTGGCATCAATTTTCTAGTTGTTGTTTGAGATTTTTTGTCAGCTATATACTTTTTGCATTGTTCCATTCGATGAAGTATTTTTGAAAACAATGTTTGCTATGTTGTGGTTTTATGCGAACAAATGATATTTTTACCATTTTTTCCCTGGAACTATTGCTCCTGATGTGGCTGCAGCTATTGCTTTTGCGATTGTTGTTTGTTGCGGTTCCCAAACATGGACAATTAAAGTTATACGGTTTCCGCTAATGATAGCTGCGGTTTCCATTATATTTCTTGTTGAAAGTAGCTTATTTTCCCTCTTCTGTCGGGCTAATTTTCAAAACATGGAAAAAATGGCAAAAATGTGTTTTAAGTGATAAACAAAATAATAGATTTCATGTTATTTTATTAAACTACAAACAAAATTGTTGACGCACAAAAGTGCCATATATAAAAACAAGGTTATCATGAAAACAAGCTAACAGTCGGGCGGCTTGTTAAATGTTGTAATAGATATCGGCGGTTATAATAGCCACAATGATGCTAAAGGCATATTTTTTCAAAGTATATTACGTGGTCTGCCTGTTATAAAAAGGCTGAACACAATGATTTCATAATTATGTGTAATAAATACAATGTGTGTCATATTCTGGCGACAAAAAATTGTCTCTTTTGAATACAAAAAAAATGGTATAGAAATAATAATATTATAAACATTAAGAAATAGGATATTTTCCTTCGCTATGAAAGCAACCTAATGGTGCTAACAATTTTTAATATCATACTAAATATCTCCATATTTAGTTACCTCGTCTGACCGTGCTCAAAATGGAATATGACTGGTCCTTTAACCATTCATATACAAGGTGCCGCAAAAGTAATCCTCCTATCAGAAAATGCTATAAATTTTGCGATTGGCCCCTAATGTCCGTTCTGTTTCGACATTTGTGTAGTAAACACATGCGAAATACACGTTAATAAACAATGTTACGCTACACTGCTCCAGAAGGCAGAATATTGCTGACTATTTATTTGACCAATAATCGGTCGGTGACTTTGGCACAACGTGAATTTCGTCGCAGATTTCCTGGCAGTCCAACGCCTACTGGTCAAACACTGTGACGTTTAGCCGCTCGCCTCGAAGAGACTGGCACAACACAAGATGCTGCCAGGCGTGGCAGACCCCGGAGTAGTCGTTCTGCAGAGAATATTGCTGCTGTAGCCGAGGATGTCATGGAAGCGCCGTCGATGTCATGGAAGCGTCGTGAGCGCTACAGAGCAATGCCGCAACATGATGAATTGGGATTGGAAAACATGTGGTTCCAACAGGACGGTGCAACAGCACACCGCCTGATTTGACCACTCCAGACTTCTTTTTGTGGGGCTTTTTGAAGTCGCGGGTTTATGTCAACAAGCCTCAGACTCTTGCAGCTCTTAAAGGCAATATCCGTCAAGAATGTGAGGACATATCGCCGGAAGTTTTGGCCAAAGTGATGGAAAATGCCATAAAAAGAGCTCAAATGACAATCAATTGTGGCGGAGGCCATTTACATGACATCATATTCTCGACTTGATGTAAAAAAAATTAAAAGACCAAATAAAAATAATCCACAAGAAGAATCAAAGTTTTTCATTTTTTTTTTTAAATTACTGCCAAAAAACATCGGGAGTTTACTTTTGCGCCACCTGTTACTTTACAGTAAGAAATTGAAAAATTTACACCTCTGAAAATGATTCTTGACATGTTAGGGTAGGGTGACATTTTGTTCTTTACTTTTGAAATTCTAGGGGCGCCACGCAGAAAATTGTGGCACTTGCTAAAAAATTATATGCTGAAAATTCCGGAAAAATCAGTCAACGTTACGACGTGACTAGAGTGTTCAAAAAACTCACCTTTTCGAATATCCGGCTTTCGGTTTATTCGAAAACGCAGTTTTTCGTTAAACCGGTTTTCGGATTTATAGAAAGAAAAAAACTAGTGAAACCGGTTAATTTTCGGTTTTATTTGCGTATATTTATCGGTTTTTGTGTCTTTCATGGTAAACAATATGCTTACATTTTTGTAGAAAAATCATTACAAAACCCGACACAAAGTAATATTTTGTACCTCAAAAACTCGTTAAATCTGTTTGAAATTTTAAATCTAAATTTGCATCTGTCCATATGTTACTTGGTTTCTGAAAGCATATCACCATTCCACCCTGCGTCATCTCATTTACATACCTTTAAACGTACACAATTTTCCCCGTGTACTTCCGGTAATTATACTATGAATTTCTTTAGTTTGATTTTAGTGACATAAGTAATTTTATTCAAATACTGTTTAAATAAATATAAGTAATTTTATTCAAATACTATTTAAATAAATATACATCACATTGTAATTACACGAAATTAGTTTCTACTTTCATTTGCTAACTGTAATATAAATCGAAATTTAATTTACTTCTTGGAAATATGTATAGATATACAGGTTGAGGTCCATTTCCTCAAATGAAAAATATTAACGTAAAGATGCATATTTAGGCAAAATTTTATGAAAAAAATGTTCTTATAAAAATTGTATAAATAACCCAAACGCTAAAATTAAATCAAAATGCACAGTATTCAATTCTGCCCACCAAATTAAATATGTCGTAATAATCGTGTAGTTGTCGTAGCATTTTTATTGACAATTTTTAGTTCAATTCTAATTTATTATCATCCCAGTGAATACGAATACGGCTCCCTTGGGACCTATTACCTCACTAGCCATGCAGAATCGGGATTGTGAGTTATTTGTAACCACTACTACAGGGTGGGCCAAAACTCACCATGGGGTTTACAAATTTAATAACTTTTTTATTATATATATTTCAAATTATTTTTTTTTAGATTATATAAACAACTTCTGGAGAACAAATATTGGCCAGTACCAAATTTTAGTAAGATCGGTTTTGGTTTATATGAGACATCGCATTGTTCAACCGGACAACCGTAAATTTTTTGGATATGACGTACACAACTGGGGTGTCATATTTGTATATTTTTAATTACAAGCAAGCTTTTGACAAAATATTGCCCAGTACCAAAGTTCATTCTTGAGATATGATTTACTGGAGATACCAACCGGACTGCCCAACTTTTGTATGTGATGCAAAAAAGTGGGCGTGGAAAAATTTTCATTTTGTTAGTTACAAGCTAGTTTTCACAAAACATTGTCCAGTACTAAATGCAATTAATATTGGGTACGGTTTACGTAAGATATTCTGTAGGAAAGCCGCCCATTTTTAGTATGGAATTTTCTAGATTCGGAGTTGCAAACCCATCCACTTTCCACAGAAAATGAAAAAATTTTAAACAATTTTTTTAACTACTTTATTACAACCCATTATTATTAACTATATTGGGTACTTTTGGTTTGGTTTGGTTTAAAGGGAAGTTTTATAGGTGGAGCCTCTTTATTACATATTGTAGTTTTGAACCCAATAAAAAATAAATTTAGAAACCCAAAGTACAAGACTGGCAAATCCATGCAGTACAACCCTTAGCATGGAATCACATTTGGCAGCACACTTGCTCTTACACTCTTTTTTGGCTTGGTTTGTGTCTAGACTAACATATAACATATGGTGGCATATTTATTGTTTCATGGGAAATTTTCTAGGTGGAGCCTGTTTATTACATATTGCAGTTTGAACCGAATAAAAAGTAAATTTAGAAAAGCAAAAGTGAAAGAAGTTTAAAAAAATAATATTTTCTGAAATAAGTGCGTTTTCTTAACAAAAGGTAAATTATGTCAAAAAATTCACCTATTCATATTCTTAAACAGAGTACATTTACTTAACAAAATACCTTAGCTTAAAGAAGTACCTTTGCTTAAAAAAAGAAATTTTCTAAATAAGTACCTTTTCTTAAAAAAGTTCATTATCTTACAACAAATTGTCTGTACTTAAAAAACTAAGTTTTCCTTAAAGAGTACCAAACTAGTTTTTCTGGAGATAAGTACCTACTCTTAAAATTGTACCTGGTCTTTCGTAAAAAAAGATGTTCGTCAAAAAAAAATACCTTCTCTTACAAAAAAAAACCATTTCTTACAAAAAGTCATTTTCTTAAAAGTACCCTTTCTTAAAAATAAAATAATATCTTTTCTTGAGATTAGTAGCCTCCCTGAAAGTAAGTAAATTTTCTTAAAAAAATAACCTTTTCCTACAAAGAATAACACTTCTTTAAAAAGTACGTGTTCTGAAAAAAAGTACTTCTTTGTAAAACAAACGCATACTCTTCGGCTTTCTCTTACAGAAAGTACTTCGTATTAAAATTGGTAGCTTTTCTTAAAAAAAAACATTCAGCCCAATTCTCCTTAGCAATTCCCGGGGAGTTATTTCCCTATTTCCTGTTCCCCTATTCTTAATAAAATCTCCCAGGGAGTTTTATCCCTAGTCCCTTATTCGAAACGAATTTCGAAAAAGGAAAATTTTTACCCGGGAAAAAAGTAGGTATTCTAAATGTCAATAAAATGGAGAATGTGAAAACAACTTTTAGGAGTAATTCCCCCAAACAATTGCTAGGGAGTGCTGCGCAAAAATGTATGTACTTAATATTTTCTATAAAAAAATGAATAATTACTTTTATTTTCATCAATATTATGGCATTATTCTACGGAATAAATTTAGTTTAGCACCAACTCTCAGATCTACATCAAAATATCTCCACCGAGAAAAGCGTCTGCACTGAGTTCAAAAGTTTTAAAAGAGGTTATCAAAGTTAGTAGAAATGAGTGGCATTACAAAGGTCTTTCTAAATTCTATAAATCTGTGTATGCACATATTTATTGACGTGACAACGTCTTAAATTAGGTTGCGGCTGGGAGTCACTTATGAAAAAGTGTAACGCCCGGTAACGTTACGATGAGTCACCGAACACAAGTAAACGCAATGTGTTTACTTGTGTGCCAGAAACGATTTGCTTTGCTGGCTTCTAGTGGCTGTTGGTCGGTGGTGTGAGTGTTTTTGTTTTTTGGCACATCATATATATGACGACTGAGCAAGTATGTATGTGCGTATATATGTGCGTGTGTATGAAAATTGATTTAGATCAGTCTGCATTGGATAAGGTATTATTTTTTGTTTTTTTTTTGTTTTTTGTTTTTTGGCTTTATGATATGTGTAGTGTATGTTTGTGTGTAGAAATTTTCATATGAATTAGGTAGCCAAAACGAAACAGAGAGCTGCGGTCGGCTTTAAAAACGATATGCGAATATGATGAATTGAAATACTTTTTGGTTAGTAAATTATTTTCTTTTGTTTTTAATAAAAGAAATGTTTATTTTTTATAATAAAAGAAATGTTTATATTTTATAATAAAGGATATGTTTATTGTTTATAATGTCACATTTGATAATGTGTTCATAGAAATCGCACAGGTACCTAGATGGTGTTGAACTTACTTCTATTTTCCTAAACCATAAGTTTCAATAAATGTTAAAACATCGCCCGTGAGTTCTAACACTCATTGGGCAAGTGAGTTCATTGCACTCCTATTGTGCAATTTAATTATATTCATATCAATAAATATTCTACCGAGAAAAAGACGTTGTCACGTAAAATCTTCGCCCGTAAAACCGACTTTACAGGCAACAATTTTTTTTATTAATCGATTGGGGGTTACTTAAGAAAACAACATTTGTTAACCTCCCTTTTTTAACAAAAATTTTTTAATTCAAAAAATTGGTAGTTTTTTTGGTAGACTCCGATAATAGACAAGACTTTTGCCTTTTTTAATGTATAATTCTCACCAATAACCCTTCAAAGGCCAGAGACATTTAAGTTCAAAGTTTTAAATACATTTGCCACTTTTTTCATCAAAATTAAAAAATTATTTATAAAAAATCGCGCGATTTAACACAAAATACTATGCCAAAGCCACGAAGCGGGTGTTGGACTCGCACCAGGCAAGAAAATCCCTAAGCCACGAAGAAAACTGTATAACACAAAAATATTATGAACTTTAATTTGAACTTTAATATCTCCGGTCTTTGAAGGGTTGTCGGTGAGTATTATACCCTAAAAAAAGTTAAGATCTTGTCTATTATCGGATCCTACCAAAATGAAATATAATAGGGCATTTTGTGAAAAAAAAATGTATATTTAATTTTTTAATTTGCTCCCCAATTCGTTACTACAGATAAAAATGTTTACACACAGATTTATAGGTTTTTAAAAGGCCTTTGTAATGGTACTAATTCCAACTAGATCGGATAATAAATGGCTGACTTATGCCCGATTATATATTCAAGCTTTGGAGGTCTATATTTCGGAAAATATGGACCAGCGCCCTTTTTTCATTCTCTTTTCCGGAACGTTGAAATGAAAATACATTTTTGAAAATCTTTATATTTATATTTCACCTTGGCTTAGGCAGTGTGATACAAATTCTCTCTGTACCTTAAGTCTATGTGTGTCAAAATCAGTAAAATCGCCCGATTGTTTAAAATAATTTTTGATATTTTAATGAAAACTTGTTCTGATATTATGTTGAAAGTTTGATAACAAACCTTTAACTTTTTATATCCCCGGTCTTTCAATGGTTACTGAACCGTATTATACTTTGAAAGAAATCCTGAAATTTGCTCTATTTCCGGTGTGTAGAAAAAATGTAGCAAAAAAAATATTTAAAAAATAATGCTTTTAACGAAAAAAGTGAGGTCACAAAATCATTTTTTTTAAACTATTCCGCAATGGGTTAATAAAAAGTAAAATATTTTTAATCCTATTTGTAGAGTTTAAAAAGACCTTCCTAATGACATAAATTTCAACAAGGTCAGAAAAGTAGTTTCAGAGATATAGCTGACTATACACTCAAGGTTCGCTCGCCCATATCTCAAGGAGATGGGCCGATCGTACAAAAAAATAATATATTTCAGCTCAGCTTAAAAATCTATATTGATGATAAAATTTTGATTCAATTCCAAGAAATGCCCCTGAACTAGAGTTAAGCCAAGTAAATATGTACGTTCGTTCCCTTATTTACTCACAAAGTTTGCGGCAGCTCCAGTGAATTTGTCGCATCGCGTAACTATCTCCTTGCAAACGTTTGTTGTTGCTTCTCCTGCTCCCGTTCGTTCTTGTGCTGCCATTCTAAAGGCTGTGGTGTACATTTTCACTTATTCTGATTATTAATTAAGTTTTCTTTGCTTAAAATTATTATAATTTAAGAACCAAACGTCATAAAGCAAAACAGCTGGATTCGAAAATTCGCAATTCTCTCTCCCTTATTATTCTATTCCCCGTCTGTTTAGAATAGGAGGATTTTATTCCCGGGAAAAATTAATTCCCCCGGAATTATCTCCCGGGGAGCATTCAGAATCGGGCTCATTAGCTTTCAATAGATGGAAGAAGTACCTCTGATTAAAGAAAGGACCATTTCGGGAAAATATAATACAAAAGAGACCAAAAACTAAACAATTTTTTTTTTAAAAATACATTCAGTAAATAAAAAATGTGTCATTTACAAAAAAAAAATAATTAAAAAAAATTAAGTTGCAGTGTTTTATTCATAAATGCACTAAAAACTAAAAAATAATTTTTCTCTTAGCCTTAATAAGTATATTCTTCTTCATGATGGGGTTGTACAAGGGTCCGCCTACTTAGCACTTCAACAACAATGGTCTAGATACTTTCAATAAACAGCGTAATTAAAACGAATTAGTTAATTAATTTTCTAGGGATCTCTCAAATAAAACGCTTGCATTTAAATTAAAAATGGTGACATTTAATTTTGACACTTAATTTGACATTTAATTTTGTCACCATTTTTAAGTTAAATGCAAGCGTTTTATATGAGAGATCCCTGGAAAATTAATTAACTAATTCATTTTAATTTTAATAATGCGTCAGGACATGTTTCATATGATAAGACATTCATATGATACTATCACTGTATACATTGTAGTTAGCTGAACTACAAATATATTTGAAAAACTAAAAAAAAAACCTTTTTTAAAACTGGTCCTGATGAAGGAATCTTAATGCTAGACACGAAATATTTTGGAAATCATCATAAAAAAAACCCAGGTAGTTTTTTCCCCACCATACAATGTAAGTCGATATAATGTATATGAATGTATAAAAATAGTACTGATGTACTGATTCCACGCATTCCCATGATACCTACAGACATGCCCATCGATTTCGAAAGATTCCAGTTTCCGATTCTGTTAGCATTTCCGATGACCATTAATAAAGCGCAAGGGCAGTCGCTTAAATTTGACAAATCCGTGTTTTCAAAATATATGTTCGGACACTATATGTTGCATGTTCACGTGTAGGTAAACCTTCCGACTAATATACATTTGCCCCAGATGGCAAAACTAGACATATTGTATATCGTAGAGCACTTGAATAAATAGAAAAAAATAACAAAATTGTGATTCATTAGAATTACAACTCAGGGGTAGCGAAGCGCAATGGGTACAGCTATTATAGTATAATGAGAAGCTTTTTAGACAAATCAGCACACGATCGAAATCTAAACAAATACTTCTAACAAATAGTTATTTTACATTCTACAGGTTTATTTGCCCATTGTAAACTAAAGGTGGCATTATCCCGTATCGAAACGCCAGCAGATATATTCAATATATACTGCAAACATAATGGAACAAAATAATTGTGTTCACCCTTGGGCATTACAAAAACTTAGAATGCAAAACGAAGTTTGCCGGGTCCAGCTATACTTATATATGTATAGATATATAGATAGATATTGATTATAGGCGCTCCTCCTAGAAACTTCCCATGAAACAAGAATTTTCTCTTCACATGTTAGTCTAGACACAAACCAAAGCAAAAGTACCCAATACAGTTGATGTAATAAAGTTGATAAAAAAGTTGTTTAATTTTTTTCTTTTAGGCCATAACTTCGGTCCAAAAAACCATCGAAAAATATCTACCCATTTCCGTTTTACGCACACTTTTGTGATGATGTATTTTCCTACATAAAATGTGTGAATTCATTTGTGGCCATGACATCATTGAATACTATTTGTCGGCAGGGCGAAGTCTGCCGGGTCAGCTAGTGTATGTATAAAAACAGTATTTTAAATAAACGATTTTGAAAAAATAGAGTTTCATTATTAGTCTATTTCTCTTCCGGGATCATATCCGGGAAATTCAAAAATGAATACCGTCGTTCTCCGCGCTACTGGTACCTGAGATATCCAATGAAGAGACAATCGATCTAAAATTGGACGACGACGTCGATTGCCCCCTTCCTAGCCAAGACGAGATCGGAACAGCTATTGCCCGGCTTAAGAACAATAAAGCCGCAGTAGCCGATGGATTACCGGCGGAGCTGTTTAACGCCGGCGGCGATGCGCTGATAAGGTGCATGCATCAGCTCGTTAGCAAAATTTGGTTAGATGAAAGCATGCCCTGCGATTGGAGTCTCAGTGTACTATGTTCCACATTTAAAAAAGTTGACCCGACTCTTTGTGCCAACTACCGTGGAATAAGCCTTTTATCCATAGCATATAAGGTTCTATCAAGTATAATGTGTGAAAGACTAAAACCGATTATCGCTGACCTGATTGGACCATGCCAGTGTGGCTTTAGGCCTGGAAAGTCGACAACCGACCAGATTTTCACGCTACGCCAAATCCTGGAGCAGACCCACGAAAAAAAAATCGACACCTATCATCTATTTGTCGATTATAAGGCGGCCTTCGATAGCCCCATACGGGAGAAACTCTACGAAGCAATGTCTGAGCTTGGTATTCCTGCAAAACTCATACGCCTTTGCAGGATGACCCTGACGAACACCTAATCCGCAGTGAAAGTTGGTAAGGATCTTACCGAACCTTTTGAAAGTAAGCGAGGCCTCAGACAAGGTGACACCCTACCGTGCGATCTCTTTAACATCTTAATAGAGATTATTCTGAGAAAAGCTGCTGTCAACATGAATAAAACTATCAGCAGCAAAAGTCATATGCTGCTCGCGTATGCTGATGATATAGATATCATTGGACGCACAGTTAGAGAAGTTACTGCGGTGTTTTCGAGAATTGAGAAGGAGTCAGGAAAAGTGGGTCTGATGGTAAATGAGGACAGACAAAATTAATGGTTTCAACGAACAGGGCCTCCACGCGATTAGACCAAAGCGTGAACGTTGACATCCGTGATAATTTCGAGGTAGTGGACGAATTTATATACCTCGGATCTGTCGTAAACAAAATCAACAACGTCAGCCTTGAGATCAAGCGGAGAATTTTGCTTGCGAATAAATGTTACTTTGGGCTAAGCAAGCACTTTAGAGATAAAGCCCTCTCTCGAGTATCAAAAGTAAAATTATACCAGACTCTCAGACAACCTGTCTTGCTTTATGGCGCAGGATCCTGGGTATTATCGCAAGCAGACGAAACATCTTTAGGAGTCTTCGAGAGAAAAATACTCCGAAAAATTTATGGCCCTACAGTGCACAACGGCGAGTATCGTCGACGCATGAAACATGAGCTGTATGAGCTATATCCCGACATTAACATGGTTAAGCGGATCTAAATAACAGGATAGCGGTGGCTAGGCCATGTCAGTAGAATGGATGGAGACGAACCAGCACGAAGGGTTTTCGAAACCGAACTCGAAGGAAGACGAAAAATAGGAATACCAAGACTCCGCTGGAAGGATCAGGTTGACGAATCCCTGCGTACACTTGGTATTGCCAACTGGAGAGATAAGGCAAACGATCGAACTGGTTGGCGAAATATGTTATGTTCGTTTTGTAAGGTCCCTGACCCCTCGGGGTTGTTCGTGACCGGATAAGTAAGTAAGTCGTTTACCCGGACTGACAAATTTACCAGGAAAAGAAAACCTCAAATGACGCACAAGCTGGCTACCAGTTTTAATGAAAATCTAAAATACTTTTAAAATATTTTTATTCTGTTGTTCGACCTTTTCTTTATCAATAAATAATCAATATAATAATATAAAATAATATTTGTTATATATTGTTTATATCTCTTGATGATACTACACAAAGGAGTAGCGAAATATCAAGGAAAATAAATACAACAACAGCAAATCTGACCTCAAGCTCGAAGAATATTGATTATTTATACTTTTAAAATATTTCCAATATCACTTTCATGATTTTCGTGTATAATAAAATACGCAATGTCATAACACAAGAAACGACAAGCACATTACCGCATATTAGTTGTCATAATTGAGAACCGACTGTATTTGGTGTGACGTATGCATAGAAAACTGCAATTTATACATAACCAACAAACATTGAAACATGTAATCGGATTTGAATTAATATCTAAGTAAACTAAAATGTGTTCAAAGTAATGTGAATACGAAAACCTTAATTAATACCGGCAGAAACGTGGTAACTACAAAAGTTTTTTCCAAATCAAACCACTTATAATCCAAGTGTTGCATAGAATGGATTTTAAAATATTATAACAACAATTTTGATTGATGTGGGTTTATAAATGTAGGAACAATATTTTTTTAAACTTCAATGTTTTCACCTAAACCTTTCGTAGTTTACACCGTCCAACGACATAGGATTATCAAAATGTGCATATGTAAATGTTCAAATTAACTTCCAGAATCATTTTCTCATTCAAGTAATGTTGAAAAACAGCTTAAATATAGTTTGTTTAACTGCATGAACTTTTCAATCGACAGTAATCAATTATGAATATGTATCTGGGAATAACGCTTATGTTGAACTACTGTAGAGTGCAAGTCATCTACCAAATTTGCATATTGAATATAAATAATATATAATGACTAAAACTAAAATATAAACTAGATATATGTGCATGAAATAATACTTTTCACATTTTACTTACAGATGCAAAGACAGTTGTTGTAAACAGTACTTATGTAGCTGTTTCAAATTATTGTGTTAAAATCGCAACTTTTTACCCTATTTGATCTGGTTTTGAGAAAAAATTAAAACTACCAACTTTTCTCAATCCTGTAGAATTATAAGCTCGAGTAACGTAGAATGAGTAAAAAGCTCTAGACTTTTGAAAAGTTTGTCGCACGAGAAACCATATCTTTGTGCAAGGCCTATCCAGCGAAAAAATTTTATGAGCAGTTCCGCATAGGTTGGTCATTTTGAAAGTTCAAATATTTAAAATGTTTTTATGTACGTATTGTTGTCATCCTAAATTTTTTGTCCTCTTTGTTTTTTTGGTGGATACGTTTTTCACTCATAATCCGGGTCGAGGTTAAATAGTTTAAATTTTAGGTAATTTAATATTTAATAGTTTCGTAATATTTCGTCAGAGTAGTAGTTTCAATTTAAAGTAGTTTAATAATTAATAGTTCCGTATTCCTTTGTCAGAGTAGTAGTTGTTTTTATTGCAATTTGAGCATTCAAAAAATGTAGACAGAATTGAGATATGAAAATCGAATTTACCAGTTTACTTAGCCGCATCAAACACTCACCCAATACAACGACAGATATTCTAAAATAATATGGAAATTCCTAAATATGGAATTTTTTACAAAAGTCTCGGAATTTTCCGAATATCGTAGTAACAATTGTTTAGTAAGAACACATTCATACATCTCAGTTAAGTCAGCGAGATGTGGCTAGTCCATGATGTATAATTCAGCTTAAAAGTGATGTTTTTTGGAAAAAATTACGAAATTTCGAAAACTCCTTTTCAAAATATTATGAAATTTCGAAAACCCTTTTTGCGAAAACTTACAAATTTACGAAAACTACGGAGAAAGGTGTGTAAGAGAAAGAAATGTACGGGATCCATTAAAGTAATCTTTTTTAAGGTGTCTTACAATTGGCAAATATGGGTGTCATCCCAAAAAAAAGTTACATGAGGTGTCAGGGGACACCCGGTTGGAACGAAGTTCCTTTCGCTATATATTATGTACTAGTTAGTTCCGACACGCCTAAGGTGCCTGTTGAAAAATACTATAATTTAAATGGGTCCTTAAGAAAAGATAGTTTTTGTAAAATAATGAACTTTTTTTAAGGAATTTTTTTTATTGAATGTATATTTTCCCGAAAGGTCCTTTATTTAATGAGAGGTACTTCTTTTATTAAAAAGTAATGTTTTTTTAAGAAATGGTAAAATTTTTAGTAAGAAGTACTTTCTGTAAGAAAAAGCCTAAGGGAATGAATTTTTTTTTTTTTTACAAAGAAGTACTTTTTTAAGAACAGGTACGTTTTAAAGAAGTGGTACTCTTTTTAGGAAAAGGTTATTTTTTTAAGAAAATTTACTTATTTTCAGATATGCTACTTATGTCAAGAAAAGAAAAGTTATTATTTTATTTTTAAGAAAAGGTACTTTGAAGATAAGGAATGTTCGTAAGAAAAGGTGTTATTTTAAGAGAAGTTATATTTTTTTTTGAAGGAAAGTTGTTTTTTTTATAAAATTGGAATTTTTTAGAATTGGTGTTTTTTCAAGAAAAGGCACAATTTTAAGAGTAGGTAGTTATATCAAGAAATCCATATATTTTGTTTTACATAAAAGGTACTCTGTAAAGAAAAGGTAGTGTTTTAAGAAAACGTAATTTGTTGTAACAAATTGTACTTTCTTAAGAAAAGGTACTTATTTAAAAAAATTACTTTTTTTAAGAATAGTTACTTTTTGTAAGAAAATCAACTTTTTTAAGCCAAGGTACTTCTTTAAGATAAGGTATTTTTTGAGAGAAGGTACTCTGTGTAAGAAGTGTATTTTTTTTGAGAAAATTTACTTTTTTTAAGAAAACGCACTTATTATAGAAAATTTTACTTAAAACTTCTTTCACTTTGGCTTTTCTAATATTACTTTTTATTCGGAACAAAACTACAATAAATAAGAAACAGGCTCCACCTAAAAAATTGCCCATTAAACAACAGATTGCATCCCATATGTTAGTCTAGACACAAACCAAACCAATAGACCATTGGACGGGCACACAAATAGTAGCAAAAACTTTGAGAGTTTTAACCCCAAACAAATCTTCTATGAAAATTCGAATTTTTTACATATTAATCTTTTCTGAGCTTATTTAACTGGGATTTGTTTCGTTTTTGGAGTGTATATAAAAGCGTATCAATCTACAATCAAAATAAACAAAATAGGGATGGGTTTCTTTTATTTATTCGGTCTTTTATGGTACTTTTTATTTTATTATTCAAGCTCAAGATCATCTAAAAAAAATGGTGTCCCATATCATCCCATGAAGGGATTGGGGAGAGCTTCTCACAATTAATGAGATGTGCGCTTTCTAGTTTTGGGATTGGGACCTACAGCGGTTCCGAACCGTATTTTGAGAAGCATTTTCATGGCTCCGTACTCGATAGTGGCTCCGTGCCATATAGTTTTTAAAAAAGAAGTTTTTGTAAGTGCATCATCATGCTTCCTGGCTATCGTAGCCACAGTTCAGAATCAGCGGTTGTTTGGAATGCTGCCTTTGAAAAATTCATCAAACTAAATGCAAACAAAAACTCATCTGAATTGAGAATTTTCCACTATGTAAGTGTTCAAAAAATATCGAAAGCAAAACACACAAGAAAACATTTGCAAAAAATAAACAAAATATATAAAAAACTCCGAGCGAAATTTTTTCCACACATCCAAATCGAAAAATTTGTTCAAAAATTTCACATTTTCAAAAAATGCCGACTGTGGGTAGCACTAACTGTGCTGACACACAGAGTGCCTCGGAATATAATACTCTCAAAGCCAGACCCTTCCTCTACTTATACATATGTCGGGTACATTCCAAAATGATCGGAACAATACTTTAAAAGTTGTGATGTTATTACCATGTTTTTCCAAACGGCCGCACTGTGCAACGTTTTTGGTCCGCGGAGGTGTATACCGACTGACAGACAATATTTCGAACAGAAAACTTTATCAGTCCCACTCTGTCAAAAAATTAATTAGTGTTCGAACTCATGGGCGATGTGTTAACACCTTTTTGGTACACGGTACCTGTTCGATTTCTATGAACACATTCGTAAATGTTACATTGGAAAATAAAATAAAGAATAGTTTTTGTGCTGAAGGCTCTTTTCCTATTTTTTTTCTTACATCTAAACATCTAAAGCAATAAAGCAATATTTAGCTCACTGAAATAATTTTACTTGTTTTCTCATTAACAGAGCGACGACGGCCTGCTTGGTTGAATGCTGGAATACAACTGAAAAAGAACAATATTTAGCTCACTGAAATAATTCTTTTTGTTTTGTAATAAACAGAGCGACGACAAAAAGTATTGAATAGTATAGATAACTTATTGCACCCTTTTTCCGCTCTCATGTAGAGAGTCTGAGTAAAAGAGCATAAACGAATCTTATTCTTTTTATAGAATATTTCAATATAAATGCACCATTTCAACATAAATCAAATCAGCAAACATAAATCAATACAAAAGGCTTAAATATTTCAAAACGCATCAATATTTCACATCAAAATTATGAATGGACCAAGTTATGGCAAAAAGAGAGTAATACGTTTTGAATAATTCGCCAGACATCGCTAGTGCTTTTGAGTTATACAATTCGTTCCATGAGTTCTCTATACTATTCAATACTCTTTGGAGACGACGACCTGTTTGCTTGTTCGCTGCCACTACATAAATACCATCATAACTATTTTCAGGGTGAGAAAATTGTTCTACAACAACGACGTATGTGATGCTAACGCTGTGTATTGTTGGAATGTGTTCACTCTGATAGATTGCCCTACCCGTGCCTATAGATGCTAACACATTTAAAACTTACCTGTATTTGGATTACCCTTTACGTATTAGGAAAATCTTATAACTGGAATGCAAGGCATTAAAAAAACTACTTACTATCAATATTATTTTGTTTGTAAGATCATGTATGTAAGTATATAGAATAATTTAATTTTATCTTATTTCCCAAATTAGTAGACTGTTCTTTATCATATCTGATTAAAAAAAGTCATATTATTGAATTGTTTCCTCCAAAATCGTTCAAATGTTCCGCTGTGCAATGACATGACTTTACGAGCAAAGGCAAACAACTTAATTATAATGTAATTCGCGACACAATACATTTCCATATTCCTCTGGGTATTATTTATTACTGTATTGACTTTTTCGAGGGGAAATTCTATTTATCCTTTAATTGCTGTTGTAACATTTTTGTGTTTAAATTATTTTAGATATAGCTTTTACAACTATTTGCTAATTGTCTTTTTTGAAATGAAATGAATATTTTGCTTCAACAGTTGTAAAACGAATACAAACAATGCTACAAATTTTTCCTGGTTTGTAATATCTGTTGGAATTGTGGCCTACCTATACACAATTTTGTCATAAATCTTAAGGAATTTAAATTAAATTAAAATATATATCGAAATGAAAAGGGACGAAATTCGAAGACAATTTTCATGTAGGCAACAGGTGGTTGGAAAAATTCTTAATGCCCATTTTGTGGTTTGTGTATTCAATTTGAATTCATTGGAGATATTACATCCATGGAGTACACACAGACGATTCGTTGCTACAATATCAAGCTTGATTTGTAGTACCAAGTCCCGAAGTTGTCATTTGCAATATAGTTTAATGTAATGCTTCGGTTGGATTAACTGTAAAATTTATACCAGCATCTTAGTTATTTGTTGCTGTCAACAAATTTTAATTACTTTGATTATATTCCGTACATTTTTATGACCCAAAAAATGTCATTGAATTGAAAATATTTGCTTACCTAGAACATAATTTTACTAACTTCCTCTTCGTTTTTGGCTTAGTATGTGCCAATCTCAAAGATCTATGAATAATAAAATTTGTTAAAATTACAAATTCTTTACACTTGGCTGACCCGATACTAAAACTTTATAATGGAATTATCATTCTCGGTGTAATTGTTTATTCATCACGAGGTACCTCTTGTATAATAATTGAAACCATTTAACAATTTATTATTGGCAGCCATTGAGGTTTGCTAATCGAAAACTATGTGTGATTTCATTTCTTAACTTGGTATAATTTTCAAATCAATTGTCCCAATAGCTTAAACGCACAGCATTTCCTCGCAAATACTTAATACCAAAATCTCATTTCAATGCACATTTCGACATGTGCACAGCGTTCAAAGCAGATTTTGCAGATTTTACCCAGGTTTTGTACAGGCAAACATTGTTTCAGTGATTTGCAAACCTTCAGCAAAAGTACAGAATGACATCACTGTCAAACCGCTAACATTCGTATATCTACAACATTCTGATGAAGACGTAATGAAAACTGTGCAAAACATACATGACTGGTATGTAACCGCAGAGAGAGAAAGAAACAGAAAGTAACCAAATTTTTCAAAGTCCAAAGGTTGTTTAGAGCCAATTTTACTCATTTTCAGCAAGCTCGCATATCTCACATATGGCCTGGAATGCCTGATGGATGGCAGCAAATAACTAGTGATTTTCTTCCATAGCACATAGCAAGAAACTGCAGAAATTAACAACATGAAAATGGCTTGATTGATATGAGGGGATAAATGCATAGCAATAAGGTTCAATCAAACAGGAGATTGTAGGAGAAAGGAGTATACACCAAAAATAGGAACATATGCGAGCACATAAGTGTTGAGGCAATAATAGTAGCGCAATTACAGAAATCGTAGAACCTTTGTATATATTTATCGTTATGCCATAAGGGCGATTTTCAAGCTTTCACTTTACCTGTGCCAGGCTATATATATATATTCATTTAAACAAAATACTATATAATTAAAATAAATTTTTTCAATATAAGGTTCACGAAGAACATAGGGCGTCAACAAATTCTCTCCATCGATTTCTGTTTCTAGCAAGTGATTTCATTTGATTCCAGGATAGTCAAGTTTGGTTGTATTCCTTTTCCAGGCACCGCTTCCATGTCTTTGGTGGTCGTCCTGGCACTCGATATCCCTGGCGGTTACATTCTAGTGCCGCTCTAGCAATATCCGATGTTGGACGCCTAAGTATGTGACCGATCCAGGTCCATTTTCTCCTACGTATATCGAATTCAATAGGGCTGTTATTTGTGCGTTGCCAGAGGTCTTCATTAGAAACTACATTCGGCCAGTAAATACGTAGTATTTGCCTCACACATCGATTGATAAACAATATGATCTTCGTCAAGCTCCAAGTAGTACAACCGTTCAATAGTACAGACGTTACGCTGCAATTAAATATTCGCAATTTCGTCTTTTGCGAGATCTTCTTATTACGCCAGATTTTTTGCAGGTTTAGGAATGCAACACGAGCTTTATTGATCCGATCATTTATATCCAATGCGGAGCCTCTGCCCTTGGTAATTTTGCATCCTAAATAGTTGAAGGATAGTTGAAGGATAGTTAAAGGAATGACTCCAGGATAGTCAAGTTTGGTTGTATTCCTTTTCCAGGCACCGCTTCCACGTCTTTGGTGGTCGTCCTGGCACTCGATATCCCTGGCGGTTACATTCTAGTGCCGCTCTAGCAATATCCGATGTTGGACGCCTAAGTATGTGACCGATCCAGGTCCATTTTCTCCTACGTATATCGAATTCAATAGGGCTGTTATTTGTGCGTTGCCAGAGGTCTTCATTAGAAACTACATTCGGCCAGTAAATACGTAGTCTTTGCCTCACACATCGATTGATAAACATTTGGACCTTCTTCATAATGATCTTCGTCAAGCTTCAAGTAGTACAACCGTACAATAGTACAGACGTTACGCTGCAATTAAATATTCGCAATTTCGTCTTTTGCGAGATCTTCTTATTACGCCAGATTTTTTGCAGGTTTAGGAATGCAACACGAGCTTTATTGATCCGATCATTTATATCCAATGCGGAGCCTCTGTCCTTGGTAATTTTGCATCCTAAATAGTTGAAGGGTACCTATATAAATTTGCGTTAGCACTTCTGCCCAGAACTTACATTAATGTAACAAATCGTGTAATGCCTAGGGTATTCAATCACTCGAAAATTTACTTTGGCTAGCTAACCGCTGAAATAATTAATCGGGGTTTTTGCTTCACCGGTTAATCGAATAAAACTTCATAAGTAAAAAAATCGAGTAAAAAACAAATTTCGTGTGTATTTTTATAAACTCATTTGAAAAAAAAACAACATTTACATATTACTTATATAAAGTCATTGGTATAAAAAGTTCGTTGATATCATTTTCTAAAATTTTACAATTAGTATTGGAAAACTACGGCAGCAGCCAATTATTTGAGATCATATTTGACTATTGTTTACTAACAAACTAAGATACGTATCAGTAAAAAAAACCTTATATCTAACTTGAAAAAAAAAATCAATGAGTATTTGAACTCACGGGCGATGTGTTAACACATTTTTGTTACACGATACCTGTTCGATTTCTATGAACACATTAGTAAATGTTGCATTGGAAAATAAAGAAATAGTTTTTGTGCTCAAGCTCTTTTGCTATTGCACTTTCTATATTCTTACATCTGCTTTAACATTAGATATAATACTGTGAAAATAAATAAAGCAATATTAAGCGCACTGAAATAATTGTTTTTGGAACGAAGTTCCATATCGCACGTTGAGGGATGGGGGCTAAATGAAAAAATGTTAAATAACTTTTTTTAACCGTGTTATGCTATAATCCTGTGTACAACCCAGTATTATTTTGCATACTTTTAGGATTTAGTCAGGGACAGTCAGGGACATATATGAGGATTGATTTCTTCAATGTTGGCTTTGTGATAGTCATGCCCAAGTGAAGTGTGCTGGCTTCAATGGAAGGCATTAAGATATAATTACGGCTAAGAAAAGCGGGCTTCGCTGGAGGTAAGCTATTTAAGGAGGCAATGAGAGGATTTCAAACTTTAAATACTGATTTTGTGTCTAATAGTTTGAAACTTAAATCGTTGGAGGATATGTTTGATACTTTTAAATGGCCTGAAAACATCTCGTCCTCTCCAAGACGGAAAAAGATTCTAGTAACCTAATTTAATTGTGCCAGTAACTCCTAACTTGGATAATTTGGACAGTCTTCTCTTATCTCCTTCATCCACTGAAGTCAGGGCCGTAATCATTATATTATGAGTGTTAAAGACTTTTTCAATGGTAATGATTAGTTTAAGTAATATGTATTACAAAAATCTTTGCATTTGCATTTTTAGTACCGTATTGCCTCGAAAACGGTTGGACTGATCCTTTTTAACTTTTTACAGAATATAGCTCTGTGGTCGGTGGTGAAAATTGGGTACTTGAATTTGTGATATATCAAGTGGGCATGGCCCCGCCTTGAAAATTTGTGTAAATGCATTTGGCAGCAAAATTCGTGATCCAACAAAAAATGGGCGGGATCGCAATAGTGGGCGTGGCATACATCTTTAAACTTTGTACGGCTGTACCTCATGAACTATCAGAGAAATGAATATGATATTTGGTATATAAGTTGGTCGTATAGTACGAATTACAGTCAGGGTGTAAGTGGGCGGTGGCACGCCCCCTTTTATAAAATCGCTCTGATGACTTTTCTAATAGACCGATTATTATGAAAATTTCATTATAAGATACCAATGACCTGCTAATAGTCCTTGGCTATACTTGTAAAAGATTGGATGAAGGGGCGTGGCACCGCCCATACAACTTCAAATTTAAAATAATTATATATCATGAACTATCAGAGGTATGAGGATGAGATTTGGTATATAAGTTGTTCGTATAGTTCGAATTACAGCTAGGGTCAAAGTGGGATGTGCCACGCCCCCTTTTCAAAAATCGCTCTGCCGGCTTTTCTAATAGACCGATTGTTACGGAAATTTTACAATGTGCTACTGATGACTCACTGATAGTCCTTAGTTATACTTGGTAGTGATTGGATAAAGAGGGTGGCACCGCCATACAACTTGAAATTTAAAATGGCTACATCTCATGAGCTATCAGAGGTATGAAGATACAATTTGGTACATATGTTGTTGTAAGGTATAAATTACTGCCAGGGTGGAAGTGGAACGTTCCACGCCCCCTTTTATATCAGTCATAACAATAGTTTGGTCGTCCTGTAAATTTCACAGTATGTTACAGTTCTCCTGCAGATATGAACAGGCTATTTGGAAGAAAGTAACCACATAGGGACGAGGCGCCACTCAAACGCATCAATATTTGACTATTATATGTACTATATCAAACAATTGTCTGTACACCAGGCACTTCGAAACATATTTCAATGTATCGCAAAAAATATATTGCCGATTTAAAAAAAAACATTTGAATCAAATCGGCCATATATCTTTTGAGATACATTAAAATATGTTCACAACTGGCTGGAGTACGGATAATTGTTTGATACAATGTAGGAATGTGAGGTTCGGTACATATACTACTGATATAATGCAAATTACTTTTTGGGGAAAACGAATGAAAATAGGGCTATTAAGAAGGTCAGACTATGAAGCTAATAAAGTGACCACAAGTACGCATGAATATGAATATCATTGAGGCCAGTTTCGAGAGCGTCCTAAATATCTTTATCAAAATAATTAATTTTTTAAAAAAATGCAGAATAATCTTATAGAGGCTACTATAATCACTGAAATTATAATGGAACCGATGCCCTGATCTCATAGTAGACATTCTACTATCAGCTGGTACATAAAAGTGTTTCAGATATTTATTCCGTGTCATTACAGCCTCTACATACATAATTGTCCCTACTGTAATCTGCTGTAATCTAAAACCGATGCAAACTTTAGTGCCTTGGATCTGGCCAAAAATTTAAAATCCATGGATTTCCTACTATCTACTATCGCCAAGATTTGCCTTGCACGTACACAATCCTCGTCCACCTCTCAGGCATTATCACATAGGAGCGGTATCGCTAGATATGCTTACAAGTCGCTAGGAGCTTGTCAATTCGGCGCAATTGCTGTGGAACCTGTAAGGAATGCCCCTGAGAACTTTGACGCTGCCCAAGCTAGATGTTGACTTCTGGAATACTGACTAAAGGGGATTGATTGTCGTCTGACTCTCCATGAGTGTTGTACTGGTCTGTCTCAACCAGCCAGTCACTTTCCTTAAGGCCAGAAATTCTGCATGATAAGCGCTACAATGATCTTGTAGTCTATTCCCCTAAAGAGGATGCTGTACCCTATCTAATCATTAATTTTCTTTAAATTTGTGTTGATATTTCCAATTGTATAGTGGTTCCCCTTTCGAGTAGGCGACAAAGGCAGGATTGTTGGGTACACCTGCTGTCCCCGTTCTATGACAGCTCCGATCTTGCCGTGATGCACATTCTACGAAACCCTAATTATAACTCAAAAAGCTAATGATGCAGTTCGATTCCTCGAACCCGGATTAGGGTAAATCGGTCTTCATCGGCCTTATCCACGAAAATTTTTTCCAAAAACTATAATTTTTGTATATTTTAAATATATTTTAAAAAATATGTTAATGCCGTAAAATGACTTTGGGCCCAAAAGCCCTAAAACTAATACAAATGCCATTGGATTCATTGAGTTCATTGAAACTGGTAATTGGGCAACTCCAAAACTGCACCAAAATAGTAAGAGTAAAGTGCATGTGCTGATATTAACAGTATTGTTTTCATGATTTTATCACGACGTTTCCGGTGTGTTCGACAAACATATAAAGGCGATTGAGACAAGACATCCTCGAAAGTCTATTGTACCAATTTCAAACATCGGTTGTGATAAGCTTTAAAGTAGGTTGTAACGAGTCGGTGGTGACAAACTCTAAAGGTTGACTCCAACAATTTGAAAATTCGGTTGTGACATCCTCAAATGTCAGTTGTGTTATCAGTTGTATAAGTTTGTTGTGACAGCTGGTAATGTCATTTGTGACAGTGTTGGGATTTTTTAATTTGAATTGGATTATAATTCGAATTACTTGATCTAATGAGAATTACAAAATTTTGAATTTCCATTTGTTCATGCAATGCAAATTCAAATTGCGGAATCAGATGCCAATTGTAATGAAATATGGGAATGCTCTTAATTATTTTGAATTTGTTTGACTGCTGGCAATTCTGTTTTTAAAGTATTTTATATGTAGTGGTTTGTGGCTTCGATAGGTGTTGCCTCGTAGTACTTTCAAAATCATAAACCTAAAGCCAAAGCTGGCACATATGAAGAACATGCTTCGAAAATAATTACAATTGCCAATGGTATTTAATTTTTTTTTCGTAGTTGCATTTGTAGAGGTAATTGAAATTAAACTACAAATTATAATTGTCATATAATTAGTTTACCTCATGTATAATTTGTGACAGCTTCTGAGCGCAGTTAAGGTAAATTTGGTTGACTAGATCAAATTTTTCTGTGTGTGCGGAAGTGAAATCGAAAAAATTGAAAAGGTACAGTGTATGTACGAGATGATCAATTTCACATAACCACCATTATTCCTCGTATGAAAGGATATTGCCCAAAAAGTTAAAAAATGGATGAAGTATGAAACAGACAAATTGCCACAATACGAAAAGATGTAATCTCTGAGTAGAGCAGTGAAATGGGTTCACGTGGATATTGAGGGCGAATAAATAGAACTAAGGTTGTATGCCAATTGATACGAAGATGACAACGGCGACAGTCAAACCGAAGCCTCAGCCAGCATGCAAACTTCATTAAGTTTGTAGATGGTTTGCCAGCATGCAAACTTCATTAAGTTTGTAGATGGATGATGAGTACTTGGATATGTATGATACCCGACGTCTGGTCGATTAACCTCCTCCTTGTTTCAAAACTAAAGGATTCAACCAGCATGTTAATAACGGTTTATTTGTGTGACTATTGAATATCCTTCATCACAAATATTAGGCTTAAAATGACAAGTTGTGTCTGCTTCTCCGTAATGTATCTCCATGAGCAAGTATCTTCTACTCTATTGAATCCGTAAACCAAAATATAAAATATGTTTCAATGTTTTGCTGTGTGTAAAGATACTTTGTATTTGCCTTCTGTGTTACACAATGAAAAATGCAATGTAAAAATGGAGAAGAAAATATCAGCAGCACTGCCGTGGCCTGTTATGTTTCCAACCATCTTTGCCCATCAAATGTATTCACTAGTGTTTTATTATATTTGGATGTTTTCGGTTGAACAGATGTTTTCCCTATGAATAGCCCTTTGTTCCTTCAATTCACTTGGTGGTTATACGATGATGAATATCGATGAAATGTCAATGCAGCTGTTGGTGATGAGATGAACTGCCATGAATAAATACTCTATATGAAGCAGACTATTGTTTATCTCGTAGCTGTGATATAGTTGGCACATCTCAATACAAAGGATGTTCGGAGGCATAGACAGACGGTGCACCTTCATCCCTTGCTCGAAATAAATTTCAAATTCTATTCAATAACAAAATTCGTTTGTCCAAATAAGTTTTTTTTTTACTGATATTACGCCAGTAATCGAATTGATAATAATAGTTAATGAAATCGAAATGTCGAGTTTTATATTTAATTTAAACTCAATTAGTAATATAGTGTATACAAAACCAAAAAATACTGGAATTAGTAAGAGTATATATATATTAATTGAACTTTTATTTGCTGCGTTATCAATTTATTAAACGATCTAACCGAATATGTTAATAAACTTTCTACGATATTCAATACGAATTTTAATTGAACAAATTAAAATAATAATGGAAAGTTCTGAACAAATTCAATCTACCATTTACTTGATTTATTTGAGTTACATTAAATTCACATTTGTATTCATAAGGATTTTTTAAAATTTGAAGACTTTACTTGCAGGGGAATGTTTTATACAGAGAGTTCACTCATACAAAAATTCGATTGAGACAGCCGTATTAGCCGTAACCGAATTAAGAGGTTGTCTACTGAGGTTGTCAGGTTCAAGAGTTTTGTTGAGAACCAAAGTGGTCTTAAGATAAAAAAGTTTCGGACTAACATTGTCACGGATTTCTGCACCAAAGAGTTTAACATATTTCTTGAACGAAGCGGCATTCACCATGACACATCAGTACCACACACCCCTCAACAGAACGGTTTGGCGGAGATGACCGTACGCACTTTAATTGAAAAGGCCAATTGTATGCTGCCTGATGCAAAATTAGAAACAAAATTTTGGGATGAAGCCGTGAACACAGCAGCGTATGTGAAAAACTGAAGTGCAACCAGAGGTCTAACCTACAGATCTCCAATGGAAATATGGGGTGTGCAAACACCAGACGTCAGTCATTTACGGGTTTTTACGTCTCGAGTTATGGCATTTATCCCAGTTGCAAAACGGTGCAAATTTGAGGTAAATGGATTTGGAGAGTTTTAAGGTTATTGCAAGCAGATCAGCACGAAGCAATTGCAGACGATAACTTGGTGGAATTAGAGGGTGAGGAAGGCAATGATGAGGAAGAGGTGTGCGAAGGTTCAATTGCAGTCGATAACTTGGTGGAATCAGAGGTTGACAAAGGGTTCACTGACGAACCGATTCATCTCCAACCTTTAAATTATATTGGCGTGCAATACGACCAAGACAATGTTGCAAGTAAAAATAGCAAAATTGATAATGGCGTGCAACATGGTCAAGACAATTTTGCAAGTAGAAATAACAAAATTGATATGAGCGTGCAACATGGCCAAGACAACGTTGCAACCAATGATATTGGTAGTGGCGTGCAGCATGGCCAAAACAGTTTTACGATAAATCGAGACAAAGAGACAGCATATACCGAGGAAATTACTAGGCATTCAAAAAGAGAGACGAAACCTGTAAACCGGTTCGAGTCAACACAGTATGCCGTCAACACAGTAGTGAATGATGAGCCAACAAATTTTCGTTATGCATTAAATAGTGTCGAGAAAGACAATTGGAGCATGCAATTGACAAAGAGTATAACTCTCTTATGAGAAATAAGACTTGGGAGCTTGTCAACTTACAAGCCGATCGAAAGTGCATAAGTTGCATGTGGGTCTTTAAGAGAAAATCGAACGCAGATGGAAAGACTGAGCGCTATAAAGCTCACGTTGTGGCCAAAGGATGTACTCAACAATCAGGCATAGACTTTTTTCAGACATTCTCATCCGTAGTTCGATATTCTTCAATCCTGGTTCTTATGGCGATAGCAATTAAATATGGCTTAAAAATTTAACAACTGGATGTCATTCCTGTATTTTTACATGGTGATATTAAAGTAACCATATATTATATGAAGCAACCAGAACAGTACGATGATGGAAGTGCTAGTTTGTCATCTACGAAAAGCATTATACGGTTTGAGGAGGAATTTGAAGATGAACGGAATAATGTTGAAGCCTGGGTATTGGCGATGTAAGCTGGACTCGTGTATATACATTCGACAATAAGGGGAGAACATGGTCATCGTAGCGGTGTACGTTAAATCGAAAACAACTTTAAGGACTGAATCATTGCACTCGGTCAACGAAAATATGCTGAATATGTCCTCCAAAGGTTCAACATGTACTAGTGCGTTCCGGTGGAAATACCAAGTGATCCCAACCAGAAATTAACCAAAGATATGTCACCGCTGACAACCGATGAAACTGAAGAAATTAATTACATACCGTACCAAGAGGCCGTTGGCAATATTTTGTATTTATCTCAATGTACCAGACCTGATATAGCGTTCAGTGCAGCAATTGGAATTCAGTTCAACCAAAATCCAGGACAAGCCCATTGGAAAGCTGTCCAGCGTATTTGGTGGCTTCGCTGATGCAGACTGGGGTTCGAGTTTCTGTGACTCCCATTCATGTACAGGAAATTTATTCTTATGGTAGGGAGCAGCTGTGTCGTGGGTGTGTAAAAAACAGCCCACTGTGGCATTAAGTACGGCCCAATACGAATACATGTCACTTAGTTCTGCCAGGCAGGAGGCTATTTGGCTCTTGCAATTGTGAGCCGATAAATTTTACAAAAATTTAAAAGCAATTGCAGTTTACTGCGACAATAAGGCGCCGTACGTCTTACAAAAAATGGAACCTACGGCGCTGGGACCAAACTCATAAATATCAGGCATAATTTTATCCGAGAACTTATAAGGAAAGGCGAAATGAAGGTTCACCATGTTCTAACCAAGTTAATTCCTATACCGAAACATAACTTCTGCATAAGGAAGATGGGTCTTTCCAATTAGATGTATTTAAACCATTTTGAGTTACAAAAAAAACTTGTAAAAACTTAAGAGAGAATGTTGAAAAATATAATTAATCTATTCTTCTATTCTTCTACGAACTTTCATCTAAATTTGCGTTCTAGCAAAATCTTGATATCAAGAAGCAGGCAGCAGCCATATGATACTTCTAGGTGCTTAAGTGGCTTACCTGCATCTCATCGGCATTATCTTCCCCCGTTACATGTACACAAATTAACAAAATATTGATGTAAACCGCCTTTGTGAGGATAATTGATATTCGTCCTGGCACAGAGTTGAACCCAAACGATAGATGTCGTAGGCTTTTATCAATTACTACTTCTCATCTACATCCATGATTTTGGGATGGCATTTCAGATGTAGTAGATGTCATAGTTCTTTCTCGTTGTACAGCCATGTCCTATCGACCGGATTTCCTGGACTACTGTAATTCTAGTTTTTTAAGACATCTGTCCATATTCCAGTTGCATATCCATCGATTGCAATAAATTGCAAGAGTCGTAACAAATAGTGCGATTTTTTCAGGGGTTTCCTTGTTTACCTACTGCCAGGGTTTATATTGCAGCCGCACATTCAGATGCTGTCCAGCGACCAGCTTCCCTAAAAGTCGATGAACATCTGTGACGATTGTCACTTAATAACCTAAGAAGCACCGCCCATGCAGATGTCCAGTAGCAGAAATAGCAAAGATTCCCTTCCCACCATTTGGTTATAAGTCACCAGAACTCATATTAAGTTTGTTAATAGTGGTACATTAGTCTATAATCATTAGTCTACAGGCATTAATCAGTAAGAAATAGTGGTACATTAGTGGACTAGTTGGTCAAGACAACTCTTAGTGTGATGCTCACGTGATTTCTTCTAGATATTTCTATAATAATATTTGAATTTTTGTATATGTAGGGATTTTATCTGTTTGACCGATAATTAAATAAAATCGAAGACTAATTTTTAACAAATAATAGTTGTGCATACATAAGTTCATACATACATATGATTCCTGGAATATATGCACATTATTTTAATCACTTTCAAGTATTTCCAAATAAATTCATAATAAAATAAAAAATTCAATGAATGTTCGAACTCACGGGCCATGTGTTAACACCTTTTGATGTGCTAACATCTATAGGCGCGGGTAGGGACTAAATTCATAAAGTGAATACATCCAAATACATTTTGTCCGACTGCGATCACACAGATTGTCAGACTGCGATCACACAGGTTGTCCGACTGCGATCACAGATTCTATGGTGTTAAACTCCTCCGAAACCGCTGGACCGATTTGTATGAAATTTTGTGTGCATATCGGGTAGGTCTCAGAATCGGCCAACAGCTATTTTTCATACCCCTAAATGATAAGGGTGATCCATCCCTATATAGAATCCAGATTTGTCCGACTGCGAAACACAGATTGGCAAACTGCGAAAAGACACACACACTGATGTAGCGGCAACGAATAGTTGTATTGTGTGGGTACGGAGCACTCTCAGAGCATAGAGAATAATGAGAGAGAATAATGATAAAACTAAGATAGCAAGAGAGCAACGAAAATTGTGTGAACTTGTGTAGCGTATGTAGCGTATAATATAACAATGCATGTATGTTTATGTGTCTGTTGCTTTGCATTCGCTTTGTTTTTTTTGGGAATAAAACAAAAAGTATTAAGCAAGAAAATAATGACACATGGGCTTGCACTGGTCGTTAAATAATTATAGTATTAATATTATTTAAATGTAACATCATCATGTTGTTTTTTTATTTTTCAATGTAACATTTACGAATGTGTTCATATAAATCGAACAGGTACCGTGTAACAAAAAGGTGTTAACACATCGCCCGTGAGTTCGAACAATCATTGGATTTTTTTGTTATACGTTACCTGTTCGATTTCTATGAACACACTAGTAAATGTTACATTGGAAAATATAACAAAGAATTGTTGTTTTTCTGAATGGTCTTTTTCTATTGCACTTTCCTTCTTCTTACATCTATTGTTAAAATAAATAAAGCAATATTTAGCTCACTGAAATAATTGTTTTTGTCTTGTCGTAAACAGAGCGACGACAAAAAGTATTGAATAGCATAGTGAACTTATTCCACTCTTTTTCCGCTCTCGTTAGGGAATCTAAGTCAAAGAGCATTAACGAGTCTTATTCTCTTTATAGAATATTTCAATATAAATGCACAATTTCGACAATGTTATTACACAAATCAATAAAAAAGCATAAACTTTTCAAAGGGCGTCAATATTTCACATCAAAATCGTGAATGGAGCAAGTTATGACAAAACGAGATTAATATCATTCGTATTGAATCATACACCATATGTGGCCAGTGCTTTTGAGTCATACAATTTGTTCTATGAGTTCTCTATTCAATTTTCTTTGGCGACGAAGACCTGCTTGTTTGTTCGCTGCCGCTATATCAATACCATCATGCTTAATTTCAGGCAGAGACTATTGTTGTACGTATGTGATGCTAACGCTGTGCGTTGTTTGCATATGTTCAGTTTGGTAGATTGCCCTACCCGTGCATATAGATGTTAGCACATCAATTAATCTAAAAGAGTAGGTGTTCCTGTATTTGTCGACAACAACAACTGATATTTTGATTTTGGAGCGCATTTGGTTTCTGCCAAATTCAACTACAACAAAAGTAAGCAAAAGTAACAAAACCTATATACATTCTAATTTGACACTAGGCAGGTGCCACGGGAAGACCAAAATAACAGAGCGGTGACTAGTTCAAGCATGAAAAAATTCTACAAACTTATGATGTACATTTCGTAGCTACAAATAAATATAAATTGAATTATTTTTGTAATCTTGAAAGTCTACACATATGAGTTTGAGGACACTATCGAGTCGAAAGTATTACATGTATTCTTATCGAGTTGGCATTTAAAGTCGATTTTGAGGTACGCCACAAGGACTTGCATTTTATTTTCGTTGACCTTAAGAGTGCACATTGATTACAGCTTTAATCGTTGAAATGTGGAAACCCAATGATATTTTACGTTTAGGCGAATATGATACCCACATAATGCTTATTGTGAAAATAATGAAAGAATATCGTATATTGTTAGTTGTGAAAAGGAACACTTTTCCGAATTAGCCGTAACCGAATTAAGAGGTTGTCACAACCGAATTAGAGGTTGGCACTACCTCATCAGAGGTTGACACAACCTCATCAGAGGTTGACACAACTTTATTAGAGGTTGACACAAATTCATTAGAGGTTGACACAACCTAATTGGAAGTTGACACAACCTCGTTAGAGGTTGACACAACCTCATTAGAGGTTGACACAACCTCATTAGAGGTTGTCAGAGCCGAATTAGAGGTTAGCAAAACCTCATTAGAGGTTGTCACAGCCAAACTGGAGGTTGTCACAGCCGAATTAGAGGTTGCTACAACCGAATTTAGATACTGTCATAAATGAATTATTAAAGTTTTTTTATTATGAAGTGATGATTTATTTTCTTGTATTTTAAATTAAAAAGCGAGAAAATAAAGTCATACATATGGGGTAATCTATATAAGTAGAATAATACATTTAATTTACATGCCTCTTCCAACCTTTATTGAAGTCCCGGCCAAAGCCGTTTTGTATCCAGACTACCGCATATATATCTGCTGTTGATATCTGTTTAAATAACATCTGCAAAATAAGACGGTGTAATACAAAATATATTTTACTTACCTTTTTTAAATTAATATTTTCTTATAAAATTTAAAACGTCAGATTTTTAATACATAGAATTATGTTGTGGTAGCCGAATTGAAAATGATTTCGGTTGTTCCTACAGAATTCGTGAGAAATCCGGTTACAGCAACCGAATTGACGCCAAATTCGGTCGTTTTAACCGAATTAAGGCTAGATTCAGTTATTGCGACCGAATTGAACCAAATTCGATAGTTACAACCGAATTGATGTCAAATTCTGTTACTACAACCGAATTGAGGTTGGTTAAG
Organism: Phaonia tiefii; assembly: GCA_963931995.1. Classification (NCBI taxonomy): domain Eukaryota; kingdom Metazoa; phylum Arthropoda; class Insecta; order Diptera; family Muscidae; genus Phaonia; species Phaonia tiefii. Next base: position 220,719,118 of record OZ008368.1, on the reverse strand, counting down.
ACCAGATTCGGTTACCCCAACCGAATTATGTACCAATTTCGGTTGTTGCATCCGAATTAATTTGAAATTCGGTTGTTTCAACCGAAATTTTAAAAAATTTAGTTGACTGAGCGAATATAGTTTGAAGATTCAGGTGTCACAACCGAATCAACTATGAAACGAGGTTGTTTCAACCGAATTTCGGTTGTGGGGACTAAATTCGGTCGTAACAACCTCAATCCGGTTGTGGCAACCTCAATTCGGTTGTGGCAACCTCAATTCGGTTGTGGCAACCTCAATTCGGTTGTGGCAACCTCAATTCGTTGGTAACAACCGAATTTACGGTTGCTACGACCTCTTTTAAAACAATTAATTCTCTGAGTGAATATTCATTCATAACTGAACCGTGATCAAAAATTTTGAAATTTGTATTTGTGAGGGAAAACGCAAAAATGTAAGAAGTTGTTTTGAGATATTTAGATAAGCAGGATATTTAATCCTAGAATACCTGAACGTTTTTTAATAAATCTTCGTATGGTGTTTAAGTAACGTCAATAAACCATCTCATTAGAAACAATTTGTATTTCAAGTGAAGTAACGCTACTTTGTCACGCAATAGATATTTTTGACATATGTAATGCAACTAAAATGTTGTAGTGTTCTCTGGTATACATGTACAAACTGGCAATACCGAATGAGATTCGGGATGAAAAAGCGCGATGTGTTATGTGTGTTAATTTCTTGAATTAGCCTACCTCACCCTAAGTTTGGTTGGATATTAAAAGCGTTGGAAGCATTACATTCTCACTGGCCACTCAAGCAGCCGACACACTTACTTCCATACAATGTTCAATTAAACTTTCAATTTGCAATGTTTAATTAACTAATAATTTAAAATTTTCTGTAAACAATATGCAGCCAATACATGCTACTTCATGTACAAATTTTCAATTTTCTACCAACAAACGCTAATGTTTTTTACAAGAATTTCTCTCTACCTTAAGGTCTCAATTATTTCAAAGTTGAAGTGCTCAGAATAATACCAGACAACATTTCCCGTCAATGGCTCTCAATTTGAAATCATTTTGGCCATGTCAATCTCAAGTCATGCAAGGAAACTATAAAAGTTTATTCAAGTAAATTTATTACAAATTGCAAATACTCGTTGTATTGTCTTTTGCTACAAGCAATCGAACAATCAACCAAATGTTCAAACAATCATTCAATTGTATTATATGTGAGTAAATAGTAGGGAGCAAAATTGATCTCATATTATTGTAATATTCCTCAAATGCTGAATCATCTACAACAAGATTTATTACCTTTGTACATAAAATAATAATAAATGGTTTCCCACTACATTCCATAAAGAAATTGCATAAAGGCTTTTCACAGCCAGTGTGCATTATGCCTTCTAGTTGAACACTCACAGATTGGGACCTACGGTTTTACACCGGTTCCGAGCCATATTTTGAAATTCTAAATAATGACTAAATACTCGACGTACGCTGAAAATTTTTTCTTTTTTGTTGTTTGGGTGCAAATATGATGTGTTTATATCTTGTCGCAAATATATAAAACTTGTGCCCAACCACATTGTATTTGCAGGTCTTAAATTCACAAACACAATGCTTGCAAACATGTACATGATTCCTGCAATATATTGCAGGGGCCGTTATTTTTCAGCGTGTAGTAACGGCATCACTAAAGCTCATGTTGGACTATTAGTGCAAAGGGAATGATTCGCTGAGAGATAATTAGCATGAAACTGTCTTCCATTTTAAAGAAAGTATTCTTGGACAATGCTGAAATTTAAACAAACAAAATCCATCAGTTACAAAATAGAAATAGATTACAGAAAACAGCAAACTGTGAACAAAAAGTACTTACTTATTCGGCCTTGAACAACCCCTGGGAGTCAGGGACCCTACAAAACGAGGAAACCATATTTCGCCAACCAGGTCGGTATTTTTCCCTATCTCTCCAGTTGGCAATACCAAGTATACGCAGATCGGAGGTATATACATTCGTCAACAACTTCGAAATGAAACCTTTAAATTCGTCTTGTCCTCATTTACTGGCAGATCCACTTTTTATGACTTCTGTTCAATTCCCGAAACACCGCAGTAAATTCCCGAAATGTACGCCCAATGATATCTATATCATCAGCATACGCGATGGTTTTATTCATGTTGACTGCAGCTTTTCTGATAATGATTTGCATTAAGATGTTAAAAAGATCACACGACAGTGTGTCGTCATGCCTGAGGCCTCGATTAGTTTCGGGAGGTTCGGTAAGACCCTTACTAACTTTCACTGTGGCTTCGGTGCTCGTCAAGGTAATCCTGCAAAGCCGTTTGAGTTTTGCAGGAATACAAAGCTCAGATATTGTTTGGTAGAGTCTCTCTTGGGTCTTCTAAATAAATAAATAAATGGTTTCCCATTACATCCCATGAAGGGACCGGGGAGAACTTCTCACAATCACTGAGCTGTGCGCTTTCCAGTTTTCACTCACTGATTGCGACCTACAGTTTTACACCGATTCCGAACGGTATTTTGAGAAGCTTTTTCATGGCTATATACTCGATAGTGTCGCCGTCACTATGCGAGGTGACCGCCTCCGAAAGAAATTTTTTTTTTTTAAGGTGGTCAGAGCAGGGTTCGAACCCAGGATCTCATGTACAAGAGCCGCGCACACTAACCATTGCACCACCGACGCAATCTCCAGGATGAAAAAAGCTGGTGAGTTGTCGATTTTCTATGCCTAAAGCCACACTGGTATGGTCCAATCAGGTCAGTGATAATTGGCTTTAGGTTTTCGCACATTATACTTGGTAGAATCTTATATGCTATGGATAAAAGTCTTGGCACAGAGACTCGGGTCATCCTTTTTTTAAATATGGGACATAGAACCCTGAGAATCCAATCACCGGGGATGCATTAGTCTAACCAAATTCTGCTAATGAGCTGATGCATGCACCATATCAGCTCATCGCCGCCAACCTTAAACAACTCGGCCGGTAATCCACTGGCTCCTGCGGTCTTGTTGTTCTTAAGCCGGCCAATAGCTGTTTTGACCTCGTCTTGGTAAGGAGGGGGCAATCGGAGTCGTCGTTCAAATTGTAATCGATGATCCCATCATCATTGGATATCTAAGGTACCAATAGCGCGGAGAAATTTTCTCTCCATATTCTGCACATCCGCGATGAGATTTCCGTCTTTGTCTTTACAGAAGGGGGGCCCTGAACCGTGTCCATTAGCCCCGTTTTTGACTTTTTGGTAGAAATTGCAGGCTTAGTACTTCCATCCGAATGTCTCAATTTTCTCATTCTCGCGCTTTTTTCCACTGCCGTTTCTTACGCCTAAAGTCTTGGTTTACCTCCTTTCTTTTTTGCAATTGAAGTTGAAATTTGCAGTTGCAATTGGCTGAAGCATTGGCATACGTGCAGCGTGTTTTTCAGCATTTGAAGTGCGGCACTCTTCATCGTACCATGGTTTGCGGCGAAGCAATTTTACGAAACCAAGTACGGTTATCGCGGCCATTTTTAAAAAGTCGGAATCGGGAGTGGGTGGGTTCTGGGCCTAAAGTTGTGAGAGCTTCCTTGAGTAGGCTGTGGCTACCTCTAAAAAAACTAAACATTTGTAAAAAGTGACGAATGAAAAGCTCTTATTACCATTTTTTTGTCTTGTTCGTTTCGTTCAAAAACGCAACCCTGATCGCATCGTTTTTTGAACAAAATCAAAAAATTAAAGAAAAAATTAAAATCTGTCAAAATTTCGTGTGCAAATTATTCTCCTTAAGTTTACACGATTCTATTAATTTTTGGATTATCCAACAAGTTCTCTAACAGTCTAACACAGCTTTAAGCGAGGTGACGGCCGTCGAAAGAAATTGTGTGGTGGTCATATCAGAGACCGAACCCACGAACAAGAGCCGCGCAACAATGCACCACGAACTGAATTATGATTGGAAACCTAAATCCTAACTGAATTATGGTTTCCTTCTTCATATGGAAATTTGTATGACGTTTCGGGCGTGAAGTAAAGGCCTTGATATAGCTACAAAAATATGTGGTCCCATCGCTTCCAGTTACTGAAATTTTGTTGCGTTGCTGTTCTACAGTCGCATTTTTTATTCATTTTTGCAATACTACAATGAATCGGTGAGAAGCCTGGATCAGAAACCTGGAATATAGGGTATTCCAGGAAATTGAACCTTCTGCGTCACAATTCCGTGAAAACTTCAATGTTAAACGCACTCCACTACTTTTTGTACACCAACAATTGATTATAAACTCTAAAAGAAGCAAAATAAGTAGTTTTTACACAAGCAAGGAAGTTGCTTTATTCTTACTTTCTAACCTGTACTTCCAGGATTACTTCAATATTTAACTCTACTGTTCTAATGTTCATAGCAGTTTTTTTTACTTCATTTACTTTTGTGGTGATTCTTCAATTGCTCACAATGGATAAAGAAGGAAACACACAAAATTTCATTCTCCATTAAATGAGGCCAATGTTTTTTTTTTCATATATACTGGGATATTCATAAATAACTTTTTTGGATGTGGGAATTGTGTAGTTTGGGGATGAATCAATTTAGTCATCTCTCTCATTGAAAATCATTTGTTTTATTTTCAATATTCTAAGAATGTTACTGAAGCGTTGAAAAGTTTATGACTGTGGTGATTTCCAAGTCGCCTTCGGGTAAATGGAATATTTACACAGAGTGCTTCCAAGTCGTATACATATAAAACATAGAGTGATTTAGCTGTGTTATAATTTAAGAAAGTTGGAAATAACTTATTTTTATTCTTCCTATCGCGCTGCTTCAGGAACCATACCCAATAACTTTCTAGAGGCCACGATGAAAAAAAAAAACATGAAAACAGTAAGAAGGCATAATCCAAATTCAATTGAAATTAAATTCATATCAGAGGTCTTCTTAATACCATAAACCAAAAATGTTACAAGTATGATCAGTTAATTACGTGTTAAGCGGTCCTTCAGAAATATCTGAAGTCAGGTCAAATATTTGTAACTTCGCGACTTTAGAACAATAAGGTACTGACAATTTTTGATAAATTCATCTGCATATCTAATCGCACTAAACTAGGAGTGCCCCTCAATTATTGCTATCGCTATAATCATATCTCTGATCGTGAAATAGCGGCCGAAATGTGTTACCGAGCCATCGAAATCCAAAACTTTATGAATCGACCGCTGCCGACATACCCGCGGTAGCCATATGAACGCAGTCGAGTTCCATTCATGAATGTTTTTATTGTATTTCAAGTTGCTCATAAAGTTTTGGAAATATATATCAAATGGTTTGCGTTTTATTTAAAAATATATTTGTCGAGGCCTTACTGGAAAACATTTTATTATCAATTCTAGAATGTTGAATCAAGAGGCACTGTATATACTAAAATCTTTTTTGTTAACTACTCTTTATTACCACTAAATAAATATTTATCAAAACACACGCTGAAAACGAAATGGCCCCATCAATATATTGCAGAAACCATGCACATGTTTGCAGGCATTGTTTTGATGAAGTGAAGATCTGCTGTATTTTTAATTCTTTGTTGTCTGCCGCGTTTTTGTTTTCAGCAAGTTTCAACGAACATATGTACATTTGGCTCACAAAAACATATATTATAATCTATTACTCGTTGTGTCTCCAGGATGTAATATTGAACAGCAAACACAATGTGGTTGGGCACAAGTATACTATATTTACGGCAAGCTACAAACACGTTATATTTGCATCCAAACAAAAAAAAGAGATTTTCCAGCGTATGGAGGCAACTTTTCCAATTGAACTGTAGGGAAACTGTGCAGATAAAATTTGTTTTGTGTCTATTCAAAAGGATCTTAATTTCCAATGTAATAAAAAAAATTATTTACTTTTTAAATTCTTTATATTAACTTCACCTGTCTGTATGAATGTATATATGCACCGCACCGAAAAAACTTTGGATTGATTTTTATCCCTTTTGCCGTGATCCAATCAAGCTGGAACTTCTCAGGCAAACAAATGGCGACAACAAAAATGAACTATCAAAATATGGGCAGGATTGGACAAAGGGGCGTGGGACCTCCCATACAATTCACAAATCAAAAATCCAAATCCATTATTTCTGCTCCTGTTAACATTATTTGAACAAAATTGGGTATGTTGGTTAGGTGTACATATTCTAAGATCTGTTGCAAATGTGGGCGGTACTGTACAAAGGGACGTGGTCATATATAAATAATTTATAGTTAAAAACTATGTTTTTCATACAACGATGTCGAGTATCAATATTGGACACTTCTAATTATAGTGAATAAATTACATCTCTATTCGAGTACAACACGGAGAACAACAACAACAACATATAACCAGATTCTATTTGAAATAGAGGATATAGTCAACTTTATTGAACGACCTATGCCATTGACAATAATAATGAATTCGAGTGTCAATATTTGGCACTCTTGATAAAAGTGAAGGATAAACAGGGTGGTGCGCGACTCGTGCTACAGCAGCAAAACGTAATAAGTTTCTCTAAGTAAGTTTCTCTAAATAAGTAGTCGTCTTATTTTTTTATTTCGATTTATTAAAATTAATCTTTGGGATACCGAAAAGAGGATTTCGATAGTGCAGCGGTAAAATGCTATGCAGTCGTTCATTTTCGTTCAAAGGGATTTTGGACCACTATGAGGTGGGTGAACATGTTTTCCGTATCTGGATGCATCGCACGAAGACCGTAGCATCCAAAGCTCTATTTTCGAGTGCAATGTACAATCGTGGCTGTGACATCGTCAACTCAGGAAAATCCAAGCGTTTCGACTCGAATTGTATCAACGCAAATTGACGGACTGCTAAGGTCATTACAACCAAAATTGCAGTGTGATCTATTCTCAAGAATTGAGTGAATCTATTCTCGATATACTCCCTGAGATGGAACTGCACGCGAAAAGGAGTCATTGTATGGTGCGCATTTTCATCTAAGTGTATTGTGGGGTCATACTTATTTGAAGAAAACAGTGTAACAGTAACTGTCGATGGGGACCGTTATTTAAAGATTTTGAAGGATTTTTTTACCCAGAACTGCTCCGGAGACGTATCCGTTTCAACTGCATTAGATTCTAGCAATTTAATATCCAGAAACTATATTTCCCCTGGCCCAAAAGGCCACTTCATCTGACTGCACCAGACTTTTTCTGGGGTATGTCAAGCAAGAGCTCTACAAAACGACACCATGGAATTTAATTGCGCTAAAGCTTTGTGGCGATCCCGACTTCAACCCTTCACGCCGCAATGAATAATTCTCTGATTCTCTGTCGCATATGCGTGGATGAGCATGGAGGTTATTTACGGTTTATCATCTTTAAAACCAATTAGTCGTATACAATAAAATTGAATTTCCTGTACAATAAAAACAATAAATTAAATACATTGATTAAAAAAAAAGTTATTTGAATTTCTGATTGTAGCACAATTGGTGCGACACCCTGTATGTACATTAGGATGATCCAAAATGACAAACTTCAAAATTAATCTGCTCCACAATCCTCCTTGTGTTATCACCGTGATAAACATTGCCTATTTCAAAACTGAGCCATATCGGATAATATTTAGAGGTCGCTACAATTTGACGATTTTTATGAATAAGGTTCAATATAATATAACTTTAATTTTCATATAGATTTATTTTGAGATTATACATATTATACATACAGTTACAAATTGTGAAAAAAATTAGTAAATACTTGTTAGATTTTATAATTTAAAGTCTTATAATAGATTTGCATTCATCGTTTCAATATTAGTTTTTAAAGGCGTGGGGTACTTCTTTCTATGAAGATCAACAAGGCGAAGAAAATGTTGTTTCTGCTCTTCATTTTTTGTAATTGAGCTGTTGAATTTATTAACCAACGCAATCCCAAGTTCTGCACAATCACGTCACTACCTTCAAATGCGTCGCTTTTCTTTCCATTTATACGTACACTTCATCATCTTTCCTTAATATTGGATCCTTCGTACGAAATGAAATGACCTTTCTTGGCCATCATTAACTAGTAAATCAAAGAACATATATGTACGTTTAGTAACACAGCGTTCAAGATTGTTTCGATGATTAAATTCTTTTCGGTCACATATCGTTATTGGTTTGTCTTTTATCGGTAGCTGGAGATTTTTAACCATATTTCGTTTCGATTCGAATGTTACTCGCGAATCAAAGAAGGCTAGTCCAATTAGGTAGTCGGAAAAATACCAAATATGTCGATTAACTGCTTTTAGTCCAGCTGCTGATGTTTTTCAGTTAGGATAGCTTTCGAGTTGTTCGAAGAGTTTGGAGTCATTAAGTGGAGCACTTATGGACATTGGAGCTTCATTCCTATATCGACCATACACAAGACTTATAAAAAACTCATATCGGTGATGGATATAATTTCTGTTTCAGACAAACTTAATTGATCTTGAAACATACATTTTTATGCAGTACATTGCCTTAGAAATCCAACGGACGCGAGCTCGTGGTAATCATCTCTAGACTGTTGTATTTCTGTGGCGTCAGAATAGTATTCGTACATTTCATGTCTTTGTGCAAGTAAGCCAGTAGAATGGAATAGTTAATCGTCACCAGCTTTGAAGCTTGTCTTATCAATTTGTATCCACTGATTCTGAAAGATCTTAAATTGCTCCACATGTGACCCTCTACTAGGTCCAAAAAGTTCTTTGAAAACATTAGATAAAACAAGGTCAGAACTATTATGAGGGGAAGCAATCCATATTAGTTCTCTATTTAGACTTTTCTCAAATAATGCCAATGCGCTCCTATTTAAGCCTGTGTTAGACGATGTGATATCAACGCATAACCCTTGAATGATGTTTTTTTAATTACCACTTATTGTAGGCCCGCAAACAAGCATTGGCATGATCTTCACCCGTACCTTTGTTTATCTGGGGACGAACAAACTATACGAGCTAAATTGGGATATACCCAGCAAAGTACCTGGTCAGGCACTGTCCTAAACCTGAAAGACACTGCCAAGAATAAAGTACTGCAAAGAATAGTGAAGAATCCTGGACAGAACTTCGGAATATTGAACGCCTGCACAATATGGGTATAAGATGCGATACACAAAACATAGAATTGACAAATAAGAGCAGGCTGTCGGCATGTAGAGTGGGGTACATCTGCAATAATTTTACGCTTGTCACACACAAAGGATCACGATCGGAGTCAGAGAAAATGCTACCACCACTTGCTCACTACTCGAAAGCGGAATAGAGCAGAAAGCGAACGAGTCGTTGGTATAAAGAGATCTGTGCATTTCCGCAGAGATGGGACCCAAACGACCCGGAAGACGTTGTCCTGCATAATATTTCAAGCGATTGTGTGGGGGGTACCACGCCCCTTTGTCCAATTGGACCGAATAGTAAATCTAAACCACCCAGGACGCCACCCAAACGCATACAAAAAAATTTATTCAAATCGGTCCAGAAGTTTAGGAGGAGTGCAGTCACAAACACACGTGCAGTATAATTATATATATAACTAGCTGACCCGGCATACGTTGTCTTGATATAATATTTCAAGCGATTTGTATGGGAGGTACCACGTCCCTTTGTCCAATTGGACCGAATAGTAAATATAAATCACACAGGGCGCCACCCAAACGCATACAAAAAAATGTATTCAAATCGGTTCAGAAGTTTAGGAGGAGTTCGGTCACAAACACACGTGCAGTAGAATTATATATATAAAGATAATATCAAATATGATGTATTTAAATGGCTAAAGATAAAAAATTAAAATTATGGGGAAAACGTCTGCCTTGCACTGTCATAAACATCTATGAAAATATTATTTGAGTCCCGCGCCTGCAATAAAGAAAACCATGTTGCATTCTCAGAAAAGAAGCCTCATGATGCCTCAGTGCCTGTATATGTATCTCTCATATATTCTTATGTATTAAAATTAGATTACTATATTGCTGCGAACGCAATCATGAATATTATTGCAGATGAGGGAATCTAAACGGAGGGCAACTAATAAAACCACCACAATGTTATGGTAACCAATAATTGGTACTTTGTAGCTGGAGCTAGCGAACCATACGGATATATCTTGCGGAATCTATAAAGGGAGTAAAGGGATGAATACGATCGTACTTGGTGCAAATATTGACTTCTTGCTTATAATTTAATCGAAATTATATAAAGTTTCTCTCTAAAATAAGATAAGTTGTGTCTGTTTGTTCTCTCCAAGAGTTATAAATTAAATCTGACTTTCTGAATAACTTTATATTTACGTTGATATGACAAAAAAAATATTTCTTTAACCCTCTGAGGTATAAGGGTTTTTTGTCGCTAAACGGTATAACCAGGTCTGTGCAGATCTACATGGGATTTGTATGGAAATGCATAGTCAGGTGTCCTAAACGTGTGTATAAATGCAATTTATGCTAGGAAAACCACAAAATTAACAATAAAAACACATTTTTTTATTCTTTGGTAGCTATTTACGCGATTTTATTAATACTATGAAAAGAAAATTGTATGGTTTAGATTTAAATTTGCTGATATACTAATATTTTGGTGGCGCTCTATTCAATATGTACATTTTATATATATTTTCTCCACAAAATCCCACTCCAAAACGGTTTCTATCACCTGCCCCCCATTCATTCCGTATCAATTACATTTAGTAGGTCTGCACAGACCTGGTTATACAGTTTGGACTAAAATATTTGTAAATCCGGATTAACCCGAACCCGTATCCACAATCGCTCTTATTTTTTTGTCATTGTGTTCGGATTAACCCAGGATTAGATGGAAGGATTTGTGTCTAGCATGAAAAACAAAAAAGTTATTCACACTTTCATATGCAAAAACTCTGCACAGACCTCGTTATACCTCCGAGGGTTAATATGAAAAGTAATTTTCTTCTTTGAAAACCAGTAGGTTTCTATGTTGCATACTTTGTTTCGAAGAAAAAAGGAATTTGTTACAAATACCATTTGTAAATGCATATTACACTTCAAATTTTGCCATGTTCCAGAACCAATGTCTATTACGCTTCATGTCCTTTTTGCTGTTTATACGTCTTTTTCTTATATTTTTGAGATATATACTTTCATTATTTATGAGTCTGTGAATATTTGTCATTTTCTTTTTTACATTCTACCATATGTATCTAGAAAAACGAAAAGCTGTGTGACACTACATCGAAAAGTGGTGAAGGTTTGTCTTTTTGCTTGTAGATATTGCTTAACTCGATAGCCTTGGTTTTGCACGAGAAAGCAATGAGACAACAAAGAAAACATGCAATGAAATGGTGATATGAACGTGAATGAACTTATTGTTATGCTGAACTTAAAAAAACAACTTTTTACAAATGTGTATCTATTGTTAAAAAATTGATTAAGAGGGGATATAAATTTGGAAACTACTATCGATTGTAATACCTGTATTTGATTCTTTCTATCACCGATGTTTTTATTATCTTTCGCTTGCTTTTTCACACCGTATATCATAAAGCAGACTTCTTTTTGACATACTACTTTATGAAGTTTTGTTTACTTTACTTTTATTGACTATTTTACAACCTCATGAGGTCAGATATATTACACATATTAATTAAAAAAATAAATTTCAACATATTCCTCCAACTGGCCCAATACTTCGGCCTTTCTCTCCAGTTGGTAACACCAAGGATACGGAGGGATTCTTCTGTCTGGTCTTTCCAGCGGAGTTTTGGTCGTCCTCTTTTCCTGTTTCTATCGGGTACGTTATCGAAAACCTTTCGCACTGGTTCACCTTCATCCATTCTGATAACGTGGCCTAGCCAACGCAGTCGGCCTAATTTGATCCACATAGCTATGTCCACGTCAGAATATAAATTATATAGCTCTTAGTTCCAACAACGACGGTAGTCGCCGTTTTCTACAATAGGACCATATATTTTGCGCACAATTTTTCTATCGAATACTTCCATGTGTTTTTCCTCCGTTTGCGGTGAGACCCAAGTTTCGGATCCATAAGTAAGATAGGTAAAATGAGGGTCTAGTATAGCTGGACTTTTGTCCTTGGAGAGAGGGCTTTGTTTCTAAACTGCCTGCTCAGCCCAAAATATAATCTATTTTCGAGCACAATTCTCCTATTAATCTACAAGCTGATAAATTAGATAAATTCATCTATCACTTCAAAATTAAATCAGTCGCTGTCACCATCAATTTTGTCTTGCCCTCATTAACATCAAGACCCAACTTCGCTGCTTCCTTGTCGATTCTTGAAAAAACTGCACCATACGTCAGCAACATATGGCTTTTCGTGTTAGTGGTTTTGTTCGTTTTGACAGCAGCTTTTCTTATTATTATCTCCATTAAGATGTTGACGAGATTGCACGAAAGTGTGTCGCCTTTTCTCAGTCCTCGCTTGGTACAGAATGGTTCGATGAGTTCTTTCCCCACTTTCATTGCCGCTTTGGTGTTGGATCTGCGTCAGTCTACAGAGGCGGATCAGTTTTACCGGAATCCCAAGTTCACACATAGCTTCGTACAGATTTCCCCGTATAGGGCTATCGAAAGCAGATTTGTAATCGACAAAAAGATGGTATATATCGATTTGTCTATCGTTGGTCTTTTCCAGGATTTGGCATAGCTTGAATAGTTGGTCAGTCTTGGACTTGCCTGATCTAAAACCATGGTGGAAAGGTCCAATCAGGTTTTCAATAATTATATATAGTTGGAGCGACACGATAGTTGGAACAGACATACGGATCACCCTTTTTGAATACAGGACATACTACACTGAGACTCCAATCGTCGAGCATAAATTCTCCCAGCCATATACCACATATAAGTTGATGCATGTGGACTAGCAGTCCTTCGACACCTGCGTTAAAAAGTTCAACGGGTAGCCCATCCGCACAAGCGGCTTTATTATTCTTAAGCTGGGTGCTCCCTGTTCTAATCACGCTTTGCTTAAGAAGGGGGGGGGGGATTATAATCTACACTGTGTTCCACAATCATTACCTCCTGATCTTCAGTGGAAGAATCTGAGTGGAGTAGTGCTGAAAATTGGTCTCTCCACATTTAGAGCACACACTAATAATCAGTAACCAGATTCCCATTATCGTCCTTGCAGGCGTACAGCCCATTATTCGATCTTCTCATCCTCTGGAAAAATTTTCGGGATTCATTATTCATCATGCACCATTCGTACTTTTCACTCTCCCTCTGCTTCCACTGCCATTTTTTCCTCCCAAATAGTTGGTTTTCGTCCCTTCTTAGCCTCTTGTACCACTCACTTGCAGCACGCGTTTCGACTGTTTCTTGCCATACGTGCAGCGTCTCGTTTTAACAGTTGCAATGCGATATTCTTTGTCGTACCATGGATTATTCTTCTGCGGCTTTTGATATCCAAGTTCAGTAGTTACTGCGGTTTCCAAAGAATGGGAGATGTGCTTCCACTGCGCATGTGGCTCCTCAGGAGAGAGGTATTCTGCCCTAGCAGGAGAGAGAGAGCTTTTGTTAATAGGACTTTGATAGCTCCGGAATTTGTGGGTTGTCAATATCTAGCTTTTCCTGTGTTCGGCTTCGTATGGTTTTCGCCTTGCTCAGTCTTGTGCGGACTTTAGCAGCCACCAAGTAACGATCCGAGTCGATATTGGCACCTCGAATCACACGTTCGTCCATTACACTAGAACAGTGCCTACCATCTGTAACCAAGTGAGAGAGATAACCAGGTCACCTTATGTACGTTCTTAAGCTGGAATCGTGTGCTACAAACTAGCATGTTCTTTGCAGCGGCGAAGTCTATCAGTCTTAATCCATTATCGGAGGTGGTAACGTGTAGGTTGTGATTACCAAAAACACTTTCCTTTCCCAATTTTGCATTAAAATCGTCTAGAAAAATCTTAATGTCGTGGTCAAAGTATTTCCTGTCCGTTCCATTTCCTGGATAACTGTGATGTCAGCTTTATATTTTTCGAGGACATCCGCCAGTTGGAAAAGGCACCCGTCCTGTATAGTGTCTGATTACTCCAGGTACATATCCTTAAATCGTAGACCTTATAACGTTTGCGAGGGTCGACAACAGTTAGGGGTTTTCTTCATTTATTATATTTTCCGTGTATTTTTGTTTTTCCTAGGGTCTTGTTTGGCTTGGTTTTGAATTTTGGATTTTTTCTTTCTGAAATTTCTGAAATAAACCAGTGTAAAATGCATCAACTTACTTGAGTTCACGAGGTCATTTATGGTTTAGATTTTGTGATGAGGGGAGTACTCATATACTCATTCCACTCAAGAAGTCCAGTTGGTTGGTCGAAAAGAGCACGCAGTCTAGCACACTTAGGCTGAAGAAGCAGATTACGGTACCTGCAGTTCCCTCCATAGCAACTATTGAGAAATCGTTCATCCAATTTGCCCTTTCAATAAATGTGTCTATAAGACCTACAGTAATATCCTGTAAAGCTACGGTGCTAACTAGATGTGTTCCGAATATCCTATTTCTCAGTTCTGCCAGAGCAGGGCAATCCAAGAGAAGGTGTTTCGGCGTTTCCTCGTTCTCTTTCATGCTGCATCTACAGAGAGTGGAGTTTCTATGTCCCAATCTTAGGGCATGTTTTCCTACAAGACAATGTCCCGTAAGTGTTCCTATCATTGTGGATAACCTGCCTCTCGGCAAGTTAAAGAGTTGCCTAGTCTTCTTCCTGTCCACCTGTGGCCAGAGGACCCTGGCTTGCTTGCAAGTTGAAGTAAGGCACCACTTGTCCTTGAACATATTATCGGCCCACTGCCTGAGCTGCAAACGGCAGGTAGAGATTGGCATACTAAATACACTACAGTGATCAGGTAGCTTGAAGGAGATATTTATATTTAGGTCCGGTGAATGGACTACCATAGCCTACGGGAATAGAGTTGATCCAGTGTAGTAATCACGGGAATAGAGTTGATCCAGTGTAGTAATTCAGTGGGTGCGGAATGCCCCGATATAAAAAAGCCACAATCTCTGATTCTCACCAGATAAATAGCGGTCATTTTGGCCATGATATCAGGAGTACCAATGTTCAGGATAGCACTAAGTGCAGAATTCAGAATATATTTCTTTTGGAGGGACCTCCACCAAACTACGATGCCATACAGAAGTTTTGGTCTGACTACTGCCGTACAAATCCACGTGGTGATCTTAGCAGACAATCCCCAGCGGTTTTCTATTCTCCACATCCTCCCTCTCCTCCACATTTGGTTTCCAAGACAGTTTTCTATCGAGAATTATTCCCAGATATTAGACCTTTTCCGTCAACTGTAATTGCACCCGATTAACTGACGGCAGCTCAAATGCGGTTATTTTATGTTTCCGAGAGAACAAGATAAGCTCGGTTTTAAGTGGGTTAAGTGATAGTCCGTTGTTAGCGGTCTAGTTCGAAATCAGACTCAGTAGGCTGGTTATACGAATGTTAAATAAATTAAGGTTTCTACCCATACAGATGATAGCAATGTCATCGGCATAGGCATTCGGCCCTGTCCAATTCAAGAAGAAGTTCATTGACAGAAGTTAACCATAATAGTGGAAACAGAACTCCCCCCTGCGGTGTCCTCCTGTTAACGTTCCTAGCAGTTGTAACACCACCCCATTCAGCTTTGACGGATCTATCCACCAGAAGCATCCCAATTAGACGTGCCACTAAGCGGTCGACTCCTAGAAGAAGTCTAATATGTCACTTTCAATTGAATGATTAAGTCATCACAGAGGTAATTTTGATGTTGGCGGTTAGCTCTGTTTTAGTGTAAACTTTATTCGTTGAACCGCACTTTATGGACAATATTCTAAACACATACAAGTTTAGAGCATGTATTACTGTTAGTTTATCTTGCGGTTTATTCTATGACCAATTATTTTTGTTTTCCATTTAAGTGTGCATTTAATTGCACAAGGATCTGTGTGTTTTTGTTTGCTCTTATGTCTATTTACTATTAATGTTTTCTACTATTTTTTGGAAGAAATTTAAATTTTTCTACATTTAATAAAATCCACTAGCACTCGAACTTACATACACTAATCTACAAAAATGTATACTCAATCACCAAATATTGCACTCTTGATGGTAGATGAATGTCACTCCATACGTATTTCATATTAATGGACCTTTTTAGGAGCTTCATTGATTCGTGACAAGACAATGAACACATTTGAAATACAATATCTGAAAACTTTCCAGACATGTTGGTTAAATAACTCCTCAGCTTAAATTTAACTACCAATCTTATTCGCCGAGGTATGAAATGTACATGCGTTGGAATTTGTAACTAGTCAATTCCTGAATCAAAAGTCTATAGATTAATGGCAAGGAAACACTGTGGTATGGCTCAAAAGAGCCATTCCTACATAGTAGTAGAAAAATGGTGTGTGAGACCTGCATGTACGTATGTTTAAGTATATATGGGTTAAAGTCAAAATGTTTTAAAGTTTGGGGTTGAAAAAATTGTGCAATTTTTTTTGAGCGACATCTATGTTGCATTGTCCACTTATTGTGTGATGTTTATACCTGCCAAATCTCTTCGCGGGAATAACAATCTCCAAGGCATGCGGAAAATATAGAGATTTCTTTATTTTGAATTTAAAAAATTATAGACGTTATGCTTTAGCGTTGATTATTAAAAGCGTGGTATAGAACCTACTGCTCGCCAAGGCATTTCGCAACATACCGAAATGTTTGAGCCATCTATAAGATTTACTGAACTACACTGAAAAATAAGTGGAGAAAGTCCCCTTTTTCATATAAAGTGTAAAGTGCGCTTAAAATATTGGATTTCTAATTTTTTTAAATCGTGGCCTAATACCTTTGGGCATTAGCACTAAAACATAAAAAGGACACTGTCAATACCATTACAATTTCGAATCACGGCTAACAAAATTTTTTGAACTTTGGGCTGTAATGTCAGCTTAATTAGAAAAAAAATAGAATCTGTTTTGCCATACCATTAAAATATTGTGTATTGCTTAAAATGAATGTACTAATTACTAACTATATGCTAACTATATAATAAAATATAAATTACAATAGGCACGACGTAAGGCACTGCATTTAGTGCTATCATGAACACCTGTACTCCTGATATCATGCCCGAATCGGCAGCCGCTACATCCCTGGTGAGAATCAGATATTGTGGCGTTTTGAAATCGGGGCATTCCGGACACGCTGAATTACTACACCGGATCAACTCTATTCCCGTAAAAACGGACTACTGTATCCCCTACCTTGTACCAGCAACAAATCCAAATCCTAGGACTTCTATTCCGAACAGGAATACCTGGGAAAAGATTTTTCACGGATGTATCAAAGTTGGACGAGCAAGTAGGCTATGTGGTCCACGCATCGAAGCTAAATATAAATATCTCCTTCAAGTTGCCTGATCAGTGTAGTGTATTTCAGGCGAAAATTACCGCAATACTGGAGGTTTCTGAACTACTGAAAAGTAGTGTCCCAACCCTCCGGAGAATATGTATCTACACAGACACCCGGCTGCCATAAAATCCCTGAAAGCCATGTTTGATACGTCCCTAACGGTGAAAGAATACCACTCATCACTTAGTGGGCCGGCAGAGTATTTTGATATCTGGCTCATCTGGGTACCGGGACACAGCGACATTCCAGGCAATTGCGTAGCGGATGCGTTAGCTAGACAGGCCACTACGGCACAGGTTCTTGCGGAAAAAGAAGGTGTTAGCATGCCAATATCTACCTGCGGTTTGCAGATCAGGCAGTGGGCCGATAATATGTTCAAAAACAATTGCAGACTTACTTCAACTAGCAAACACGCCAGGGTCCTCCGGCCACAGGTGGACAGGAAGAGGACTAGGCAACTACTTCACTTGCCGAGAGGCAGGTTATCCACAGGTTATCTTGTAGGAAAACACGCCCTAAGATTGGTACATAGAAACTCCACTCTCTTTAGATGCTGGATGGAAGAGGACGAGGAAGCGACGAAACACCTTCTCTTGGATTGCCCTACTCTGGCAGGACTGAGAAATCGGATATTCTGAGCACATTTAGTTAGCACCGTAGCCCTACAGGATATTTCTGTAGGTCTTATAGACAAATTCATTGAAAGGGCAAATTGGCTAGACGACTAGGCAATAGTTGCTATAGAGGAAACTGCAGGTATAACAATGGGCTTCTTTAGCCTAAGTGTGCTAGACAGCGTGCTGTCTTGCAGCCTGTTCAAAAAAACCAACCAATTATATAAATTAGGGACTCAACTGATTATTATTTTTAATTTCATTTGATGCAACGAAGAATTAAAATCTCCGTAAAGTATGCAGTTCTGTTTTGTGACTAACGTTCCAAAAATATTGGAATTCGTGATAAGAAATCCTTCCGATTGCTCTGTTTTTGGACGGATTTCATTCAGCGCCATGAATTTTCCTCTGCAGGACATTAGGGGTACAAAATATCATAAAATAGTTTTCAAATTATCAAACATTAAATGTGTACAACGTGGTATCGATATTGTTATGAGACATTAAAACTACCACAGATTACGCTTTAGTTCAATGAAATTTGATCAACGCCTTCGATGTCAAACTGAAAATACTCTGGAGTTAAAACTAAGAAAATACCCGCCAAAAGTGGACTATAATGACGTTTCTATTTATCACAGACTCGACATTGGTTTGCATATCATGAATATAGAAAAAATAGTTTAACATTACATCCCATGAAGGAGTCGGGGAGAGCTTCTCACAGCCAGTGAGTTGTGCGTTTTCTAGATTTGTACTCACTGATAGGGTTCCGGAAACGGTATGAGACTGATTGACTTTGCCGTGGCAAAAAACATGGCCATTAGTGGTACAAGATTCCAGTATGAAGACATCCACAAGGCTACTTGGGTATCCCTGATCAATGGCCGGAGAGCCAAATTGATCACGTGGTAATTGATGGAAGGCACTCGTCCAGTGTAATGGACGTACGAGTGATCAGAGGAACTGACATTGATTCTGATCACTACCTGGTAGCGGCAAAGGGTCTCACAAGATTAGGTAGACCGAAAATCGTACGAAACCAGGCGCAGAGGAAGCTGGACATCGGAATGCTGCTTTTACCAGAGGTAGCCACAGCCTACTCAAGGAAGCTCTCGCACCGTTTGGCACAGAACTCACCCCTCCTGATAGCGATCACGAAGCGCCGTGGAAACCCATTTTCGACTCAATAAAAACTACCGCGACAACCGTAATTGGTTTTGAAAACCCGCTTCGCAACCGACCATGGTACGATGAAGAGTGTCGCATTGCAAATGATGAAATGAACGCTGCACGTATGGCAATGCTTCAGTCAATTGCAATTGACTGAGCGGTATAAGGAGGAGGGCAAGGAGGTAAGCCGTCTCTTTAAGCGTGGGAAACGGCAGTGGGGAAAGCGCGAGAGTGATACAAATTGAGACATACAGAAGGAAGAACGAGGCCCGAAAATTCAACCAAAAAGTCAAAAACGGAACTAATAGACATGGTGCAGGCCCCCCCATTCAGTAAAGACAAAGACGGAAATCTCATCGCAGTTGTGCAGAGTATGTTGGGAATATGGAGAGATAATTTCTCTGCGCTAGTGGTACCTGAGATATCCAATGACGATACAATACAATGACCTCGTAACCAACAGCTGTTGCCCGGCTTAAGAACGATAAAACCGCAGGAGTCGATGGATTACGGGCGGAGCTGTTTAAGGCTCTCGGCAATGAGCTGATGAGGAGCATGCATCAGCTCATTAGCGATATGTTATGCTCAATATCGCAAACATTACCAGCACGGGAAAATGTGATTTTTCTGGCAAATTTACGAAACAAAAATGTTGACTTTACGATTGATTTTCCAAGCTATTATAACTATGACACCAACTTGAAATAAACCAAAATATTGATATTGGCTTGTGATACAAACCACAGTATTCAATTTGTCCATTGGTCAAGGCAAACGATTTCTAAATCAAAATATTGGTAGTGGCTTGTGATAAAAACCACAGTATTCAATTTGTCTATACGAATACCAAACGTTCCAAAAACCCATCTTCAATTGTTCACGGCCAATAAAACTTTACTGGTGGACTGTTCATGGTGGAATGCTTTTGTTTTAGACGTTTGTAGCACTAAGTGCAATTTGTATCTTTCCGAAGACTACTTTTCTCTAGGACGACCAACGCGTATGCAAATAACAGAAAATCATACAAAAATGGAAATTTTCAAGCCGTTGTTTAACATGTTTTAACTTTGAGTACCTGAAAACGTGGGAAGTGTAGAAAATTTCGCCAAAATCTTTATACATTACAACTTCTATATTGGCTGTACTTGGCTGACCAAAAATCCGTAACTTTTGTGTTTTTAAATGTAGGGACCTTAATTTTTGGTGATGGGTTTTTAAAACCTATAGTCCTTAAAAAATGTTTAGAAAATGTTTTACTCCAATTACCGAATCTAACAATACCGTTAGAAGTATAAAGATTTTGTAGTTTGTAAATTGTTATTTAAACCCAATCAATTACGGTGAAAGTCCTGTTTAAATAAGCGCATATTGACAATAAATCACATTTTCAGCACGCTGTAATTACTTAAATGCTGTTCGACAGATTCCCCTATTCAATTGAGCAGCAAGTTTTTCAGTTTATACACTCTGGAGAAGCTCCACCTCAGTAACAAATTCTCCCAAATACATTTTGAAGAAATCATATATATATTTGGAACATACTCGGTATATTCATATCTTTTCAATACCCAAACTTTGAATTCAAACATTAGCACGTTTACTTGCAAACAGTCATGCTCTGACTTGACTATACTTACGTGGACGCATTCGTATGTTTCCCCCAAGCCTACATATAATTACGTGGAAGTAACGGGTTTTTCAACAGAGACGCTACAAAAGTAAATCGATAGGGACAGCAAACGACGCCATATTTTTTCCCGCACTTTTGACATTTTTCTTCAGTAAGGTTTGCCATTCCATCATGGAAAGATATACAAGCCAACAACGAGTCGAAATTATTAAAATTTACTACCGAAATTTGGAGTCAGTGGCCTCAACTTTAAGAGCGCTACGTCCAATTTATGGTCGTCATAATCGTCCTACCAGATCAACAATTGGGCGTCTAGTGGAAAAATTTGAATCCACAGGAACAGTACAAAATGCTCCTGTGCCAGTGAGAAAAGAAGTGCCCGTAGTGTCGAGAATATTGCTGCCGCTAATGCTTCAGTTCAAGAAAGCCCAAATGTGTCTCTCACACGTCGTTCTCAAGCGCTGGGCATCTCTGTGACGTCGTTGAGGCGAATTTTGCGAAAAGATCTTGGCCTACATCCTTACAAGATCAAATTGACGCAAAAACTGAAGCCGCTTGACCACCATAAGAGTCGTATGTTCGTGAATTGGGCTGAGCAACAACTTCAAAATGATTCGGATTTTCATCGGAAAATCATCTTCAGCGATGAGGCTCATTTCTGGCTGAATGGCTTTGTCAATAAGCAAAATATACGTTATTGGTCAGACAGCAATCCAGACGTAATCCATGAGTCATTATTGCATCCCGAAAAAATTACGGTTTGGTGCGGTTTATGGGCCGGCGGCGTCATTGGGCCGTACTTCTTCCGTGATGGTCAAGACCAGCACATTACTGTGAATGCGAATCGCTACCGTTCAATGATAACCGAATATTTTTGGCCCCAATTGGATAACATGGACTTGGAGGACATGTGGTTCCAACAGGACGGCGCCACAAGCCCCACAGCGAATGCCACAATCAATTTATTGGAAACCAAGTTTGGTGAACGTGTTATCTCACGAAATGACCCAGTCGATCGGCCGTCTCGGTCGTGCGATTTGACGCCGTTAGATTATTTCCTGTGGGGCTACGTCAAGTCTATGCCAACAAGCCAACGACGATTGATGAACTTCGTGCGAATATCGAACGTGAAATTGCAGCAGTATCGGCCGATTTATGCTTGAAAACCGTCGAAAATTGGGTTCAGCGTCTGGACTTCTGCAAGCGTGCCCTTGGTGGCCATGCAAAAGAAGTCGAGTTCCATACATAATGGCATCAAACGTACTTTCACAGGAATAAAGAATTTCATTGGTATCTAAAACCGATTTTGTTTTATTTAAAAAACTTTTGTAGCGCTCTTATTGAAAAACCCGTTATATACGTATTTCCTCCCAAACTCTCTGTTACGTAGGTGGAAGCATGCTCGTGTTTCCTTCCAAACATAATAATATTTATAAAAAATATTTTTTTTATTTCAAGATAAATATATTAGGCCGGGCCGAAAAAAAGGTTTAAACTACAGAATTTGGTTAGCAAAAAAATTTTTCTATGGGTTAAGTAGAACATACACACACAATTTCAGACAAATTATGTAAAACCGAGATTTGCCGTCACATTTCGGAAAATTTTTTGACATTTTCAAAATTGTAAGGATGATGAAATATAGCATATGGCAAGTAGTTATGAGTGTACACAAAAAGTTTTTAAGAAACTTATTTGAAGTATTCACTAAATGTAGACTACTTTAAATTTTCAAGTAAAAAACGTAGTTTTTTGCTCTTTCAGCTGTATCAAACTACTGCTTTAAAATTTTGAGAACATAATGCATGATACTAAAATGTACCAGATCAGTCAGTATAAGTAGTCAGGAATATTTATGAATCACTGACTGATGGTCGAATTATATATTCATGGTAGTAGCAGCAGGTTTTATTGTGGTTGTAGGCAGCAACAACATACATTTTATTTTTGATTCATTCGTTTCATTGGTCAAACTCCACACATATACCAATACAATACCAAACAACGATACAAGAATACAAAAAAGCACAAACCAAAATACATATGCATGACATCAAAAGACTTTACTGGATACTGACTAAAAGAAAAATGAAATTATACACTACACTACATACTTAGAACAACAGTAGTTTACACTGTGAGTAATCCCTCTATGTCCATTTGATATTGTTTTGCTAATTTTTCATTAAACATTGCCACATCGCAGCTGTATTTGTGTCACAAACACTGCTATATTTTGATCAAAACATGTAATATTGGCTAGAAAACACGATGTGTTCCGTGGTTTGCATTTCTCCTACTGCCAATATGATTAAGTTTCGGCCGCCCATTATGGATCAGACTCTGACCAGAATGCAGTGAGTCGATACTGGATTTTTGTTTCTTCAGTTTTGATCCGCCGTTGGCTAGGGGTGTTGACTCATCCGCATTCAAAGGATTGAAGAACATGTCCCCTAGTCCGAAGAGCCTCAGTGGTAGGGTCACCTAATAAGCTCGAGACATATTAGTGCTCGCATAACCGATCAGGCTGCACATAACCAATCAGGCTGCACTCTAGCTAGCTAACGGATGTTTCCGATAAAACCATTGCTCAGGACATACTGCGTGGAAGTAGTTAGCTGCTTGAACTGCCCAATGAAGGAATCATTTCTGGTCACTGCCAAGTGAATAGCTATCACAAACTTTCCTCCACGGACAGTCCCATGCCCATTAATTTATTGCACGTAAATAAAAACACGATTTTATAAAAAAAATATAAAAAAATATTTTCTTATTTTGCTACATAAATAGTAAGATTGTGGACTTTCTTCGCAAAGAATTTCATAATTCCTCTATATCCAGTTTAAATGATACTTACGTTCAACCGATTCACGATCCCGCCTTAAAATCCCAACAAATGTCTTACATACTTCCTTTGACGACAAAGGTTTATATTGACACAAAAGTCAAATCATATATTTATTTACTACTAGCTGGACCCGGCAAACTTCGTTTTGCACCCAAAGATTTTGTAATGCCAATGGTGGTCAAATTTATTTTGTTCCATTATGTTTGCAGTAAACGAATAGATCTTCTGAAGATCCGACACGGGATAATGCCACGTTTAATTGACAATGGGCAAATAAAGCTGTAGTTGAGTGGAATATCATGAAGAAGAATGTAAACTAACTATTTGTTAGAAGTATTTGTTTAGATTTCCATCGTGTGCTGATTTGTGTAAAAAGCTAATAATAATAGCAAATGCTAGACGTACGGGAAATTGAATGCGATTAAAGTCAAATGGCGTATCTGATAGATTGATTGGTATACGTATTTTCCAGTTAATATAGTTGCTTCAGTGATATTGTTCCATAATTAGCTAACAGCCAATCTAGTTCCATTACAAAGCCGTGGTTGATTTAAATTGCGTAAAAGAATTATTGGCACCACCACTTTTTAAGTGTAGAATGTGAGGTGGAGTTCCAGGCAAATCAAGTGAATATAAAAATTCTGTTGGGTAATTCAAAATTTCATCTAGATCCATAATGCAATCAATCGATTTGTACCTTTCTGTTTGGCCATTAATTTCATTTGGAATATCAATATTAATCTCACTGATATCTTTGTTTTTTGGCTGTTAAAATAGCGCGCTCGCTTAACCATTGATGATTCTCAAAACTGTGCATGATATTGGGGTACACACTTGAAATTAAATCGCCTTTGGATTCATTAGTAACACAAAAATTTGCAGGCAATGTTATTAATCCTGTTGTATTGTCTATAGGAATTTTTCAATTTCCAACGTCCAATAGTTGGTTAGAAAACAAATGTGTTGATTCGTCATTTTGTAAATGTACGCGCACGTTTATTGCAAGTGATAGTTTTTGAACAAATTGCCGCAAGGTTGATGATTTTAAATATGCGCTTAATTGATCTGCTGGTGTTGATCGTGTAATAACTGGTAAAGTTTGTCACCTACCAATAATAAAAGAGCGCACCCAAATGGTTGTTAGTTGTTACGTAAATCTTGCAATGTTCGATCCAATGCCTCTAATGACTTCTTGTGTGCCATTGTGCAATCATCCCATATAATCTTGCACAGTTTAAGTACCTTTCACATTGCAGATGTTTTCGAAATATTGTATGTTGGTGATCCTGTCAGTTGCATATTCAGTGGTAATTTTAATGCAGAATGTGTCATTCTGCCACCATTTAATAAAGTAGCTGCAATTCCAGAAGAGGTCATTGCCAACGCTATACCATTTGATCATATTGTTGCTAAAATAGTGAAATAACTGAAATTAAATTTGTTTTCCCAGTACCTCCGGGAGCATCTAAAAAATAAATTCCAGCAGTTCCTGTACTGAACGGAAAAGCATAGTCACAGCAATGAAAATGTTCATCACCCCAACAACTTTTGTCATCGAAAGTGAGCTAAGATAACGTTTCGTTCCCGTTGTGAAAATGTGTTCATCAACAGCAAATTGTACGTTACTGTGGTGAAAGTATGGTTGTTGCTACAATGAATTTGCTTCATTATTGCCACGAATTTGTTTAAGTGCTGCAATTTGTTTCACTGTTACAATGAATAATTATCGTTCTTGCAATGAATTTGTTCATTGCTGCCATGAATTTGTTCATTCAATGAATTTGAGTCATTGTTGCAATGAATTTGTTTCATTACTACAATGATTTTGCTTCATTCCTGCAATGAATGATTTGAAGTGTGGTTGAAATTATTTATTGGCAATTCACGATTATATAAGTCTGTCATATAAGTAATGTAATGTAAGGTGATGGCATTTTCAATGAATTTAGAACTTTATTTACCGTCATTATACAAATATCCTCAATGTAAATTAACGCTGGGTTATACATATCGGAAGAATATTGTAATTCAATAACTTCATTTATATTTTATCCCAAAATTCTAATGAATGTGATGGAAAACATGTTGATATTATAATTGCGAATAATGATTTATCCCAATGTTCATCGAACTGGAATAAATTCAATTGTTGGCAGGCTTCACGATATGATTCGCATAAATTTCTTAAATTTTGAAACGATATCGGCCCTCGTACGTCAATCAACTACAAACGCAAATAATAGCACTCCGCATTATTTGTATGTTCTGTGTATAATCGACCTAAAGCATTACTTGAAAGCGGAGCGGCGTTACCGACTTTGAAATTGTTTTCTGGGTGCATTCCATGTGAAATAGTTTGGAACTTCTGAATATAATAACGTTTTAGCGAAGTACTCCGTTTGGGGCACTGAACAAAATTCAGTTAATGTTGTTGCTGGAGATTGAGCTGCTTGTTCTATAACATTTTGTGTTGTAAAATATACTCGTTGTCCATTTTCGAAATAAACAGCCAAATATACTGTCGTTAGTGGGTTTGCTTTGACATGTTATATTTTTTAAGCTTAATAATATTGGTTTGAGCGAATTTAATGGGTTTTCAAAACAAATATATGCAAAAACACTTAATAAAAAAATATTTTAAAAAAATTGAGAAATTTTGTCGGACAAACCCGAAACTACACATAAGCACGACTCACGGTCAAGAGAATATGTGTATAATTTTTTTTTTCAAAATCGGTTCAGTAGTTTTTGAGTATAGCGGTTACGTACAAATACGTATCTTTTATGTATCTAGAGATAAAAAAAACAAATTTATTTTAAAATCTAATAATCAAGCTCGAAGTCTGCGGGAATTTTCAATTATTTTTCATTTAACTTGGTAATTTGTTCCTCTCTACAAAACATTTATAGGAATTGGGATCCTCAGAAACAATATATTTACATCGCTTACACGATGCTTCAACTAGTAGTAACTCCAATTGTGTTACTTAGGTAGATACTCTGAAAAAAATTTGTATACCAATCACCAGAATTTCCACCAGAACAACACGGTGAGAGGCAGTGCAAATTTGGTTGCTGCACCGTCGTTTTTGACTTTGTGTTGGCTCTGGATGGTAGTTCTCCCAATCTATACATAAATGAGGCAGCAAGTAAACGAGCGAACATTTAGTTGCCAAAATTTGGGGAATTAAATTGTAGTCACCTGAAAGAATACCATACATCGTAGGGTTTAGCAAGGGGATTTAGTAATTATTTCTTTTTCTTTAACAAATTTTACCAGACTCGAGATCCAAACTCAAGCGCCTTGATTGCCAGCAGCACGTATCATCATCGAGCTATCGAAGACATTGCGATTGGACGAACAGTAATACCATTAGTGACAACAAATACTTTTCTTCCGA
Source organism: Phaonia tiefii (assembly GCA_963931995.1). NCBI lineage: Eukaryota > Metazoa > Arthropoda > Insecta > Diptera > Muscidae > Phaonia > Phaonia tiefii. The sequence goes on along the minus strand of OZ008368.1, from coordinate 220,692,062 downwards.
CTAACACTATAATATCTGTAATGGAATTTTCGATTCACGTATGCAGAAAATCCGCACATAGTACTTCGTTGGACGTATCGAAAGGGCTAGAGCCCTTATAACTGCTCCATTATATTTTTGCTGGGTAATTATGGAAGCAGCCTTACTCGAATTGAAATTATTTGGAATGTTATCATAAGTCAAATTTTTAATGCGAGCTAAGTGTTGCAGAAGCGTGTTAACCACGACATACACTAACACAGTGTTGATCATCAGATATAAGCCTTTAATTTCTGAGTCAGTGTTGCCAACTCAAATATGGAAGTATTTATGAACATGAAGAATTTGGTTAAATGGTAGAATAAAGTGGTTTTATTTTTTGACTGTAAATATTCTTTGTGTTAAATTATCCTTTTTTAAATTTTTCAATTCGTTAACAATACTTAATATATTGATAAAACAAAAAGTTAAGTAGGTAACTCTGCTTTTGCAACATGATTTAAGAGTGTGTATACTGGCGTGTCCCATCAATAATTTTTTTTGCTCAAGCTTTATTTAAAAGCTTATAGGGTCAAGTATTTTTAAGAATTTTTTCGGATTTTTCGAAAGTGGTTTAAAGGTCGCGCAAGTTCCCCCAAAAATTGCGTATTCCGGGCGTTTTTTAGAGTTTTACTTAAAACTCGGTCAATAACCACGATTTTCTTAGTTTGTAAGTTAACATTTTTGAAGCTAAATGTTCAAGCTTTTATTGTATATACACAGACCACCAGTTTTAGTAATGGCTTTCCTCAATAAGGTACCACGTGTTAAATTTTTTCGTAAATTTTGTAAATAACGCTTTATATCTTCTAAACTTCCTATGAAAATTTAACAAACTAATGATCCACTTTCAAAGAAGTATAAATTCCAAGCAATTTTGTGAAAGAAATATTTTGAATTTGTGTTACTGTTCCAGATTTATACCATTTTAAAGCCTTTTACCCATTGTATGAAACTAATAATATTATAATCTGTTTGCTAATTTTGCATCGTATTTGCTTTAAATTTCTATGAAAATTTAAAAGACTAATGACGGTCGTTAAAAGATGGGTAAATTCCAAGCAATATTATCAAAAAATATTTAATTTCCAGTTACTGTTCCAGAGTTATGCCACTTTAAAACTCTTTACCCATTGTATGAACCTAAAAATATTATAAACTGTTTGTCTCTTTTCATCGGATTTGCTTTAAACACTGAATTATTGAAAAAATCTACATGCGCCAAAGAATTACACGTCGCAAAAAATTGCCCCGGCAACATATTGCAGGAACCATATATATGATTGCTTGCAAACATATATTTGTTTTCTGCAATATGTTGCTGGTCCGTTTTTTCTGAGTGTAACTCTTTGTCGTTACTTAGCGCGTGTTTCATGAATAGTGCGTTTAAAGTAAATCCGATGAAAAATTGGCCAATAGTTTGGTGGTATTATTGGTTTCATACAATGGGTAAAGAGTTTTAAAATGGCATAACTCTAGAACAGTAGCTGCAAATTTAAAATTTTTTCTATAAAATTGCTTGGCATTTATTTTAGCATCATTAGTGTTTTACATTTTTATAGAAATTTAAAGCAAATCCAATGCAAAATTGGCAACCACTTTATAATATTTTAAGGTTCATACAGTGGGTAAAAGGCTTTAAAATGGTATAATTCTGGAACAGTAACAGCAAATTAAAAATTTTTTTCTTCAAAATTTATTGGAATTTATCCGTATTTTAGAATGCATCATTAGTTTTTTAAATTTGCTTAGAAATTTTAAAAATTATAAAGCGTTACTTACAAAATTTATCCAAAATTTACGAAAAAACGTAACACGTTGTACCTTATTGAGTAAAATCATTGCCAAAACTGGCGGTTTATGCATATACAATAAATGTTGTAACGGTTTTCTTAACAAATGTTGACTTGCAAACTAAGAAAGTCCTGGGTATTACCCGAGTTTTAAGTAAAATCCAAAAAACGCCCGAAATACCCGATTTTTGGGGTAAATTCGACTGGTGCGACCTCTAAACCTCTTCCGAAAAATCTGAAAAAAATTTCAAAAATACTTTAACCGATAAGCTTTCCAATCAAGCTTGAGCAACCATAAAATCGAAAAAGAAAAAATTTTTGGGACACACTTAATGTATACTCGATACTTATTCGTTGGATGCATGTAAATCGCCTACTAGTCGCTGTCATAAAGTGGTATTTTAAGTCCCTTTAATACAGTCAATGGTGAGAAATGTCTTGAATTGTTTCAATCTTATTTGAGAGAAATCATCAAGTTTGTACAAGTGTTCATAAATGCTACACTGTACATTGAGTTAATTCTGTCTTCGTGGCACTAAAACGAAACGCGTAAATCGTAACAAGCAACTCCTCAGCGGAAAGACGTGCGAGCTTGCAGTGATGGTGCCTGGGTTCAATTACGGGAAAGCGTAGGTAATAGTGCTAGATGCATATAAATTGCAATAAAACACTTAATTCTATTCACAAGGGTACACTCCCCTCCGAAATAAATCCTTTTCCGTTACCACATAAGAATCTAAAAATATTCGTCTAAATAAAATTAATAGCAGATTGAATCATATACATAAAATATAAAGATCTAATATTTGTCATTTCTCGCAAAAGTTGTTTTGAGTTTGGAGTTAATATAACTCATTTGCGGTAAACTTAAAAACCGTTAATGGAAAAGGTGTTTGCTTCTCGTAAACGTTTTTTTGGGTTTAGATCCAAATTCCATATATCGTTTGTTGTAAGTGATTTTCCGTTATTTATCATAATGGATATGAGTGTTGGATTCAACAGATGTTCGTTAGTCACATTCCCCAAACGAAGTTCGTTTATTTAAAACTTCATTTGCGTGCAAATACATTTTTCTCTGTGTGTATGCACCCCGAAATATAAATCTAATTAATTATCTGAACGAGAACGCAACTTATTAAAGCAACGTTAAATTATTCTACATTCTATTAGCTTTCTCATTTACAATTTTCACCCTCCAAAAATAATTTCCCAAACTTCTCATTAAATTAAAATCCTTAAGGATTTAATAGCTCCTGTCACTCATGTTATTATTCTAAAATAAGGTCAGGTCAGACAACATATACTAAGTACGTACTCCTCGACGCTCTCGTTTTGTGTTCCATCCACTTCCAAGTGATGGAGAATGTGGTTTGTGCCACACTTAAAATTCCACCATGGCAAAGAGGATAAACAAACCGTTTGGTTATTTTTCCTTGACCAACCTAAGGCAAATAAAAAAAAACTAAATGTAAAAGTTCGCCATTTTCCAGTAGAAAAATTGCTCAAACGGTCATGGCGAGATGAACGTAAAAGTGATGTTGGAACTCGGGGAAAAATTCTACTGCACTCTACGTATTTGCTACCAGTGAAATACCTTTGTATAAACATATGTATGTATCAGTGTACGGGTAATTCCAAAAATGTTTTACCCCTTTATGATACTTGCGGCTCATAGTTTTAAGAAAACTAAAAAAATTAAATGGACGTCGGTAGTGTAATGGTAGTGCCTTACAGTTCCTTCGACGGCGGTCATCTCGCTTAGTGACGACAATACTATCGAGTATTTAGCCATGAAAAAGCTTCTCAACATACCGTTCATAACCGGTGTTAAACTGTAGGTTCCAATCAGTGAGTGTAACACTAGAACGCGCACAGCTCACTGGTTTGTTAAAAGTTTTCTCTAATCTCTTCATGGCTTGTAACGGAAACAATTTTATTTTTTTTAAAGGAAAACAAATTTGTTATTTATAATAAGTTTTAGTAGTTTTAATTTCATCAATTTCTTTATATTTATTTTATTAGAAATAAAATTTAATTTTTGCACCTGACCAAATAGTTGTTTTGTAATACAATTGATCTGAGTAATATCTTATATATTAGTAATCTCATGAAATGTAAGTTATTATATCAGAATTTTGCATTTTGTTGTAACATTAGTTCTACAAACTTCAATACCGTATTTTGTGTCGCCAAAATTTGTGCACAGGCCTAATAAGTATATCGACATAAATTTTAATTTTTTGTGTTGTACCATCCCATTCTTAATTACAATTAAGTTGTAGCAATTTAATAGCGCATATAAACTATATTTGCTTTATGATCTTTGTTACGTTACCAAAAATGAGGTTTGTTCCTACAATTTTGTATAGGGAATTACTTTTTTTTAGAAGACTTAGGTAATACCATATGAAAACATCTAATATTACAATTCCAAAACAGCGCTCCAATAAAACTTTCAATAGGCAATCCAAATCTCTGAAAGACGTGAAAATATACAAAAAGAAAACGCCCTTTCGATCCACCGACCAGCACCAGGCAATGGAGTTAGAGGTGGTGGTTCAACGTAACATCATATATGACAGCGACTGCAAAGTCACTGAAATAGTGGCTGATTCTGCGTCATCTCATTTAGGAATTACCCATACCGGATATATAACTGTAGACCTAAATCAACATTAAGTACGTTCAGTTCAGATGTGTCCTTATCCACACTTTGTTTTGCTTTCCACCACTTAACTTCTTTTTGGGATCCTATCGACAGACCTCCATTGCAGTACTTCTCTCTGAACACTTTTGAAATATGTTTTCCCTGAGAAAAAAGTATTCACATGTGTACCTATATACTAGTGCAGAAACGTCAACAGCACAATTCGGCTGAAACACCTAAACATATTAGGAGATGTTAAGGGGCTTTCGCAACTCATATGTAGACACAGATGTCGGTCATGGTGGAGGAGTAAAAAGCAAATGAAAACAAACAAACTTTTCAAAGCCAGGCGAAAATTGTTTGACAAATGGTTGGACGGATGGATTGTCGTCTAGTGTTAGTAAAACCCTTGCAGGTTTATTCGCTTCCAACCGCTGCAACTAGAACATACACTTTAAAAATTTAAAACAAAATTGCAAGGATTTTGTACAAACCTCTGCACAGCATAGTACAGTACTCTGTAAGCAATCAACAATCGAGAAAAAAAAGTCTGTAACACAGAATGATGTTGAATTGAAAATTATTTTTGCAGATGGTTCAGAGATGAAGAATATATAGAAGAATATATAAATTCGTCTGATGCCACTGTACTGCTGTTGCTGCAGCCGAACTAAAGTTGCCTGATTAATTTTAATCCCTTCAACTGAAATTCGGTTGAAACAATTACGATTCACAATTGAGTCGGTTGTGACAACTGAATTTCCAATTACTTTCATTTCACATAGTTTTTTATAAAAGAAGTTTTGTAAATGCATCCTCATAATTCCTGGCAATCTGTTTTAGATTTAGCCACAGATCTTCATCAGCAGTTTTTTGGGATGCTACATTTGAAAAATTCATCAACCTAAATGCAAACGAAAATTCATCTGAATTGAGAATTTTCCACTATGGAAGTGTTCGAAAAATATCGCAAGCAAAACACGTAAGAAAACATTCACAAAAAACTTCTTCCCATCTCCAAAGAACCATCGGTCTCCATTAGAAATAATTTTTTTTTTGCCTAAAAGACAACACAAGTTTTAGAGGCAATACTAAATGCCTACAGCTTCGTCGTGCTCTACGTTCATCAGGGATGATTTTTATTTTTCCGACCTGTTTATTGGTACTTTTTTATTTTATTATTCTAGCTTGACTAGACTCGTTCCGATTCTATTCATTTGTTCACAAAAGTTGTTCAGATCTATCATCGCTACAATTTCGCTGAACATTGTGAAGTTATGCTGGAAAAAGGGAAATTAAAATTTGTTGGTTCAAAAACAGTGCAGGAAAATCTGAGAATATGTAAAAATTGCTTTTTCACCAACTTGACGTCGTACATACATTTCATGGATACCGGTCAACTCAGTCGACTTGCTTCTAACCGATACAATTTAATAGAACGTTGATACATTTTTCGACTACAACAGTGTAATCGAAAAACTTAAAAAAAATTTTGGAGTACTCGATATTGACTTTAAAAATATCGATAAAAAATTTAAAACTCTTTTTTTTACAAATTAGGTAAATAGGATATTAGGTTGATATTAAAGATGTATCAAAATCCAAAATTAAATTTTTTAATGACTTATATTGGGCCCAATATATGGGTCGTCGTCAAGACATAAGTAAATGCTCCGGATACTGATAGTCAGATGGTTCGAGATAAACTAAAAATAACACACATGAAATTCCAGTTAGAGTGAATACTGTATATATGTATAATTAGGTCGATTATATCCTAACAAATGCAACCATTATATTTCGAATTCTTCGCAAATCCAATTATCTCTGTCGACATATCGGCCGTGTGACCACAAATCCATATCAATTAGGGTGATGTTTAGTGCAAAGTCTGGTGGCAAAATTTTAGTCGTACGTCTCACAGACAAATAAAAATCCAATGAGTGTTCGAACTCACGGGCGATGTGTTAACACCTTTTTGTTACACGGTACCTGTTCGATTACTATGAACACATTGGTAAATGTTACGTTGGAAAATAAATAACAGCGTTCAATTATATGATGACGTTACATCTAAATAATACTACAAAATAATATTTCCATTTAATAATATCAATAATGCTGAAACCAGATTGGTTACAGAAGACTACAGCGTCCGGAAGACTAACAAACTTCAATTCTAAGCACTCTAGAAGAATTATTATTAATACGGCGACAAATTTCGTGAATAGAGGTATGAAGTTCAGCGACAAGGAGTATCATATGGAGAATAAGGGAAGAACCAGAACAAAAAATCACATGAGGTGTCATGGAATGCCCGGTTGGAACGAAGTTTCTTTCGCCATATATTATCTACTCGTAATAGTTAGTTCCAGAACGTATACAGCGCCTGTTGAAAAGTACGATAATTTAAATGGATCTTTAAGAGAGGTACTTTTTGTAAAATAACAAACTTTTTTTAAGAAATTTTTTTTTCTGCAATGTATTTAAAAAAAATTATATTTTTAGGTTCTTTTTGTAAGAATATGTGGGCAATTCCATGTAACTCACGGTACAGTTTGACAAATATTTTCAATGTTAAATTACATGTCAATCAAAGGCATATTCATATTTTTCAATGAAAATATGCATATAGGTACTATGCTACTGGCTTTAACTAATACAATTTTTTAGTTAAAATATAATGTAACCATATGGTACTTAGACAGTTATTTGACACTCTGACTCACGTAACGAAAAAACAGACAGCAGCATTTAGAAGTCAAGATTAATGTTAATTTTCTCCTATTGTAGAACAGTTTTAAAAAATCAGCTTGCTGTAAAAGGTTCAAAACATTCAAGGCTTTTGTTTAACCTTCAAATTCCTAATATTACATACCAATTATGATGTTAGTTCTAATTAATAACTGTGACTCACGTTACTGTATCTTGTGACTCACATTACATTTCCTACTTCTGCTTAACAATATCCCTTATTTTTCATTTGTTTGAATTTTAATGTACGTTTCAAAGGAGTTGCAGTAGGAGTTACTGTAAAATTTTATTATTTTATTTCTAATATTTTTTATAAAAATTGAAAAATTCTACTTTTTGTGAATCACGTTACAAAATTTTTGGCTTTTTTTCAAATAGGCACTTACCACTTTTTTGAGATACATATTTGAAAATAACCTTTAAAATTTATTCTCGAATAAAATACCTTCATGAATATATATATACATGTGAGGAAAAATTAAATACTTAGAACAATACATTCCTGTGAAATTGACAAAAATTTGGAAAGAAAAAATCGATCACCATGTGCTCTAAAACAAACCTTCTTATACAATAAATATATTATATTTGGTGTTGCCAACTTCATAATTACAAACTTCAAACATTATTCAATAAATATATATATTCACTTGGTGGACCGTTTGTCATGGAATTGCCCATGTATTATATTTTCCGGAATATGTATTATACAGGTCCTGTTTTTAATGAGAGGTACTTCTTGTATTAAAAGATAATGTTTTTTTTAAGAAAAGGTACTATTTTTAAAAAGTACATTCTGTAAGAAAAAGCCATAAGAGTATGACTTTTTTTACAAAGAAGTACTTTTGTAAGAACATATACTTTTTAAAGCAGTGGTCCGCTTTTTAGGAAAAGGTTATTTTTGAACAAAATCAAGAAAAAAAGGTAATATTTTATTTTTAAGAAAAGGTACTTTTAAGAAGGAATTATTGTAAGAAAAGGTATTTTTTATAACAAGATATTTTTTTGAAGAAACGGTTTTTTTTAAGTAATGGTAATTTTTTATGATTGGTCCTTTTTTCAAGAATAGGTAAATTTTTAAGCGTAGGCAGATAGTAGACATTGTCCTATTAAATGAGACAAAATTAAACCATAGACACAATGTAATATTTAAAAATTATAAAACCATAAGCAAGTATCGAATTTATGCAACAAGGGGTGGGACAACTGCTATATTAATCAAGAATAACATACAATACTACAGTCACGATAACAAAAGTAGATATTTGCTAGATGCTTTAGAGACATGCGCCATAAAGATAACCGTTGACCGCGACAACTTTTTAGCTATTACAAGTGCTTACTATCCGGCCGGCAATATAAATTCAATACGAGCAAACTTGCAAAATCTATTTGATTTTATGAATCTTAAAAATTCAAATAACTACTATGTACTAGCGGGAGACTTGAACTGCAACTACACAGAATGGGGAAATACTGTTACTAACGTAAAAGGCAATAACCGAAAAAAGTCAACATCGAAGTCCATACACTTCCAACATGTTCAGCGAAGCCCGCTTTCCTTAGCCATAATTATGTCATAATGCCTTCCATTGAAGCCAGCACACTTCACAATGGCATGACTATCCCAAAGCCAACATGAAAGAACACAGCCCTCATATACGTCCCTGACTGTACAAATCTAGTAATAATTACCAAATCCTAAAAGTATGCAGAATAATACTGGGTTATAGCATAATACGTTAAAAAAAATTGTTTAAATTTTTTTCATTTAGCCCCCATCCCGCAACCTGCGATAAGGAAATTCGTTCCAATAAACAGAACAATAGATGGTTTATTGGATCGGAATGGACACACAGGACATTTTATTGAACGAGGACAAAATCAACCTGACGAAACTCTATCGAAAATTTACAAATCCCTAACGTAAATACCTGGTTATTGCGAGAGACTGAAGCGTTCCGATATCTATGAAAAAGGGTCATATGAGTTGGCATTAAAATCACACAAAACCCAAGCAAATACAATACCCAGACAAAGTCCAAAGTGACTGAAAGGGATAAATATTGCATATCAAATAAAATACAATGGGTATAAGACTGATGTATGCCAAAAGGCGCATATATGTTGGCACCATGATGACGTAATAGAAGACAATACTATCTTCCCACAAATCAGATTTAAGGGCCACCTATAAACCTATGAAACAGAAATTGGCATTAGCGGCAAACTGTGCTGCGACGGGTCATAATCCTAACTTGGACGACGTTGACATTTTAGCGGAGGAGTCACAGTGCTCACGAAGAATTAGTCTCCACTCTCGAAATGTTGCACATAATTAATAATTTGCTACCTCATTTTAATATACGTATGACCACGTCATTATTCTCTTTGCTCTGATAGTGCTCCGCACCCACACAAGACTACTACTATTCGCTGCCGCTACATCAGTGTGTATTTTTTTCGCAGTGTGAAAATCTGTGCTTCGCAGTCGGACAAATCTGTGTTCTATATAGGGGTGGGTCACCCTTATCATTTAGGGGTATAAAAAATAGATGTTGGCCGATTCTGAGACCTACCCGATATGCACACAACATTTCATACAAATCGGTGCAGCCGTTTCGGAGGAGTTTTACGCCAAACAATCTGTGTGATCGCAGTCGAACAAATCTGTCTGCCATGGCTTAACGAGCTAGACACTACTGAAGGTGATGTGAGTTCGAATCTTATAGCTAATTCTCAATGAAAAATATTTTCCTGATTTCCTATCAAATGTCATAACCTAATCTGGGGTTGGTTGTGGGTTACAAGAGGTATCAAGTCGGCCAACCGGTCATCCGTCCAACTTTTAGATTAATTACACAGTAGCATACAGTAGCTTTTAGCTTTTAGCAAAATATTGCCTAGTACCGAAGTTCATTACGATCGGTTGTGGCCTACGAGAGTTATGGTGACAGTCAACCGGTCATCTGCCCAATTTTTATGTGGGAGGTACCAGAATGGGTATGACAAACCCGCTCACTTCCACAGGATATTGTCCAGTACAAAATTTCATAAAGATTGGTTCGGTTAAGCGGGTATTCCTTGACGAACAAACAGACGGCCAAACAGCTTTTGTATGTAACACACCCTTGTGTTAAGCGGCTATTGGGGTATGATGACGTGAAGCTCTACATCTAATTTGATTAAAGTGGGAAGTGTTTTACCCGATTTATCGGATTGTTTACAAAACTTTGCTAATCATCTTTGTTATTCTAAAGAGCTTCAGCAAAGGAGTCTGTAACAATACGAGCGGAAATACGAAGCAAATTTCTCTGACATAAAATGTTATTCTGGTATAAAACGGGTTAGATTATTTGCTAAATTTATTAAAAAATACACTCAAGTTAACTGATGGGTTTGCATTTACGTGTAGTAGTGTCTCATACCTGTAATAAAGCAAATGGTTCTTGTAAAATCACAATGTTATCAAATTCCGATCACGTGAGCGTGCGTGGACGTGAGTACCGAAAAACCTTCGTGCGCGATGATGCGTGAGTCACCGTTTTCCTTTAGTGAGCGTGATCCAAAACTGACTCACGTGCCGTGCCCATCTCTATAGCCAACTCGTAAACGAAAAGTAGATAATTTTAAAATTTAAATTTAAGTTTAGTAAATTTAAAGTTTGATAAATTTAATAAATTTATAATAAATAAAAATATAAAAACTAGAATTAGGAAACGATTTATGAATGATGCTTTGAAGTGTGATGATAAAGTATGAAAAAAAGTTTCCAATTTGGACTAGATTTTCGTTTGTTTTTTCGTTTTCACAAAATCGTCAAATTGAAAAAGGTATTGACAAAATAAATAAGTTTCACCTCTTTGAACAAAAATAGAGTTTTGCTGATTATGAGTAATCAATGTACCTCTGATTTAAACTTTACCACATTTGCCACCCGCCTGAAATTGAATTTTGCGTCATAAGAAGAATGACTTTTACCTTTACTCGACTTTTCACTTTCATAAATAAATACTTAACGGATGAATAAAATTTTATAAATACTGCGCACTTTCAAATCAAAATACCTGTAAAAAGATTATGCCAAATTTTCGTACTAACAATTTTTGCATGGAAACGATTGTCAAGTGTGGGTTATATAGTTGCTACTGTTTTCTGCTACGGTTGGACAATATGGGTTTCACAAGACCTCTTGTATTCGAATTTTACAAGAACACAATCACAAAATACAAAAGGTTACCATTTGTTACCGTAATTTTAAGAATAAGAAATCAGTAATTTGATATGTTGTTTTTACGATTAAACAGGAATAGTATTATAAACAGGGTTTTACCAAAACACGGATAACAGGAAGCAAGTGTGTTATTGTATAATAAATTTTCTAGTTGAAGTTTTGTACCAAACTTCGGAGAAAAGTTTATAAAATTCATTCAATAAAAATAAAAACACTACAACTTATACTTATATATAACCCAAACAAAAAATCCTTCTCTTAAAGATTGAATAAAATTTAAACTTATCTATAGATTTTCAAGACTCTTGACCGAATTCATTCACCTCATATCTAGCATCACATCAAAGGTATAAACCCGAATATATTTGAACGTTTACAGTTGAAAAACAATTTCGACCAAATTTTTTGAGCAGCTCACATAACTTGAGGAATTTTTAACTCCGATTTTCTGGTATTTTCCTTAACAAAGTTGTGCAAACCGTACAAAATCTGTGGAGCAATTCCTTCAAAAGTCTAAAATGTTTCTTGAAATACAGGGTGGATGATGAAAGCCGCTCCTTGCGAGTAATCTGGATTAATTTTATTTTGTAGATTGATCCTTGGATTTAATACAAAAGGAAAACTGGGACACTGAAAAAAGAATCTGGATTGTTCGCCGCTGTCACTTATCGGAGTCTGTAGTTTTGGTTCAAAGAGAAGAGAATATAGAGGCAAGTTTAGCGGCGATCATCCGAGTAGATGGAACATTACGAGACTAGTGAATAATTTTACAGAGCATGCAACAGTTGCTAGAAGGCCTTATAATCGAACCTCTTCTGTTTGAAGTCTATGTGGATACAACAAGATGGTCCAAGTGCACAAAAAGCTAGGCCGGATATGACCGAGGTACGCAAAAAATTTCCTAACAGGCAGGGACCGTAATGATTACAAGTTATTTCCTAAAAATTGATTTTTAAACATTATTGTTTGATTTTTATAATTAGCTTAGAAGATAATCATTATGATCTGATTTTTTTTATTAATTATTAGAAACATAATGATTATGTTTAGTTTTTTTTTATTGCTGAGACGATAATGATTATGTTTTGATTTAACGTTTATTCTTCACAAAATAATAATTAAGTTTTGAGTTTTTTAGATTGCTTAGAAAATAGTGATTATGTTTTGTTTTTATTTTTTGTTCAGAAAATAAAACAAAATCCTTGAGTTTTATAATTTTGATCAATTATAAAAATTAGTAGAGCATTTGGCTATTGTTCACTACTCATAACATAGGTTCGTCCGACGGCTAATTTTTACATTTCTCGCATTCTTAATTATTTCTTTAATTTCAATTTTAACGTAGAATATGTTATACGGTAAGGTAGGGGTGTTGATCTGGAGCACAAAATTTTGAGAAAATGTTTGTCAACTTTCACCCACTTTTACTTGAATATTAAAACATATTTTAGCAATTTTTATATGTTACTCAGTTTTGGTAATATGTTTTGTTTCGAATTACATTAAAAAAATTATATGTCTATATATAAAAGTTTTATGTAGTTAAGGAAATAAATATTTAAGAGCATGATATTTTAGACTTTTTTCTACATGCCGCTGTTGTTGTTGGTTTGTAAATGCCGCTGTTGTTTTTGTTGTTATTGTGAAATCAAATGATTTTGGCTTTGCTGTGGTTTGTTTATTTATCGAGCAGCGTGTAAATGTGTGTGTGTGTACATTTCGTTTTGTTGGATCGGTCGGTTATTAGTTCGTTTGGACGGGAACATAAAATGAAGGGAGGGGAGCGTGGACACTTGTGTGTGCTTGAAAGTTTACAGATCTTTGCTGTCGTTTGTTTACTTCATATATTTTAATTGCAAAATGACTAACGTATTCTACGTCTGACCTATGCGCCCGTGTTATCTAACACAGGCTTGTTATTTTTTTTTTATAATTTTCTGGGCCGTGAACAATAGCCAAATGCTCTACTGATTTTTATAATTGAACCAAATTATAAAACTCAAGGCATAAGTTTTATTTTCTGAACAAATAATAAAAATCAAAACATAATCATTATTTTCTAAGCAATGTCAAAAACTGAGAACTTAATTATTATTTTGTGAAAAATAAATGCTAAATCAAAAAAAAATCATTATCGTCTGAGCAATAAAAAAAATGTAAACATAATCATTATGTTACGAGTAAATAATAAAAATCAATACATAATCATTATTTTTAAATTTTTTTGATAAAAATGAGGAAAATACAGATTATGCCGGACTTCGATGGTTCATGGAAAAACAATGGATTTTTGTACGTACCACATTGTAATCATTATATATGAATGATTTTTTTGATTACAAATACGGAAATAATCATTATTTTCGGTCCCTGCTAACAGCCTCATTTCAAGAAACTCAACCTCCCATTGGCCACCCAGGTCGCCTGGCCTGGGCTTTTTCTCGTGAGGTTATTGCAAACACGAAGTTTACAAATCGCATTCGGATAAACTAAAATAATCAATTCGAGCTATTTTATCTTTAATACAATTCAATGGGCTTTTAGACGACAAAATTACATGAGATGTCAGGGGACACCAGGTTGAAAAAACTTCCCATTCGGTATATATTATGTACTAGTTAGCTCCAACACGCCTAAAGCACCCGTTGAAAAATACGATAATTTAAATGAATCTTTAAGAAACGGTACTTTTTGTAAAATGATAAACTTTTTTTGAGAATTTTTTTTTATAGAATGTATTTTTTTAAAAAAAAAGTATATTTTTAAGTCTTTTTTTTAAGAATATGTATTATATTTTCCCGAAAAGGTAAATGTTAAAGAGATGTAATTCTTTTATTAAGAGTTAATATTTTTTTTTTTAAAGAAAAGGCAGTATTTTTAAGAACACGTACTTTTGCAAGGAGTATGCATAAGAGTATGCATTTTTTTACAAAGAACTACCCTTTTAAGAACAGGTACTTTTTAAAGAAGTGGTACCCTTTTTAGGAAAAGCTTATTTTATTAACAAAATTTACTTATTTTCAGAAAGGCTACATATCTCAAGAAAAGAAAAGGTATTATTTTATTTTAATGAAAGGTACATTTAAGAAAAGGAAGTCTTGTAAGAAAAGGTATATTTTTTTAAGAGAAGGTATTTTTTGAAGAAAAGGTTTTTTTAAGAAATAGGAATATTGTTTAGAATTGGTCCTTTTCTCAATAATAAGTACATTCTTAAGGGTAGTTACTTATCTCAAGAAAGGTTATTTTGTACACTTTAACGAAAATATGGCTTTTTTAACAAAACGCAATTTGTTGTTAGAAAATGGACTTTATAAGACGACTTTATAAGACGTGCACGTATTTAAAAAAATAATTTTTTTAAGAAAAGGTACTTTTTGTAAGAAAATTTACTTTTTTAAGCAACGGTACTACTTTTAAATAAGGTATTTTTTTTAAGAAAAAGTATTTTTTTTTTAGAAAATTTACTTTTTTAAGAAAATGCTCTTTTTTAAACTTCTCTCACTTTGACTTTTCTACAAATATATACTAAATATTGGTTACACGCTCCAGCTGGAAAACTTCGCATTAAACAAGAAATTTGCCAACGTGTGTTAGTCTAGCAACAAATCAAATCAAAATTCCCAAATATAGTTGATAATACAAGTTTGTAGCATAATAGTACGATAAGGAAATTCGTTCCCAAAGATTGTATAAATTCCGTGTATTACAAACAATTTTATTCCAGTTTCTTAATGTAGCAAAATTCAGCAGCCGCCATATCACACAATAAAAATTAATCCATACAAATTTTCACTATTTTTGTAGCTACATGACGAAAATTGTAGAGTGGTTGTTGGCTTGCAGATTTTTTTTTAATTTTTTTTTTTGCATATCGTAGTCATACTCGTCACCTTGAAAGTGATTTAATGCAGAAAAGTTTGGAGCACACTAAATAAGTTAATGTTTATCGCAATCGTGTCCCTACTCTTTGAAACAAAAATCAAACCGATAATTGTTTTGTATTATCACTTAATTTTTACTTTGTTTTAAACTACCACTTTTTTATATTATGGCGCTTTTGACATAAACTTATCTCATTTAAATGAATGGATTTAATCGGCTGAACTCTGAGAGTGTTCATTCATTCTACTCTAAGTATTTGTTAACAGGGAGTGAATATATAATGGTCACGGGTGACCCACTTAATTTCTAAGACTATTTTTAACTTGCAGTTGATCATCTGAATCTGAATCTCATAACTTTACTACATTTAAGATTCTACACGATAACTCTTATTTAACCTAATTCACTTTAAGCGACAAACTGATACAACTTTTGTATATAATTGAATTCTAAAAAAAATTGACTGATGTCCGAAACAAAACTAAAAACAACATAAATAAATGGGATGCAAAGCCATGGACAAAAAAAATATAAAACTCTCGTATGCAAATAACGTATACGCCACGTTGGCTGAAGCCGGTTCAGCGAGAAAGCATTGAATGTGATCTAACGACAAATGTATAAATAATGAAGATAAAATAAAACAAACGAAAGAACGTTGGACATAAAACTAAAAACATCCCTTCCCAAAAGAAAAATAACAAGAAAAAAAAAACAGCTGAAACATGTGACAGTAAAAGTTTGACAGTTCAGTTCAATTCAGTTCGCTTCAATTTGGTTAAATTTCTGCATTATTTTCGGTACATCGAAAAGCGCTCTGAGCAAACAAAAAAAAAACAGTTCATAGAGACGAGAAACTATCAGCAAAATCAACAGTTTTTCTATGTCCCCACTGCTTCTGCTGTTGTTGATAACAAATAAACGAAACCCCTAAAACACTACTAAAACTACAAGCAAAGAGAAACAAAAAATCAGGAAAATGGATAACAAATTCAGAACACATGGTTTCAATTGACCTCGTTTGTTCAACCTAACACTGCAAAAAGATAAATAGAAAAAAAACAACGTTCATGTAAATTGGAGTCGGATGTTCCGATCCATTTTTGGCTCTGTATTTCTTGATTTGTTATAGGAACTCTCTTCCTCAGAATCCCCTCCGTGTTTGGTGCATTGCATGCAAATACATGATTTTTTTCAAGTACCTAATTGGCATTTCATAAGTGGCCACCAATTGTAAACAAAAATAAAGGTCAGACCAGATAGGGATTCAATGTATGGCTTTTTCAAGTTAAATGTATAGTAAAGGTTAACAAGTCCATAGATGAAAGCAAATTCTGCTACGTGTCTGTTTGTAGAATTGTAAATAATAAGCAGCAGAATCGAAGCAAAAACATGATTTGAACTATGATGCGAAATTCCCATTGTTCAATGTATTCTCCCAATTTCCCTTTCGGATAAATAAAACATTTTTAAGCCCAACTTCACCAAAATCAGTTAAATAATTTCAATTAAAAAGTATACTAAGTTACAATGTGGATCCGGGGCACTTGTTAACTCGCAAAACAAATCAAAATAACCAAAAAAAAAAATACAGGGTTTTCCAATTTGAGTGATATGAGTTCTTTAACAAAAATTACATGTTGTGGCAGGGGACACCCGGTTATATTTTGTACTAGTTAGTTCCAACACGCCTAAGGGGCCCATTGTAAAATACGATAATTTAAATGGATCTTTAAGAAAATATACTTTTAGTTTTTGGTTTAATGTATGAGAAATTCATACTACAAGCTTACAAGTCAGGAACATTTTTCCAATTGCCAATTCCTAACTACGATGCCTGAATTTATGGGCATTTCAGTGATGTTGATACTTAGGGATCTTCGATCGATACTAATTCGCACATATGAATTACAGAATTGAGTTTGTATATATACGATTGATGATCAATTCAGGCACAGTAGTTAGGCATCTGAAGATGAACATGTCACGGAATGTATTTTTTTTAAGTATATTTTTAGGCCCTGTTTGTAAGAATATGTATTACTTTATCCCGAAAAGGTCCTTTTTTAAAAAGAGGTACTTCTTTTGTCTAAAAGCTAATGTGTTTTTAAGAAAATTTACTAAATTTATGATAAAGTACTTTTTATAAGAAAAAGCCATTAGAGTATGGATTTTTTTACAAAGAAGTACTTTTTTTAAGGACAGGCACTTCTTAAAGAAGTTGTACTCTTTTTAGGAAAAGGTTATCTCTTTAACAAAAATTTACTTATTTTCAGAAAGGCTACTTATCTCAAGAAAAGGAAAGGAATTATTTTATTATTAGGAAAAGGAATTTTTGTAAGAAAAGATATTTTTTAAGAGGTTTTTGTTTGAGGCAAAGCTTTTTTTTACGAAAGAATATATACAATTTTAAGAGTAGGTACTTATCTCAAGAAAAGTTATTTTGTTTTACAAAAAAGCCACTCGTTAAAGAAAAGGTATTTTTTAGAAAAGGCAATTTGTTGTAAGATAATGAATTTTTTTAAGAAAATGATCTTATATAAAAAATTACTTTTGATGTGTTAACATCTATACGCGCGCCTCTAGGGCAGTAAACTATAAATTTAATACATACACAAGTGTTAGGTTTGTAAGAGTAAATCATCGTTTGTTTGCTCGTTGCTTGGCAGTCGGTATTGAAAGTGATTATTGGGCGATTTTCATATAATTTTCCCACGCGATTTTCTCCGGAAATTCATAGCCGATTTTATTAATTTTTGGATTAAAAAGCTAGTGCGGGTTTCGACGAAGAGTTTAGGCCAAAAATTAAGGCGATCCGATATCGGCGAGCCGAGATTTAAGTGTTTTAATTTGGAGTAATATTAAAAAAGTGTTTTATGTTGATCTTCGGTTTTGTCTTATCATCATTTGTTTGTTCGTTGCTTGGCAGTCGGTATTGAAAGTGATTATTGGGCGATTTTCATATAATTTTCCCACGCGATTTTCTCCGAAGATTCATAGCCGATTTTATTAATTTTTGGATTAAAAAGCTAGTGCGGGTTTCGACGAAAAGTTTAGGCCAAAAATTAAGGCGATCCGATATCGGCGAGCCGAGATTGAAGTGTTTTAATTTGGAGTATTAATTTGGAGTAATATTAAAAAAGTATTTTATGTTGATCTTCGGTTATATCGTACGAATATAACTATGTATGTATGTATGTATGTATGTACAAGTGTCTGTTGCTTTGCATTCTTTGACTTTTGTGGGAATAAAACAAAAAGTATTGAGCAAGAAAATAATGACACATGTGCTTGCACTGGGTCTTTAAATAATTTTAAGTATTAATATTATTTAACTGTAACGTCATCATATGATTGAACGCTGTTTTCTATTTTCCAATTTAACATTTACGAATGTGTTCATAGAAATCGAACAGGTACCGTGTAGAAAAAATGTGTTAACACATCGCCCGTGAGTTCGAACACTCATTGGATTTTTTTGTAAGAAAATTTTCTTTTTTAGCAAAGGTACTTCTTTAGCATAAGGTATTTTTTTAAGAAAAGGTACATTGTTTAAGGATATCAATAAGTATTTTTGACGTGACAACGTCTTAAATTAGGTTGCGGCTGGGAGTCACTTATGAAAAAGTGTAACGCCCGGTAACGTTACGATGAGTCACCGAACACAAGTAAACGCAATGTGTTTACTTGTGTGCCAGAAACGATTTGCTTTGCTGGCTTCTAGTGGCTGTTGGTCGGTGGTGTGAGTGTTTTTGTTTTTTGGCACATCATATATACATATGACGACTGAGCAAGTATGTATGTGCGTATATATGTGCGTGTGTATGAATATTGATTTAGATCAGTCTGCATTGGATAAGGTATTATTTTTTGTTTTTTTTTGTTTTTTGTTTTTTGGCTTTATGATATGTGTAGTGTATGTTTGTGTGTAGAAATTTTCATATGAATTAGGTAGCCAAAACGAAACAGAGAGCTGCGGTCGGCTTTAAAAACGATATGCGAATATGATGAATTGAAATACTTTTTGGTTAGTAAATTATTTTCTTTTGTTTTTAATAAAAGAAATGTTTATTTTTTATAATAAAAGAAATGTTTATATTTTATAATAAAGGATATGTTTATTGTTTATAATGTCACATTTGATAATGTGTTCATAGAAATCGCACAGGTACCTAGATGGTGTTGAAATTACTTCTATTTTCCTAAACCATAAGTTTCAATAAATGTTAAAACATCGCCCGTGAGTTCTAACACTCATTGGGCAAGTGAGTTCATTGCACTCCTATTGTGCAATTTAATTATATTCATATCAATAAATATTCTACCGAGAAAAAGACGTTGTCACGTAAAATCTTCGCCCGTAAAACCGACTTTACAGGCAACAATTTTTTTTGAGAAAATTTACTTTGTTTAGGAAACTACACTTATTAAGAAAATTTAATTTTTTTTTAAACTTCTTTCATTTAGGCTTTTCTAAATTTACTTTTTATCTGGTTCAAAATTACAAAATCTAGAAAACCAACCCAAACCAAAAGTACGTGTGTAAGAGTAAGTGTGCTGGCAAATGAAATTCCATCCTCAGAGTTGTATTTTATGGATTTGCCAGTCTTTCATTTTGGCTTTTCTAAATTTACTTTTTATTGGGTTCAAAACTACGCTATGTAATACACGGCTCCACCTAGAAAACTTCCCTTTAAACCAAACCAAACCAAAAGTACACAATATAGTTGATATTAATGGGTTGTAATAAAGTAGGTAAAAAAAGTTGTTTAAAGTTTATCATTTAGCCCTCATCCCGCAACTTGCGATATGGAACTTCGTTCCAAAAATCAATGAATGTTCGAACTCACGGGCAATGTGTTAACGCACACACATTAGTTAATGTTACGTTGGATAATAAAATAGAATAGTTTTGTGCTGACGGCTCTTTTGCTATTCCACTTTTTTTTCTTACATCTGCTTTAACATTAGATGTAATAATGTTAAAAAATAGCAATATTTAGCTCACTGAAATAATTATTTTTGTTTTGTCATAAACAGAGCAAGGAAAAAGTATTGAATATTATAGAGAGAGATATAAATGCACCATTTCGACAATGTTATTACATAAAACGATACAAATAGCATAAATATTTCAAAAGGCATCACTGTTTACATCAAAATTATGAATGGACCAAGCTATGACCAAAATAGAGTAATACGTTTTGAATCAGTCGCCAGATGTCTCCAGTGCTTTCGAGTTATACAATTCGTTTCATGTGTTCTCTATACCATTCAATACTCTTTAGCGACGACGACCTGCTTGTTTGTTCGCTGCCGCTACATCAATATCATCATAGTTATTTTCAGGCAAAGACAAGTTTTGTACAACAACCACGTATGTGATGCTAACACTGTGTGTTGTTTGCATGTGTTCACTTGAAGGAAATTCAAATGTTTTGTAATGTACGATCACTCACATTTCCATTTGGTTAAAACATCTTTGTGAAAGGTCATCTGCTTCTGGTAAATTCATAACAAAGTTTTCTATCGCAGGTAATTAAAATTGAAGTGTATATTTACCTAAAATGTTATACACTAATGGTGGATGGGTTTTTGAATTGTTTTAACGTATTATTGATAGTCAACAAAAAGAGTGTTGAAAAAATCATTTGGAAATACAGTCATTAGATGACAAAAGAAAGGAATGAAAAAGAAGGTAGGAAGATTAGATAAATGGTTGAACCACAATGATTTTCAGAGAAGTGACATAAGCCTAGGATCAAAGTTTTTCCTTTTTTATTGAACCTCAGATCAGATAACATTGATGAGATTTTGTTGGAAGTTACCAAAATCCAAAATTATAACAGGTAATATCGGAGTCAGCACCATTTAAGTGATAAATTCAAAGTCAGTATTCACCGATAACTACATATGCATTGCATTTGCTCGCGACAAGTTAACGAAGTAGCGTGTCCATTATCCTCAAAGTTGCTTCAATGAAAAAGACTTGTTGGGCTCTATAATTCATACATCCGTGATTCTCATCATATTCACTGAATGATAAAAATGAGACAAGGTAAAATTGTTTTTATATAAAATTGTATCCCTCGAGTATTCCTAATCAAAAATCATTCTCTTAATAGATTTCTTCATCTTAGTTAGATTCTCCCAAATTTCTTCATTTCCAAAGAAATCAGAACAAAGCAAATTTCACAAACGTGGTCTGCTGCGAAACTCGACTTGCCACTCTAATTAGAAAAACAACGGCGAACAGAAG
Organism: Phaonia tiefii; assembly: GCA_963931995.1. Taxonomy (NCBI): domain Eukaryota; kingdom Metazoa; phylum Arthropoda; class Insecta; order Diptera; family Muscidae; genus Phaonia; species Phaonia tiefii. Next base: position 220,670,475 of record OZ008368.1, on the reverse strand, counting down.
CACACAAAAAAAAAGACAGTGAGACCGATTTAAACTGGTTCCAGGAGAAAAAAAAATTTCGAAATTATTGCGTTTTGATTAATTCCGTCAGAGAAAAAAAGTAGCAATATTATTATATTATTAACCAGAATTTAAACTTTCGTTTAGGAGAAAAAAGAAACGTAAAAAAATGGAGTAAATAGAAATTGTAAAGTGTTTCATATATATAAATTGAATTTGAGAATCTGGAAATATTAGAATTGTTGAGACTTGCACTTGTAAAACGTGATCAAAAAGCGCCGTATCTCGGGTTTAAAAAACTACTGACGCGAAGTATATTAATATTTAATAAAAATCGGTTTAATAATACTCGGGTTTAGAGTAGTGCATCGCAGTTATCACAGTGGAGAAATTATTTCTTGTGATTGAAGGAACTATTAGAAAGTAAGTGTAGTTAATGAAAAAATAAATACTGTCTAATCCTCGCCACTGTGATAGTACGAAGGAGTGAGGAACATATCCAGTGTACGGTTTGGACGAACTTTGGTGACAAGAAAATATAAAAAAAGAAAATACTAGACAACAACACTGGACGAATAACTGTGTGATCATATAAAATTATCTTAGGGCAAATATACATCTTTACATATTCTCTCATCACTCCTAACAGCGACGATCTGGGAAGCTTTTCATCATCTCTGCGAGTAAGTCTCTCTCTAATTTATTTGGTAATATGACACTATGTTAGCTCAAACAGGCATGCAAATCCTCTGTTAACTAGTTGACAGTAGTGGAGAAATTAATGCCTACCAATGAACGGTCTGGATTTTTTTTGCATGCTATGAATTATTTGACCTAAAATAGGTTGTGTGTAATTTTATATGTGATCATTTATTAAAATTGTGTTTCACACAATGTGTTTTCACAATTAACAATTTAAATATTGTAAAATTTTACGAAATTGGAATTTTATAAAGAAATAGATAAAGAATTTACGAAACTATTAGTGTCTAAATGGTAATAATGAAAAAACAGTTTCTTAAGAAAAATTATTCACCACTGACCTACAGTCAAAATCTGCGACCATTTAACATTTCGAAGAATTATAATATAAAAGAAACCTTGTGAAAAAAACCATTCTTTAATAGAGATGCATGCTATGAAAGATGATTTATTCGAAAGCGATTAGTACGTTTTATGAGTGCAAATCAGTTTTAGTGTATTTTCAATTTACAATATGTTAAACATTTAAGATTTCATTAGGTTACTTATTAATGAAAATAGTTATTAGTTTTTAGTCAATCATACACTGTTAGACTTTAACGTTTCAAGTCATATCATTTTGTTGCAATGATTGGTATTACCAAATTTTAAAGTGAATTAATTGCGATGAATTTTTTTTAGATGTACGATTCATTGCAGATTCTCATTCTATTGAATGGTTATAAAATAAATTTCTAAGAGTGAATAAATTTAATTATGTCAGAATAAAATTTTGAAGTCTTATCCTTTGGGGTTGATGAAACTATGATTTCGCTTTTGGGTTCTTCGTCAACAAAATATGTGCGCCGAAGAACGTAGGAATGGGTGGATTTTGAGCATAGGGGTCTTTCATCTTCCCCGAGAAAATCTGTGTACGCCCAACTTTGATTTCAAACTTCCGAAACTCTTATTATTTACCAATCCAGTTGGGGATACAATAGATTTAGTTTTACCAGTCCATTTTCCACAAATTGTAAGCCTCTTAAATTAGGGACTCTTTAATAAATAATGATAATAGTAATTTGGGTTGTCCGGGTCAAGAACCTCCCCAATCACTGAAGCTTAGCCGCAAATACCAGTCCCGTCGACCAAGTGACATGCCGAGTTGTAGTTGAAAGGGTTAGAGTTGACTAGTGTGATGGCATTACGATTCTATGTAATTCCCTGAGACTAGTGTTGACATGAGTTACTAGTGTAAAGATCAGAGGAATATTTGTAAAATTGCAGGGCGGAATACATGATTTTTCTCGGTCTAATTCGATCTCAAAATAAAAATTTTTCGTCCACTACAGTTTTTAAATTCTTTATATTAAATTCACCTGCCTGTATGCCGAAAAAAAATTGGATTGCTTTTTAACCCTTTTCCCGTGATCCAATCAAGCTGAAACTTCGCAGGCAAACTAATGGTGACGACAAAAAGGAACTGTCAGAATATGGGCGGGATTGGAAAAAGGGGCGTAGTACCTCACATACAAATTTCGAATTAAAAATCCATTATTTCTGCTCCTGTTAACGGTATTTGAACAAAACAACAAAAGATGTGTAAAATAAGCAACCATTTGTCATATACAAATAATTTATTGTCAAAAACTATGTTTTTACGGGTTGGTTTTTATATTTAATTTATATTTAATGCAATCGATACAATTAAGTTCTGAATAAAACGTCTTTCGAATGACCTCCACGTCTTCTTTTGCAGGAACGAATTCAGGGAACCCACTTTTCGAGCACTCTTCCCACTACCTCAAGTCGTATGTCATGAATAGCACGTTCAATATTAACTTGTAAAGCTTGAAGAGGATCCGGTTTATTGCTACAGACCACTGAATTCAAATAAACCTACGAGAAATAGACTTATGGTGTTAAATCACAACTTCTTGGAGGCAATTTAATGTAACAATTTCTTGAAATAATCGAATCCCCAAACTTTTCTCTCAATAATTCAGTTGTTGCACGTGCTATGTGGCACGTACCCCCGTCTTGTTGGAACCAGATGTTGTCAAGATCGACTTCTTCCAATTTCGGCCATAAAAAGTAGGTTATCATCGATCTATACCGCTCTCCATTGACAGTAACGGTGTTAACAGCTTCGTTTCGAAAGCAGTACGGACCGATGATTCCACCAGAACAAACACTACAGCAAACTGTCCATTTAGGTGAATGTAATGGTTATTCATGAATAATTTGTGTATTTTCTTCCCACCAGAATCAATTGTTTTGTTTTTTCACCGCACTACTCACATGAAAGTTAGCCCCATCGGAGAAGATGATTTTCTTAAGAAAATCGGTATAAATTTTAAGTTGTTCTAAGAAAAAAATCAGCAAATTCATGACGTTTACGGTAGTCCAATGACTTCACTTCTTGAGTGATAACTATTTTATACGGATGCAAACCCAAATCATTCCCCAAAATTCGCCAGGTTGCGGTTTGAGACAGTCCCAATTGGTGACAACGTCTTGGAATCGTCAAATTGCGGTCTTCAGCGACACTTACCAGAACGGCAGCAATATTTTCATTACTTCGAGCGGTTCTTTGTTTTATTGGCACTTGTTCATTATGGTAAGAAAATTTACGCTCGTAATTTGCAACAATTCGACGAATATCGAGCACAGGTGGACAATTATTACGACAATAAAATGACAAAAGCGCACGAAAAGTTACAATTGAAGAACTATTATTTTGATAAAAAAAATTTAATAATTTGTAAAAGTTGTTCTTGTGTATGTCTCTTCATGATGAAATTGTAAACATTACTGAAGACAATGAAAAAAGAATGACAGGTCATGACATACTACAAATGGCCGGAACGTCACTTAGGAATCATATCTCTCAAATTGGACAACCCTTCATTTGCTGGACCATTTTTCTCTCGAAGTTTTCCAATCTCGTCTATATGCAGTAGTATCCAGCATAAAGAAAGCCAAGCAGATAGTCTGATATAGCTGGATCTTTGTTTTCGAGAAAAGACGATGAATGAAGTACACGATTGCTCGAAATAACAATTATCACCAAATATAATTTAAATATAAATATAAAATTATAAAATTCGTTTATTACCTCGAAGTTATAACGGTTATCAACTTTCACGTAATACGACCAACGAGTCGACGTTCTGGTGATTGCAGTCTTTAGCTTTGACGTGTCCTGATTTACAATCCGTACAATGCTACGAGGGCGGCTCAATAAGTCCGTGAGTTTTCGAACTTCCACCGTAGTTATATAAAATGCAACACTGCTCCTATCAAGTACCATCTGTTAGTAGACTACTGTCAAATTTTAAGCAAGTTCCGTCACTGACTTTGCGCTTAACAGCTGTTCAAAACATACAAGCTGGTGCATTTTTTTTAAAATAGAATAAAGTGAATTCCGAGTGCTCATTAAACATTATTTTGAGAAAAAAGACCGCCAATTAAACCCAGTAAAAGCTTGATAAATACTGTGGGGACTCTGCACCATCAGATTTCAATGGTAAAAGAGTGGTTTACTGACTTTCGTTGTTTTCGCACGAGTACATATGACGCTGAACGTTGTGGACGGCCAATTGAGGTCAATACACCCGAAAATGTCGAAAAAAAACACGATATGTTGTTGGCCGATCGAAGAGTAAAAGTGCTTGAAATTGTTGATGGCATAGGCATTTCATGTTTTCGATTTTAAATTATCATTTGGGTTTAAGAAAACTGTCTGTAAGATGGGCTCCGCGTTTGCAAAATTTCTTGAATTGGGCTCCGAATTGGTACCTCATCCGCCATATTCTAAGGATTTAGCCCCCAGTGAATATTTCCTATTTCCAAACCTAAATAAAAGGCTCGGTGGAAAGAGATCTAGCTCCAACGATGAAATTATTGATCAAACAAATGCCTCGAAAAATCCCATTTTTTTGAAGGGATACAAAAATTGGAGAAACGTTGGACTAAGTGTACTGAGGTAAAAGGAGATTATTTTGGAAAACACTTTTTTTTTGCTTATTGATTCGCATCGTATATCAATCGTCAGCATCAATAAGCAGCATTTGCGGTTTGCTGCTGATACTTTTATTTGTGATATCTAGAGCTATTCTCGTTATCATCTCCATAAAGATGTTGACAAAATTGCATGACATAGTGCCGCCTTGTCCGATGTATCGCTTCCTGTCAAATGGTGCGGTAAGATATATGGCAATTGTCACTCATTATCAGTCAGGGTCAATCTGTAGAGGCTCGTGAGCTAAGTAAGGAAATAAGTTGAGGCATAGCTTTGAAACCAGTTCTATTTTTCAGGCTCTTCGCTGAATTTCTTTAGTATTCGGCCAGTCGTTGATTCACACTAATAATATTAAGTCTTCAAAAACTGTTTTTGGTGTTTCACATATTACGCTTAACGCGGGACGTTGTATGCAAAGGATCATAAATTCCATGGCAATTGATTATTTAAATACAGGACATATTATACTGAGGCTCCAATCGCAGGACTTGCGTTCTACTAATCGGCTCCTGGGCGGCGCTTTTCCTCGGACAAGTATTTCAATACAAATGGTCCCCAATATAATCTTCTACGACTAGATTTCTGTTCTCATCATAGTAGAAGTGAGCCTTGCGGCCTTGCAATAGGTTCGATTGTCGCTTCTCGGCCTACTTAGGCGGTGTACATCTCATAATATCTCCTTATAACCCTTTGTAGTAGTTTACGTTGCAACTAAATGAAACATTGTCATAAGTGCCACTTTCTTTTCATAAATTGCTGTGCCACACGCCTCGTCGTATCGCTGATGGTCCGTAGGCAGGTTCTCATTAACAGGCACGGACATTGCAGCTGTTTCTATAGAGTCTGCAACGCGTTTGCACCATGCTTCAGAATCATCCAGAGGGACACGTTTTGCGCTACCATTTGAATGCATTTATTTGACTAGGTTATGGTTACCTCTGGCAATTGCAGCTTTGTGATGCCCAGCTTTCCCTATCTGGTTTTGACTGATTTCCCTTCTCCTTACTCAATTAAGGAGTATACTATTAATTTTGTTTGCCCTAAGGCTGGATATGTTTGAGAATAAACAGAAATCCCAAACTTGCTTCCAATATTCTCCCCATTCTGTTTTGTAGAGTTACACTAATTGGCCTCTAGTAGCTCATCACAATCCGCAACTAATTTGTGCTTCTTTCATAGTAACTATAAGTATACTAAACATAACAAATACTTTCCCTACTACAACCACGTCCTGCCTATCGCATTTGCTGTTATTATTTTCGAGGTCATCTGCAAGTTGGATACAGGCAACGGGTCAGTGAAGGTTTCATTTATTGCAGGTACGTATTCATAAATTGCTGTCCTTGTAACCTTGGCAGGGGTCGCCAATAAATAGGGGGTTGTATGCTTTCTCGTTTCATATTTTGTTTTTTAAAAATAGACAAAAAACTGAAGGCCCATGTATTAAAAATCGCATGAGTAGTATATTTTTCCACAGCACAGTACAGATATTTTCAATTGCAATAGCGACCGACCAAGCACTACAACCACATAACACACAGAATATCTTACTAAAGATACCACCAACAGTGTATTTTGTAAAAAAAAATATCCAATGAATGTTCGAACGGTGCCTGTTCGATTTCTGTGAACACATTAGTAAATGTTACATGGGAAAATAAAAAACAGCGTTCAAACATATGATGACGTTACATTTAAATTATATTAATACTTAAAATTATTTAAAGACCAGTGCAAGCACTTCTGCCATTATTTTCTAGCTCAATACTTTTTGTTTCATTCCCAAAAAAATCAAAGAATGCAAAGCAACAGACAATTGTATATACATATATACATTGTTATATTCGTACATACGCTACACAAGTACACAAAATTTTCGTTGCTCTCTTGTTATCTCATTTTTATATACGTATAATACTAAGACGGGTCGCTGCCTATGGACAAAAAAATAAGTTTCAGTTTGGCACCCCTAGTTTGAAAGGTTAGCCCAAGAGGATCTCAAAACAAAAACAAAAATTTTGCCACGCCCCAAAATACCGCCCTTTTTGTTTTTTATGTCCTGTGTCGCCATTTGAAGTCCGATCGGGACATGTGACATATCGTTGTTCATGGGTTTAAAGCAACTTTATTTTCTTTATAGATCACATTCAAGTTAATTGCTTAATTCAAAAAATATTTTTTTATTTTTGTTCCTACCCACCCTAAGGTACAACAATTTTTATATTTTATAAAAGCTGCGTAAAAATAATGAACATTTTGCTTTTGATGCACTTAGTTTAATGCATAAACAAAAAAGTTAACGGGTCTTAAAGTTATCGAAATAAGTCAATAATCCCAGTTTCAGACATTTCATACCTATTGTATTGTATTTGTAGAAGTTGTAAATGAAACTGCCACGAAAGTAACCGATGAAATAAGGATGGATTACATATTATCTAAAATAAGAAGCCGCGAACAATATAAACGACTAGACTCGTGGCAGGATTTAATATAATTTGGTTATAAAACACTATTTTAATGCCAATGTATATAGAAATGAAACACCTTTATTATTTCTTTACAACACTTTTTCATTTATAAACGTTTTGTCAAATAAAAAACAGAAAAAAAATTTTCTGAATTTTCACGGATTCTGACGTGAATTTAGCTAAAATAAGCGATTTTTGATACATTCCGATAACTTTAAGACGCGATAGCTTTTTTGTTTATGCATTAAAGTAAGTGCATCAAAAGCAAAATGTTCATTATTTTTACGCAGCTTTTATAAAATATGAAATGTTGTACCTTAGGGTGGGTAGGAACAAAAATAAAGAAAATAGTTTTAGAATTAAGCAATTAATTTGAATGTGATCTATAAAGAAAATAAAGCTGTTTTAAACCCATGAACAGCGATATGTCACATGTCCCGATCGGACTTCAAATGCCGATACAAGACATAAAAAACAAAAAGGGCGGTATTTTGGGGCGTGGCAAATTTTGTGTTTTTTGTTTTGAGATCCTCTCGGGCTAACCTTTCAAACTAGGGTTGCCAAACAGGACTTTTTTGGCGACCCACTCTAGTACAATACGTCATTATTCTCTTTGCTCTGAAAGTGCTCCGCACCCACATTTTATTTGACTTACCTTTCACAATAATAAAAAAATCTACCCGTAAAAAATATAGTTTTCGACTATAAATTCTTCATATATGACCACGCCCCTTTGTCCAATCCCGCCCATATTTGCAGCAGATCTTAGAATATGTAAACCTAACCAACATACACAATTTTGTTCAAATACCGTTATTAGGAGCAGAAATAATGGATTTTCAATTTGTGATTTGTATGGGAGGTAACACGCCCCTTTATTTAATCCCACCCATATTTTTGTTGTCGCCATTAGTCTGCCTGCGAAGTTTCAGCTCGATTGGATCACAGGGAAAGGGTTAAAAATCAATCCAAAATTTTTTCGGGATACATACATGCATACAGACAGGTGAAGTTAAGATAAAGAATTTAAAAAGGCGTTCAATCATATGATGACGTTTCATTTAAATAATATTAATACTTAATAACACTTAAAAATATTTAAAGACAAGACACATGAATATACATACATTGTTATGTTCGTACATACGCTACACAAGTACGGTTGCCACAGTTGGTAATATCCAACCAAAATTGGTAACATTCAAACGGCTTGGTATTATGGTAACATTTTAGTCATTTTGATAACCTTTTGAAACGAAATAATTAGTATAAGAAAAATCATTTGATTTCATACTTCTATTAGAAAAAGGTTTAGTAGGTGACTGATGTCACTGAAGCTCATCGGACAATCGGGCATATTCTTTTGTCCTTAGAAGGCGGATGAGCCAAACATACGTGCCAACGGCGGATAGAATCTAAAAGAAGAAAATCCAGGTTCAACATATCGCATCCTGGTCAGCGTCTGATCCATAATGGGCGGCTGCAATCGAATATCCTGGCAGTAGGTAAAATGCAAAAACCCGGTGGGATGGGTTTGCCTCGCGCCACCGTTCATAATGGCAGTGAAAATACAAAAACGAAACAGAAAACATAAACAACCCCTATTTCTTGACGACCCCCGCAAACGTTATAAGGACCACGATTTACGGATATGCACTTGGAATGTAAGAACTCTATATAGATCCGGTGCAAGTATCCAACTGGCACATGTCCTCGAAAGTTATAAAGCTGACATTACCGCTATCCAGGAAATGCGATGGACAGGACATGGCTACACAAGAAAAGGAAACTGCGAACTTGCAATGAAAAAAAACATGAATTTGGTTGCGGATTTGTAGTTGGCAAAAGACTGCGACATCTAGTCTCTAGGTTCAATCCTGTGAGTGAACGAATAGCCACAATCCGCATAAAAGCGAAATATTGTTATATTTCTCTAATTTGTGTGCATGCCCCGACAGAAGAGAAAGATGATGATGCCAAAGACATATTCTATGAGCTCCTAGAGGAAACGTATGACCGCTGCCCTGGCCATGACATTAAGATTGTACTAGGAGATTTTAATGTCAAAGTAGGAAGGGAGAATGTATTTAATCCAACTATTGGCAATTTCAGTCTACATGCTGACAGTTCCGACAACGGAATTTGCCGCGGCAAAAAACATGGTCATTAGTGGTACAAGATTCCAGCATAAAGACATCCACAAGGCTACTTGGGTATCCCCTGATCAAAGAACTAGCAACCAAATTGATCACGTGGTAATTGATGGAAGGCACTCATCCAGTGTAATGGACGTACGAGTGATCAGAGGAGCTAACATCGATTCTGATCACTACCTGGTAGCAACAAAGGTTCGCACAAGATTAAGTAGAGCGAAAATCGTACGAAACCAGAAGCAGAAGAAGCTGGACATCGGAAAGCTGCAATTACCAGAGGTAGCCACAGCCTACTCAAGGAAGCTCTCGCAACTTTTGGCACAGAACCCACCCCCTCCCGATGACGATCTTGATGCGCAGTGGAAACCCATTTCCGACTCTATAAAAACTGCTGCAACAACCGTACTTGGTTTCGAAAAACCGCTTCGCAATAAACCGTGGTACGATGAAGAGTGTCGCATAGTAAATGACGAAAAGAACGCTGCACGTATGGTAATGCTTCAGTCAATTGCAACGCGAGCTGCAACTGAGCGGTATAGGGAGCAAAGAAGGAGGTAAACCGTCTCTTTAGGCGTAAGAAACAGCAGGGGAGAAACCGCGAGAGTGAGAAAATTGAGACATACAGAAGGAAGTACGAAGCCCGAAAATTCTACCAAAAAGTTAAAAACGGAACTAATGGACATGGTTCAGGGCCCCCCTTCTGTAAAGACAAGGACGGAAATTTCGTTGCAGATGTGCAGAGCATGTTGGGAATATGGAGAGAGCATTTCTCCGCGCTACTAGTACCTGAGATATCCGATGACGATGGGACAATCGATCACAATATGGACGACGACGTCGATTGCCCCCCTCCTAACCAAGACGAGGTCAGAACAGCTATTGCTCGGCTTAAGAACAACAAAGCCGCAGGAGCCGATGGATTACCGGCGGAGCTGTTTAAGGCTGGCGGCGATGAGCTGATAAGGTGCATGCATCAGCTCATTAGCAAAATTTGGTTAGATGAATGCATGCCCGGCGATTGGAGTCTCAGTGTACTATGTCCCATATTTAAAAAAGGTGACCCGAGTATCTGTGCCAATTACCGTGGAATAAGCCTTTTATCCATAGCATACAAGGTTCTATCAAGTATAATGTGCGAAAGACTAAAACCAATTATCGCTGACCTGATTGGACCATACCAGTGTGGCTTTAGGCGTGGAAAATCGACAACTGACCAGATTTTCACGCTATGCCAAATCCTGGAGAAGACACACGTATAACAAATCGACACCTATCATCTATTTATCGATTATAAAGCAGCCTTCGATAGTCCGATACGGGAGAAACTCTATGAAGCAATGTCTGAGCTTCGTATTCCTGCAAAACTCATACGCCTTTGCAGGATGACCTTAACGATCACCAAATCCGCAGTGAAAGTTGGTAAGGATCTTACCGAACCTTTCGTAACTAAGCGAGGCCGCAGGCAAGGTGACACCCTATCGTGCGATCTCTTTAACATCTTAATGGAGATCGTTATGAGAAAAGCTGCAGTCAACATGAATAAAACCATCAGCAGCAAAAGCCACATGCTGCTCGCGTATGCTGATGATATAGATATCATTGGGCGCACAATTAGAGAAGTTACTGCGGTTTTTTCGAGAATTGAGAAGGAGTCAGCAAAAGTGGGTCTAACGGTAAATGAGGACAAGACAAAATTAATGGTTTCAACGAACAGGGCCTCCACGCGATTAGACCAAAGCGTGAACATTGATAACCGTTATAACTTCGAGGTAGTGGACGAATTTATATACCTCGGATCTGCCGTGAACAAAAACAACAACATCAGCCTTGAGATCAAACGGAGAATTGTGCTTGCGAATAGATGTTATTTTGGGCTAAGCAAGCACTTTAGAGATAAAGCCCTCTCTCGAGTAATAAAAGTCCAGCTGTACCAGACTCTCATTCAACCTGTCTTGCTTTATGGCGCAGAATCCTGGGTCCTATCGCAAGCAGACGAAACATCTGTAGGAGTCTTCGAGAGAAAAATACTCCGAAAAATGTATGGCCCTATAGTGCACAACGGCGAGTATCGGCGACGCATGAATCATGAGCTGTATGAGCTTTATCCTGACATTGACATAGTTAAGCGGATCAAGATAACGCGATTGCGCTGGCTAGGCCATGTCAGTAGAATGGATGAAGATGAACCAGCGCGAAGGGTTTTTGAAACCGAACTCGAAGTAAGACGAAAAATAGGAAGACCAAGACCCCGCTGGAGGGATCAGGTTGACGAATCCCTACGTACGCTTGGTATTGCCAACTGGAGAGATAAAGCAAAAGATCGAACTGGTTGGCGAAATATGTTATCTTCGTTTTGTAAGGTCCCTGACCCCCCGGGGTTGTCCGAGACCGGATAAGTAAGTATTAAAAAATTTGACGAAATGTGATTTAAAATGTTACTTACAAACAAAAGAAAACGTGAAGCAGTGGCAACACTATTTGGGAGAATTGAATGATTAAGGGCCTAACCAAAATACGCGCTTGGCATCGTTCGCACTAAATAAACAAATATATTCGTCTCTTTCGCACTAACGAACTCTTTGTGCTTTGTTTGGTCTGAATATAACAGTGTTAGAATACTTGTGCACTAAATAATTTTGCATTACAAGTAAAAGGCAATAAAATGCAAAGAAAGTGAAGATTATGTTTTGTTATGTCATATTTTATGTTTTGCTTCGCACCCACACAATACAACTATTCGCTGCCGCTACATCAGTGTGTGTGTTTTTTCGCAGTTTGACATCTGTGTTTCGCAGTCGGACAAATCTGTGTTCTATGTAGGGGTGGGTCACACTTCTCATTTAGGGGTATGAAAAATAGATGTTGGCCGATTCTGAGACCTACCCGATATGCAAACTAAATTTCATACAAATCGGTCCAGCCGTTTCGGAGGAGTTTAACGGCAAACAATGTGTGATCGCAGTCGGACAATCTGTGTGAGTGCAGTCGGACAAATTGTGTTTGGATGTATTCACTATGTGAATTTAGGCCATACCCGCGCCTATAGATGTTAACACATCAATAATAATAATAATACTTATTATGTTAGCACAGAATCCTCGGCAGAAATTAGGAGTGATGGACGGCTCCACAAAAAATACAGACCATTTGCAATCGGCACCTAAACTCGGCTGCATGGTTCATTCCCAGTACGGCAACTATCGTAAGATCAAGAGGCAACCTCCGTGGTGTGTACTCTTCAATATAGCAGCTAAGTGGCAATAACGTAAGAAGGACTGCAACTTTAAAAGTTAATGAAGGCACATAACTCGACGAGTAGAGATTTGAGGTGAAATATTAAGTGTGAATTTAGAAGGGTGAAAATTAAAGTGCTTCTCTCGTGCAGAAGTCGAGGCGTCATAGAAAAGAATGACGGATAACCAATCTCCTGGCACTGACTTCACTCAAGAGTAGATATTGTTATATGGTGCAGCCACGTTAGTTAGCAGATATCATTACACCAATAAACAAAAGTATATGGTAAGAAGAAGTGGCCATCACTATACCGAAAAAGGGTGACCTAACGCTGCACTTTGGGTGTTTTCTATTATTCTCCAAGTTTTGTTCGTTTGCATTGGAAATAATTGGTTTCTTGGCGGCTTGTTGGATCAAAATGAAATTTCGTATGGTCGTAGAAGAGGTGCAGTGATATTTAAATTCTTAAATTGTAACTCAACAGACTCTACTGGAGCCAAACAGTGGGACCACAAATGGGATAATCTCGGCCAACAGAAAAATCTAAACCGTTGTCAATCTTTGAATTTTTCGTAGAAGAGGTGCAGTGATATTTAAATTCTTAAATTGTAATTCAACATGCTCTACTGGAGCCAACCAGTGGGAGCACAAATGGGATAGTCTCGGCCAACAGAAAAATTTAAACCGTTGTCAATCTTGTTTTAGTGTATGGAATTCATTTTTCTTTTATTCATGTTAAAGCTAATTCAAGTTTATTAAATATAGCTTAATTAGTTTTAAAAAAAATAATGGAATTTAAATGCCCCCTGCTCGTTGATGCATGTGCGGAATCTTACCAAAAAGCTGTTCATTACTGCTTGGAGAGTTGAGACAGGAATAGCCGCAATTGTTTCTCGAATTGATTGCTTTAGCTAATTCAAATTTGTTGGTTTTGCTTTGTAGACTTCCTGTTTGCAATAACCGCACAAAAAAAAAATCAGGTGCAGTAAGGTCAGGCGACTTGGGGGTGGAGTTTCTGGATATCAGCATATTGGGAAATTTTCGTCACAATTCTATCACAACAGGCCGGGCTATGTGAGGAGTTGCACCATCTTGCTGAAACCACACAGAGTTGAAACAAATTCTTATTCGGCGCAATTATGGATAGAAAAACTCTCTCAACCTGCTCAAGTAACGGTCCCCAGTAACCGTATCGGTGTGACCGTTTTCTTCGAAGAAGGTGGGCCCTACAATGCAACGTGATGAAACTGCACACCACACTGTGACACGAAGTGAATGCAATTCCGTCTCATGGAGTATCTGTGGGTTGGAAGCACTCCATACTCTACAATTTTGTTTGTTTATGTTTCCGTTTAAATCGAAATGGACCTCGTCAGTTAATTTCAAGCGAACCGGCAAGTCTGCTGCATTCAGTTTGTTGGCCATTTGAATTGTATATGGGAATAAGACCAAATCTTTGTGCATAATTGACTGCAATGACTGTCTGGTTATACCCATTGGAGCAGATAAGCTTCTTGTCGAAACTCTAGGACTGTTTTGTATGATAGTAGCTACAGCAGCTATTGTTTCCTCCATCCGAACTGAAGGGTTTCGATGGTAAGGTCTTCTGTTGAATGTCCCATGCTCGGCAAAATTGGACCGAAACTACGGACTCCAGTGCGCGATAGCGACGCACAATCCAAATTCTTGTTTCAGTATGCCAGTCATCCATTTTTGCTAAATCTAAAAATCAGTCTGCAAAACAAAAAAAAATTAATCAGAGTCATTAAATAGAAAAGTTATTAAATTTTTTTTTGGTAGCGGCTTTCATCAGCCACCTTGTATGTTAACCCTTTCGCGGACACAATTTTTTCGGAGTGGGTCAATTTGCACAAGAACATGACGTTCATGCACGTCGAGCGATTCTGGGAAATCCCGAAAGTAGCTAAATTAGTAACTGCAAACAAATGGTTTTTTTTCAAAGTTTCGTACACACTACAATAATAAATTGTAGTTCTTGTGGGACACGAACCACACACAAACAATATAAAACCATACAAAAACGGACGGGTATGCACGGCTTGACATTTTGTGAACAACAAATTTGGACGTCTCTACACGTCATGTCCCGCAAGAAAACAGTTGTTGGACGTCTATACACGTCGCTGTCCGCGAAAGGGTTAATGTAATATGTTTACGTTATATGTTTGTAGCCGTAGTAAAGACCTATAAAAACATGTAAATATGTATATTATTACTCTCCTGATTATCGAGAAATTTCGAAAAATCCTTTTATTTGTAAAACGTTTGTTTTTTGCATTTCATTTGACCATATGTTGACCTGATATAAGTCATAACTTCGAGTCGTGATTTTTGAGTCGAAAATTTTGAAAAAGGTTTTAGATTAATAATATCACATTTATTTTATAAAACAAGATAAAGCTGTTGATATATCTATATATAGTATGGTGGTAACCGCATGCATTTAAAATCAAAATCTTCAAAAAAAAAACTCTAAAGTTTTTATGTTGTTTTGGAATCAAGAGGTGTGTAATCACTTTTTTCCCAATTATAATAAAATTTCTCTTAAGAAATATAGATTCATTGTATGGTTTTAAATGCAATACGTTTATGAATACTACAATAAATTTATGAATACTATACTTTTCTGTTTTTCACACAGCTTTCTTCATAGTTTTCGGCACTTGGTATATTTTTACAAAAAATATTACTTAAAAAAAAAACACAGTCAAAAATATTTCGGCTATAACGCTGTCCCACCATTGCTTTAACCTATGTTCGATATCGGCATGTATTCTAAATTCTTACTACGTAGTGCCTTAAAAATATCTCATATTTGGGAAATTTTGAAATATTTGTAGGAATTCTGGGATTGTATTAAGGCATTTGAGTTATAACTCCCACTGCTTCAAGCTGTTTTCTCATATCATTACATTCACTTATTATCATTATTTTCACTTGACGAGGTACTTGGGGTTCCACTGTGTGGGTTCAGTAGGGTCTGCGGTGCTACAAGTTTAGCATTTTAGTGGCCATACTCCCAGTATCTGTTTATATGAATTTTCAAACGGCTTAATTATATCCAATCTTTTGCAGAATCCCCATAATGGGCACTTGTTAAGAACCCGCCAGCCTTGTACACGAGCTAATTTCAAACGTGGGGGAATACATTATGCGTAAGAAGGACGCGGGCTCGCACACATAAACTCGATTCGAACAGTCATACAGAACACTATACATATTTTTCGTAGATTTTTAACGAAAAGAACCAGTGTATATTTCAACTAGTGTTTATTTCGTGAATGGTAACAGCTAGCTCATGTCTGATTTGACACATGATTAGTTTTGTCCTTCCATTGAACGAATATGGTTGTGTATACGCTTGAACAACGCTGGGGAAAATGGGCCTGTGATCGACTTACAGAAGATGCCGATTTTGCCAAAAAAGATGATGAAGTTCAGATGAAGCTCATTTTGATCTTGGCAGGTATGTAAACAAGCAAAATTGTCGCATTTGGGGCACAGAAAACCCGCACACATACACGGAAAAGCCGATGCACCCAAAATGAGTCACTGTTTGCTGCGGTTTTGGTCCAGAGGCATAATTGGGCCATTTTTCTCCGAAAATGAGCAAGGAGTGGCCGTTACAGTCAATGGCGATCGTTATCGGGCCATGTTGAACGAATTTTTGTTCACAAAAATTGACGAGGAGGATATTGGCAACATTTGGTTTCAACAGGACGGCGCTAAGTGCCACACAGCCGAAGCTACACTCGATGGTTTGCGCCCTGCATTTTCAAAAAAAAAATTATTTGGCGGACCCTTTATTTCAAAATTAACCTGAACAATTTGTAAAAGTTATTTAGGTGTCAGTTTAATCATGACGAACCGACATACCAAACTAAACACAAATCACGTGACGGCTATCAATGCGCCTGTCACTGTTTCCGTCTTAAATTATTATATCTTTCACACTTTATGCAGTATGTAACAGTTGCAAACCCCACACATAAATAAATACTTATATATAATTATGTATATGAAATGCATAATTTCATCACCTACTACATATGTTTAAAATGCTCTCCTTTGACCGAGATGTTATTAAGATATTCTCTTTACTGAGTTTATAAATTCGGTAATAAATTTGTATATTTATGAGCGTGGTCAATTCCAAGTGTATTCCGTCGCTCTTTTTCATGTTTTTACGTCTCCATCCTTCCTCTCTACCACGTGACCTAGTTGCCCATCTGTATTGATATTAATTCACCCAACCTAATTGTTCATCTTAACTGACATTAATTAAATTTAAACAATGACCATTTATTTAATATATTTCGTGTCAAACAATCCCGGGCTTTTTTAATGTCTTGGCAATATAATTCCTTAAAGAACATAAACGACGGAAGTAGGGTGGGAAGTTTTTTCATTTCGCTCAAGTGTGTTTGGCTAGGAAGTACAACATCCTGAAATAATGTGGTTTTAATTTTGTTCTTCTAGCTTTAACAAAGATGAATCTTGAGATAGGTGAAAATTTTGGAAAATTAAATAAAGAATTTGGTTTAATAATTTGGTGTTGTAATGTCTGTACTAATTTTGTCCAAGCAATTTTACCACGACACTTTATAACAGTGTTCGTCGGGGTGCAATAGTAGTGTGCGAAATTCTTGTATATGAAATTGTAGATTTGATCATTGCTCCGATCACTATACATATCCGTTCGGAAACGACGGAAATCTGTAGGTACACCAGTAGTGAGTATAGAAACTAGAAATTGCAAAACTCAGAGTTTGTAAGAAGCTTTTCGAATTCACCCATAGGTTGCGGGTATATTCACTTTTATCAGGGGTGCCCAATATTGGCACTCGAATTCATCAATTCTGTTAATGACATGGGTCGCTTCGTGAAGTTGACTATATCTCCAATCTGAAATCTCATCAGCATATATTTGCAATGGGGATGTTATGTGCTCCCATAGAGCTTATTCGAAATATACAAGTAGTCCATTCACTTTTATCAGGGGTGCCCAATATTGGCACTCTAATTCATTATATCAGTCAATGACATGGGTCGCTTCATAAAGTTGACTATATTTCCGATCTAAAATGGAATCAGCATATATTCGGGATGGGGGTGTTATGTGCTCCCATGGGGCTAATTTAGAATATATAGGTAGTCTATGCACTTTTATCAGGGGTACCCAATATTGACACTCGTATTCATTATTTCTGTCAATGACATCGGTCGCTTCATAAAGTTGACTATATCGTCGACCTTAGATGTAATCAGGATGTATATAGGCTTCGCTGTGCTTCTGCGGGGTTAGGCGGTTAGAAATTAGAAGTGCATTTACCTTTGTCATGGCGACCTAGGTTAGATGAAAAAGACATAGGTCAGTTTTTTACAAAAAAAAAAAAAAATTGTTTCTATATATGCTATATTCATCATAAATGGTTCCAAAAACGCATTTTCCAAACGTTCCAACGGTTCCAAAACGTTTTTTCTGTACAAAACTTCTTTTTTTTCGCAAAAAATCAGATATCAGAAATTTTGTATAAGTGGTTTGTGTCTTCGATAAATAAATTTATCGGATAAATTTATCTTCACACACTTAAATCGGTTTACAATATTTTAAGACGATTGAGCCATGTCCGTCTGTCTGGTTGGCTGGTCATTACGATAACTGCCGTAAATCTTTACAGATCACAATCAAATTCTGGCTGTGACTATTATTTGTCAATAATGAGTTTGGGATTGAAAATAGGCGTTTTCACCGGCCTCTTCATGTACCCCTCATATAAATAAACACGTTTAGCACAAAATCATATTTCTTTCAAACCTTTCTTCTGGTAGATGTGATAAGGTTCAACATACACACCGGTTAATAATCTGTAAATGCCGACATAACTGGAGGAAATGGGCGAGATTTTCACGCCCATTCTGGCGCCTCCCATACAAAACTGGTTGTTTGTACGGGTTGTCAATCCGATAAATCAGGTGTAACACTTCCGACCTTAATGAAATTAGATATAAGGCTTCACGTTATCGAAGGTCAATCACCGATTAAAATAAGGGCGATTTTGACCGGTAGCAGCAACGATTCGCACAAGATTAAGTAGAGCGAAAATCGTACGAAACCAGACGCAGAGGAAGCTGGACATCGGAAAGCTGCAATTGCCAGAGGTAGCCACAGCCTACCCAAGGAAGCTCTCGCAATTTTTGCCACCGAACCCACCCCCACCCGATGACGATCCTGATGCGCAGTGGAAACAATTTCCGACTCTATAAAAACTGCCGCAACAACCGTACTTAGTATCGAAAAACCGCTTCGCAATAACCCATGGTACGACGAAGAGTGTCGAATTGCAAATGATGAAAAGAACGCTGCACGTATGGCAATGCTTTAGTCAATTGCACCGCGGGCTGCAACTGAGCGTTACAAGGAGAAAAGAAATGTGGTAAACCGTCTCTTTAGGAGTAAGAAACGGCAGTGGAGAAAGCGCAAGAGTGAGAAAATTTAGACATATTGAAGGAAGAACGAAGCTTTCAGAGAAAAATACTCTGAAAAATTTATGGCCCAATAGTTCACCACAGCGAGTATCGGAGACGTATGAACCATGAGCCGTATGAGCTATATCCCGACATTGATATAATTACGCGGATAAAAATAATGAGATTGCGCAAGCTAGGCCATATCAGTATAATAGAAGTAGACAAATTAGCACGAAGGGTTTTCGAAACCGAACTCAAATGAAGACGAAAAATAGGAAGAATAGGTATTGCCAACTGGAGATAAGGCAATAGATCGAACTGGTTGGTGAAATATATTATATTCATTTTGTAAGGTCCCTGACCTTCTAGGCAGGATAAGAAAGTAAGTAAGTTATACAGAAAGAGCACAATTCGAAATGTTTGTTATATGTATAGGCCACTACATATCCTTAGCTTTTAACTGTCGTCTTCCTATCTTGAAACACAGTGAATACCCACAAACTTTGTCGCGTTGAACTTTTGAATTTGGTGATATATGTGATGTATTTGAACCCACGATTCTCCTTATTGACGCAGATATATACACCGTTTGAGAAGGAATATTTGATTTGGTCCCCGTTCTCCCTTGCATGATTTGTTTTCTTCCGAATCATTCCTAAACATTGTTATTGAACATTAGCTCATCACTAGCTTTTATATACTGATTCATTCTAGGTACACCCAAAATTAAACCCACCCTAGTGCACAAGCATTTAATAAACATAAACGTGAGGGTATAAGAAAGAACATTATCCATATCGCAAATATAACACCTGAACCATTACCTCGTATCTTTATGTGTTTGTAAACGCTTGAGAGCATGAGTGCGTACGGGAGACTTTAATGAAGTTTCATCACAAGCCAGGATCTCTAGGTTGAAGCGAACGTTTATTTGTCTGTTGTTGTACAAATGACCACTGCTGCACCAGCAGCCATGACACCCAAACTAACGAATACATGTGTGTGTTAAAAGTACTTATATCGTATGTTTATGTATTGTAAATTGTATGCGCTTGTGTTCAAATATCCAGCAGCTACATAAATAAGCGCATAGATTTATCTTTGTGTGGCGAATGAGAAAGGATTGGGCAAAAGTTTCGAGTTGCTATTAATCGGATGCAAATAATTTCAATGTTGATGCTAAAATGTACTTTTATGAGGGTTTTAGTTTTATTCGTAATTTTCTAAGGAATTCAGAAGTTGCACGTCGTTTGCTATTCCTTCTTTGAGAGTAAATAATACCATATCTAAGGTAGTCCACGAATCCTGGTGTTTGTAACAGCCAGAATTATTGACGATAGGCTCACCTAAATTGATACCGATTGGTTCAGAGCGACTTTTTGTATAGATTATCCTGAAATTTGGTTGTAGTCGCAACTTCGAGGGATGAAATATTTAAGTTCCCACAGTAAAAATATATGTGTTGAACACAGCTGAGAATATATGTATGTACATACGTAGCATTTAAGAAAAATATATAAGAAATAATTGAACATTTCGGGGATTACAGAAAATTGTTGGTGTCCTCAAAATATATCTATATTAAAATAAGTTGTCATATATTCGTCATATTATAACTCGAGAACCACTCAACCAATTTACAAGCCAGTACATGCGTTGGAAAGGAATACTTTCAGTGATGGTTGGGAAAAAAAAAACATCGAAAACTGTCTACGCATTGACGTTTTACGCATACTTTTGAGACGGTGTGTTTTTGCCATATAAAATATGTGAATTCATTAGTGGCCATGATATCATTGAATACTTTTGTTGGCAGTTTTGTTTGTAAGGCTCAAGACCTTCTTAAGAACATAGTTACACTGACCGACAACTTACTTACTGAGTTAACAGACCTCAAACTGACCAGAAGAACCAAGGACCTAAGAATATAAGGAAAACACGTGTCTCCAACTGGTTCGATATTTAGCTTTTCACATCCACCAAACTCTCGCTGGCAATATTCCACTTTGTCTTTCCAGCGGAAACTTGGTCGTCATATTTTTCCATGTTCATCGAGCTTTAGAACTGGTTAATTCTGATCCATTCTGCTGGCATGACCAAGCCAGCATAAACGCGTTTCGTAGATGCCAGGATACAGTTAATACAGCTCGTGGTTCATCCATCGCCGATACTTGACGTTTTCTATTATAAGACCATACATCCTTCGGAGCAGCTTTCTCAGGAACACTCCCACTGATGCTCCAATAAAGTAAAACAAGTTGTATGAGAGTCTGAAAGGGTTAGATATTTGTTTCTCGAGAGATGCCCTTATCTCTGAAGTGCGTGCTTAGCCCGACCTAATGGCTCATGGCCAGCACAATTCTCCATTTCTCCATATTGCGTTTGTGTTCGGCGCATCCGTGGTAAATTAACTCGTCCACTACCACGAAACTATAACGGTAATGAAAGTGCACTCATTCCTCCAATCGGGTGTATGTTCTGCTTGTCGAAAACATTACTTATGTCTCGTTTTTATTTACTGATCTCTACCTCATCAGCATTCGGGAACAGCATAAGGCGTTTGATGCTGATAGTATCATTCTTGGTGGCTGCAAATTTTCTCATGATGATCCCATTTAAAGTATTGAATAGATCGCATGATAGGGCGTCGTCTTGCCTGAGGCCTCGCCTCGTACTAAATGGTTCGGTGAGATCTTTACCAATCTTTACTGAGGATTTCGTTTCGGCCAGTGTCACTCTATAAAGGCACGTTAGTTTTGCAGGAATACCAAACTTCGACATATATATACATATAAAGGCAACCTTATAATCGACAAAGAGGTGGTAGTTGTGGATTTGTTTTTCATTGGGATTCTCCAGGATGTGCTATAGTGTGAATATCTTGTCTACTTATAGTCGATATTCGGTGCCTAACGCCACACTGTCCGAACAAGTTTGCAACAAATGGCTTTAGACTTTCGCACAGTGCACTTGAGAAAACCTCGCATGCAATGGATGAAGTGCTTATTCCACCATATTTGGTATATACTTTTGGAAAACGGGACACAGCATTCTAAAGCTTCAATCGTATGATTTTGTATGTGAGCTGATGCATGCACCTTTCCAACTCATAGCGGCCAGCCTTGTAAAGCTCAGCCGGTAGTCCATCAGCACCTGAGGCTTTTGCATTCTTAAGCCTGAAAATTCCACTTATATCTTCGCGTTAGATAGACGGGGAAAGTTGGCACCACAGTCTCGTTTTTACAGTTACAAAGGCAAGCCAGATAATTTATGGTTCCATATCCTCAATTAACTATGCACAGTTGCGATTATGTTCTCGTCCTTATCTCTGTACATGGAGGGCCCTGATACATAGCCGCTAGTCTGACTTTGCATTTTGCGGTAGGATATATAGGCCTCATTCTTCCTTCATTAAGATTCAATTTGTTCACTCTTTTTATGTCTCCACTACAGTCTTCTCTTCTTAAATAAACGGGTTGCCCCTCTCCTCTTCTCCTTATACCGCTCCTATACGGCTCGCCTTGCAACTGACTGGAGAATTGCCACACGTGCAGCGTTCGTTTCAACACTTGCAATGCGGCTCCCTTTGACCCCAAGCTGATGTCTATAACCAGGTACTGTCTCTAAAGTTTTCATAGAAATTGAAATGTATTTAAACTGCGCTTCTGCATCATTAGGCGGGAATGCATTCTGCTCAAGTATCTGAGTGAGTTTCTCTGCGTACGCCTTGGATATTTCAGCTTTCCTATGTCCAGTTTTCAATATATGTGGTACCGTACGACTTATGCGAACCCCGGCTGCAACCAGGAGTGCCGATAGTCGATATTATTCCGGATCTCCAAGTAGCCTTTTGGATGTCTTTATGTTGGAATCTTGTTTGTCGCCATGGCAAATCCAAATATTCCTTTTTCGTAATCGGAAGTGATGGCGTGTAGTCTGAAGTTACCGAGGGTTCCCTCAAAGACATTTTCCCTGCCGACGTTAGTATTAAAATCACATATACACATCAACCTTAATGTCATGGCCAGGGTAGCGGTCGTATGTTTCCTCTAAGCGCTCATAGAACATGCCCTTGGTTCCATTGGCGTTTTCTTCTCTCGAGACATGCACATATATTAGCGAAATATTAACGTATATCGCTTTACTGCGGATGGTGGCTATAAGTTCACTCACGGGGTTGAACCTAGACACCAAATATCGGAGTCAAATTATACTTTTTCTCCAGCTATAGTGTATGTCACAGGTTTTCTTCCGTATTCCGCGATGTCCTATTAATCATACTCGTATCTCCTGGATAGCATTAATATAAGCCTCCTAATTCTCGTGGAAATCTGCCGGTTGAATAGTGGAACCGGTTCTGTATAGTGCTCCCACATCGCGACAAGATCTTTACCTCTGGTAGTTCTGCCCAACAAACCGGGGACTTTTATTATTTCACTAGGCGAGTCAATATTTTCTGTAATTTAACGAGCCGCGTCACTTGTCATTATTAAGGCGAGGAAACTGCCCGCCACCTAAACTTTTTTCATTGCCAAATTCCTTTCAAAATCGGAATTGGAAATCATTTAGTACATACTCTGGAAGTTGGCTATGGCTGTCCATGGCGGTTATGTTGTTTCAACTTTATCTAATTTTCCTTTTTTAATTCTTTTTCATACAATTAAGACCATGACAAGTTACAGCGTCTACCACTACGTTCCTTAAATTGTAGGATATGGGATTGTACCAATTCACACGTGGTTCATCAAGTGGTAATGCAGCCCGAGGTGGTAATTTTTTGGTATGGGTAGTGGGCCGGCGGCCTCGTCGATCCGTACGCCTTCGAAAAGGATCACGGCAACGAAAAGAGATAACATATAAGTAAACTATATGCTGTTCCATAGCTGATACCACAATGGGCATTCGGTATGAGTGAGTTGGCTGTGTAAACTATTTTCGAAAAATAGTATCTATTGTGGGCAATATCGAAACTGCGCGAAATATATCTATGTATTTTCCTCTGTTTTCATTAAGAATTGGAACAGACCTTTAAACCATTTTAAAACAAACAATGTGCACTAAAGATGGTGTAATAGACCTGACGCATTCCCAAGGTAAAGTCAGAGTTGGGGTTTTTGGAATTGGAGTTCAGAAACTCGGGCAGGAGTTGGATTTTGAGTCCATTTTCGTCAGCCCGACTCCGGTAATGAGTTTGTTGGTTGGAAAAGGCTGCAAGACAGCACGCTGTCTAGAACACTTAGGCTAAAGAAGCCCGTTGTTATACGTGCAGTTTCATCCATAGCATCTATTGACTAGTCGTCTAGCCAATATGCCCTTTCCATAAATTGGTCTGTAATACGTACAAGAATATCCTGTAGGGCTACGGTGCAAATTAAATCTGTTCCGAAAATCCTACTTCTCAGTCCTGCCAGAGTAGGGCAATCCAAGGAAAGGTGTTTCGTCGTTTTCTCGTCCTCTTCCATACAGCAACTACAGAGAGTGGAGTTTCTATATCCCAATCTTAGGGCGTGTTTTCCTACAAGACAATGTCCCGTAAGTGTTCCTATCATTGTGTATAAACTTCCTTTCGGGAAGTTAAGTAGTTGCCTAGTCCTCTTCCTGTCCACCTGTGGCCAGAGGACCCTGGCTGGTTTGCAAGTTGAAGTTAGTCTCCACTTGTCCTTGAACATATTATCGGCCCAATGCCTGATCTGCAAACGGCAGGTAGATATTGGCATACTAGCACCTTCTTTTACCGGAAGAACCTGCGCCGTAGTGCGCTGTCTAGTTAACGAATCGACTACGCAATTGCATGGAATGTCGCTTTGTCCCGGTACCCAGATGAGTCTGGTGTCAAAATACTCTGCCATCACCCTAAGTGATGAGTGACATTCTTTCACCGTCAGGCACGTAGCAAACATGGCTTCCAGGGATTTTATGGCAGCCTGCCTGTCTGTGTAGATAGATATTCTCCAGAGCGTTGTGACACTACCTTTCAGCAGTTCAGCAACCTCCAGTATGGCGGTAATTTCTGCCTGAACTACACTACAGTGATCAGGCAGCTTGAATGAGATATTTACATTTAGGTCCGGTGAATGGACCCCATAGCCTACTCGCTCGTCCAACTTTGATCCATCCGTGAAAAATCTGAAGCTACTGGTATCCCCTTCCAGTGACTTTTCCCAGGTATTCCTGTTCGGAATAGAAGTCCTTAGACTTGTCGTTGGTAGAAGGTAGGGGATACAGTAGTCCGTTTTTACGGGAATAGTGTTGACAATGAGTTAGTAAAATCATAATTTTGTAAATTTGAGCCATACTAATTTTAAATATAATGCCTTCCACTGAGTGGTTCTTGATCTAGATATATCATATTTCATATTTTCTGGAAGGATGTTACTGTATGCCTCTTTCACCATGTACACACAAACCCTTGGAGCCATCTGCGGGACGTAGAGTTCTGATATACGGGGAAGGGGTTAAAAATCAATCCAAGGTTTTTTCGGCACGCAGGCACGCATGCTGACAGAGAGGTGAAGTTAATATAAAGAATTTTAAAATTACATGAGGTGTCAGGGGACACCCAGTTGGAACGAAGTTCCTTTCGCTATATATTATAGAGTAGTTAGTTCCAACACGCCTAAAGCGTCCGTTGAAAAATAGGATAATTTAAATGGATCTTGAAGAAAGGATACTTTTTGGAAACTGATAAACGTTATTCAAGAATTTTTTTATAGAATGTATTTTTTTTAAAAAAGTATATTTTTAGGTCCTTTTTGTAAGAATATGTATTATATTTTTCCCAAAAGGTAACTTTTTAAAGAGAGGTACGTCTTTTATGAAAAGCAATTATTTTTAAGAAAAGGAAACTATTTCTAAGCATAAGTACTTTCTGAAAGAAAAGTCCATAAGGGTATGATTTTTTTTACAAAGAAATACTTTTTTAAGAACAGGTACTTTTTGTGGTACTCTTTATAGGAAAAGGTTCCATTTCTAAGAACATTTAATTATTTTCAGTAAGGCTTTTTATCTCAGAAAAGGAAAGGTAGTATTTTATTTGTGAGGAAAGGAATTTTTCTAAGAAAAGGTATTTGTTTTGAAGAGAAGGTATGTTTTGAAGAAAATGATTTTTTTAAAGAAATGGGAATTTTTTTAGAATTCGTCCTTTTTTCAAGAATGGGTACAATTTTGAGACTAGGTACCTATCACAAGTAAAGTTATTTTGTTTCACAAAAAGGAAGTGTTTTACGAAAGGGCAATTTGTTGTAAGAAAATTTATTTTTTTAAGAAAAGGTACTTACATCATTTCCCTTGCGGGAGTTGTCACTCGGTTTGTTTCCTAAACTTAAAATTTTCTCAATTTATTCGAGCTCAAGACCTTTTTAAATAATATAAAGCTTATTTATTAGCTTTATGTTACTTTCAAAAAAGTCGAGCATAAAAATATTCCAATGATATCAAGGCTGTCTGTAGAGCTATTTCGGATCTTGCCAAGATCTTCATCAGCAGGCGTTTTTGGTATGTTTTCGGTGAATTCTTCAAAAATATAAATCCAGAAACATTCATCATATTAATGAGAATTCGTTTATATACATGATTGAACATTGGAACACTTTCATGCACAACTCTTTTTAAACATGTCGAAAAACCATTGGTTTTAAACAGGCATGATTTGTTTTTGTACTTATTTAAAAAAAGTTCTTTTTTTAAGAAAAGGTACTTTCTGTAAGAAAATTTTCTTTTTTAAGATAAGGTACTTTGTTAGGTATATGAATAGGTATATTTTTTAGATAAAATTTCCTTTTTTTTTAAGAAAAAGCGCTTATTTAAAAAAATTTTCTGTTTATAAAAAAATTTTAACTCCGGCTTTTCTTTTTATTGGATTCAAGACTACAATATAGATTAAATATTGGTTTTCCAACATATGTTAGTCTATACACAAACCAAGCAAAAGTACCCAACATAGTTGTTAATACCGGGTTGTAGCATAATAGTGTTAAAAAAAAGTTGTTTAATTTTTTTACAGCAACGTGCGATAAGGAACTTCGTTCCAAAAAGAACGAGCTTTAATTTTATATTTCAGAAAATAAGACTAAAGAGTTTATTTGTGAAAGTTGTTTAGAATCAATAATTCTCCCACCACATTACTCGCCCATTACCATTAACACAAACAATTAAATTCGTTTCGTTTATTTGGGGACCTGGAGCCGGAGTTTTCAAATTTTAAGAAAACGCCACAGTCCTGTGCATTCCAGAAGAAATTGCATATTGCGGTGTTGGAGGTGGAGTCTTCAAAAGTTTAAGAAAACGCCACAGTCCTGGGCATGCTAAAAGAAATTTTGAAGAAATTGTATCATATTTGCGGCTTCTCCCTGACAACATAAAATATATAACGTTTTTCACTTCTTATATACTTTATTTGAAATGTATAATTGCAAGGTCTAAGGTTCTGACCGAATGCATAAACAGGAAATTCTTCAATTTGTTGGTTTAGCGTCCCTATCTATTCTACGAAGTGAGTGTTTAGCATTTCAGCCCAACGAGTAGCGGTTAAATATGAAATCAAAATACATATTTTCTGCCTGTCACTCATCTAAGTGAGTCATTCATAAAACGCTATGATTAAAAGGAAAAGAACGCGCGACTGATTGCAAGCAAATACACTTACTGTATGTACTGTACTGTACTTACTTAGTGTATTTAGGGTTCAACTTTAACGCAACAGCTATTGTTGCCACACAGATGGTTCACACACACGCTAAAAAAAACGGACTCTGTGACATATTCTCCCAAACATATTGCGCAGGAACCAGGTACATATGTGGAACACACTTCAAACATTCATATGCTTGCAAGTCCCAAACACACTTGTATTTAAATGCAAACCGTAGCATCTTTACTAGCAAACACTAATGCTTTTACGTCAAACATATGCTTACAGTTACTTGCATTGAACACATTATTTGTGTTTTCCTGAAATGAGAATGTGCTGCTATTTTGCTTCTCCTTTCGTTGTTGTCTCTCACGTTTTTGTGTTCAGAAGGCTTTAACTACGCGTTGGTTATCAGTATGCATTGGTACACAAACAATATGCTTATAAAAAAATGGTGTCCCATAACATCCCATGAACGGATTGAGGAAAGCTTCTCACAATCACTGCTTATACTTATATACAAATCTAGTTCACGCAAGACAAGCGTGGAATAATTACTTGTGTTTTTTTATAACACTTATATCACAAATGCGCGCAGTTCCGATTTTCTCAGTAAACGGTTTCACGTTGTCGCCCTGCCCTTTCCATTTTCTTTCCTCAACATCGTTTCTTGCCTTGGTAGCACATATACAAAACACATACACAAAAACCAAGGCAAAATCACAAACCAATTAACCGTCCGAGCCTTTGTTTATTCTTTTTTCACTGATCAAGCGATTTTGATATTCTCCGTCCGATGTACCATTGACGACTGAATACATGAAATTCACACGCACATTCAGGAATATTTATGAATCGCTGAATGAGAGAATAATGCCAAAATACCGATACACACTTCTCATTTATTCTCTTGTTCTCGAGAGAGCATAAACTGTGCAACAAACCCACCTGTATTTGTATCACAAACACATACATATTTGAGTCGCAAACAAATATATATTATAGCCTATTAATCATTGTGTCTCAAACATGTAAGATTGAACAGCAAACATAAAGTGTTTGCACAAAAATATATTATATTTGCGACGAGCTTCAAACACACGTTATATTTCCAAACAACGACAGATTTTTCAGCGTGCACTTTTCCCTCTCATATTTTAATACGCGTTCGAATTAACAATTATCTAATGTTGCCCTCTGTCTTGTCTTTAGTTTCTTGAAGTGCTTGCGTGGTGTTATAAATATTACTTTAGCGGATTAAAGAGGAACTTTCAATTCGGAACGTTTTCAATTCGTAGAGCTGGCTGATTATGTAACCCCATCCAAACGCTCTTCGTGGAATTTGATTAGAAATCATATTTCCAAATACGACACGGGCGGACAGTTTTACACCGATCCGTAATAACTGTTTTGTTTCATAGCTTAAGGGCTAGAACACGTACCTATTAAATTTATTTAAACTTTGAGGCATAATTGTTCCAGTTGTTTCGCAGTTTAGTCCCCTCGCATAATCAAACGTGTCCACATGGGGCAAAGCATGCACACACAAACCAACACATGCGATGTATAAGTACAAATGTTATTATAAACCTAAGATGTATGCCTTTTATGAAAATAATAATGAAGATTTATCCTCGTTACCGATGCTCCATTGCTAGCGGTATTGGCTCCAAATAATGCAGAGGCTATCATTATGGAGATTGCTGTGACGATTACGAAGAGAATAACGCCGTCGACTACGACGATAATGATGATGATTCTGGAGGCTACGACTATAAACTATACCGTAACTTTCAGGTACTCACAATACACTGTTGTGGTAGCATTGTTGTCAGGCATTAAATGGAAATATCAAAGTTTGGTTTAAAGGTTTAAAGTGCACTGGAAAAGGTTTCTTAGGTTTCGCGCTAAGTTTTCACACAGAGTTACTAGGTAGGGAGTTTGTTATGATCTTACGGGTTATGTGGGTGATACATGGTTGACTGAGTGTGGACTTATAAATGTTGAGACTTTACCTATTGTGAATATGTGACCCAGATACGCCTATTGAAATGATTATGAATTGAAATTAATAATGCTGCATTAGCTCATGCATTTACCATCCGTTATGATGCAACACAAACGCATACATGTAATCGTACTAACGGTGAAATTTCAGATTAATATTAAATGATGAATTTGAACGGATAAGATATATTTTGGAGAGAGTATTCACGCGTGGTAAAGAGTTGAATCTCGTCGCTTCCAGATAATTGTTTTTAATTTATAAAAAGAACCAATAACCAACCAAGAACAAATAACTAAGCTTTAAAATCCATGGTTGAAATAAAAGATTTGGGTGTTGTTTTTGATTCTAAGTTCACTTTTGTTAATCATATCAATATGATTTTTCCTATAGCATATTCTTTACTTGACTTTATCACGCGGAATTGCCGTGATTTTTCCGATCCTTACACAATAAAATTTGTGTACATGTCAACGCTACTGACTAAATTAGAATATGGGTGCATCATTTGGAATCCATTTTAAGCTACTCATATCTCCCGACTTGAAAGAATTCAGAGTAAAATGTATCACTTTTGCTCTCCGTTCTTTAAAATTTACATTGCCATTACTAGCCTATGTTGATAGGTGTAGACTTGTTCATTTGAAATCTCTTGAAAATAGAAGAAGTTTGTTATCATTGAAATTTATTTATAAATTAGTTTGTGGGTATATCGATTGTCCTGCCTTGCTTGGCCTGATAAAATTTAATGTTCCCACTAGGTGTTTGCGTCATAACTTTGCTTTTAGTTTGCCTATTCATAAATCTAACTATTCGGCTAATGAACCTATTAACCGAGCCTTAAATGAATCTAATAAAATTTCTGATCAAAATATTGATATTTTTGGTCATTTTGAACGTTTAAACTTTGTTATTAGTTTCAAGTTATAGTCCGCAAGGATTATTGAATGTCCATAGACTGAATTAAATAAATAAATAAACATCATTTCACTGGGCAAAACCAAAAGTTTCCACATAGCCGGGCAAGATTTTATTTTAGAATTGATAACTTCATTTAAAATAATTTCGAATGAATATTGACCACTTTAAAATGGGAATGCTAAAATATTCTAGTTATTTTGTACAAATATTACATATTATTAACTTTTTTTCTCATAAAAAATTAATCTTCTCACAGGCTTTGTCCTTCATTTACTTTTAGTTTTATTGACTGTATTACAACCTCATGAGGTCAGACGTCTTACACATTTTAATTAAACAAACAAATTTCAACATATTCTTCCAACTGGCTCTATCCTTCGCCTTTTCTCGCCAGTTGGTAACACCAAGGATACGGAGGGATTCTTCTGCCTGGCCTTTCCAGCGGAGTCTTGGTCGTCCTCTTTTCCTGCTTCCATCGGGTACGTTATCAAAAATCTTTCGCGCTGGCTCATCTTCACCCATTCTGATAACATGGCCTGGCCAACGCAATTGGCACACTTTGATTCGTCTAGCTATGTCCACGTCAGAATAGACACTATATAGCTCTGCGTTCCAGCGACGTCGGTACTCGCCGGTTTCCCTAACAGGCCCATATATTTTACGGAGAATTTTTCTCTCCTTCATTAGCGACATCATTATTGACTGATTATTTAATTACAACTTAGTTACCTGAATATACTGTCTAAGAGAAGGTAGTTATGTTAGCCTGTCTCAGAGGTAACCTGGTGCACCTTTGCACAGAAATCGAGTGTTCGTAAAAATATAAACAATCTCAAAATATGTAAACGGCTTTTCCGTTTAAACCTAAACTTCACAAGGACATAGCTAAGCTATAGAAGAAGTTGGATCAAGCATATCGCGCTGTTCTTTTGTTAAACCCTCCATTTTTAATAATCGGAATAAACTTATGTAAGAGCTTCCCAATTTCAGAGTTGGCACTTGCACAAAAAATGCCACTAAATTTAAAAAGTGCAAACTTACTGAGACACCATTTATTTATTTTACCTCACGTTCTATAATAAAAGATATTATAAAATGCATTTATTACCACGAACATTCATAAAAAATATTGCTGGGTATTATGCCACTGATGCAAAGCAGTGACGGTCAAAATTAATTTGCTGCTTATTACCGTTTTTTTTCATTGGGTATTTTGTCCATTCAACTTCGAGGACATAACTCCTAACGTCCATTTGGTGGTTACGTCCGTGAGGGTTATGTCTGAGACTCATAAATAATGAATAAAGTGATTTAAAAACACAAACTATCTGCCAACAACCGTTTCGGTAAATCATGTTTGATAACCCGGTTTTAGGATCCAGTTTAAAATCCCATGTTCGAGATCCGGGTGGAATGAACAGGTTTGAGAAAATGTTATGATTATTAAAACTGTTTTTGATTATTGGACCTGTTAAGGGTATCTAAAA
Organism: Phaonia tiefii; assembly: GCA_963931995.1. Taxonomy (NCBI): domain Eukaryota; kingdom Metazoa; phylum Arthropoda; class Insecta; order Diptera; family Muscidae; genus Phaonia; species Phaonia tiefii. The sequence goes on along the minus strand of OZ008368.1, from coordinate 220,638,381 downwards.
CTTGTTATTGCAACCAGTCATGATACTTGATTTCCAAGAACTGATTTATATGTATTTATTATATTTATTTTATTTATTAAATTTATTTTACATTTATGAGAGCATCAGCATTTTGAAAATAACTTTTTTTGAATCTTTGTAAAACCTGAACTTTTTTAACTGCAAAGTTTAAACCACTTACTTCCTTACTAGGGAGCCACGAACAACCTAGTTGGGTTAGTGGCTGCATATGACGATGTTAACATACTTCTCCAATTAGCTACATATTTTTCTTACTACTCAAATTGGTAACACCAAGCTCTCGCAAGGATTCTTCAACCTGGTACTTCGTAATCCTAGATTTCCTTCGAGTTCGTTTTGGAATTCCTTCCGCGCTGCAGTGTTTAGAAACATTCTAATGACAGGGCCTGGCAGTCGTAATTGCGATATTTTTATTCACTTAGCTGTTTGCGTAAATTTGTGAATACAGTTCGTGCAGCTCGTGGTTCGTACGTCATCGATTCTCACCATTGGCCATTGTTGAAGAATATATTTTTCGGAGCATTTTCCAATTCGAAATACCCAATGATGTTTCGTCAGCGTGCGCTATGATCCAGGATTCTGTGCCATAAAGGAAGACAGCTTATACGAGACGCTGAAAAAGTTAAAAAGTTGGAATTTATTGTCTCGAGACAGGGCTTCTATCACTGACGTGCTTGCTTAACCCGAATTTGTAACCCTGTTTGCAAGCAAGTTTTTGCTTTTGATTTCCAGCATGGCCTTACTGCTTTTGTTCGCGGAAGATCCGAGGTAAATAAATTCGTCTACTATCTCAAAGTTACAATGGAGCCGCTGAGTTCATGAGTTCTTTTAAAACTTTGACTAATTCATACACCCAGCGAAATAAATATAAACGCAGCACCATTCTTTATTTTTTCCAAATATTGAGAGGAATTTTCAAGTTAATATTTTATATTGTACTAGCTGACCCGGCAAACTTCGTTTTGCCCAAAATCGGTTTTTTATAAAGCCGAAACTAATCCTGATTCAGATTAGAGGTGTGCGCGTGACACGATATTGTCGTGACACGTGTGACTCACGCGTGACCGTGAGTAAGATACAAATCAATCACGTGATCGTGAGTGTAATAAAATGTTAAAAAGTTTAGCCAAAAAATTTTTTTTTAATACAGGTCGCGAGTGACCGTGCGTGATCATTTTTTTGATCACGTGAACGTGCATGATCGTGAGTAACAAAAATTTTAACGCGCGTGATTGTTCGTGATTGCTATCTTGTCAACCGTGAGCGTGCGTGACCGTGACTAAAAATTTACTCACGTGCACATCTCTAATCCAGATGCGCCATCAGCACATACACACCATTTCCTACTGTACCATTATGTACTGCCATTGCGTACAGTGATATTTAGCCGAGGCACGAACCAAGAATAACGAAATAAGAATAAGAACCAACTAACGAAAGTACCCTGTTCTCACAACCGACACCACAGCTGCATTCTGTGAAAATTTAAAAAAAGATCGCTCCATCCGCTTTGGCGTCTATACGGTACTAAAAATGCAAATAATCAATCAAACAAACAATCAAGCAATCAAACAAAAACAAACTTATTTTTATATATCTATATGCACCAAAAGTATATTTTTTGAAAAAATTTGGAAAATAGTAAAAAGTAATAATAAAATTCTTTATTCTAACGCTAAAGTATGAACAATATTTTTTGTCTCTCCATTTTCTGCAAAAACAAATAAATCGTTGGGTTTACCAACGCGTGAACATGCTACATAAAGCTGTCCATGTGAGAAACATGAATTTTGTAAATCCAAGCCGCAGATTTGCATAGACTGGCCTTGCGCCTTATTGATAGTCATGGCAAATGCTAATCTAATCGGAAACTGTAATCTTTTGAATTGAATTGGCGAATCTGTTGGTATCATGGGAATTCTTGGTAACAAAATGTGTTCGCCTTTGTACTTTCCAGTAATAATAGTTGCTTCGATGACGTTTGCCAAAATTTTCTTAACTATTAGTCTTGTTCCATTGCATAGTTTCGGTGCATTAAGGTTTCGCAATAAAATTATGGGTGATCCAATTTTTAATTGTAGATGATGTGGAGGTAAGCCAGGTAAATCCAAAGAATTCAAAAATTCGGCTGGAAAGTTTACACCTTCATTCTCGTCTAGCACTGTATCAATTGATTTGAAAGAAAACGATGTACCTTCTAGAATATTTTGAATTTGTAAATTGATGGCGTCAACATCAACATTTTTGGCAGCTAAAATCGCACGTTCACTCAACCATGTATGGTTTTTGTGGTTATCTGTAATATTTGGAAAAACGTTTTCAATTAAAGCATCTCTTGATGGCATTAAGTGACAAAAATCGTCCGGAAATTTTATTGTTTGAGTTTTTGGATTGATAGTAATTTTACCATCACCAATGTCGAGCAACTGTTTCGAAAATCGTTCAGCAGACGGATCATTTTGAATTAGCACACGCATGTTAGTTGTTAGTTTCAATTTATGAACGTTGCGCCATAATGTTGATGCTTTGAAACATGCATTTATTTCGTCTGCAAACGTTGAACGTGGAATAATTGGCAAGGTTTGGCGAAAATCTCCAGATAGTAAAATTAGAGTACCACCAAAAAGTCTGTCATTGTTTTTTAAATCCTTCAATGTCCGATTTAGCGCTTCCAATGAATGTTTATGAGCCATTGTACATTCATCCCAGACAATGATATGACATTTTTGAAGAACTTTGCCCATACCGGAATGTTTTTTAACGTTGCAAATAGCATTTTCATTGTTCTGGATGTTCAAAGGTAATTTCAATGCTGAATGCGCTGTTCTGCCTCCATCCAATAACGTTGCAGAAATTCCAGATGACGCTATGGCTAATGCAATGTTTCCTTGTGAACGTATTTGTGCTAGTATAAGCGAAATTAAGAAAGTCTTTCCAGTGCCGCCGGGTGGATCTAAAAAAAAAAAACACCTTCCTGTGTTGCTGCAGCATCCATAATTTTATCAAAAATTAATTTTTGTTCAGGTACCAATTTTGGTATATTTGCTTGAACGTATTCATTGAGATCATCAAAATTAAATGTTTGTTCTCGCTGCATGTCACGATTAAATAAGTCACTCGCTGGACGATTAGGCGATGGCATTCCTAATTGCAAGAGTGTTTGATTCGAAATTATCATACATAGATCTTCCAGTTTTGTCAATGCTTCATTATAAATTTCTGGATAGAAATTTACATGAGCATCTCCATGAGTTGTTCGCATTGCGTAGAGAATATCTTCACTCATAGAGTCTTTATATTTTTCCCATAGTTCTGCTGGGTTTGTTGGAAAACATGTGGTCAACAAAATAGAAAACAAACTTCGAATTTGCCTTGGTAATGAAATGAGAGCTGCATCCGCTAGAGTTTTATCCCAATGTGAATTACCTTCCAACAATTGTAATGCTAGGCATGCATCATGATAAGTCGCATGTGACAAACCATTGACTGTTTTTAAAAAAGAGAATGATGTTGCTCCTGGAACATTTATCAGCAACAATCGCAAGTAAAAGCATTCATGCTGTTTAGGATGTACGGTATACAATCGACCTAATGCATTACTCGAAAAAATACCTGGATGCCCTGCAACTGGTTTTCCTCTTTTTCGAAACTCCCATGCTTTTCTTGATTTGTTCCAAGTGAAATAAGTCGGAAGTTCAGAGTATAAGAATGTTCTGGCAAATCTTCCATGCACAGTTTGTTGTTGACACAAATAGAAGAACTCTGTTAATGTTGTTTTCGGTGTGAAGTAAACACGTTGTCCGTTCTCAAGATGTATTGCCAAATGAATAACTGCAGGATCTCTTTCATGAATTGGAAATGAAAGGATTCGCCAGACAGCTTCATTGCTGCTTATATACCTGCCCATTTGGTAACGGGTAACTTCATCATTTACATTTACATCTTGAACGGCGAAGACGGCCATGTCGCTACCTTTGTGAACGTATTTGCATATGTACTTTATCGATTTAACGGAACTGCATAATTCCACGTTGATGTGTGCATTGTAGGTTTTAGATAATAGTGGAGAATATGGAACAACCCATCGATTATCTATTTCAATTTCATCGCATTGATTTCTCGCGGCTAACATAAATGAATTACCTCCACATTCAGTTGATCGGCGTCGATACAATGGGTAACCATCAATGCCAGTAATTGTATCGGATAATAAATTCTTAGGGAAACGTTTCGTACATTTTCCGTTATCCATACATGGTGAATTTGGATTTATTGAACCGCAAGGACCATGGATCATATTCTTACTAACAATTTGGAATAGATCTGGATCTACATCTGGATCAGGTATTTCTGCAGATATAATTTGATCTATTTCTTCTGGTCTTATTTTGTTTATTAACCAAATTAATATATGCGCATGGGGCAATCCTCGTTTTTGCCACTCGATTGAATACATCCAGCACTGCGTTTCTCCGAAAATGTGATGTTTGACTATTAAATCTATTAAAGATTTTAGTTTCTGCTTAAAAACGCGTGCTGTGATGTCGTGACGGTCACTTGGTGATTGGCCAGATATTAATAGTTTTTTAATTTCATCCCATTGGGGATTACATGTAAAAGTAATAAAAAAATCTGGCCTTCCATATGCTCGTACATACGCCATAGCATCTTGCATGTATTCCTGCATATGCCGAGGGCTACCTGTGAACGACGAAGTCAGAATGCACATTTGACCTATATTGTTGATATTTAAATTTGCATCCACATTATTGTTGATGGAATCACGCAAATGTATATATTCCTCGGTTCTAAGCTTAGACTGATTAAATCGGATATAACGAAGGCGTTCACTTTCAATCTTTGCGTACATGTCCACAATGAATTGGTGATATAAGTTACGACATTTTAAAATATGATTGTCCTCGTTTTTTCGAATCATAATTCTATGGGCATAGAAATTCATTGCGCTCACTTTCTTATTTTTTTCTTGTCCTAGAACGCAATGAAATTTTTTTGTAAATAATAATAATATGTGTAAATATTTAAAGTGAAAAGTGTACCTGTTGATGGATCTGTTTGTTTTATATTGATGTGATATCCATCCTCGCCTTCCCAAAACATTAAAGGGTATTGAAATGCATCGTATGAACGATGGGTGTCTTGAATAACTTGTAGAGTGTTATTTCGGCGCATGATTCGAATATCTCTCTGTTCAAATGCATCACCAACCATAACAATGCCCACTTCATTAACAGTGGGAGCATTGAAACGACGCGCATGTTCACCCACTGGAACTTTGTCAACTCTTATGACAATCGTGTAATTGTCGTTTTGTAATCGTCCTGACACTTGTTTGAACACTTGAATGAGCTGATTCTTTTCAGATAAAAAACTTTCTAATGTTGAAACAATTGCTCGCTCTTGTACTCGCTCTATGTGATTATATTGACACCGTATATTAACTTGTTGCTCCTCATCTCCAACGAAATAGATTTGCAAATATTTTGGCGGTTCATTTGGCAAAGGAAGCAGGGATCCAATGTGATGGTACACTTGGCCCTGTATTTTGAATGTGGAATCGAAATTGCGACCTTGTCCGTCTGTGTTTGAAATGATTTTGGCAGCAAAAGATGTCATTTGAAAGCAGGAGTTAAACTTACGAATTTTTTTCAAAAACAATTTGGAGTCTGCGTTGTTGCCTTCCATAAGCGATTTTAATGGCTCTGGTGGTTGGTTCAAAGTAGGCAACACAACTTTTCCCGAAGAACAGCACATTCCTGCTGCCTTATTTTTGAATGTTAGCGCGTGACAATGCGTACATTCTTTATCCATATTGCCAATAATGATTTTTGAGTGTGTACTGTATTCTATATCGGGATCATACTCGAAAGCAATTCGATTGAATGAAGATAGCGCCAATGCTCTGCTTGCTTGCATTATTGATCTATTTGCGGATCGAGTTATATTTCTGGACGCATCATTTGCATTATTGCGTGATCTTCTTGCTGAATTTCGCAAATCAGCTAAACGCGCAGTTCGATGATCTTCAGATTCAACCGAACGGGCGGCCGCAGTTTGTGTTCGTACCATTTCTGCTGTTTCAGCTCTCTGTTCTTGCGTTAAATTTGCGACGTTAAGGAACGGCGACTATATCTACCAATGTTTGCTCTTCGTGGTGGAGGAGGCATGATTAAACTGCAATATTTAACTTAGATTAAACAATAACATTCACAAAATTAACAAAACTTTGCTTTCACCTTAGCAATAAATATTAAGTTTTTATATAAAAACGTCCGTGCATATGTTTGTGACACCATAGGTTCTACACCATAGGTTCTATGCAATGTTGTCAATTGTGCTGGCATTAAACCGGTTTTTTACATTTCTTAGTCCGCTTTTACATTGGGCAATTGTAAATGGCAATTCTGCATTTTTGTAGTTGAGTGAGGTGAGAAGAATAGAAGGGGGAAATTGCTATACCGTACTTGGCAAGTCGTTTTGTTCTTCTCATTTGTATTTTTAAAGAGAGAGTAATTTTGCCTTTCCTCTCTATATTGTGAGACAAATTTTTTTCTTGGTAAAGCCGACAGAATTGTCAAACTGATTTGTCTTGTGTAAAAACGAATGGCAATAACAAAAGCGAATCGCAACAATTTTTGCAATTCGACTTGCCCTGTGTAAAAGCAGACTTATTGTCTTTTTGTTTTCAAGCCGCAAGTGGAGTGGGAGGAATATTAGAAAATATGTGGTGTGGGAATGAACGTTGATTTTTTTTCTTCTTATTGTGTGTGAATGTCAAAATAATGGATTTTTAATGTGTGATTTGGGTAGGAGGTACCACGCGCCTTTGTCCACTCTGCCCACATTTCCAGCAGAACTTATAATATGTACACCGGACCTTCGTACCAAATTTTATTCAAATACCATTAACAGGAGCAGAAATAATGGATTTTTAATTTGTAGTTTGTATGGGAGGTACCACGCCCAGTCCAAAATTCCGGGTCAAAACTACATATACACCTATTCGGGCACCAACCGAACCTATGGTGTGAATATGTTTCTTATTGCTCTTATCGTTTAGATCTGATGGTGTGACAAACATATGCACGAACGTTTTTATATATATAGATTACTCCTTTCAAAATTAAATACAGTACGTAAAAATTACTTTGACTAGGACTTCATCAAGGCGAATCAACAAAAATATTACTAGTGCGGAATATTTATAAACGCAAAAGGTTTTTTTTTAATATTTTAAACAGTTTTGTAAGACTTGGACTTCTACTAAGAGTCTTGGAATTGGGTTTATCATTGAATGAATATGAGCAAGATCAGTTATCTTCCACTTTTCTTGAATTGCTACTCTTTGATCCTTGACATTCTTAAACTGGCTTCCAGGGTAGTAAGTAAAATTTACCAGAGGTTCTCGATCGGATTAAAATCAGGATTGAGTACAGGCCAGTCGACGGTTGGTATTATTCTGGCCTCCAGAAACTTTGGAGTTTTCTTAGACCGATGTATTGCTGTTGTACTGCTGGATGATAAATTCTGGTACACAAATTTCCTCTCCAGAATTAACTAAGAAGACATCCAACAGTCAAATATAATACTCGGAGTCCATTTTTGTGGAAACACAACATATTGGAGTAGTTCCTCTATAACTCATACATTTCCAAACCATATGGGAGCTACCACCAAAATTTCACCGCTGACGCATGATTGTGGTAAAATCTCTGGAACGCTAATATTTTTCCGAACCTTCAAGTCCATCCAAATTTAATTTTTTTACCGGAAAATATCACTCTTCATCCAAAAATCTGTATATTTGAGTGAATTTAAATCTGGCTAATTCGAGACTTGGCGTGAGCCCAAGTTTTGCATACTTTTGTCCATATGACAGTTCCAAGTCGCGTTTCATTATATGTTGAATACTAGGCAACCCTGCTCCTAAGCTCAATTCCGGAATAATTTGCTTATCGCTGAATTTTTCTTTAACAGTAACCCTTTTGGTCTCACTTTTGGCGCTATCACTAACCAGCTGTTTCCTACCTGGTCGTTTTGTGTTTCCGTATTGACCAGCCCATTTTACAAAATTCTCAATGACGCAGCTACATCTTTCAATTGCTTCGAAATTTCCCGATTTCACAGCTCTTCATCATGATTATCTTAAATTTTTAATTTCCTTCTTTACTTAGCTACTTTCCACCAGGCATTCTATATAAATTGATTTATTTTAATTTGGCGGACGTTAATTTTAGAACAATAAACTAACAAACTAAGAAAATTCTAAGCATTTGCAAATTCTCTTGGAAATCTACTGACCAATTAAGATTTGCATGTGTATACAAAGTGCCCTAAAAATGTCACCACCTTTGACTTTTGATCTCATTGAAATATATATTCTCATTGACCGAGTTGAGTTAAATTTTCAGCGTTTTTATTTTAGACCATATTCCCATTTCCGCCCTCAAAAACTCCCACCCTATTATTCCAATATTAGTGATTCCCAATTACGATTTAATGTATTTCGCATGTGATGTCAGAAGCCTAATAACAGTTCGTCCTCCAGCAAATTTGTCAAGAAAGGCAACAATAATGATACTTTAGTATTTTTTTATACCAAAGCTGGAGCCTTATTGCGAGGTGCAATCAAACCAATTGTTCATGTAACCACAACCCTGAGGATACACAAATGTAAGTGCTGAAACTGCTGCTGTGGCTATTGTTGCTGTATTTACTGGCGGGACAGTCTACATGAGTACACGGTGAACTTTAAGATAAATCCTTACATTTTATATGCTATGTAACGTATCAAGCTTACTTTCTCATCAAAACCGCAAACTGCAGCTGCTCATGTAGTAGCAGGACTTTGGTGTCCTTTTAAAAGGATTTAACTTATTGTTATGTGTGCGTATATGATCGTATACACTTTGGCCGGGTCTTTAGTGAGATAAGTGAGAGCGTGTGTGCATGCATGTGCAAACTTATACTATGTTGCTCAACATCTTGGCAGAACTATATTTTGTGGCATAATATAACGTCACACAGTGGGGTCGATGGCAAAAAAGAAGTATGAATGTCAGAACTTATAAACTATTGATCGAATCGAATCGTTTAGAATGTACCACACATTTGTAGGCCAGGAATTCATTGAATTCAGAGGCACCCTGTTGCAACGCTGAATGTGCTGTATGATGTGGCAGTGTACCAATTTTGTGAATGACTGTGACTTCGAGACTTTTAAGCCGATTTTAATGATGTTTTACCTCTTGAAACTAACTAACTATGGAAAACAAAAAATGTGCTTATCTCTTAATGTTAACTCTTACTATTGTAAACATATTTGTAATCCAAACTGTAAAATGTAAATTGTTTACACTTATGTTACACCATTTTTGTTACTAATACACTCTGGTTCACTTATTTAAAGGCACAAAAAATTCCATATTCAGCAGCCTGTATCTTTTGCTATTTTTAACCGATTGCAGAATTTTAAAATGGAAATGGAAGCTAGACATTTTGAGATATAAACAAAATCAAGACCATGGTGGGTTCCTAACTAAAAAACTTTTTGTAAGCAATTTAAAAAAAAAAAGTCCAAAAATGTGCTATTTTTTTTGGTTCACTTGAATAAAGGCACTTTAATAATTTTAATGAAAAACAGTTTTTCTTGTTTCTTTAAATTATTTTACTTTATTTAAGAACTTTAAGTTATGGGTACAACCCCCTTTGTTTTTAATAACTTCAAATATACGGGTTCTCATTGAGAGATAAAGAGAATTTATGTAATCCAACGAAATTTGATTCCAAGCATCCTTAATGGCATGAATTAGTGACTGCTTGTCATCAAATTGTCTACCTCATTCATAGACTTTACGCGGTAACCAACCCTTGATATTTTCGATAATGTTTAGATCTGGCGAATAGGGTGGCCAGTGAAGAATATTAACATTTTGGCTTGCAATGAACTCTGGCGTTGTGTATAGGTGCATTATCCTGATGCAATATCCAAGATATGGAACCAAAAAGTTCACTGAACTTCCGAGAAGCTGATTCCAATAACGTTTTATAGCTTGCGCCGGTCATTTTTGCACTTTGAAACTCAAGATCGATGGTGCCATAATTCATAAAAGCACCCCACACCATAACGCCGTTCTCTGGGTTGTGATGTCGGTTCAAAACGCGCTTTTCTTTGCGCAGATCATGGAAGTAATAGTTGTAGCCATCAGGCCCATCCAAATTAAACTTCTTCCGTAAATATAACTATATATATAACATACGTAAATATACCTGTTCTCCAGTCATTTACATGACCTCTTGGCTGCACATCCCATCCCATGTAGTCTCTTGCGAATTGAAGCCGCTTTTCCTTACGAGGAGCATTAAGTGGCGGCTTTTTTTTGTAATTTCAGGTACTTAAGATACTCGCAGCTCTTAATTACTCTGCGTACTGTTGACTTGCTCGCTTCCACTCCAGCTTAAGCTCTTATTTTTGACAAGGATAAGGCAGAAATAGAAGTAATTCTGGTGATTTTTCTTATCTCATACGTAGCTAAAGACAATGAAACCCTTCCTTTAAAATGTTGCCCATGCCCCTCGAGGTCTTTGATGTAATTGTCAACATCTGTTGGGCTCCCTCCAATTTGTTTAGCTGTTGCGCGGGTTTTCCCCATAGATTTAAAATATTTTGGTTTGCCATTTAGACTCGTAAAATGATTAAGATGTAATAAATGGTAATAAACAAACAAAAAATCATCGCTTGCTTTAAAAATAATAAAGTGCATTTATTCCAGTGAATCAAAAAAAAAAGTAGCACATTTTTGGACTTTTTTTTTATAAATTGCTCAAAAAAAGTTCTTTAGTTAAGAAACCACTATTGTCATGGTTTTTTTTATATCTCAAGATATCTAGCTTCCATTTCCATTTTAAAATTCTGCAGTCGGTTACAAATTGCAACAGATACAGGCTGCTGAATATGAAATTTTTAGTGCCTTTAAATAAGGGAACCGGAGTGTATTTTGGTTAGTCTTAGGCACAACATTCAAAAACCAACACAGCTACTTAGGCCATAATCTGTCTAAATTACCACAAACTTAAATAGGCCAACTTCTTCAATGTAACGTGTTTGTTAAGTTATTTATTTATTTTCATTATACAAACAATAAGTTTCCAATTCTATTATAATTGGTTCAAATCGATAGCATCTATCAAAACACCGCTGATGACGATCTATTGCTAGATCTGAAAAAGCTATACTGTTAATGGTCTTGAGTTTGAATAAATAAAGCAAAATAGTTCTAACAAAATAGGCCGAATAACTAAATATCATCCCTGATGAGTTTGAACGTGGAGCACGATGACTGTTCGGTAAATTGTATTGCCTGTGTGAATTATGTTGTCTTTCAGGCAACAACAAAAATCATATCTAGTGGTAACCAATGATGAAAATATTTTATTGCAAATGTTTTCTTGTGTGTTAGCTTGCGATATTTTTCGAAAACTTGGATTGCGGGGAATTCAAATGAATTTGCGTTCGCATTAAGTTTGATGAAATTTTTAAAAGAATCCTTCCACACACCAATTAGAAACATATGTCGCTAGATCTAAAATATCTATTCGGTTTGCCAGGAATCATGAGGATGTATTATGCAAAACTTCTTTTTCAAAAACTGTATCTCTATTAGTAGAGACATTGAGTTTAAATACATAAAATATTACTAACAAAAAAGGCGGAACAATAATACTATTATTCCATTCCTGACTTACTACTAGGGGTTTTCTTTTCGCCGGAAATTAGTCGCTCCGGGAAAACGGGATTCATTTTTGAAAATAGACTAAGAACGAATCTGTGGTTTTGCAAAATGGTTTATTTAAAATGCTACTTTTAAACATAAGGGTGTCGCAGTAAGATTGCACTTCATAAATTTATGGTCATTGTTTTTTGTAAGTGACAACTGTGAGATTTGGCAGGTGTGACATATGTTTATTCCGATTATTAAAAATGGAGTGCTTTACAAAAAACGCGTTTTAATTGTGAAAACTTATTACAAAAATTGTAAAAGTTGATGCGCACAAAATTCAGCTTACTCAGGAGCTAAAAGCAGCAGACCATGGAAAGTGGGTAATGAAGCAAAGTGAAGTCAATGTAAATTTTTCAAAAAAAAGTCATCTTCTCCGATGATGCGCATTTCCATCTGAACGGCTTCGTGAATACACAAAATTGCCGAATTTGGGGCCCAGAAAATCTTCATGCACGCCATGAGAAACAAATGCACCCACAACGAGCAACTGCCTAATGCGGATTTTGGTCAGGCGGCGTGATTGGGCCTTACTTTTTTCAAGTGAAGGTCGAAATTTCCAGTGAATGTGAACTGCATTCGTTACAACAATACGATATCGAAGTTTGACGAGTATGTTAATCAATACATAATCGGAATATGTCTTCTTTACAATCCAATGGAAAAGTCACAACTATTTCAAGAAATGTGTGTTTTTATTCCAAAATGAAAAAGTGCCTTCTTACTGAGACAGCCTTTACAAGTACATTTGTAAATTAGACCGACTCACAAAAAAAATTCTTTTGTCGACCCCTCAAAATGCACCTTGATGATGTACCCTATACAAAGAATTTTTTTATTTTTGATGTGTCAACATCTATAGGCGCGGGTAGCGACTAAACTCACAACGTAAACACAACCAAAGACAGATTGTTCGGCGTTAAACTTCTCCGAAACGGCTGGACCGATTTGTATGAAATTCTGTCTGCATGTCGAGTAGGTCTCAGAATCGGCCAACATCTACCCATCATCTAAGGGTGCTCCTCCCCTATATATATCACGCGGATTTGTCCGACTGCGAAACACAGGTTGTCAAACTGCGAAACAAACACACACTGATGTAGCGCCAGCGAATAGTTGTCTTGCGTGGGTGCGAAACAAAGATGAGATAGAAAGAGAGCAACGACAATTGTGAACTTGTGTAGCGTATGTACGAACATGACAATGTATGTACGTACATACATGTCTTTTGTCTTTAAATAATTTTAAGTGTTATTAAGTATTAATATTATTTAAATGATACGTCATCATATGATTAAACGCCTTTTTAAATTCTTTATATTAACTTCACCTGTCTGTATGCATGTATGCCGAAAAAAAATTTAATTGATTTTTAATCTTTTTCCCGTGATGCAATCGAGCTGAAACTTCACAGGCAAACTAATGGCGACGACAAGAATAAACTATCAAAATATGGGCGGGATTGGATTAAGGGGCGTGGTACCTCCCATACAAATCACAAATTAAAAATCCATTATTTCTGCTCCTGTTAACGGTATTTGAACAAAATCGGGTTTGTTGGTTAGGCTTACATATTCTAAGATCTGCTGCGAATACGGGTGGGATTGGACAAAGGGGCGTGGTCACATATAAAGAATTTATAGTCAAAATCAATGTTTATTACGAGTTGGTTTTTTATTATAGTGAACGGTAAGTCAAATAAAAAATCCAATGAGTGTTCAAACTCACGGGCGATGTGTTAACACCTTTTTGCTACACGGTACCTGTTCGATTTTTGATACATTGGAAAATAAAAATCAGCGTTCAATCATATGATGACGTTATTCCCACAAAAACCAAAGAATGCAAAGTAACAGACACTTGTATATATATACATACATTGTTATATGCGTACACACGCTACCCAAGTTCACAAAATTTTCACTGCTCTCTTGCTATCTCATTTTTATATACGTATAACCACGTCATTATTCTCTTTGCTCTGAGAGTGCTCCGCACCCACATTTTATTTGACTTACCTTTAACACTAATAAAAAACCAACCCGTAAAAAACATAGTTTTTGACTATACATTCTTTATATATAACCACGCCCCTTTGTCCAATCCCGCCCATATTTGCAGCAGATCTTAGAATATGTAAACCTAACCAACATACCCGATTTTGTTCAAATACCGTTAACAGGAGCAGAAATAATGGATTTTTAATTTGTGATTTGTATGGGAGGTACCACGCCCATTAGTCCAATCCCGCCCATATTTCGACATTTCATTTTTGTCGTCGTTATTAGATTACCAGCGAAGTTTCAGTTCGATTAGATAACGGGAAAAGGGTTAAAAAAAAAATAATTTTTTCGGCATACATGCATACAGACAGGTGAAGTTAATATAAAGAATTTAAAAAGGCGTTCAATCATATGATGACGTTTCATTTAAAAACCAAACACACAACATCACACATACTTTGTCCGAAGTAGCTGACGTATACGTGTGTCACATAACCATATGTTTGCCATATCAACAGCAACGAAACAGCCAAACACACAACATCACACCTACTTTGTACGAAGTATCTGACGTATTAGTGTGTCAGCATAACGTCGACTGCGCAAGCCCATGGGCTTGCAAATGAAATTTTGCGTGGCTATGCTTTATATCTCCGTTTAACAACAGCAACAGACACATGTACATACATTATTTTGTTAATACATACGCTATAGACACAATTTCGTTTGCCTCACCCCTGCCACACCCCTCTTTCATTGCTCTCTTGCTCGCTCATTTTTGATTAACACGTCATTATTCTCTTTCGGAGTCGCAGAAAATCTGGTTTTAGCAGCAGCATAAAATCTGGTTTTAGCAGCAGCATCTTTGACTTTGATAGATTTAGTCCCTATACAGCGCTATAGATGTTACCACATCAAAATGTACTTTTTGAATAATGACGTATTATACGTATATAACAATGAGATAGCAAGAGAGCAGCGAAAATTTTGTGAACTTGTGTAGCGTATGTACGAACATAAAAACGAATGTTTGGATATACAAGTGTCTGTTGCGTTGCATTCATTGATTTTTGTGGAAATAAAACAAAAAGTATTGAGCAAGAAAATAATGACACATGTGCTTGCACTGGTCTATAAATAATTTTAAGCGTTAATATTATTTAAATGTAACGTCATCATATGATTGAACACTGTTTTTATTTTCCAATGTAACATTTACTAATGTGTTCACAGAAATCGAACAGGTACCGGGGAGCAAAAAATTTGTTAACACATCGCCCGTGAGTTCGAACACTCATTGCATTTTTTTTCATAGAATTTTTTACTTTAACTAAAGACAATGTAGACAACATTACTATCCGCCCCACGGTATATCAACAAAAAAAAACATTTTTAAAACTTCTAACCTGTCAAACGATAAGAGTTGACACCAATTTGGCCCTGTTTAAAACGTAATATTCAAACCTTATTGAATTTTGGTTAAAACGCAAAATTTTTTGAATTTCAAAAAAAGCTGAGACACGTATTTTCTTAAACTGACTAGAGATTAAAATGTTTCAATCTGGCATTTAAATCAGCTAAATCTTGCTTCTAGAAACTTACAAATTAGATTTTTTTTTGTAGAATATCCCCGAAAAAGGATGAATAAGGGCATATTTTAACAAGACTTATATGCCGTTAGACGCGCTTTATAAGAACCATTCATATGATAGTAATATTAAATTAATTGATTAAATTTGATTGTATGCTATGTCTATGTCTGGAGAAAAGTGTGTCATCTGCACTGGGAAAAAATTCAGAACATTTCTGATACTTTAATAAACTGCACAATAGAATATTTCTGCGTTATTTAATTCCCTTCATTTATATATGTATATATTTTTGCGTTCATATTCGCTTTATCATTTTCAAGCTTACACGTCATGAAAATTTTTCTAATTGAAAACTGGTTAGTTTTTGTTGAAAATAATAGACAATTCAGTTCAACACACACTCACTGGCATGACTAGTTTCCAACTCCGTGACAAGTTCATCATCAGATGCCTAACTACTGTGCCTGAATTGATACCATCGGTTGATCGTCAATCGTATATATACAAACTCAATTCTGCAATTCACATGTGCCAATTAGTATCGATCGAAGATCCCTAAGTATCAACATCACTGAAAGGCCTACAATTCCAACAACAAGAACAGTCAGAATTTTTCCACCATGTTCTTCTTTTCCTCATGCGTTCTCGCGTTGCTGCAGTGCTTTGAGATGAGTTTTAATCTATATCACAGAGTTGTATTTTCCCGTGGTCATGTAACATTTGTTGAAGTTTTTGAACTTAATCATTTCAATTAGCAATGATACTTTTAAGCTTTAAAACACAACATGAGGTAAAGCGCTAACTATCTGGATGCCGCAGTAAAAGTAGAGATAGTTTTGAACAAAAGTTGAACTTAATTGCTGTAGAACTAACAAAATGTTATAGAAATTAGTTTGACTTATTATGAAAGGTCACGAGTGGTAAAATTGGCTTATGTAATATAGTTTTACTCAATATATATACACGTGACACCGACATTTTAATTAGTACAATAATTTTTGGGAATCCCGAGAAAATTTTCCGGGAAAGCGCGATCAAAACATTAGTGGAATTCCCAACAATTCCCGGGTGGGAAGTCCCACGAGCCAAAGCCATATTCCATCCGGTCTCTTCAGCTATATCTCGTCCTCTTATTGTTGGATGTATTTCGAGTACGTTGTCAAATACCTTTCGCTCTGGTCATTCGGTCCCATTCTACTGAAAAGGGCTAGCATAACTATGTACGTTGGTGTCGCGATACAGATTATAGAGCTCGTGGTTCATCCGTCGTCGATACTCGCCATTTTCTATTATAGTACCATATGTTTTTAGGAACAAAACAGGTTGTATGAGAGTCGGATATAGCTGGATATTAGTTTCCCGAGAGAGGGTATTATCTCTGAAGTAGTTGCTTAGACCGAAATAACCCAATTTTGCAAGCACAACTCTTCGTTTGATTTCCAGGCTGAAGTTATTGCTTCCATTCACGACAGATCCGAGGAAAATAATTTGGTTCACTACCTCGAAGTAATAACAGTTATCAACGTTCACAATTCCATCCACTCGGGTGGATGTTCTGCTTGTCGAAACCATTAACTTTGTCTTGTCCTCGATTACTGCCAAACCCACTTTTGCTGATTCCCTCTCAATTCTCGAAAATACCGTAGAAACATCTCGCAGTTATCGACTAATGACACAGTGCAACACGAAAAAAAATAACCATATACGGACACCACTACGTGATAAAAGACTAAAAAAAAAACACCCGTGTCTCCCAATTTTTCCCAAAGTCATGCACTTTTTTTTTTATGGGCCGCCAAAGATTTGGGGCCTCGGTATCATTTTCGTAAAAATGTGATCATTTTCTCAGGCTCATATCTTGCAAACCGTTCAGAATTTGGATTTACTCTCTGAGTCAAAGTTGTAGCTCTTGTCATAAAGAACAAAAATTCTTTCATCATGATCTTTAAATCATCAGCATACATGAGCAGGAGGTAACTGTAAGATATAATTTAAAGCTGTACGTGTAAGATACAAAAGTTTGGGTAAAATTCTATATTAGGAGTTATGGGGAGCTCCAAATTTCGGATACACAGCGGGCTACTATGTATTAAAAAGCGTCTAAAGGAATTTGTCCGGCAGCCGTTGAAAAAAATTAAAATTTTCGATAACTCGCTTTGTTATCGAAAAATCAGCCGTTCAAATTTTGCAAAATTATCGAAAATGATTTTTCCATTTTCCCCAAATATAAAAATTCAGAAATTTAAATTAAGGAACAGAGGTATTTCCCTCCCTGGTCCCTGAGCCCGGCCGGACGACTCGAAATACAAAATAATCGTCCGACAAAAAAATTAAGCGACAAAAACCCCGTGTTATCCGGACTTTGGAGGCCCATAACTTCTAAAATACGGATTTCCTCCAACTTTTGTATTTACATTTTGAGCTGGGAATCATGTGTTCTACCCCCATCCCCATACAATTTTTGATACGACAACAAGACATAAAGTCGACAAATTCTTTATTAACACTAGTAAATGCAAATATGTGTGAAATTTTGAAAAGAAAATAATAAAAAGAATCATTAATTAACATAATTTATGTTTTTTCTATAAAACATATTTTTACATTAAAAATAACTGTTGGCACAGGTGTTTAAAAAATTTCACTTTTCGAAACAACTGCAAACACGGTTTCTAGGCTAGGCGTGTTCCTGAATGCTCTTCTCGCAATCAGCTGATTTTGACAATTTAATTAATTACAAGTCGCCCAATACATCTGGTGCAAAGTGTATTTTTGTCAAGTGGAAGCATTAGCACAGCTGCTTTCAGTATTTTTATGACGTTGCACCAGCAACTGTCAAATTCATGTGTATTTTGTTTTTGTACACGTTTGTTTACTTTTATTGTTGGTATACATACATGCAAGTTTGAGACAACGTCGGTACGAAATATAAACCAAATGCATGTTGTTTTTCCCTACAATTACAACAACGCCTAATGCTTCCACTTAATATAAATACACTCTGATCTAGTGCCACTATCTTCTTCAATACCCCTTGGATTGTAGTATATGCTTTACGACAGGGTGTTCACATGTCTGCTATTGGAGGTCTCAAATTTTCTTACAACCCACAATCTTAGTACACCTTGCGAATTCCCTAATTGTGTCTCCAACATTTTATATTGAATAGCTAACACAAAGCGTTTGGACACAAGTATTCCATGTTTGCCACTAGCTACAAACACGTCATATTTGCTTCCAAACAACAACACAAAACAGGGTTTATACTCCTTCACAACACATTCCGAAAATGATCCGATCAATAATATAGAAATTTTTAGTTTACAACAAAGCTTATAGGCAATAGTTATTTTACATTCTGGTCTACCCGCCAGTTGGGAAAGACGATAATTACACCAAATTAAGGCACACACAACTAAGATGGAAGAGAAGTGTTCGCAAAACTAGGATGTAATCCAGTCATTCCACTACATTTACTCCTGTAACTTTTAATTGTTTATACTAAGAAATTAAGACACTGCGCGATCAATATCGGATCAGTGCTTTTGACATTATTTATTGTAACTATAAGGTCGAAATAATAAGGTCGAAAAACAACATCTATAAATATTGTAACTAACTTTATGCAGTGTGGTGTTTCCAGTAACTGGTTTATATAACGCTAAAAAATAAGAACTACTCAATAGTTAACGCTTACATAAAAACTGCAATCCTTGTTCCTTTTGGCAAATAAATGATATATGTGTGTTTGGTAATTTTCAATTAACATCTAAGTATTTTCCTCCCTGAAGTTGTTACAAAAGTATAAAATGTTGTATTAAGAACACTTATGAGCGTACAATATATTACGAGTATAACATGTGGTGTGCCTGTTCCAGTCAGAGAGCCTCGCATTTTCAGTGTTAAGATCTACACCTTTTCACCAATTCCGAACGATTTTTTCGGAATTTATTATTTCCGCCCACTGTGTCTCTTTGGCTGTAGTTGTGACCGCTGTTGAGATTGCTGCTGGTCCTATAGTGGAGTGGTGTTCCTAGTCATTGGTTCTCTCTTTGGTTGTGCTTATGATGGATATGGATGTGTATAATTTTAATATAAACATGATTGCATTTCTTCCGTTGTTGTGGTTTTAGTTTTTCTTGTGCATTCTGTTTTATTCTTAGATTTTCCTGACTTGCCAGAGTTTCTCTATCCGCCTTAGTCGTCTCCATTTCGTTCAGATTCTTCTACTTAAATTCACTTCGTATGGCTGCAAGTGTCTGTTTGTGTGTGCCTTTTAAGCCTACTTGGCTCTCCTATTTGCATATAATTTGTTCATATTATGGGGTTTGAGCTCGTTGGCAAGCGGTTTTTGCATTAAACAAATTGTAATTTAAAGCTTTTGTTTTCGGAGTTTAATAAAATCTCTGGTGTTATTTGTCAAGATACAACAAGAAGCCATCGTAATGGTGTCTGGTCTACTTGGGTTATGCTAAATCATTCGCACATAATTATGGTAGATGGGTTTCGGTCCTACATTTTTGGAAATAAATCTCTAAGATTTAAGATGGTTGTTTTTGTGTTGACTGGAAAAGTGGAAACGTTACCCAAACTGATCCTTATGTATTTGTGGTCTGCAGAGAGCTTTTTTTTACAAAGAATATCTAAGAAGTCATTTAATGCTAAATTTATTTACTTTTATGGCTTGGTAGGAAATATTTATGTTCAATGGTATGTAAGAAACTATTTAAATTTTAAAAGTTTGAAAAATGACTACTGTCAAGAGAGCAAGAACATCTAGCGGGTGATATAATGCATATGCAAAAATTGCTTAATATAATGTTTTTAAGCCTAGAAACAACTAACTAAAATTGGTTGCAACCCCAGAAAATTAAAGACATTTGTTTGGGATTCACAGTTATTTCATATATTGCTTGAAAGTGAGTACATAAAATGTTAAAAAAGTAAACGGAAGAATGCTGTTGTGAGAAAATGCTAAACTCTTACCAGCTTTACTCACCCTAAAAAAGGAACACATTTGAAGGGGCGATGGCAACATTTTTTAAATGTCGCCTCATACTTGTGGCCGTCGGTGGTACAACGGTTAGTGTGTGCAGCTGTTGTGCGAGAGAATGTGGATTCGATCGCTACTCTGACCGCCATACACTTCTTTCGACGATGGCGACCGCGCTTAGTGACAGCGACACTATCGAGTAAATAGCTTCTCAAAAAACCTGTCGGAACCGGTGCAAAATTGTTGGTCCCTATCAGTGAGTGAAAACTGGTAGGCGCACAGCTCAGTGATTGTGAGAAGCTCCCTCCTATTCCTTCATTGGATGTAATGGGGAAATATTTATTTATTATTTTTATATACATGTAGTTTGCAGTTTGGCAAACAATAATTTTCTATATTTAAAGTTGCAGAGATTGGCATAAAACTACAGCCATTTCAAAATTTTTCGTCTTCCTTCGAGTTCGGTTTCGAAAACCCTTCGCGCTGGTTCATCTTCATCCATTCTACTGACATGGCCTAGCCAGCGCAATCGCGTTATCTTGATCCGCTTAACTATGTCAATGTCAGGATAAAGCTCATACAGCTCATGATTCATGCGTCGCCGATACTCGCCGTTGTGCACTATAGGGCCATAAATTTTTCGGAGTATTTTTCTCTCGAAGACTCCTACAGATGTTTCGTCTGCTTGCGATAGGACCCAGGATTCTGCGCCATAAAGCAAGACAGGTTGAATGAGAGTCTGGTACAGCTGGACTTTGGTTACTCGAGAGAGGGCTTTATCTCTAAAGTGCTTGCTTAGCCCAAAATAACATCTATTCGCAAGCACAATTCTCCGTTTGATCTCAAGGCTGACGTTGTTGTTTTTGTTCACGGCAGATCCGAGGTATATAAATTCGTCCACTACCTCGAAGTTATAACGGTTATCAACGTTCACGCTTTGGTCTAATCGCGTGGAGGCCCTGTTCGTTGAAACCATTAATTTTGTCTTGTCCTCATTCACCGTCAGACCCACTTTTGCTGACTCCTTCTCAATTCTCGAAAAAACCGCAGTAACTTCTCTAATTGTGCGCCCAATGATATCTATATCATCAGCATACGCGAGCAGCATGTGACTTTTGCTGCTGATGGTTTTATTCATATTGACTGCAGCTTTTCTCATAATGATCTCCATTAAGAAGTTAAAGAGATCGCACGATAGGGTGTCGCCTTGCCTGAGGCCTCGCTTAGTTTCGAAAGGTTCGGTAAGATCCTTACCAACTTTCACTGCGGATTTGGTGTTCGTCAAGGTCATCCTGCAAAGGCGTATGAGTTTTGCAGGAATACCAAGCTCAGACATTGCTTCATAGAGTTTCTCCCGTATCGGACTATCGAAGGCTGCTTTATAATCGATAAATAGATGATAGGTGTCGATTTGTTTTTCGTGTGTCTTCTCCAGGATTTGGCGTAGCGTGAAAATCTGGTCAGTTGTCGATTTTCCAGGCCTAAAGCCACACTGGTATGGTCCAATCAGGTCAGCGACAATTGGTTTTAGTCTTTCGCACATTATACTTGATAGAAACTTATATGCTATGGATAAAAGGCTTATTCCACGGTAGTTGGCACAAATACTCGGGTCACCTTTTTTAAATATGGGACATAGCACACTGAGACTCCAATCGCCGTGCATGCACTCATCTAACCAAATTTTGCTAATGAGCTGATGCATGCACCTTATCAGCTCATCGCCGCCAGCCTTAAACAGCTCCGCCGGTAATCCATCGGCTCCTGCGGCTTTGTTGTTCTTAAGCCGGGCAATAGCTGTTCTGACCTCGTCTTGGTTAGGAGGGGGGCAATCGACGTCGTCGTCCATATTGTGATCGATTGTCCCATCGTCATCGGATATCTCAGGTACTAGTAGCGCGGAGAAATGCTCTCTCCATATTCCCAACATGCTCTGCACATCTGCGACGAGATTTCCGTCTTTGTCTTTACAGAAGGGGGGCCCTGAACCATGTCCATTAGTTCCGTTTTTAACTTTTTGGTAGATTTTTCGGGCTTCGTTCTTCCTTCTGTATGTCTCAATTTTCTCACTCTCGCGTTTTCTCCACTGCCGTTTCTTACGCCTAAAGAGACGGTTTACCTCCTTTCTCTTCTCCCTATACCGCTCAGTTGCAGCTCGCGTTGCAATTGACTGAAGCATTACCATACGCGCAGCGTTCTTTTCGTCATTTGCTATGCGACACTCTTCATCGTACCACGGTTTATTACGAAGCGGTTTTCTGCTAGCAATTTACACAGTGTAAATATTCCGTCAGTATCGTTTTTAAATGCTCTCGCATTGATATTTAGCATACCAGTTCTAGCTTTAAAAGTTAGACTTATATCGTATGTTGACAAGCCATCAATAAAATATGAAGATCTGTCATGGATCTGCGCCATGGAAGATCTGCGCCATGGAACTGAAAGTTTTGGCTGTTGATTTGAATTCTGTTCGTTTATAGAACACGAATTTTTCTATAACTGTATTTAACATTTCAGGTAGCTGAGGTGACCATACATCATTAGTTGTGATTTCAGGTATATTTAATCTGCTACAGATCTGTTTCCATCACTTAAACCAATACACGTTATTATTAATGGTTTCAACAGTAAGGATATGCAGTAGGCGGTTTCTTGGCATGTTAAGCACTTTTAGCAAATAGTTAAAATGCAATCACATCGAATTCAAATATTGTGGTTGTGATTGGGTTTCTAAATACAAAGCGTAATTCGGTGTATTATTCGGGAGACTTAATGTTTTCTTGACAAAGAATCGAAATAATTTTTCTGGGTAATCGTATTCCTGGAATCCCCATAATTCAGCTGCGTCGTAAAGCATAATTGATTGAACAGCGGTTGTAAAACTCCTAATTTTGCCAGATATTTTTATTTTTAGATTATGTATGTATCCTAGCCATGATTAATAGATTGCAAACTTGGAAGCTTTTAATCTTTCCTCTAAATGCTTATTGAAGGAGAGATTGTAGCATAGATATTTATATTGGTTCACAATTTTTATCTCTTCCTCGTTATAGTACCACTTTTAAATTCTTTGCAATACGAGGGCTTTTTTTAAATATTATGATTTTTCATTTAGTCAAATTTGTGCGGAGACCCCAACTACTGCAGTACTCAAAAAGTTTGTCTATCATACTTTGAAGGTGTTCTGGTGATTCGGCAATGAGTGCTACATCGTCCGCGTACATTAGAAATTTCACCTTCGTTGCTCCTATTGTTACACCGACCGGCATTTTGTCGACGAGGTCGTTTACGTACAGCGCAAACAATATAGGACTAAGGGTGCAGCCTTGTCTTAAACTTTTATCTACAGGGAAAGAGTCCGAAAGCGAATTACCATCCCATACCTGAGATGCGTGCGTTTTATATATAAGCATAAGTGTCATTATCATCTTTTTTGATAGACCTAGTTCAGCTAACTTGAAGAAGAGCGAGATATAAGGGATTGTATCAAAAGCGCATGAGAAGTTGACAAACATTACATATGTTTTCCTGTTTTTTTGCCAGGTTTAAGTATATGATACTAGTGAAGTTAAACAAATTATCTACCGTAGAGTAACCACGGCGAAAACCCGCTTGAGGCACCATAATTATTATTATGCCCATGCAGTTATTCTGCTATTCAATATGCTAGCAAATTGAATCTAAAGTTTTAAGCCTCAATAATTGGAAACACAATCTGGATCTCCTTTTTGGTGCAATATAATAATCATACTTCTTTGAAAAGCTTCCGGCAGGCTACCATGTAAGAATATAGAATTACATAACCTTGTTGTATCTTAAAATACACAGAAGGGTGCGTACTTGTAGAACTCTATCGGATTGGCTTTGCTATTTTTACGGTTGTTGAACACCAATATTAACTCTCTGTTCTCAAAAGGCGAGTCCATAAATGGATCCACTCTAAATGGTAAAGTCCAGTGGAGATCTACATTGTTAAAATTTTTCGCTGGTAACAGGGTTCTGAAGTATTCACGGAAGTCATCTCATGTAAATTTAATTGTTTCTGGTTACAAAGTTTGCGAAACCTATTTCTATGTTTATATTTCTAACGCTATCTTATCTATATGAATTTTTTGACTGGCTCTTTCGCATTTGGAGTCAAACCAAGGTTTTTTATATCTTTTTTTCTTCTTATTTGACATGGTCAAAGTACCTGTACTTACTTTATCTTGTAATTGGGTAAGTAATTCATCGCTGTTAGTTGTGACAGAATTGATGGTTATGCTTCTTATCATCTTCAGTTCATTAATGCATTTATCTTTTAACATAGGGCTCCAGTTTGTTCTTGATAGGGGGTGTAAATTCGAGGCACTATTTTCCGGATTGGTAACAGAAAGGTGTATTACTAGTGGCATGTGATCTGAATAAGGTTTTGTTGAAATTGAGAAATAAGATATAGAATTGAGTAAACTATACGAACATATACAGTAGTCTATAACTGAGCATCCAACTCCACCCCAGAAAGTAAATTCAATTATTTCATCATTTGCAATTCTTCCATTCATAATAATTCCGCCGATGTTTTCTAGGGCCTCTAGTAACTTTTCCCCTTGTGAGCAATTGTTTTGTCCTTCGAGTTTCGAGTAGTATTTATGTGAGGAGTATAGTATTAACTACATTGTTAACTTCTAATGTTTGTTCAGATGCTACTCTAGCGTTTAAGTCTCCTAAAATTATAAAAGAGTCAGACCTTAACTCGGTTAAAAATTTATGAAAAATTGAAAAATTTTTTTCCCACTGTGTGCGGTTCAAGTAGCATGGTACAATGTCTATGGCTTTATCAGCTAATTGTATGTGTAGTACTACATTTTTCGAAATTAGCCTAAATTTTGGATGGTGTATTTTAATTAGTCTTTTACTATATCCGTATAAGCATCCACCACTCGCTCTTCCAAATCTAAATGTTTTTTTTCTTCTACCCAATGGAGTATATTGTTTTTAAAATGACTATTAAAAATATGCTGTTTATTATTTAAACTATGGGTTTTATATAAAAAGAATATATCATTGGAGTTAATAAATGAAAAGAAATGGGAGTGCCTTAATTTGCTATATAAATTGGCAATATTATATGAGAGAATCCGACACACATCATTTTGCTATTCTATATTTTGACCGATTGAAACATGCTGTGAATGTTGGTTTAACACGTAGCGTGGTGTCTCTCTGCTAGCATTTTTTTTGCAAATACCTTCCGTGTTACATTGTTTTAATAAATCGTTCATGTAAATCGTATCCTGTTCGTTGAAAGCTATAAGTTTGCCATCACCCCAGATAAACTCTTTGACGTTAACAAAAAGCGAAAAGTCGCCAGCTCGCACTTTAATAGAATCCAAAGTATATAGTTTTTTGGCTATCAGTCGTAGATTATTCTTCTTATCTTTTTCCACTGGTGTAAGACCCCGGTTTATGAAAATATGGATTTCGTCTTAGCGCATTGAGATCTTCTACTAACTTGACCGATGGTAGTCTAAATACGCAGTCTCCGGACGGCAGTTTTATGGTGTCTTGTATTTCGATGTTTATGTGGAGTACTTTTTCGCAGATTTTTACAAACTCCTCTGATACCAGTTTCATGCTTTTTGACTTCAATCCACGGATCACAATGTTTGGACGTTTGTTACATTTCTCTGAACGTTCCAGTTTCTTTTGCATCGTGATTAATTCCCCCCTTAGTGTCTCGTTTTCTCTACGTAAACGTCAAAATGTCATAGTTGTCTTCAAAATGTTTATTTGGAACTTAAAGCTTTTCATATTAAACTTTGTAATTACGTAGCCCTGTTGGAGACACATGTTCGCCACTCCCAATTCATACATTTTCGAAAGTATACATTTTTATAACTTTTAAAATTTGTATAACATTCTTGGGACTTCTAATGTATAGTAAATATATTTTGCATAAATTGATCAGGGAGCACCAGAGGATATTTAAAATATGGTTTCTACATTCAATGATAAACAGTTTAACTTATGTGGTTCCTGCAACCAGCGATTTAATTGTATTCGAATGGATTTAATTCTACCTTTCAAGGTTAATACTTTGATACACAAAAAATAAATTATTCATAAAGTCGATACAGACATGAAGAAAAGTGTGATGGATTTAGCTTCAAATAAAATGTTCTTCAAAAAAAGGAAATGTTTTAAAATGTTCTTCATATTTGTGAAGGGTTTAATAAGAAGTTATGAAGTTTCATCATTTATTGTATGAACTTGATTATAAGGGATGATGAAGTTTCATGAGTTTTACTGAAACTGATCATATATACTTATATAATAGTCTAGCGAACCGGATACTAGCCCGATCATCAAAAAATCTATACCACAGAAAGATAGTAATAGAAGATTTTTTGGTAAGTAAAAATTCACTTCAAAGCACTGCAATAAAACTAGTAGGCAAGAAGAACATGGAGGAAAAAAGCTTTCTGTTCTTGTGTTGGAATTATGGACCTTTCAGTGTGTGTTGACACTTATTTATCTTCGATCAAAGCTAATTCCCAGATGTAAATTCCATATTTTAGTTTGTATATATACGATTGATGATCTTCCGATAGTAGTAATTCAGGCACAGTAGTTAGGCATCTTATGATGAACGTGTCACGGTTTTCGAAACTATTCATGCCAGTGAGTGTGCTTAACTCAATTGTCTACGATATTGTTCTAACAAAAACACCCATTTTTCAATTTGAAAAAATGTTCATGACCTTGTAATCTTGTAGTATGTACTTCTAATACATTAACTAAAAATAATAGTCTAACTTTTAATAGTCTAACTCTTTTTTGCATTTAATTTGTTGATATATCTTACAAATAGTTTGGCATTATTATGAACACAAAATCTGGGGGTTTAAGAATGTGAGAAACGATGTCGGTATTGAAGCTATATGAAAGCATCTACTTAAAATGTTCTACGAGGATAATCGACATATTGATATCGTTTGACGATTATACGAAGGTACACATAATACAGTATAACGCTACAAAATATGACGGATCTGACAATGGATTCTGATCGAGGAGACCAACAAAAATATACTTATGTCAGCATTTTGGAAGACAACATCGGAATTTTAATTTTTGAACTTATGGACTTCTTTGAAAATTAGTTTTCAACGAAATCTGGTGAATATAACAAATGTTTTCATGAGCTATGTATTCCTATGAAGACCACTATAAAGGCAAGAGCATTCTGTTGCTTATATCGGATTTGTCTTGGGCATTGTTCTATAATGGTGCCGACTGATAGTGAAAATAAATGAACTTGTATATTTACTATGTTTGTATATATGTACATTATTAAGAGCATTTTTCGTTTGTAGACCTATAGTGGAATTTAATTTAAAATAATTTGTTCATACACACCAACCCCGAAAAATAAATTTTGAATGATTTTTTTTACTAACTGTAACTGATAACTAAGGTAACCCTTAATTAATTCTGGTTTTTGATATTTGTGTTAATAAGTTTTGGGCGCTAGTGTATTCTGACACGTATAGTACAATTTTATGGCCTGCAATTTTTCATTTCATTTCCACGCTCCCAATTATAAGTAGTGATTTTTTAAAATTTTATATTTGCCTTAATATTTTCTACAAAGTTGCTGAACATACCATAAACCTCAAATGTAAAGAGGGGGCCAAAGAGGAGAAACTTTAACCCCCTCTAAAATTAAATTTCAATGTGATCTTTCGACACGCCTACAAACATATATTTTCTTTTTCCTCTTCTACCAGATTCTATTATCAGAACCCCGTAATTTTGGAAAAAGTTATAATTTGTTATACATTGTAATTAGTGTAAAAATCTGAAAAGCTGCGTAAAATTGTTTGTAAATAATTTTTGAATGAAATATAAACTTCTTATTGTGTTGTTTTATTATCTTTATATTGCATTGCTTACCAATTTTACACCGAACACATATGTGAATTGAGCCATCAAAGATACTATATAAAGCTTCACCACAAGAATGAAAATGTTCATCGCCCCAACAACTTTTGTCATCGAAACGTACAGTTTCGTTCCGGCTGCGAAAATTGTGTTCATCAATGCTGTGGTTGTTGCGGAAATGAATATCTTTTATTGCAGCATTGAATTTGTTTCGTTGCTACAATGATTTTGTTTCATTGCTGCAATGAATTTGTTTGACTTCTGTAATTATTTAATTTTATTGCTGCAATGATTTTGTTTGATTGCTGCAATGAATATGTTTGATTGCTGCAATGATTTTGTGCAGCGGATTCGTTTTCGTGTGAAATTCCTCTCGAAACCGCGAGTCGTTTTTTGTACTTCTTCGGATCCCTCTCGATCTAGTAACGAACTTGATACTCGAATACGTTTCGGATTAATTTTTTGGAAATAAATGAAATTGAATAAATGATTTTTTTTCCAATCAAATGTATAAGAGAATGGTGGAAGCAAGTTTAAGTAGTATTAATATGAATTTAAAATATCACGTACATGAGCTGAAAGTGGGTGAATTAAAGAATGCTTCGTATTTATTCCTTCAAACCAAAAATTAGTATTTTCTATTGAAACTCCCCAATAACACACAACAACAATTACAACAATTTCGGCAGACTATGTTGTATGGGGTCACCCTGTAGTAGCACGTAACTGATTACTCTAATTTCATTAATTTTTTCATGGTGTGAAGGTGAGCTGCAGCAGCATGTGGCTAATAATGCATGTACGTTATTAAAGTTAAGTTATTCCACTGAAGATGTCCACTTATATTATATATTAATTTTTACCAATAAAAAAATTTGCTATCGCCTAAATTTAACTCGGTTTTTAAAATAAATAGCAACCTGACTTGTTTTTACCGCAATAGCTAAAATGAAACAGGGGCTCTAAAGAATATGCACAAATTAAAATGTATTTTGATTTTTTGGAACGAAGTTCCTTATCGCACGTTGCGGGATGGGAGCTAAGTGAATAAAAATTAAACAACTTTTTTAACCCAGCATTGTATTGTTTTGTTCTTATAGTATTGCTGTTTGCAGTTTGTATACTTTTAGGATTTTCTGGTTTAATGTTTGAAAGTTCTACCATTTCGTTTTGTTAGTGTTATTTTATTGCATACCTTTAGACATAATATGCCGATGGAGTATGTGGCAAAGATATGTACAGTCAGGGACGTATGTGAGGGTCATGCCCATGTTAAGTGTGCTGGCTTGAATGGAAGGCATTATGATACAATTACGGCTAAGGAAAGCGGGCTTCGCTGGAGGTGTTGGAAGTATAGGCAATTCGATGTGGACTTTTATAAGCTATTATGGAGGCAAAGAAAGGATTTTAGCTCGATGGAGGATATGTTTGATACTTTTGAATGGCCTGAGCACATCTCGTCCTCTCCAAGTCGGAAAAACCTTCTAGGTATCGCAATTTAATTGTGCCAATAACTCCTCATTTGAATAATTTGGACACCCTTTTCTTATCTCCAAAATTGTCGTCGTCTGTTGATCTTTCAGCCACTGAAGTTATAGAAATTATATATTAATGATTATATTATGAATTTTATGGATTTGTTTTTCAATGGTAATGATTAATTTTGAGTAATACTACAATTATCAGCCCATAATCATTATTTTTTAGGAACAAATTTTTCTTAAAAACATTTTCATTTTACAAAAAGTACCTTTTCTTAAAGATCCATTTAAATTATAGTATTTTAGAAGTGCGCATTATGACTGTTGGAACTAACTAGTACATAATATATAGCGATAGTAACTTCGTTCCAACCGGGTATCCCCTGATACGTCCTGTGATTTTTTAATTGTAAAATGACCTACCGTGTTACAATGGTTAATAGGAATATCACATATGCATAGCCAAGGTGTGTTAGAGGTTAAGTCTCGCATTTTAACCTCACATAACCTAGAGGAGCCGCATTGTGAAAGGCCACATTTGACCAGCTCCGAATCGAGGAAAATTTAACTTGTTATCAAACTTTAGATTATTTTTGAGTGTAATTATAATTTAATTTCTCTGATTTTTGATTATTTTTGTGAGTGTTAAATGTTTATGATTTTCAATCACACTACTACTGCAAGAAGAACTCAAAGTGATTATTTCGGTGGATGGATGCCACATTATCTAGTATATTTCTTTGCCACATTATCTAGTATACTCTCCACAAGTATTTAGGTGTATCATCGCAACATGTAGGAATAAACAAATATCACATTAACGAGAATGAATTCAACACCTGTTAGTGCGGAAACATCCAAAACAATACTTTACCGAAAACATCAATATTCACAACTTGTTGTTTATGCAGTTTCACATTTTTTTTACAACAACATCTATGCTTTGACATTATATGAGAGCCAGCGAAGACAATAAGATTGTAATTCCCATTCATCCACCAATATATTCAATTTCACGTCGGCATTGAAAAGAAAATTATCTTGAAATGAGTTATGATTGAAATATATTTTTTAATATCTATTATCTGCTGCAAAAAATATAAAGAAAACATGCCTACGAGTACATGTCTAGTTGACTTCAGCAGATATTTTTACTCGGATTTTGTTTCCTTTTTAGAGTGTTCAATTATTCGTGAAATTAAATTCTTTATTTTT
Source organism: Phaonia tiefii (assembly GCA_963931995.1). Taxonomy (NCBI): domain Eukaryota; kingdom Metazoa; phylum Arthropoda; class Insecta; order Diptera; family Muscidae; genus Phaonia; species Phaonia tiefii. The sequence continues at coordinate 220,607,352 of OZ008368.1, read as the reverse complement.
AAACAGGAATGGTTTGAATCAAAATAAAGGTCTTTAGAATATAATATTTTGTTGAACTGGCAGACATTTTAGAGCAAAAAACACGTAGTTTTGTTGTTCAAAAAAACATACCATTGCACTTTCACCAGTGAAAGAAAGTAATTTGCCTAAGAAAATAATAGGGGTTTTAAATCTCTAAATCTCACTCTCACTAAAAGTATGTAAAATTTACAGACTTATTAGTTAAAGGTTAGACATTAATAAATGGGTTACTTTATGACTAAATAAAATTGTGAAATATTAAAAACGTTCTTCCAAAGTTCTATGTGTGTAAATGAACATTTTACGGAACATCATATTTTCCGATGAAGATTATTTTCTACTCAGGGGCTACGTTAACCCTGCTGTTAGATTAGGACCATTTGGTCCAAATTTTTTCTGTTTTCCCTTGTAACTTTGGAACGGTGATATATACTGACTAAATTTTTCTGCTAATGGGGTCTTTTAATAAAACAATGTTATGTGCGAAAATTAAATTTTCTAACTTTATTCAGGACTGAGAAAAATACAAAATGACGAATCTTAGATTAGAGGACCATTTGGTCAATAGTACATTTTTTCATTACCAAGCGAATGTAAATTCATGTCAAATATTTAGAAGATGTTTTTGATATGTCAAATACTTGCTTTAGAAATTATTGAACCAAAATAGTTACAAAGGATAAGATAAAATTATTATTTTGGATGAAAATTCCAGTATGGACCAAATGGTCCCTCAATCTAAGATTCGTAAGTTTTTTCATTACCAAGCGAATGTAAATTCATGTCAAATATTTAGAAGATGTTTTTGATATGTTAGCGGATGTTTTTGATATGTCAAATACTTGCTTTAGAAATTTTTGAACCAAAATAGTTTCAAAGAATAAGATAAAATTATTATTTTGGATGAAAATTGCAGTATGGACCAAATGGTCCCTCAATCTAAGATTCGTAAGTTTTTTCTAATCTAACAGCAGGGTTAACATAACAAATTGTCGCATTTGGGTTCGTTGTTCATTGAGGTCTTAGCCCTTCCGGCCCTACTGGGACAATCTGTCCAAGCAAAATTGGGTCAGAGAATCTCACAGGTTACATTTGTACATCGCAATTACCCTTGTACCTTGTTTTTGTACATCGCAAGTATCCTTGTTATGTAACTTATGTATGTGAAACCTCTCACATCGAGAAATTGCGAAATACATAATTTCACCGTTTCTCGACATGTTAGTAAAACCTGTCTCTGTAAAACATCACTACTGATTTCGTGTGATATTAGAATATTCCAGTCAGCTGCCAAAACCCAAACAAACAATATTACAAAACTATCAAGCCTATATGTATGCAGTGCATATGGAAGCGTTACAACAGCTGATCTAATTTTTCGTGTCGAATTATGTTGCGCATTAACCATAAAGAGTTGCTTAATGCGGAAAAGTCTAGTTTAGTTCCCACTGCCCTAGCAAAAAAAAATTTGTTATGGGTGGTAGAACACACTGAGTTAAAACACATGAATTCGACGAAAAAAATTACAAAATTTGACCTGACCCCTTTCGATTTTGATAAAATTTGGTGCATATGTAGTTCTTTATAAGAAAACAATATGTGCCAATTTCTGGACCTCTGACCGTTTTGGTTCGCGAACTATGGCACCTTGTAAAATGTGAAAAATCGTAAAAATGTAGAAATGTGTAGCTGAGGTAATAGTTATAACTCTAAAACTACTTGTAATAAAACTTATATTATGGTCTCATTTTGTAGGTATTAAAAGGGTCTTTACAATGCTGCACAACTTACATTTTATAATAATAAAAATAATAATAATAACATAATTTTTACTACAAGTTGTTTTAGAGTTATAACTATTTCTTCAGCTACACATTTAAAAATTTTTACGATTTTTCGCATTTTACAAGGTGCCATAGTTCGCGAATCAATACGGTTACAGGTCAAGAAATTGGCACATATTATTTTCTTCTACAGGTCAACAATTGCACTAAATTTCATCAAAATCGAAGAGGGTAAAAGAAATTCTTTCGTCGAGTTTATTTGTTTTAACTCCACTATTGTAAGAAAACATTTTTAAAATAGTTTTAAATAGAAATAATTAAATGATAATTTTCGATTCTGCATTTCAGAAATTCGTAGATAATTTTTATGAAAAAAATAAATTTTATTTTGAAAACATAGTTATAGATATTTTGCAACGATATTACGTTTCTGTTTTACCACCATTTACCAATTTTCCTCTTTGGAATCACAATGTTTTGATTTGGGAGTAAATTTGGCAGTTGAAGATATTTTTTTCCCGACTTTACAGACACGGATTTTCCCGCATTTTTCCAGTGAGGCGAGCAAATTTTACAAAAAATAAAGTTCACCATGTTTCTGTTTCATTTCACATGTTTCACGTGAGAATTTTTTCGATTTGCGAGTTACAGAACATGTTTAGGGTAATAGTTTTAGACTGACTTATTGTAAACTTGCAAAATTGTAATGGTTCTTGTCATCGGAAACCAATTTTTTCTCTAAGTCTTAGAAGACTGCCAACAATTTTGTAAGTCTCTCGTTATGTTTACCTGGATAAAAAACAGTATTTGTCCTTCCAGTGAAGAAGTGTGTTGGTAGTTAGCAACAACAAATCGTAACAGCTAATTTCGATTTACTTTTTAAACATTTAACTTATTTGACTCTGGGATATATTGTCCGAATACGCCATTTCAGCGGGATTTATTCGTCTCAATAGAGAATTACAAAATATAATTTATAAACCATTGATTTTTTTAGACGGTGAAAATCAATCATCTAATAATGAGAGATTAGAAATTTTAGAATATAATAATATTTCTTGAAGAAATTTCAATAAAAATTCACAGAAACGAAAAATTTATATTTTCAATATTTTTTTTCAATCCCACCAAAGTCACTTTTTGGAATAATGCATACATTTTCCTTTTCCATAACATTTTCATATTTGCAAAAAAAAAATACGGTAACTGAGCTGAATTTTCAAAAAAAAAAACTCTGGGGTAATGGTTATAACACGAAATCGACGCTGATAGAGGTCCAAACAATCAAAAATGTACTGAAAAAGTGGGAAGATCGAAAGAGGTACTGTAAAGGAAGTCCTGGAAGCCATGTCAACGATGTTATCTTTCATTTATTAACGTAAACGTTACCAAGTCATTTATAAATTTAAAAGAAATACTATTAGTAATGTTTTTAAAACAAAAAAAAAAGTAATTCCAAACTTTATATGGTCCACCCTTTACTACTAAGAAAACATGATCTGCTATCAGTCACGTACCGAATGTGCAATTTAACCATTTTAATCAACAAAAGGCCTTACTTCAATCCGGCCCATATTTGTAAGGGAAGAAACAATTCATTCGCCACCAAATTGGGCATATTTACGTATAGGGTAATATTTCCTCTATGCAAAAAGTGGACGTGTCGAAATACTAAATTGAAGAACAGTATGGTGAAAAATAAAAAAGTTTTGGAGATTTGATCCATTGTTACAACTGTGCATTAGTGTAACCCATGTCAGTGCTGATGATTCTAAGAATCAGAAATTTAAGACGATATATGTCAACCTATATTCAATATTTGAATCAATTTATCCTGGATCAGTTTGCCCATATATCCCTGAGATGAAAGAGCAGCTAAACGATTTTTAAGATTTTTATTCGTTAGGCGACGAATCAATGTCCAATATACATCTACGTTTTGATATGAAATATTAAGTGGACAGATATAATAAGTTGTCAGATGACTCACTGAAAGGGTCATTTCGGACAAGATTTGGATATACACACAACACAAATTTCTCCAACCATGATTGTTGCTATCGGCGCCAGAGCTTACAAATATTAATCGATTTAATTTAAAATGGAATTTAGATGCTGCTGGCATATAAATGAAGCTTAATATTCCATTATTACGCAATGTGGTGGAGATAAAATATTACATTGTTTTCAGAGTTTAGAAAATTTGCCTCAGTAGGAGTCGCAGTAGGAATTACAAGTGATTATTTTCAGCCCGACTCCGACTATGAAAATTAAAATAATACTTTGAGAAACAGCAAAATGGAAGCAGAAAATGATATACAATGCTACCTCGAAGATATCAATTAGTTGCCATTTTGAATGAGAGCACTATCATAGACACTGGCGAACGTGAAGACCCGACTCAGCTCAATACTATTTCTTAACAACGACGTGAGATACGTTAATAAACCAGTTATGGTCATCTTTAAACTAGAAACAATTTGACTACGTTTCTCTAATTTTCGAGTCGTCAGGTCTCTGATAAATATGATTTATTTGGAAATATTATAAGTCATTAGTTTTCGCCATTGGCATTCGGTTCCGATATAATACGATAAATGGTATTTTTAAGCCACTGCAGGATTGGATATAAGCTTTTCACTCTGTTGCTCTAGTTCTAAAGATATCTACGAAAACCTTTATATTAAAAAAATAAGTGGGTTGCCGTTACATCCCACGAAGGGATTAGAGATGCCATAAATTTCGCGATCACCATTAAAAAATGAAAATGATGTTATCTCCTAAAATGAATGGCATTTTGTTCTCACCATTATCAAATATAAAACAGCTCATATCTCCTACAACTACATCTTCTATAAAAACGGTGTATGTGATCGTAACAAGGAGTAATTTTCCTGATCTCACCCAACAGTTATAAAACTAACCATATCTCCTAATCAGCGCATCTAATCGCAAAAGCGGTGACATTTCGTGAACCACACCATAAATATTAAAAAAAATTAGAACTCCTAAATGTAAATAAAGTTACTTAAATTCCCGATTTCTATTATAGAAATATTAAAATAGTCGTAACTCCTAGACGAAGGGTCTAATCTAAAGAAGGACGAAATTTCGTGATCACTATTACAGAAATGTAAAAATGGTTCTGTAACTCTTAGATGGGATGCCTAAACGCAAGAACGAAAAAATTTCATGATCTCCATTACAGAAGTACAGGGGGATGGGCGAATCGTGTTACAAAACCAAAGCGTTATACCTTTTTTTCTGTGTGAGTAATCGTCATATGTTTATTTATATTTTGCAAGCTATCATTTAGGTTTACCAAACTGAATGCTTGAGATACCGAAAAGAGGATTTTGATAGTCAAATCAGGCTTTACAGTCCTTCATTTCCGCCCAAAGGGAATTTACGCGGGAGTTTGGCGGCACTCCGCCGAGTAGATGTACCATTACGTGGTCGATAAACGTGTTTGCCGAATCTGTAAGCATCGCACTAAAACCGTACCATTGAGATCCCTATTTTCGGGTTCGAGACACAATCGAATCGAATCGTCATTCTTGAGACGAAACTTTTCCGTTCAGTGCAAAACGCATATATTTCCCCAGAATTATCCTACATAACAGATTTATTTTTTACCATGTACCAGAAAATTCGAATTAGTAAGGCCCTTCGGGGCTGCCCATTGTTGACTATAGATTTAAATTGTGGGAATAATGACTGGGTTTTCATTTAATTGTTGTTTGAAGAAAATTAAATTAAACATTATTTATTAACTTCAAAGAATGAATAGTTTTAAATTAAACCATTGAACAGAATTAATCCATTTAACAAAAAAAAAAAAAAAACTACTAAATACACTTGGCTTGTCTGTGGAGTTGGAGACGATGTTCCAAATTTTAACCCTTATGTATGTGGTGAGATGTCTACGGTTTGATTATTTGTATTCACCCACAAATATTTTTTCATTCTGATTACAAGAGTGATGTTTCGTTATACCCGTAATGAAGTATTCTGAGTTGATTAACATAAGTTTTGCCGTGATGCTAAGCATTATTTGGTTTGGTCCCGTGGGATCTGCGACGACACTGATTATAGCCACATGGCTACAAGTCAGTGATGAGTTAAAAAATGGCTTTAGAAATTAGCAAATTTATTTCGGAACAGTTACCAACACTGATATCATCCAAGATAGTACCGTTGTTTGGAGAATACGTCACATTTCTCGTATAGATTTGATCTTATTTGTTATTACCAGGCAGTGTAATGTCTGCTGTTCGCGGATAGTCCAATAAAGCGTTTGATGGTCTATTTTAAAATTTGTGAAAAAGTTTTGTAATTTACATCGAAACTGAACGCAACTTTGCTAAGAAATTGATTCTTTCGTTTATATAAGTATATGAGAGGATTTTTTTGCGAAAAATTAATGAATCAGCCGCGAATATGGTGCTTCGAAACATAGATAAAGGAAATAATAGATATAGCGCGCCCATTGTCAACTTTGTTCACTAGGTGCTGTCTTGTACTACTGTCACTTTCATTGAAGTTTTCCATAATTCTCATTGACGTTTATTCAAAATTGTGGGAAATATTTCTGAAAAAAATTTTAACAAGGGAAAATGTGACAAAATTTAAATGATTTATAATAGCACTTGTTTGTTATAAACAAAAATATTTCAATGCGATGAGGCTGGTGTTGGGATATCAATAAGAGAAAACCCCTAAGACTGCCTAAAGATGAACGTTCCGGATAGCCTTTTTAATCTAAAAACCTCCTCCTCCCAAAAACTGTAGCAACTTCTGTGGTCGCAGATGCCAAAATCGGTACACTGTATGAGGACTCTCAACAAGGAATGGCAGCTGAACCGGAGGGAAAACCAACTTATTAGGACATAGTCGGTGGTGACATCGCTTTGCAATTCGATGGCCATCAGATATTCTACTTTAAGTATAGTACTTATTTCCAAGTGATATTTTTGTTGAATATTATTTTTTCTTTTGATATGAAATTTTAGAATGTCATATTTTTTGACGTTTTTTTGGGAACAAAAAAATCCCACTTATATCTTTAACCCTGCTGTTAGATTAGAAAAAACTTACGAATCTTAGATTGAGGGACCATTTGGTCCATACTGCAATTTTCATCCAAAATAATAATTTTATCTTATTCTTTGTAACTATTTTGGTTCAAAAATTTCTAAAGCAAGTATTTGACATATCAAAAACATCCGCTAACATATCAAACACATCTTCTAAATATTTGACATGAATTTACATTCGCTTGGTAATGAAAAAACTTACGAATCTTAGATTGAGGGACCATTTGGTCCATACTGGAATTTTCATCCAAAATAATAATTTTATCTTATCCTTTGTAACTATTTTGGTTCAATAATTTCTAAAGCAAGTATTTGACATATCAAAAACATCTTCTAAATATTTGACATGAATTTACATTCGCTTGGTAATGAAAAAATGTACTATTGACCAAATGGTCCTCTAACCTAAGATTCGTCATTTTGTATTTTTCTCAGTCCTGAATAAAGTTAGAAAATTTAATTTTCGCACATAACATTGTTTTATTAAAAGACCCCATTAGCAGAAAAATTTAGTCAGTATATATCACCGTTCCAAAGTTACAAGGGAAAACAGAAAAAATTTGGACCAAATGGTCCTAATCTAACAGCAGGGTTAAACGACATCTAGATAATTACCCATTACACTTAAATTTTCCCAACACTTGTGCTTCATCTATTAGTTTATTTTATCTATGCTTCGAAATACATCACGATAACGGCGAAAGACGGAGGAAGAAACCGAAAAAGATTTCGCCTTCTTTATCTCGAAGAAAGGCACGAAATTGAACAACTTCCCGGCAATTGGCGGCCGTATTAATTCCCGGCAAGCCTTGGCCTAAGAAGCATTTACATTAGACCGACTCACATTGTATGGTGGGGAAATTTTTTTTCAACCCTGGTTTGTTTTGTGATGATTCCCAAAATATTTCGCGTCTAGCATAAAGAACCCGTGAACTGGACCGTTATAAAATAATGTAGGGAAGCGGTAAAGCGTTTCGGTAGTGATGCCTAATATTTATTAAGGAAAACTCGCAAAAGTTTAATTTTAACAAATTACTTTATCCTTTTATTGGCAAAATTCAACATATACTGCTTCCTTTATTGAATAGCTGATGAGGCTACCTGATATATTCAAATAAATATATCTTTGCCACCGACACTGAGAACGTATCTGGTAACAATTTAATGTATTTCCTTGAATTTGAGCAAAACGAAATAGTGCTGACAAGCTATCACTATATCTAGTAATATTGCGTTTTGTTCTAACCAGGGTAGCACACCAACTGACTCTAGAATTAACAATATGTCTCTATTTATACGTTACTTAACGATACTCAAACAAATACTGTCGACTCTCAACGATCGTAAACTTCTTCTCATCAACGTACACACTCAGTTATTACAACGAAGAATCATACAAAAGCTGTAAACTATTACAACACCAAACATGCAAAAGCACTCAACTGAGAGAGTTGTAAACACATGTAAATAGGCAAGTGTGTGTATGTGTACGGTGGTGAGTCAAAGCTCTTACACAAAGTTTCGTTGAGTAGACGTTGTTACTATTTATTCTCAATTATTCGTTTTAAACAAAAGGGTTAAATATCAGTGTTCTCAATATTAGGGTGTATCGAAACAAAATAAAATAAAATGCTAATGGTAATACTTGAAAATACAATCATAAGTACATTTAGTATAAAAGTCCAATAATAATATATATAACTCGCTACAATAAGTTATTTTTTTAGTTTTTCACAGAAAATTGTACTTTAGCTAAAGACATAGTCTACAATATAATCATCAAACGAAAGTGGTTTTTATGGTTCGTCCAATGGTATATAAAAGATGTTAAATAATGTCCTGACACAGCCTTTATTCAGGGATATTCCGCAAAACATATAATTTTTAAGTTTTTATGCACGGAGAATTTTCTGATTTAAATGTGGCCGTCGGTGGTATAATGGTTAGTGTGCGCAGATATTGAAAATGAGGACGTGGGTTCTATCCCTGCTCTGACCACTTTACATTTCTTTCGACGACGGTCACTTCGCTTAGTGACGGCGATGAAAGGCTTCTCAAAAATACCGCTCGGAACCGGTGTAAAATTATAGGTCCGAATCAGTGAGTATAAAAACTAGAAAGTACACACGTCACTGGTTGGGAGAAGCTCTCCCCAATCCCATCATGGGATGTAATGGGAAATATTCAAATCCTGGTCCCGAACACCTCGGAAATTGTATTTAAAAAAATTATATGTATACAACTTTGATCACTTTGTCAAAGAAAAAGATTTGATACCCATTTTGGCCTCTTTAGAATGCAATATTCGGAACGTACTGCATTCTTGGTGAGACGGAAACTAGTGCGAATTTCAAAAGAAGCTGAATCACGTCTTTACCTAAATCGGATAACGATTAAAATATGACAATCTGACTTTTGAATCAGAAAACTCTCTGAAATAAAAACTTAAAAATGCGTTTTTGAAGAATATACCTGAAACAAGGATGTGTCGGGACATGTTTTGACATGTTTTATATACCGGTGAACGAGCCCTAAAAAGCCTTTGATATGTTGGTGTTATTGTATACATTTTCTTTACTTAAAGTAAAAAATTCTTTGGAAAAATCTTACTGCTAGACACGAAATATATTGGGGATCATGATAAAGCAAAACAAGGTACATTATGAGGGGTGGGCAAGAGGAACTTTTTTTGTGAGTCGTTTTAATGGACATGAGATGGTCAGAAATTTTCATTTACTGGTTACCGAAAAAATTTTTAACATTATAATTCGCGAAACAACTCGCAAATCAAACGTAGAATTGACATTATGGAATTCAGCAAAACCTACAAACAAAAATGAGTGTCTTCCGTTTACCCTAAAGGAATTCTATGCATTTGCGTCTATAGTCTTATATGCTGATCTCTCTAAATGGAATACCGAGCCGTTATACAAAGGCGCAATTCATTTTATTTTTTTTTCGGTTATAAAAAGCTTCATACGGTTTGAAAATTCCTTGACATTTTCTGAAAGGTTTCAAACTAGTAAAAACAGCTTCTTGTAGGAATCGTTCAATCTAATAAGCCATTTATACTGCCAGATTTACTAAAAAGTTATGTGCTTCCCGTTTTTAGTACATTGTACACATTGCATATGTGCCAAAAAAATAAACCTGTCATACTCTTGTCCACAATGCACTACACATGTGAGATATGCAATAGATCTTGAAAACTTAAACAAATGGTAATTCTAGACTATTACTTACTTACTTATTCGGTCTCCAACAACCCAGAGCGGTCAGGGACCTTACAAAACGAAGATAACGTATTTCGCCAATCAGTTCATTCTTTAGCTTTATCTCTCCGGTTGGCAATACCAAGTGTACGCAGAGATTCGTCAACCTGAACCCTCCAGCAGAGTTTTGGTCGTCGCCAATCAGTTCGATCTTTTGCAGTAATAATAATGTCGGGATAATATATGATAGGTGTCGATCTGTTTTTCTTGGTTCTTCTCCTGGATGTGGCGTAGCCTGAAAAGTTCTCGGTTATCGATTTGCCAGGCCTAACGCCGCACTGGTATGGTGATAATTGGTTTTAGTCTTTCGCACATTATACTTGATAGAACCTTATATGCTATGGATAATACTTATTCCACGGAATTTGGCACAGAGGATCGGGTCACCTTTTTTAAATATGGGTCATAGTACACTGAGACTCCAATCGCAGGTAAGCATTTATCTAACCAAATTTTGCTAATGAGCTGCTCCATCCACCGTCTCAGCTCATCGCCGGCAGCCTTAAACAGTTCCGGGCAATAGCTGTTCTAACCTCGTGTTGTTAAGGAGGGCGAAATCAACGCCGTCGTCCGCAGAGAGCAGAGAACTGATCTCTCCATATTCCCAACATACACTGCAAATTTTGGGATGAGATTTCCGTCCTTGTCTTTATGGAATGGGGCCCTGAACCATGTCCATTAGTTCTGTTTTTGACTTTTCGATAGAATTTTCGGGCTTCGTTCTTCCTTCTGTATGTCTCAATTTTCTCACTCTCGCGCTTTCTCTACTGCTGTTTCTTACGCCTGAAGGGACGGTTTACCTCCTTCCTTTTCTCCCTATACCGCTCAGTTACAGTTCGGGTTGCAATTGACTGAAGCATTGCCATGCGTGCAGCGTTCTTTTCATCATTTGCAAAACGACACTCTTCGTCGTACCGTTGCGAAGCGGTTTTTCAAACCTAAATACGGTCGTTGCGGCAGTTTTTATAATGTCGATTTCCACTACGGGAGGGGGTGCGTTCTGTGCCAAATGTTGCGAGAGCTTCCTTGAGTATGCTTTGACTACCTCTAGTAATTGCAGCTTTCCGATGTCTAGCTTTCTCTGCTTCTGGTTTCTTTTCTTTCAATCTACTTAATCTTGTGAGAATCTTTGCTGCTACCAGGTAGTTATCATAATCGATGTTAGCTCCTCTAATCACTCGTACGTCCATTACACTGGATGAGTGCCTTCCACCAATTACCACGTGATCAATTTGGTTCTTCGTTCTTTGATCAGGGGATACCCAAGTATCCTTGTGGATGTCTTTATGCTGGAATCTTGTACCACTATTAACCATGTTTTTGCCGCGGCAAAGTCAATCAGTCTCATACCGTTGTCGGAACTGTCAGCATGTAGACTGAAATTCCCAATAGCAGGATGAAACACATTCTCCCTGCCTACTTTACCATTAAAATTTCCTAGTACAATTGTAATGTCATGGCCAGGACAGCGGTCATACGTTTCCTCTAGGAGCTCATAGAATATGTCTTTGGCATCATCATCTTTCTCTTCTATCGTTCTTGTATTTTGACCGTTCGTTCTTGTATTTTGACTGCCATTATGAACGGTGGTGGGAGACAAACCCAGTCCACCGCGCTTTTGCAGTTTGCCTACTGCCAGGATATTTGAATGCAGCCGACCATTATGGATCAAACGCTGACAAGGATGCAATATGTCGAACCTGGATTTTTTTCTTTTGGTTTCCATCCGCCCTTGGCCCATATGTTTGGTTCATCCGCCTGCTGAGGAGATAAGAATACGCCCGGTAGCTTGATGAGCTTCAGTGACGTAGGTCACCTACTAAACCTGAGACATATCCGTGATCGCAAAGCCAATCAGGCTGGTCAGTTGCTTCGCCTTCTCACTCTAGCTAGCTAACGGAGGTTTCCTATAAGCCATTGCCCAGGACATACTGCGTGGAAGTAGTGAGCTGCTTGGATTGCCCAATAAGGAATCATTTCTGGCCACTCCTAAGTGAATGGCTATCAGAAACTTTCCACCTCCACGGACAGTCCCATGTCCCATTCTAGACTATAATACAAATAAATCTAGAGTGGAACCTATGGACCAAATCCTCGAAACCTTACCTACTTTCATCTTCAATGTTCTATAGCTTCATTGACCGCAGTTATAATTTACAACAAACTGAAACCTTCCACATAATCAGATAAGAGACATTTATTTCTAAAGTTGTTGACAAGACAATTAGCAAACATCAAATATGGAGGAAAGAGATACTAACAGACGTATAACATATTTTTCCAATATCCGAAGTGCTTTGGAGGCATTTAAAATTAATGTAAATCAAGCCTTTAGAAAGGTTTATAAAATGAAATATAATTAATTATATCCTTCCTGTATTTATAGGTCTAGATTAGAACTGCGGCCGTGATGTTGAAAGATGTGCCTCAATGTGCACCCCGAGCTAATAAACCAGAATTATGAAAAGAGAATTATGTATGAAAACTTTTCAAAGAATCTATTAAATAAAATATATGAAAAATGTTTATATTATCTGTGAATCATTATTATATCGATGGTGTTGCATAAAAAGGGCCAATATGTTGTAGAAAGGTATGGTTGGGCTCTTGGAGCAATATAATTGCCTGCCTATTTCCGTGCGGATAAACCCAAGCAATTTGGTTCTTTTGACTAGGCGTGAGAAGGTAAACAAAAGGTAAAAAGGCCCAGGTAAAAAATTAAGATTGCTAAATTTTACGCAACATCATCGATATATTTTATAGAATCTGATCTATAATAAGAACGTACCTTCATGATTCATGATTCAAAGAGTATAGGGTTTTCAGATTTATCAACATACTTTCTTTAGCGACTTTTATGAAAGATTGCTTTAAAATTCACGCAATTGCTCAAAATTTACTAATTTCTTTAAAATTCACTCAAAATGACGTAAGGTTAACGGAGAATGTTTCGTAGTTTTTGCAAACACAAATATGTTTTCCTTCAATATAATACAGATCTAGGTCTGGTGTTGGAAAGCCGGGGTTATAAAAGGGTAATAATGGTCATCGGTGGTGCAATGGTTAGTGTGCGCGGCTCTTGTACATGAGAACGTGGATTCGATCCCTGCTCCGACCACCTTACATTTCTTTCGACGACGGTCACCTCGCTTGGTGATGGCGACACTATCGAGTACTTAGCCATGAAAAAGCTTCTCAAAATAGAGTTCGAAACCGGTGTACAACTGTAGGTCCCAATCAGTGAGGTAAAAACTAGAAAGCGCACATCTCATTGATTGTGAAAAGCTCTCCTCAATCCCTTCACGGGATATTATGGGACACCATTATTATTACTATGTTTTAAAATAGCTGGAATTTCGATTTTTTGAGAGAAAGTTCAGTATATCAATACTCTGAACCTAGTACACTGCGCAAGATATGAATTTTCTTTATTACGTTGTACTAATCTTCAATGACATGCGACAATCACAATATTGTTGTTTCGTTGCAGACATTAAAACTGTCATCCTTGGTTTGCAATTTTTATACAGATTATATCACTCATTATACTATAAAGCTTTAATACTCATATCATTACTACTATGAAGCATTTCCAAGACAAACCAAGATATCTAATAACGTCATGCAGCCTGACTGAATATCCTTTCTAATGTTCTTATAGAATGACTTAAGTTATATTGTGTATAAAATTTGCTACTCGTATCTCCTTAAATACATGCATGAAATTCAAATACATATACTATATATATGCATTTATTATACATAGACATTTATATTAGGCTGTATTTTATTTTTGAAGTTTAATTTCTGTGGAAATGAACCATAAATGGGGAAAACTAATTATATGACAGTTACAATTTGTTCCTAAATACCATTTCTTATCTTAAAGGTGGTAATTTGTATGTAAATGTCATCGTTACTTGAGAACGAATTATTCGATTTCGTCCGATAGATTTAGAAAAATTTTAAAAAAAATTGTGAAAAAAAATATTTTTTGCTTAATAAATTCAAATTTTTTATTATTAAAAAAGCAATGAGTATTCGAACTCACGTTCGATGTGTTAACACCTTGTTGCTACAGGTACCGTGTATTTCTATGAACAGATTAGTAAATGTTACATTGGATAATAAAAAAAGAATAGTTTTTGTACTGAAGGGTCTTTAGCTATTGCACTTTCTTTTTTCTAACATCCGCTTGAACATTAAATGTAATATTTTTAAAATAAATAAAGCAATATTTAGCACACTTAAATAATTGGTTTTGTTTTGTTATAAACAGAGCGACGACAAAAAGTATTGACTAGTATAGAGAACTTATGTTAGAGGCTGAGTAAAGGAGCATAAACGAGTCTTATTCTGTTTATAGAATATTTCAATATAAATGCTCCATATCGACAAGGTTATTACATAAAACACTACAAAACGCATAAATGTTTCAAAAGGAATCAATATTTCAGATCAAAATTATGAATGGATCAAGTTATGACAAAAAGAGAGTAATAAGTTTTGAATCATTCACCAGATGTCGCCAGTGCTTTTGAGTTATACAATTCGTACCATGAGTTCTCTATACTATTCAATACTCTTTCGCGACGACGACGAAGAATTGTATTACTCGTCATATGCAACCCAAACAAAAAATCACAATTCAAGCAAGTAAAATTGATATTTATACTAGAATAATATCGCATTATATGAATAAATTCCCGCTATCTAAGAGATCTTTCAATTGAGCATTTTGTTGTTTGGCACTTCCAGGTAATATATATGTAAAAATGTGAACTTGTTAAGTATTGTCTTAAATTTTGCTCCATGGCACACCTAGGTCGAACTGAGCAAACTCAGCTCAAACGTACGCGTTTGTACCGCTCTGAGAAATTAGAAGGCAGAGAAACACGGTTTAGACTGCTTAGATTTCTATATAACTTAACATTATGTGCTCATTGAAACATAATTAGGATATGTATTTTCAAAAATGACTATATCCCAAAGACAAGGGTTTCACTAATATACATGCGCATTACCGTACTATTGGGCCTGCGCCACTCAGTGGAACAGGTTTGTCAGGTTAGTGCGGATGCACCTAGCACCTAAAAAATTTGTATATTATAGTAACAACGTAAAATCACTTTCCGAATTGATTCAGAGATATGAGTTCTTTAAGATCTTAATTATTCTGCACGCACTCAAAAAGGCAACATACTCTAAAACTACAGCAGAAAACAAAATACAAGTGTCTGCTAAATATTCTAGACCAACGATTTCGAATCTATAAAGCAAAAAAATTTCAACTATTACACTATGCATCATTTTGCCACCTAAACATTTTGATACGCTTGAGACTCAAACAACTGATAGTTACTGGTGAGTGAAGAAAAACCCTAGTTGGGTTTGGTCTGACTGACTAAGGTTTTTTTTAATTGGCGTTTGAAGTTTCAGGCTTAGAAATGAACTTTTGATAAAGAGAACACTTTTTGTAATACGTTCATCTCAAAAACTATTCACATATTTGCTCAAGCGCCTTCGACAAAGTTGTAGCTCGTGAACTACAAAAAAAACCTCAAACGTTTATTGCCCATATATTACTTACTTTACTTTAAAGTTAAAAATAAATAAAAACAAACCCCGTAAAAAACGGCGAAAATTTTATTTTTTACATTTTAAAGTTTTTGATCATGAAGGTGGAATTTTTTGAATAAACGTTTTTTGTAGGGCAGTTCACGAGCTACAACTTTGCCGAAGATACCCAAGAAAAATCTTGATCAGTTTTCAAGATGTAGACATTACCAAAAGTGTTCTCTTATCAAAAATTCATTTCTAAGCCTAAAATTTCAAACGCCAATTAAAAAAAACCTTAGTCAATCAGACCAAACCCAGCTATGGTTTTTCTTCTCTCATCAGTAGCTTTCAGATTTTTTTGGTCTCAAGCGTATCAAATTTTGAGTGTCTCACTGTGTAATAGTATATGGTTGAAAAATATAGGAAAAGTATTAGGGAAGTTACTAACAACCTTCTATGTAAAAATCGTTCCGCTACTGCTAGAATATACGTCGACAACGTGCTAGGTGCTTTCGAGAAACTACTTGTTCATAAGGGTGTACTAGGGACGTAGTATATAAATGTATTTTAACAATTTTCACAGAGACCTTTTTTTACACAGCGGCATTTTGAGATCTTTATGGGAAGATCCATTTTTAAAATTTTTGTTTTAGACTTGAGTTTTTTTATTTTTCGTGAATTTTTTGGGTAATTTTTTTTGTGAGTTCACTGTAAATTATAATTAAAAAAAAAAAAATGGTTTCCCATTACATCCCATGAAGGGACCGGGGAGAACTTCTCACAATCACTGAGCTGTGCGCTTTCCAGTTTTCACTCACAGATTGGGACCTACAGTTTTACACCGATTCCGAACGCTATTTTGAGAAGCTTTTTCATGGCTATATACTCGAATCTGTCGCCGTCACTATGCGAGGTGACCGCCGCCGAAAGAAATTTGAAGGTGGTCAGAGCAGGGTTCATGTACAAGAGCCGTGCACACTAACCATTGCACCACCGATGGCCATACTTTATATATTTATATATTTAAATGTATTTTCAATTCTCCAAGTCCTGAAGAAGACCTACCAAAAACAAACACATGAATACATGAAACTAAAACACAATATATCAGGCAAAATAGGAAAATTAGCAATTTACAGGCACATTCAGCAATATTTATGACTCAATGACTGAGAGAATAATGCAAAAATACAGACGATAGACTCCCTCGTTGTCCCTCTTTTATTCTCTTGCTCGCGAGAAAGCATAGACAGCTAAACAAACACAGTTGTATTTGTATCACAAATATAAATATATGTGGGTCGCAAACACATGTGAAGCCCCTTGTGGAAGAAGGTGTTAACTCACTTTTTTTCCAAAAACAATATTCCTTCTTCTTTTTACGTTTCCATAGTATCTGATTTTATTTTAGATAAAAGAAAAAAGTCAACATCTGATATTTAAATTATTAAAATTAAATTTAAAAAATTTCGTTTTTTCATTTTTATTTAAATCAGATACCATAGAAACATTAAAAGAAGGAAAATATTATTTTTGAAAAAAGTGAGTTAACACCTTCTTCCACCAAGGGCTTCATATATTATAACATATTAATCATTGTGTCTCAAACATGTAATAATGAACAACAAACACAATGTGTTTGGGCACAAGTATATTGTATTTGCGACAAGCTCCAAACACACTTTATATTTATTATATTATAATTTAAACTTTCGTCTGGGAGGTATAACAAATGAATGTGGCTAAAGTAAACATTTTAAGGTAAAAAGTAGCTATTGATAAGCCGAGGAATTTTATTTTTATAGGTTGTGGTTTATGAGCGACATCTCGTTAATGAACCGTAAAAATTGTTCGCTTTTAATAATAAAGTATCTTTTGACAGAATACGTACCACACAGTTCCCAACTTCAATAATATCAGTTATAATTTACGGTAGATGCCAGGACCACCCGGATTACCGCCCAACTATTGTATAGGAGGTAGAAAATGTTCATGGCAAGGTTGTCCATTTTTAGTTATAATATATATATTGGCAAAACATTGCCCAGAACCGAATTTTATTAATGTCAGATGTGGTTTACCGGAGAAATCGCATCAGTCAATAGGACAACCGGTAGATTTTTTTGTATGGGAGGTTCCAGATTGGGACTGGCAAAACCATCCATTTTTCACAGCACGGTGGCGTTTGGCAGAATATTGCTCTAATACCAACTTTAACGGTTATAGTGTAGACCACCCATGCAGGCAGCCAAACAGACTGACGGATACCCAAAGATACTAAAGCTCTAATATGACTCCTTCTATACGTTACTTGTTTTCCGTATTAAATAATATATACCCCCATCCCTATGGGATAAACGTGTCAAATTTAATTGTGGTATATGGGATGCCATAAATTTAATTACATATTAAGTTTGGTAATTTAAAATTTTCAAAACACTTGGCAAAAATATTAGACCCCTCAGCGGAAATGCCCATATACATACATGTATTTGCATACAACTTATTTACACTTGAAATTATCCAACTTAAATATTTATTACATTATCTGTATCCTTTTTTTTGTCATCAACATCATTATCCTGTTTATCATCTACAGCTTTGTTATCAACATCGTCATAGTCATTCACATAACCAATACATGAAGAAACTATGCCAACTATATACTTTTATACATATACATATGTATACGAGTATATGTATAAGATTTCCATGGTGTATTATATTCTTCTTTATGGTCTTGTTATGTCAAGGATAGCTCTAGTTATTTAAAGTACAAGCGGCAAAGTTCGAAATTTTGAAGGACAAAAGAAATAGATTCTGTTGAAATGATTCTGAATTCTGATGAAAAAATTAGCAGATCCTGAAGAAATAAAAAACAGTGTATTTAATATAACACATTTTGTTTGTTTGTATGTCGTGTGTAAGGATATCACTCTATGCGTCTCAATACAATTCTTCTTCTTTTGTTACAATATTTACAAGTCACTTGGTTTTATGTCCCTATTAATTACGTATATCTTTACTACTTTTGCCTCCCAACCATTCTCTCTCCACTATTCACTACCAAACTATTCTGTATCTGTGAAGAAATATTTGATGTCTGACGCTGTTGTTTGTGCAAATGTGATGTTTTCCATTCTTATTGTTATCTGCTTTTTCTCGGCCTTGAAATTTCACTCAGTAGTTTGAGAAAGTGTCGTTATTTGGAATGATTAAAGTTTTATGAGAAATTTGCGTCTCGTTGAAGACACAATAACTTTCTAACGAAATAAGTTAGGTGACTCGTTAAATGCATCAACTTTAAATAATCGGCATCATTACCATCTTCCTATAAGAGATTTACAAATTATCTCATGAATTAAACTGATTGTGTGGAGGAGGGTGCCCCTAGCTGCTAATAGGATGTAGCAAGAATCCTTGCAATTTATTTTCTATATTTATACAGTAAGAAATATTTATTGTAAATATACTAAAGACAATATCCAAACTTACTAAAAACTAAATACCCACAAATTTTCTAGTGCACTGCAAATAAAATTACTCGACACGTAATTACGCAATCTGACAACTGAACAGTCAGTTGAACAACTCATATGAGGTCAGCTAACGTAATAGCAAATCTGACATTCTATTTTTGATTTTTCATTATTTTTTTAAAGTATATTTTTAGGTCCTTGTTGTAAGAATATGTATTATATTTTCTCGAAAAGGTAAATTTTTATGAAGAGGTACTTTTTTTATTAAAAACTAGAGTTTTTTTAAGAAAAGGTAATATTTTAAGAAGAATTACTTTCTGGAAGAAAACGCCTAAGTGTATGATTTTTTTATAAAGAAGTACTTTTTTTAAGAACAGGTAGTGGACGAACTTATATACACCGGATCTGCCGTAAACAAAGCCAATAACGTCAGCACTGAGATCAAGCGGAGAATTGTGCTTGAAGCAAGCACTTTGGAGATAAAGCCCTCTCTCGAGTAAGAAAAGTCCAACTATACCAGACTCTCATACAACCTGTCTTGCTTTATGGCGCAGAATCCTGAGTCTTAGCGCAATCAGACGAAAATGTATGGCCCTATATTGCACAACGGCGAGTATCGGCGACGCATGAATCATGAGCTCATATAGCTTTATCCTGGCATTGACATAGTTAAGCGGATCAAAATAACGCGATTTCGCTGGCTAGGCCATGTCAGTAGAATGGAGGAAGACTAACCAGCTTGAAGTGTTTTCGAAACCGAACTCGAAGGAAGGCAAAAAATAGGAAGACAAAGACTCCGCTGGAGGGATCAGGTTCACGAATCCCTACGTACGCTTGGTATAGCCAACTGGAGAAATAAAGTAAAAATCGAACTGGTTGGCGAAATATGTTATCTTCGTTTTGTAAGGTCCCTGACCCCCCGGGGTTGTCCGAGACCGGTTAAGTAAGTAAGTATTTTTTACAGAAGTGGTACTCGTTTTAGGAAAAGGTAATTTTTTTTTAAAACGTACTTATTTTAAGAAAGGCTACTTATCTGTAGAAAAGTAAAGGAAGGTAATATATTTTTTTAACAAAACGTATTTTTTTAAGAGAAGGTGAAGATTTTAAGAAGAAGGTGATATGGGCATATTATTAGAATTGGTAGTTATTTCAAGAATAGGTAAATATTTAAGAGTAGGTACTTATCTCAAGAAAACTTTTTTTTTTTTCTCATAAAAGATAATCTTTAAAGAAAAGGCAGTTTTTTAAGAAAAGGCGATTTGTTGTAGGAAAATGAAATTTTTTAAGAAAAGGTACTTATTTTAAAAAAATACTTTTTTTAAGAAACCGTACTTTTTATAGGAAAATGTCCTTTTTTTAAGCAAAGGTACTTCTAAGGTATTTTTTTTAAGAAAAGATACTTTGTTTAATAATATGAATAGTTATTTTTTTGAGAAAATTTCCTTTTTTTAAGAAAAGGCACTTATTTAAGGAAATTTTCGATTCTTAAACTTCTTTCACTTTGGCTTTTCTAAATTTACTTTTTATTGGGTTCAAAACTTTAATATATACTAAATATTGGTTACAAGCTCCACCTAGAAAAAATTCCCATTTAATAAGAAATTATCCAACATGTGTTAGTCTAGACACAAACCAAAGCAAAAGTATCTAATATAGTTGATAATACTGGGTTGTAGCATAATAGTGTTAGAAAATATATATTTATTTTTTTTTCATTTAGCCTCCATCCCCCGCAACGTGCGAAAAGGAATTGCGTTCCAAAAATTAAATAACCTTCGTTTGGTTGTTATTTTCCTGACAAATCATCACAACCGTCAGCTGATGTAAATGAGCTTTGTGTATATTGTGAGAGTGAATATATTATTTATTCGACACTCAGGCAAATTTCAAACTGAGATTTTTGAGAGTAGACTCAGATGAGGATACAGAATGTGTTATTAGCTAGCAAGTTATTTGCTCATTTTTTCCTATGGGGGAATTGGAAAGAGCCTTTCACAATCAGTGAGTGATCTATCACTATCTATCTGATGTAAGACTTACTGAGCGAAATTATAGTTTTAGTCGTATTCCGATCGGCTAAGTAATATATAGTTTCGATGCCACTAAACGGGGTGAATATCGCCGAAAGAATTAGCCAGAATGCCCCTTATTTGTACGTGAGTTTCTCTTTTAAAGTTCTAAACTACATTTTAGTTGACTATTTGGCGTACGAGTGTGATCTAAGAAAAATTCTCCCTCTAAAATGATCGTGTTTATTTCGCAACCCGAGAAAAATAGTGTCGTTATTTCCAGAAATTGTGTTTTTGTTATTTTTTGTAAGCTTTGTAACTAGAATAGTGTCGTAAAGGATTTTTTGAAGTGTTAACATCTATAGCGGCGTATAGGGACTAAATCTATCAAAGTCAAATTTTATGCTGCTGCTAAAACCAGATTTTATGCTGCTGCTAAAACCAGATTTTATGCTGCTGCTAAAACCAGATTTTCTGTGACTGCGAAAGAGAATAATAACGTGTTAAAGAAAAATGAGCGGGCAAGAGAGCAATGAAGAGTGTGGTGGCAGGGGTGAGGCAAACGAAATTGTGTCTATAGCGTATGTATTAACATAATAATGTATGTATGTATGTTCATGTGTCTGTTGCTGTTGTTGAACGGAGATATAAAGCATAACCATGCAAAATTTCATTTGCAAGCCCATGGGCTTGCGCAGTCGACGTTATGGTGACACACTAATACGTCAGCTACTTCGTACAAATTATGTGTGATGTTGTGTGTTTGGTTGTTGCGTTGTTGTTGCTATGGCCAAACAAAGCAAGTCATTTGATGTTCAGCATTGCCCGGTGTATAAAAAAAAACTATTATTTTTTATTTTCCAATGTAACATTTACTAATGTGTTCATAGAAATCGAACAGGTACCGTGTAGCAAAAAGGTGTTAACACATCATCCGTGAGTTCGAACACTCATTGATTTTTTTTAAAAACGGAATTGCGATATGAGCAAATTTGCTAAACGTAGTAAAATACTGTCGTAATGTAAGCTGTTTGAAAAACATGATTGACATCTGTCAAACGAATAAAAAAATCAAAACAATATTCCAAAAGCATTCCCAACATTCTTAAGAATTTGCATCCAATTACAATTTGAATTACATTCATTACAAATTGGCATCCGATTCCACATCCATACATTTGCACTGTGTGAGCAAATGAAAAAACACAATTTTGGGTTTTTTTTAGGAACAATGGTAACTCTTTTTACACTTGAATTAGATCAATTGAAAGCAAATTAAAATCCAATGCATATTAAAAAGTGCCAATACTGCTTTGACTGTTCAGCAGTTAGAACGATCACAACGGACTTTGAATACTCTTGTGGTAGAGCCACACCAAAAACATTCAGCACAAATTACAATGTAATAGGTTGAATCTATAAACATAATTTTCAATTCTTCAGCACCAGTGCATGAAAGTAGGAAAGCACCGTGTAATTACTGATAAATATGAATCTACTCGAATAACAAAAACTTCAAGTAGTGATCAATTTGAACACACAGTCCGGTGATTAAACAGGTTAAAAACTGCTGAGGATGGTGCATTCCAAATATCGAAACGATCGTGTAGCGAATGTAAGTTTGAATCCTACTCGTGGCTGTTTACATATTTTTTCAACCCGAAGTGCTGATGTGTTAGCTGTAAAAGGAATCATAACTGCAAAAATTAAATAGGATCGAAGACAACAACAATTGTGCTAATCTTATTCTGTTATTAGTAAGTGCTAAGTGTAGATTAACTGGATTTGGCTTAGAAGTAGTTTTACGTACGGTTACGTGTTAGTGAATAACTCATTCGAAACCTGACCCATTTTTATACCACGGTTTTTTTCATAACCGATAAAACAGTAGGCGAGAGTACTTTTTTTTAACCCATTGTACTCCTTTTTGTAGGTTTTTATATTTTATTTGGTTCAAATCCAATTGAACAAAGTGTTTTTACATAAACAAATTTGTCAGTGTATTGTGAAGTTGTTAACTAAGTGGAATTCGATATTGTAAGTGAAGATGAGTAAATAAATATATTTATATGGAGAAAGGCTTTCTCTTATTTGGCAAAAGAATCTGATTACTAAAACTCAAAGAAACTTGGAAAATTACCTTACTGCCGATGTTCTAAATCAAATACCCCCAAAAAACTTGTATTACAGGTAAGCTTTGTTCCCAAAGGTTGAAACCCAAAACGTTTGGAACAACTTCGTTAAAGAAAGTTTACCGGTACAGCCATCGAAATAAAAGGTAGTAGCTATCAATGGGAGTGAAAATCGAAAAATCCAAAAAAAATCCACTCCATTAGTGAAAATAAGAAAAAAATTCTATGAAACCATAATTCTAACTCAGAAAACTAATAATGCAGTTTGATTCCTCGTATCCGAGTTAGGGTAAAACCATCCTCTCCGGTCTTATATACGAATTGTTTTGCCAAAAACTAGCATAGAGTAATTTGAAATGAGGTTTTTTTAACTGTAATTAACTGTAATTTGCCACCGACCTGCGATTGCCTCAACCTAACTGAAGCTGCCACAACTGACTTTAGTCTCCACAAGAGATTCAATTCTGTGGAAAACACCTAGTTTCATAGTTGATTTGGTTGTGACAAGTGAATTCCCGATTATATTCGTTCTGTCAACTAAATGTTCTATCAACTAAAAGTCCCAACCGTATTTTACAGGGGTGTACACCTGCCATTTGATCTGATCTTCAGCCTCACCTTATACCTACCGATCCGGAAGTGTCCAAACAATACTAATACGTGGATTGAAATCCTGGGCCTAGATAGAGACAAAAAGTTCATAGATTTGTTTCTACTCTATGTCGAGCAGATTTGCTTTGTGCATAAAACACTTGTTTCTATTTCCTGCATAATCACAAAGGTGCGTTCGCGCAGTTTATGCTTGAATGTAGGTAGGGGCATGACATTACGTTCAAATTACTAGGGCACTTGTAAGGTATTCCCTGGCTGTGCCTGCCCATTTTCCTATTCAGTGTTTCGCAGTGATCCTGGTATCCATATTAGGTGAATATCATGTATCTCCCTATTAGGTGAATACCTAGCATCCCGTTAAATGATTGGCGCAATACTGGGCAGATGCAGAGTTCAAAAAGACTGTTTCTAAATATTCTAATAATTCATAGCCGCCATTACAGCCCGTCTATTATAACTTTTCATTTAAAATTCTGCCTAATTAACGTTACAATGATCAGATAGTCTAAAGTACAAGAGTGAGACAGTTCTGAGTCCATAGAATAAACTCTGTATTCTACCGGATGTATCAGTTTCAAACCGTAGCTGTTGAATGCACATATCCCTTTATATCAGGAACTTCTCTAATCCAGAAATTCCTTGCCGACACGAGGGTATCAAATGTCCGATGAAATACTCGTCCCTTTTCGCGTAGCATTGCTTAGCATGATTGAAAATCAGTTCCAACGAATTAGCGAAAGTTTTAATACGCCAACGCATTCGTATGAATAACTTTAAATGTAATGTTGTTCTTATCGATGAGGCTACAAAATAAGGCAATGACAAAAATGTATGTTACACCAAATATCCAGATGCTTCTAAAAGTCGAAATAATAAAGGAATTTAAAAATTATTGTGATGAAAAAATTACTTACAGGTTACACAATTTGGAGGGTATCACACAATCAAAGACGTCAAAAGAACGAATAATTCAGAGTATTATGTTTCCAATTTAATACAAAACCTTGTACCTCAGCACTTTGACTGTTTTGTTCTTTAGTGTTAATATCGCAACGCTGTGCCTTATTTCCAATCAATTCCACGCAAATGCCTTTTCAGGCCGTTCTCCTTTTATTTATGTCTTGAATATTGGTAGTGTTGTCATGCTTATTCTCTTTGTACCGAGTTGAATAAAGGACGATGAATTAATGAATGAGTGGTGTTTTTGATTTTTTGTATTTTGTTTCTGTTCTTCTTATTTATCCATTGATGTAGTAGTTGTTTTCGCTACTATTTTTTTGCCACCATCTTTATTTGCTTTCCCTTTTTTATATGGAATTTTTATAATTTTTCTTTGACATTGTTAAAGGCGTCAGGATGTATAATTCTGGAAGGAGCTGTAATATGTAGCAGTAGTGTTAGTGTGATTGGTGATATAATAGTTGTCACTGTAGTGACGCTTAACTACTAAAACACCCAAGAATACGTATAGACTAATGTGTATGTGCGTATGTGTATGTTTATGTATGTCAACTTTATGTCTATGTCAACTTTATGTCTATGTTTTACTGTTAATCCTTAAAATATATGACAATGTTTTAGACATATTCAATTCTTGTTTACTATTTCTTATTGTTGTCGTGCTTTTTCTATTGAGAAGTGTTGGAATTTGTTTTACTGCGTAAGTAGTTTACTACGATATAAATTAACTGTGAGAAGTATCACCTCCTCGATGATTTTAAGTAGTGATAATATTTGAAATTTAGTGTTTGTTTCCCTTTAATTATACTTTAACGCCCAGTTGTATGAGATTTTGATTCCTTTCGCTGTCTATTATGTACTAGGTAGTTCGTACACGCCTAAGGCGCCCGTTGAAAAATACGATAATTTAAATGGGTCATTCAGAAAAGATCCTTTTTTAAAATTATAACTTTTTTTAAGAATTTTTTTATAGACTGTATTCTTTCTAAAGTATATATGTAGGTCTTTTTTGTAAGAACTTGTATTATATTTTCCCGAAAAGTTCCTTTTTAAAAAGAGGTACTTATTTTCTTAAAGGCTTATATGTTTTTGATGTGTTAGCATCTATAGGCGCTGGCAGAGACTAAACTCACAAAGTAAACACATCCAAACACAGTTTGTCCGACTGCGATCACAGATTGTTTGGCGTTAAACTCCTCCGAAACCGCTTGACCGATTTGTATGAAATTGTGTGCATATTGGGTAGGTCTCAGAATCGGCCAATATCTATCTTTTATACCCCTAAATGATAAGGGTGACCCTCCCCTATATAGAACACAGATTGTCAGTCAGACTGCGAAAAAAAACACACACACACACTGTTGTAGCGGCAGCGAATAGTTGTTTTGCGTGGGTGTGGAGCACTCTCATAGCAAAGAGAATAATCACGTGGTTATATGTATATATAAACATGAGATAGCAAGAGAGCAACGAAAATTGTGTGAACTTGTGTAGCGCATGTACGAACATAACAATGTATGTATGGACATGTGACTGTTTCTTTGCATTCTCTTTGTTTTTTTGTGGGAATAAAACAAAAAGTATTAAGCAATAAAATAAAGACACATGTGCTTGCACTGGTTTTTATATAATTTGGAGTATTAATATTATTTAAATGTAACGTCATCATATGATTGAACCCTGGATTTTATTTTACAATGTAATATTTGCTAATGTGTTTATAGAAATCGAACAGATATCGTGTAACAAAATGGTGTTAACATATCGTTCGTGAATTGGAATACTCATTGGATTTTTTTTAAGAAATGTGATATTTTTAAGAAGATCTACTTTCTGTAAGAAACTACCATGAGAGTATCAATTTCTTTTTAAAAAAAGTACTTTTCTAAGAATAGTTACATTTTTAAAGGAAACGTAAATTTTTTTAACAAAAGGTACTTACTTTAAGAAATGCTACTTATATCAAGAAAAGAAAATAAAAGGTACTATTTTATTTTTAAGAAATGGTACTGTTATAAAAGGATTTTTTTTAAGAAAAAGTAATTTTTTTGAAAAGAAGATATTTTTTTTAAGAAAAAGTTTTTTTTAGGAAATGGGAATTACATTTTTTTTAGAATTGGTAATTTTTTCAAGAATAGGTACATTTTTAAGAGTAGGTACTTATCTCAAGAAAAGTTATTTTGTTTATCAAAAAACGTACTCTTTAACGAAAATTTTGTCTTTTAACAAAAGGCAATCTGTTGTAAGAAAATTTACTTTTTTAAGAAAAAGTACTAATTAAAAAAATTTTTTGTTTTAAGAAAAGATACTTCTTGTATCAAAATTTACTTCTTTTAAACAAAGGTACTTCTTTAATATATGGTATTTTTTTAAGAATAGGTACTTTGTTTAAGAATATGAATAGGTATTTTTTTTGAGAAAATTGATTTGCTTTAAGAAAAGGCACTTATTTAAAAAAATTTTCTTTTTTTAAAATTCTTGCACTCTTGGCTTTTCTAAATTTACTTTTTGTTGGGTTCAAAACTACAATATATACTAAATATTTGTTACAGGCTCCACCTAAAAAACTTCTAATTAAACAAGAAATTTCCCAACATATGTTAGTCTAGACACAAACCAAAGCAAAAGTACCCAATATAGTTATTAATACTGGGTGGTAGCATAATAGTGTTAAAAAAATTTGTTTAATTTTTTTTCATTTAGCCCCCATCCCGCAACATGCGATACCGACGTTCGTCCCAAAAAGAGTTCAAATTGCGTGAACGGAAAGTTATGTTCAGTTTTCATTTGCTTCGTACTAAGCACTTTGGGAAAATTTGGTAAGCACTATCAATAACAGCGTTGTTATGTCAAAGTTATTACTGACGAAAACAATTGTATGATAATTGCTTGCAAAAGAAATTTTGACATCTCTTTAAAATAATCTGAAGTGCGGTGGATATAGCTGGTAAATCTATGCAACGTTAAAGTCAGTTTAGAGATAAATGACAAAATGTCTAACAAAAATTGCGTAAGAAATCTATAAAGCTTAAAAGTTCTGTGGAAATAATTTTTTTTTTGAGCTTTTGCACGAGTTGGCCTTAAGCTGTTCATAAGAATATGTTGTCTGAGGTAATTTCTACTATACTTGACTTTATTGTGATATTGCATAATGGAATGATTTTAAAGTGGTTGAGAAAACTGATTGTTTTATGCCGGTAGTAGTTAACCTGTACAGATCACATTGAATTTGTCGGCTTCAAGATTTTAAAGGCGTTGCGGAAAATGGATGATTCCATGATAATGTAGTCGTTAGTACAGTCACATATTAGCTAATTGGCAAATTATCTCAGCGTATAAAGAAAATAGTGTATCATTAATGGTGTATGGTTTGCAAATAAATTAACCAACAAGAAAAATATGTACATGTCTGATTCTCACCAGGGATGTAGCGGCTGCCGATTCGCCCGTGATATCAGGAGTACAGACGTTCAGGATAGCACAAAGTGCAGTACCCGGCGTCGGGCCCATTGTCCCACTAACGCTAATTAGTGCTGATCTTTGAATTTTCATCAAGGAATTCAGAATATATTTCTTTGGAGGGACCTCCACCAAACTACGATGCCATAGAGAAGTATGGTAACCCTCGATAACCTGCAACAGAACAGATACATATACACGATACATACTATAAGTACACATACATAGATTCCAATAAATTATTACCTAAATATAAAATGATCAAGACGTCTTGATCAACTGTCCTATCGATGAGTGGTTCCTCAAGGACGTCTTGTGGACATGTCATGGCACACTGAGGAATTTTCCTGCTGACTTCCGACCAAATGTATGAAAATGCCAGGGGTTGTCATGAGGTATTTTGTATGGGAGCGAATCGGAAATGCTACAAGGGGACGCCCTTTGTCTGCCCGAGCCTTTAGTGTGAAAATTAGTGAACATTTAAAGAAATTCCACAGAAATTGCGCTTTGTTGACACTAACATTCTTTATATGTGTTAGGCCATGTATTAATTGGAATTTAATTAATTTTAAATCTATTAAAGCTGCTGAACAAAGTTAAAAATCTTATGGGAAAAAAATAGAAACTGAAACATGTTTCGACATCTAGTACCCCTTTTGCATCCTTTGCGGATATGTTGAAACTCTTTCGCATATTTTATCAATTAATATATAAAATAATGCAATAAAAGTCTTTTTACTGACTGACAGCGTTATTGCAAATTTATGTAAATTAAAATATTATAAAATCTTCAGAATTCCTTTGAAATTCTCCTACCAAGGAAGACTTAACATTTTCACCATAAATCATTCGATAATATAGTACTTTAGTGTAACTACCTCCGTTTAAAGCCACATACCGTAACTCATTTTAGGATTTCAGTTCACCTCTTTTCCTTTTTAAGGAAAAAAAAACTGAATAAAAAATGCATTAACTCCGTTGTAGTATACTCCCATAAGTGAGTGGTTTGAGGTGAAAATTGTTGCTGCGTACGTAAATAACAACCGCTAGTGCAGAGATTCCCAAATGGGGATCACCGTCCACCGAGAAAGGAGGGACTGACAGATAATTTACCTGGGTGGCAAACTTGTTCAGGCCTTTCACAACTGAGTAGAGATAATATTTTGATTCATAAACAACCTTGGTTATGCCTCTGTTCCATATTTTCTGGTTGGAGACAGAATATATATAACATTAACGATGAAGTCTTGTTAATATTTATATAAGATTTGATGTCTACACTATAGCGACGGTGGCTTTGGAAAACTTTATAAAACTTAGAGTAACAAGTACCACGTACACTTCCAACATTTTAATAACTAGCGTTCGATTAACCGAACAGTAAATTTACGTATTTCCGTACTGTCTAAACTGACATATAGACACACATCATCTTCAAAAGAAATATTTCTATTTCATAATTTATTATAAGTTCACAATTTGTTATTTTATCATTATGAATGGTACTTAAACTGCCATTCATGAATCGTACTTATGTTACCATACAAATGAATTGTACTTTAATTGTCATACAAATGAATTCCCCCTCTAACTAGTATACAAAAATTAATTGTACCTAAAATTACCATACTATGGTGAAGTAACGTCAAACGTCAGGTAAATGCATAACTGCAAGAATGAAATTACATTCAATTATGTATAATATAAACTGATTACTTTCGCAACAGCATTTTCAAGGTGAGCACCAGCCATTTTCCCGTAAATAAAACACCACTTTTGTTCAACTGCAAACTCTCATTGGGAGAAATTAATGAAGAAATCCCCAATTACTTCTTTATCTGAAGATTGGATTACCCTGTCTTCCATCAGCATATGCTTAAAAAAACCGGACTCTGTAGCATATTCTCCCAAACGTATTCTGCAGGAACCATGTCTATGTTTGGAACACACTTCAAACATTTATATTTTTGCAAGTCCTAAACTCAGGTGTATTTAAATGCAAACATGTTTACTGACATAAATGTATGTTTTTACGTGGATATATATGCGTGCTTCATACCAAACATCCTTATAGTTACGTGGAAGCATTCGCGTGTCTCACCCAACCCCCATATACCTATGTGGAAACATGCGTATTTCCTCCCAGACATAATAATATTTACAAACGAATTATTATTTGATTTAAACATATATGTATTGTTTATTATAATTAATTTTATCAATATAAATCCACATTTATAAATAATTAGTACAAAAATGTTAAAGATTTAAAACGAATTATTTTACATTTGCTTGCATTGAATGCAATTTTTGTTCTTTTTCATGAAATGAGAATCTGCTGCTCTTTTGCTTCTCCTTTCTTTGTCGTATTTCACGTTTTTGGTTTCAGAAGGTTTCAACAAGGCGTTGGTTATCACTATGCGTTGGTACACAAACAATATGTTTATATACAAATCTCGTTCATCTAAGCCAAGCGTGGTTAAATTACTTTTTTTTTCTATATTACTTATATACTAATTTCACAAATGGTCCATGTTCCGATTTTCTTAGTAAAAGCTCAGACTGACATAGGGCTTCACGTTGTTGCCCTTTCCACTTTCTTTCCTCAAAATCGTTTCTCACTTTGGTAAAACAAATATATACGAAACACATACACAAAAACCAAAAAAAACATCACAAAACAATTAACCGTTCGAGGTTTTGTTTATTCTATTTTCACTGATCAAGCGCTTTTGATATCCGATGAACCATTGGCGACTAAATACATGAAATTAAAAAATAAGAATCACTGACTTCGTCTGCAATGTACACGCACAAACAGGGATATTTATGAATCACTGATTGAGAGAATAATGAAAATATACAGATACACACTTACAAGATAGGCACTCTCGTCGTCCCTCTTTTATTATCTTGCTCTCGGGATAGCATAAGCAGTGTAACAAACATAGCTGTATTTGTATCAGAAACCTGGATATATTTGGGTAACAAACACATATATTATAACATATTAATCATTTTGTCTCAAACATGTAATATTGAATAGCAGACACAATGTATTTAGACACAAGTATATTATGTTTGCGACAAGCTCCAAACACATGTTATATTTGCATCCACACCACAAAAAACGACAGATTACTCAGCGTGCAACTGTGAAAAAACGTACAATGCAATCCACTCCACTCATACCTACAAAAACCACACTAAAGTGTTCACTTGGGTGTCTCATCAATAAATTTATTTTTTGCTCAAGTTTTATTTAAAACATTATAGGGTAAAGTACTTTGAGATTTTTTCCTGATTTTTTGTAACTTTTCAATTCATGAAAGCAATGCTTGCAAACATTTATATAGTTCCTGAAATATTTTTTTCTACACGAAATTCTTTGTCGTTACTTAGCGCATGTAGAATAGTTTATAATATTATTAGTCTCATAGAATTGGTAAAAATCTTTAAAATGGCATAACTCTGGAACAGTAACTGCAAATTTAATTTGTTTAAAATTTATCTGTCATTTAAAGTGCATCATTAAATTTGTAAATTTTCATAGAAATGTAAAAAGTTATAAAGCGCTATTTACAAAATTTATCCAAAATTTACGAAAAACTTTAATACTTGGTACACTATTGAGCGAAATCATTGCCAAACTGGTGGTTTATGAATTTAAAATGAAAGTTTGGGCATTTTACTTTAAAAATTTTGACTTATAAACTAAGAAAATCGTGGTTATTGACCGAGTTTAAGCAAAATTCAAAAAAGGTCCAGAATACCCGATTTTTGCGGGAAATTCGATTTCCGCGACATCTAAACCTCTTCCGAAAAATCTGAAAAAAAAAATCTCAAAATACTTTACCCTTTTAGCTTTCGAATTAAGCTTGAGCAACCATGAAAATCGAAAAAGAAAATTTTTTTTGGGAGAAACTTTGAAAGGTTTATTTGTTAGTAAAAACTGGACAAAAACTGCGATTTCTGTTTTTTCCTGTACTTTTTATTCTGAGCCGTATGTAGTTAGTGTCCTAGGTATCCTTCAATTTAACTTGTCCATTGTTTGTCATCGCAAATAAATGTTTTTGTGTTTTTCTTTGACGGAATACTGTGTTAATAATAGGGGAGTCATGCAAGTAAATTAAATAATTTTTCTCGGTGTTGTGCTTGATAGTATATTGACATTTGCTTTTCACATTGATTATATTGTACCCAAAGCCTACTCAGTTTTGGATTTATAAAACCCTATATTTCTGAGTTCACACATTTTTATATGCGTGAGACTTTGTTTATTGCGGTTGTGAGATCAAGAATTGAGTATGGTTCGATTATCTGAAACCCGGAGGCTTCTGCTCAAAACCACAGAATTGAAAGAGTGAAAAGAAAGTTTATAAAATTTGCCTTGGTTGTTTTGAACTATGTGTCTCCACTGCATTCTTATGAATCTCGCTGTAAACTCATTCATTTACAATTAATAATAGTTGCTTTCAACCTATTATTTCTATTTATAAAGTCATTTGTGAAATTTTTGACTGCTCTCATATGAGGAGTCGCTGAAAAAAACGAGCCTTTTTGATTATTTCAAAATGTTGGGAAATCAATCCAAGATTATTTTCTTCATCCGATTATTCGATAAAATTACGTTATTTTCCCATCTCTAGTTATACTCGTAATCTCTAGTCCATGAGAAGAGAATACAAATTATCCAAATAAGATTTTTTCAATAGAACTTAACCACATCCATGCAAAGGCATCAAACAAACATTTTTGTAAAATATGCTAAAAGTCACGTTATGTTCTTTAAATTTAATTATTATTAACATTCCAGAAAGGAGATTAGGAAATTTTCATATATTTGATGTACCTTGCATTGATTAAATTATAGTATGAATGAGCCCATTCCTAGGGCCCTTAGGCAATTTAGTATAACTAATTTCAAGAATTTACCATTGTAAAGTATGTGAATTTAAAAGAGCATTGGAAATTATTTACCATTAATCAGTAGTCTGTAAGAAATTGCATATCCAAAGACGAAATAAATAAATAAATAAAATTCTCGTAAATAAAAAATGTTGTTTAACTTCGCTTAGAGTCCGAGTACGATTCTTGTTTCTGTTTAAAATTCTTAGCTTTATTATTATATTTAATTTTGAGATGCATTTTAAATATGTACTAGTTAAATTTTAAACTTATTCCTATTTGAAACTCATAATTGATATCGAATTTAAGATTTAAATTCAAACACACTCAGAGAACAAATTTTTTGAGAAGACGTTGTAGCAAGCGTAAAAATGAAGGTGGTTACAACCCAATTTAGTCCCTACGACTAAAATTCGGTTGATATGTTTTTTAATTGATAATTGTTTATAATTATACAGGGTGATTCAGGAAGTTCCGGAAAAATTTCTCCAGCGTATTCCTTGGCTCATTTCATGAAGAAAAGTCAACGAGAACCATGTCCGAAAATGCAAGAGTGCGACATGGCAGAGGGTTCAAAATTTTCGGATTGTTGGTCGGAGGGTAGTAGGGTAAAAAGTAAAAAGTAGAAACAAGTCAAATCGCCGAGATACAGAGCTTTTGGAAAAAAGTGGAAAAAAAATTCACATAACCTCAATTTGCTCAGCCAGAACGGTAAGACCTCTCTCATTTTGGAAAGGCAAGAGGTATGGCTATCTATCCTGCCATCTGGCTGAGCAAATTGAGGTTATGTGAATTTTTTTTTCCATTTTTTATTGATTCTGAAAGCCCTCTTAAAGACCTTTCCAACAAGCCCAAAAACAAAAAAATTCGACCACTGGCTCAGAAGTTAGCAACTTTACCCTACTACTCTCCGACCACCAATCTGAAAATTTTGAACCCGCTGCCATTTCGCACACTTGTATTTTCGGACATGGTCCTAGTGGACTTTTCTTCATGAAATGAGCCAGGGAATACGCTGGAGAAATTTGTCCGGAACTTCCTGAATCAGCCGTATAATTATCTGTTGGATTTTTGGCTCCAATTATGTTTTTTCATTACTAATTTATACCCCAGACCTAAAGGGTACTTGTTCA
Source organism: Phaonia tiefii (assembly GCA_963931995.1). Lineage (NCBI taxonomy): Eukaryota > Metazoa > Arthropoda > Insecta > Diptera > Muscidae > Phaonia > Phaonia tiefii. The sequence continues at coordinate 220,572,928 of OZ008368.1, read as the reverse complement.
CGTCATCTGCCTTTCCTCCACTGCTTCTCCACGACATCTGCTTTTGTATATTTCCTTCTGCGTCGCAGACAAATTCTCCTTAGGTCGGCAATCTCTTCGTTCCACCAATAAACTGCCTTTCTCCGGGACCATGACTTCTAGCGTCGCCGCGTATTTCCTAATCTTCCAGTCTTCGGTCAATTGCTATGATTAGCTTCTCAGTGTCCAGTTTGGTGACGTTCCACTTTCGGGTGCTCTTTCTCTTGTTCTGTGTGTTCCTAGGTCTTTTTGTGCCCAAGGAGTACGTTAGTTTCTGGTTGTCACGGCCTGTGTATATTTCCAGAACTTTCCAATCAACGACTTTGTTGTTGTGACAATGGTCTCCGAAACCAGTGTTACGTCTGGTATGATGCTTTCGCATCCAGTACGCCTGAAGGTGGGTGCGTTTTGCAGTGATAAGCCCTTTTCTGGCTGCCATTTCCAGAATTCTTGTTCCCCTTGAATTTGTCGACGACATACCCCATTCCATTGCTCGGGAGTTAAAGTCGGCAGCCACTATGAAGTTTCGGCCAATGTCCTTTATCTTCTCTTCGATTTCGTTAAGCTTATTTTCAAACACCTCTATGGGATCCCTATGTGTAAGATAGGTACTTATTATTGTCATGTTCTCCATCTGCAACCAAACAAAGCTGTTGTCGGGATTCAAATTGCAGCTTCACTTTGTTGCCCTTTGCAGTTTCTTTCCTCAAAATCGTTTCTCACTTTGGTAGCACACACACATGTAACATGAAACACATACACATGTAACATGAAACACATACACAAAAACCAAAGTAACATCACAAACTATTTAAACTTCGTTTATTCTTTTTTCACTGATCAAGCGCTTTTGATATCGTCTGTCCGATGAAACATTGACGACTGAATACATGAAACTAAAAAGCAATACATCAGCCAAATTTACATGCATTCGCAATTTACATGCACATTCGAAAATATTTGTGACTCAAAATCGTCCTACCAGATCAACAATTGAGTGTCTAGTGGAAAAATTTGAATCCACAGGCGCAGTACAAAATGTTCCCGTGCCAGTGAGAAAAAGAAGTGCTCGTAGTGTCGAGAATATTGCTGCCGCTGAGGCTTCAGTTCAAGAAAGCCCAAATGTGTCTCTCACACGTCGTTGTCAAGCATTGGGCATCTCTGTGACGTCGTTGTGGCGAATTTTGCAAAAAGATCTTAGCCTACATCCTTACAAGATCAAATTGACGCAAGAACTGAAGTCACTTGACCACCATAAGCGTCGTATGTTCGTGAATTCGGCTGAGCAACAACTTGAAAATGATTCGGATTTTCATCGGAAAATCATATTCAGCGATGAGGCTCATTTCTGGCCGAATGGCTTCGTCAATAAGCAAAATATGCGTTATTGGTCAGACAGCAATCCACACGTAATCCATGAGTCATTATTGCATCCCGAAAATATTACGGTTTGGTGCGGTTTATGGGCCGGCGGCGTCATTGGGCCGTACTTCTTCCGTGATGATCAAGACCGGCACATTACTGTGAATGCGCATCGCTACCGTTCAATGATAACCGAATATTTTTGGCCCCAATTGGATAATATGGACTTGGAGGACATGTGGTTCCAACAGGACGGTGCCACAAGCCACACAGAGAATGCCACAAACAATTTATTGGAAACCAAGTTTGGTGAACGTGAAATGGCCCAGTCGATTGGCCGCCTCGGTCGTGCGGTTTGACGCCGTTAGATTATTTCCTGTGGGGCTACGTCAAGTCTATGGTCTAAGCCAATAAGCCAGCGACGATTGATGAACTTCGTACGAATATTGAACGTGAAATTGCAACAGTATCGGCCGATTTATGCTTGAAATCCGTCGAAGATTGGGTTCAGCGTCTGAACTTCTGCAAGCGTGCCAGTGGTGGCCATGCAGAAGAAATCGAGTTCCATACATAATGGCATCGAACGTACTTTCACAGGAATAAAGAATTTCATTGGTATCTGAAACCGGTTTTGTTTTATTTAAAAAAACTTTTTTAGCAACAATTTTCGTTGCTTTGCTTTGCTTTATTTGCTCACATTTTCATAATCGATTGGCATAGTGGCACGGTGATTTTTTTTGTGGTATCAAGATCATCGCTTTTTTTGTAGGAGTTCAGTAATTTCTTTAATCGGTGGCATTTATACATATATTTTTAACATTAGTTGAACATAAATATATTTTGAAAAAATTTAAAATTTTCCATGTTCAGGCCGGTCATAAACGTGAATGATTTGGGAATCCCTGACCTAATATTATACCGCTTTTAAATTGTCCATAAAACGCTAGCATGGCCACTGAAATGTATACACATGCAATAATTTTTTTGTGGAATAGAGTGGAGAACGTCTTTTATCTCAATAGCCCAATCTGCCTTAGCTTTACTTTCCTGGTTCTATCGCCTTTTTGAAAATGCACTAAATTGTAACTCAATTTAAGGCGTTATAAAGTTTGTGAAGTGATAAAAATAAATCATTTTTTATTGCGTACATTTTTGCTCACCCATCCACACACACACACTCATTTACATAAGGATAACAACGAACTTGTGGACAGAAGGATACCCGAATTGCAATATCATCGTCATTATCATCTTGTCGACTGTTAACGGCAACAGACAACAGTAGTGGCTTCATCATTGTTCTGACCGTCACGACCATTGTGGTTTTGCTATCATTGTCATGAGAAGAATCTAGCGTATATCCGCCTCCTTCCAACTCTACTTCGATGGTAATGTTTCTATAGAATTGAATCATTGGAAAGGTTAGCATAAATCTATTCAGTTTTTTGGACTTGCTCATCTTCTTCTTATATTGAATCATCAACTTGCTCTTTATTAGATTATAGATATCGTTGTAAAGTGTAAGTTTACTCCTTTCTATGCTTTTCGCGACCGTCATTGATACGTATAATGCCATTGTGTTATTGTCTTCAAGGCTAAGGAATTTAAATCCATTCCCTTCTACAAATGGTATATTTTAACCATTGGTAGTTTAGCATTTATTTAATTTTGCGATAACAAATTTCATAAATTTTTGAATGGGGTTTTCATTGAATATAATTCGATGAGGCTTATCGCGAAGGAAGGAATTGCTTTCAATTCACTATCTTATTTCGATTGTACTGCTCACTCTGTGGGCTCTTGTTTGCCGTTCGCCAAAAGGTATGGCAAACCTTTGTCAATAATAGGGGTTAGCAATCGAAATAGAGTTGGGTGGTTTGATTGTTCTACAAGTAATGACAGGTTCTTGATGTATATTGGTCCCATTCCGTAGCAGTTAAGTACGAAAAAGCAACTGAAAGATACCAACGACAGCGAACGGACAATCTTTTGTGACAGTCATTAGTGACGCAATATGTCATGGAAATCACTCAGAAAAAAGATTTCATAAAGTTAATTTCAATATTTCGTTCAATTGAATTCAAAAAATAGTTATATCTCCAAAGCCGCATTAAAGTACAGTTCACAAAATCTGGAGTCAGACTGTTAACATTTCTTCTAGTTGCAGAAAAGACCTTGATCTGTTTACCTCAAAGGCAATTGCAAACAATATTGCTCTAAGAAATAATTTAAGATCGAACCGTATACTTATATATCTGGAAAATATTTTTCTGGACTAACATATTTTAAGTTCGTCGTGGAATTAAAAATATATTAAGATAAAAATTGAGTTCATGGTTCTCATTAATTTAAGAACAAATCGTTAGCTAAAGTACATAACCACGTTATTACGTAGTTACTGAAAATTTTATAAAATTACCAAGAATGGAGTAGAACTTGCAAATACTTCGGAAAGCACAACATATTAATTTTATGTCGTAGAAATCTAAAATTATTTGGAGACTTGGTCTTTGACAATAAGCAGCCATATACTAGTCAACGTTTCGTTTGGATTTGCAGACCGAATTCCTTAATTTGCCTGACATTTACGTTTTTCACATACAGCCCAACTTTGACACTCTATATCTCCTATAGTACGATCTTCTGTGGGAGCAGTCATATACTAGTCGATTGGTTTGTGTTTTGTGTGTATAATGACCAATGAAAACTCAGATTTAGAATTTTCTGTTAATTGTGTTAATTTAAATTTTAAATGACGATATATAGAATCGTTTTAAATTCTATTGTGTCACTTTTAAGTTGAAGCGTCCCTAAAATTTAAATGTTGAGCGTTGTACAGTATGTACTTACTTTAAGAACCGTTTTTTTTTAGCTGAATTAACAAAACATAGGAAATTTTGATATGCAGTGTTAGAAATCTTGTATATTACCCACCCAATTCTCATTAAGTTGATGGTGGCTATTGTACACGTAGCTGTATTTTGTTGTATATTGTCTCATTGTCCGAAATGGCGTTTATTCTTAAATCTGAGTTACCAGTACCTGTGCGGACTAATAATATATTTTAAAGGAAGTACGTAACTTATGCAATCAAGTATTTTCTAAGGATTAGTTAGTTTTCCTATATTTTTTTAGTATTGTACACAACATGACGAAATAGTTAACTTTCTGCACCCAAAATTTGTCCTCTTCTACAAAAAAATTATCTACCAATGGCGAAATATGTACTTTCTACAGAGTGGCGCAAAATTAACGAAGGGGTTTGAATTCCATATAACTTTTTTTAGTATAAGTTTTCTTTTCAGTATTTTGTAAAGAATACTTGGTCAATTTAAAATGGAACACAACAAAATTGAACAACGTGGTAAAATCGATGAACTTTAGTTCTCAATGCGTGATTGTTGTGCGAATTGGATTATGTGCGGGTTGGTACCTCAGAGTCGACAATAAACCGGCTGGTGGCAAATTTTGGTCAACAAGGGGCAGTAGGGATATTTTGTGGTGTCGCCATAAGACGAGCGGTGCCCACGGATGAGAATACTGAATCTGTGCAGGAGAGTATTCGGGAAGGTGGGGAAACACCAACCAGGAGAAGCTCGACACAACTTTGCCTCTCACGTAGGTCACTGCAGAGACTTTTGTATTCAATAAGAATGTTTCCATATAAAATTCAGCTTGTCCAATATTGAAGCTGACAGATTACCAGTAACGATTTGATTATGCAATTTATTTCCGGCAAAAAGTAGAACAAAATCATGATTTTATTCATAATTTAATTATGAACGACGAAGCCCATTTCCAATTAAATGTATTCGTTAATAGGCAAAACTGCAGCATATGGGCTAAGGCAAATCCAAGAGTAGTTCAATAGCGACAATAGCACCCACTTAAGTTTAATGTTTGGTGCGATGTTTCGCCGGCAAGGAAAATTGGCCAATATTTTGAAAATGAACACCGTGGCGTCGTTTCTATCACTGGTGTTCGATATCGGACAATGTTGGGCAATTTTGTAAGGCCAGCTGTCTAAAACCATCCGCAAGTATGGTTTCGACAGGATGGAGCCACATCGCACACTGCAAGGAACACAATTGCTCTTTACGAACCATTCGCGTACAAGCGATTTAAATTGGCTTCCGTGTTCACAGGATTTAACCGCTCCAGACTGTTCCCTTTGGGGTTGTTTTGAACGAAAAGTCTATATTAATTAGCCTAGAACCATCCAGCAATTTAAAAAAAAAATATGTGCGACGAAATCAACAACATAACTCATGAAGTTTTGCGAAAGGTTATGGAAAACGTTTTTCATAATTAAATTAAAATTGGTTGGAAAGGCCTTTAAGAGATTTTTCAGAATCAATAAAAAAAAAATTTATGTGAGTCCGATCACAGGGGAGATGTGTAAACATCTAGTAATGAAGTTGGAAGTACTTATGCTTTTAGTATATTTTGTTAATTAATCAATTAAAATTATCAAAACTTTTAATATTTTAAATACATAGGAATTTGCTGGTTTTTGTTTGTTTTATTTAACTTATTTGGTTAGTAAATGGGCACACTGCAGTATATATGCACTGCATTAAAAATTACAGTAAGCAGTAAATTTACTGATTACTGAAAAAATTCAGTAAATTTTTACTGATAATGAAATTTAATTTGCATTACCAGTCAAATCATAGGGCCGTTTTCATAATAGTCAGTAATCGGGCATTACTGAAAATTCAATGCACCTCATCATAATCATGTAGGCACTTTATAAAAATTGCTGAAAAAAATTTTAGTAATCAGTAAAAATTTACTAGTTAAAGAATTATTTTTACTGAAATTTTAGTAGTACTGCAAAGTGCCCATCTATGGTAAATACCTTAAGTGCAAATAGTTAATATTGGCTTATGGTAACTAAAATACGATATATAAATTTTTGACTCGATTGTATTTAAAAATCTATGGAAAACTGCATCTATAGTAGTGGAATTGTTAGTTATGAGGGTTTGTGGAGAATTGCTCATATGCAAGTGGAAAACGTCAAATAAAAATTTTGATAAAGCTTGCGACTGTGTGTTTGCAAAATTTGTATTAAAATCTCCACCCATAATAATTCGCATGAGATGGAGATTGTTACCCAATTGTCGTGCACCAGTTTCAGTGTAAGGCAACAGTACGTAATGAAGATATGTTATAATCTTAATTTATATTGGAATCTAATAGAAATTTTATTAGAATTAACATTACCTCCATTCAGCTTTGATACACATTGTGTTGTTTTATGTTCTGAGTTATAATTTTTTTGGTGTTTTGTAAAATATTTTATTATTTTGTATTTGTTGCGGTTGAAAAGTTATTAATCAGCTGTTTACTAAAATGTAATGCATGTAGTTATTTTACAGCAATGGTTTTCGAAAATTAGTAGCTACTATTGCACACTAGATGGTGCTTATATGCAGCTGTTAAGTATGAATGACAATCTCAAAGACGAAGAAGACTTATAGTTTGACAAGTTTAGTTTTTAGTTTTCCTTATTTTAGTAAATTTCTTATTAAAAGTGCAAAAAATCTTTTTAAAAGTTATTAAAATTAAATGTTTTTGTAATCATTTTATTTATTTGTTTTCATTTGCCTACGATAACATAATGTACGACAATTAGTGAAAATTAGTAGCCACTACTGCACACTAGATGGTGTTGAGTATATTGTATGCAGCGTATGATTACACTAAACACTCATACAAAGCTCACACCGATTTGATAACGCTTTACGATTGATTAACGATTACAGCGCACATCTTACTCTAAATTTGTGAATGTATTGTGAAAAAGATTTTTACCCCCAGCGTATAGATGTTTACACATCAAAAGTAGAAAAAAGTCAAATCGCCGAGATAGAGAGCTTTCGAAAAAAAATTCACATAACCTCAATTTGCTCAGCCAGATGGCAGGTAACTTATGTTTTTCCGTTGAAAGATAGCCATACCTCTTACCTTTCTAAAATGACCTAAATGAAGCCCAGAGGTCTTACCGTTCCAAAGGTATGACCATTTTACTGAAATGCAAAAATGTTTGTTTTTGTTTTTGGAAGCGAAATAACAGCACACATTTATTTGTTGTTGTAATTGAACAAGTTTAAGATTTTATTTTATTGACATTTTTGGCTAAAGAATCAAACACATGAGGAAATAAAACATTTGATCTTAAAGAAAGTGTTCAATGTGGTTCCCATTTTCTACTAAACACAATTTCAGCCGTTTGCGAACCACATCCGCCACGTTTAGTTCACTCATCTTTTCACGAAATTTCACCGCAGACCTTTCCAACAAGTTCAAAAACAAAATCATCCGACCACTGGCTCAGAAGTTAGCAACTTTACCCTACTACCCTCCGACCTCCAATCCGAAAATTTTGAACCCGCTGCCATTTCGCACCCTTGTATTTTCTGACATGGTCCTAGTGGACTTTTCTTCATGAAATGAGCCAAGGAATAATTTGTCCGGAACTTCCTGAATCACCATGTATATTGCTACTTTTCACATGGAGATCATCGTGTTATCCTTACCTGAATTTAGCACTGAGAGCTCTAAAAGCGTTGCCCTTGTTTTCTTGCATTCACATTTCTTTATTTGTTTATTATTCTGAAAAATCAGTCATCATTTATATTTAGCCATTTCCTGAGAAATTAATAGAAAATCTTCATATTCATGATAGAATGGAATATTCTCTACGTATGGAGGTTCTAATTAAGCCCATCTGCTTTGTTTCTCGGGGACTTCAGACTTCAAAAATTAAATTCCACTTTATGATATTTCCTCAAATGCCTTCAAAACTGTATTAATGCCATTGGAGGGAGGGTATTCTAGTTTTGCAATAACAAAAAAACCAATGAGCTCAGTTGAAGAAAACGTCATTTTCGCTATTGTTTTCGTAATCAATTGTAAAAATATGTAATTTTCAGTGTTAACATAGATTAGCCTCGGTGCAGAGGTTTCAAATATTTATTGATTTACATGCGGTTTTGGAAAATTTTACGATTAATTTGTATTGAAAAAATAGCTTTTAAATTAAAATATCATATATGGGCAATAAGGCATAATTTAGTGCCAAGGAAAATGCAAAAAAAAATGTTTACCGCGACCAAGAACTGTCTAACCACTCTATTACTCTATTGCTGGGAGTTCAAAAGTGGCGAACAACTTCGGAGTACGGAACTGCGGAAAAGAAAGATATTCAAAAAGGTTACAGGGCGAGATAAACACAAAATTCTTCAACTGCCATCGAATTTCAGCATGACATTAAATAAAGTTGGAGTTGTTGCAGGCCACAAAAACAATTATTTCAGTGAGCTAAATATTGATTTTTACCAAGTTGTGTGCCAGCATTCAAACACTCATCTCGAAAAAGTTCTGTCATTGCATTGGAAGTTCAAAATTGTAGTAACGTTTCGAAGAATCCAGAAATTGTTGCTGGTGTTTGCATTTTACATAATTTAAACATCAGTTCAAATCCATGGACCTTGATGCCCCTCCTACACCAAGTTTCATAAAAATTCAGCATACAGCCAGCATACTGGATTCGTCATTGTGAAAATTTAGCACTTGATTATTAACAATTTTACTACCAGATTATAACTTTTTTTCTGTCTGAAGACGCAATCTATATTGAATATTTGGGAACGGAAAATTTCATAAAGAAAGAGATTGATCACCTGGTAATTTTTGAAAGAAATTCTACCAGTGTAATTGGATCGACATTTGATTCGAGGACTTAATAACGATTCGGATCACCGCCTGCTTGCAGCAAATGTTCGCACAAGGTTCAGCAGAGCGAAAGTGGTACGAAACCAGATCTATACGAAGATCGGCAGCGGAAAGCTACAATTACCAGCGATAGCAAGGACCATGCAGAAAAGCTTACTCAGGCACAGGCCCAGGACGCACCACCGGCCCATTGTCTTGAAGACCAGTGTAAGTACATTTCCCACTCTACGAAATCTACTGCAAAGACAGTTACAAAAGTTATAAAAGACAGACAGTGGTATTATGAAGAGTGTCATATGGCAAGTGATGAAAAAACGCTGTACGTATGGCAATGCTCCAGTCTGTTGCAACTATCCCCGTAACGGAGCGGTATACGGAGACGAGGAGAGAGGAAACCCGTTGATTTTGGAAGAAAAAGGGTTACGGAGAAATCGCAAGAACACGCCAATTGAACCTTACAGAAGGCAGAATGATGCCCGAAAAATCTACCAAAAAGTGCAAAGTCAAACGACGCCCCCCATTTGGTAGAAATAAGAACGGGAACTTAGTCACAGATGTGCAGAATATGTTCGGAATGTAGAGAGACCACTTCTCTGCTTTACTTGTCCCAGGAGACTTAAAGATATATGAGGGTGTTGAACAGATATACTGCGTTCTGTTTTCAAAAAAGGCGACCCGAGTTTATTTACAAACTGTTGTGGAATAAGCATTTTATCCATGCCATACAAAGTCCTCTCGAGCGTTAGAGGCGACAGATTAAAGCCGTTTGTGGCAGACCTGCCTGGACTTTGTCAGTGTGTCTCTAGGCCTGGAAAGTCCACCATCGACCACATATTGACATTGCTACAAATCCTGGGGAAATCCCATGAAAAACAAATCGACACCTACAACTTGTTTGTGGATCAAAAGCCTGTCTTCGATAGCACGATACGAGGAAATTGTTCGAAACTATGGAATTCCTATTAAACTGGCAAGCCTTTGTAGAATGACGCGGACCGACACGAAATCCTCATTAAAGATTGGCAAAGATTTCACCTAAGCATTTATTACATAACGAGCCTTCAGACAAGGCGATACCCTATCTTGCGATCTCTTCAACAATATTATTTTTTTGATTTTGTGAGAAAATCAGTATTCTACACCAATGAAACTATCAGCATTAAAATCCACATACCGCTCGCGAATGTTGCTGAGTTACACGTCTTTGGACCTGATTGGAGGACTGAGTGAACGTTGATAACCGCTTTATTCTCAAGGGTGTTACGAATTTACTTACATCGGGTCTGCCGTAAATGCAAGGAATAACATCAGCCTAGAAATCAATCATGGAGTTGTGCTTGCACACAGGTGTTATTTCGGCCTCAGCAAGCACTTCAGACTTAAGACGCTTTCTCTTGAGAAACAAAGATCAAACTTTATTAGACACTAACACAATCTGTCGTTCGTCATGAATCAGAGTCCAGGGTCAGATGGCACGCTGATGAAACATCACTGGCAGTCGTCGAGAGAAAAATGCTCCAAAAAATATATGGCCCTATAATAGAAAACGGCGAGCATCGTATCCCGAAATCGACATAGTTATGCATATCAAAATATCGCGTGTACACTGGCTAGGCCATGTTAGTCGAATGCGTCAGAATGAACCAGTGCGAAAGGTGTTCGAAGACGTACTCGAAGGACATCGCAAAATAGGAGACCAAAACTTCACTGTAAAGACCAGGTGAAAGATTGCCTGCGAATGCTTGGTATTATCAACTGGAAGAGAAAACCTAAAGATCGATCCGGTTGGAGAAATATGTTATCCCTATTTTGCCAATCAACTGACCCCTCTGTGTTGTTTGAGAACACCTAAATAAGTGAGAATGCAAGTAGATTGCATCAAAGGTTATTGGCTCTTCGGGAGAAATTAGCGTAATGATCCAAACTCTATTTTTTACGGAAATTGGAAGAAATGCAACTAGAAACTAGACAAGTAATTTCTTAATAGTGGTTTCTTCGCAATTGCATTGTGTTTACCACATATGCCACGGCCAAGTATTAGGGCTCAAACATTTGCAACAGTTTCAGAACAAACGCGCACATCACGCGCTTTGCTTACACTACGAAAATAGTATGGAGAATTAGAGACCAAGCGGTAACAACTTTTCAATATAATATATGTATTAATTATTATAATTAATTTTATCAATATAAATCCAGATTTATAAATAATTAATACAAAAAACTAAAAGAGTTAAAACGTCGATTTGTACGTCTACTTGCATTGAATGCATTATTTGTTTTTTCATGAAATGAGAATCAGATGTTATTTTGCTTCTCTTTCCATTGTTGTCTCTCATGTTCTTATATTCAGAAGGTTTCAACTATGCGTTGGTTATCACTATGCGTTGGTACACAAACAATATATTTATACACAAATATAGTTCATGCAACCCAAGCGTGAGTTTTTTATTATAATGGGGTTTCCAATAAGGACTTGACAACTTTTTTTAAAATACAACGCAAACCATTTGAGATATTTCCAAAACTTTATGATCGACTTGAAATACAATCAAAACACTTATGAATGGAACGATGACTTCGTTCGTATGGCCACCACGGGCACGTCGGCAGCGGTCGATTCGTTGGACCCAATTTTCGATGACTTGGTCACACATTTCGGCCCTAACGGCAGAAATTTCGCGTTCAATGTTGGCTCTGTGTTGGCTCAACGTCGTCGGCTTGACCAATGATTTGACGTAGCCCCAAAGAAAAAAGTCTATATGTGATAAACCGCACGAAAGAGGCGGCCAATTGACTGGTCCATTTCTGGAGATAACACGCTCATCAAACTTACTGTTCAATAAATCGATTGTAACGAGTGCTGTGTTTCTTGTGGCACCGTCCTGTTGAAACCACATGTCGTCCAAGTCCATGTTTTCTAATTCATGGTAATCATGGCGCGATAACGATCGCCATTCACAGTAACGTGACGATCGTTATTGTCGACGAAACACTATGGCCTAATGAAGCCGCCGGCATGCAAACCGCACCAAAGAGTTATTTTTTGTGGATGAAGTGGTGATCCATGAAGCACATGTGGATTTTCACCAAACAAATAACGCATATTTTGCTTATTGACGAACCCATGGAGCCAAAAATGGGCTCGTCACTGAAGATGATTTTGTGATGAAATTCATCATCGTGGGGCATTTTCTCCGTAGCCCAATCGGAGAATGTATGTCGCGTCAATTGGTTCATCGGCTTCAATTTTTGAGTCAGCTTGATCTTGTGTGGGTGTAAACCAAGCCCTTTACGAAAAATTCACCATAAAGTGGTCTTGACGATGCCCAGTTCTTGAGAACGCCGCGGAATCGACAGATTGGAACGGCAGCGATATTTTCGTCACTTCGACGAACCCGTTGTCTCACTGGCACGGCTGCATCACACAACGATTTTCTTTCCTTAAAATCGTTTCTCTCTTAGGTAGCACACACACATATGTACGAAACACATACACAAAAACCAAAGTAAAATCAAAAACCATTTAAGCGTCCGAGCCTTTGTTTATAATGTATTCACTGATTTAGCGTTTTTGATATCCTCTCTCCGCATAAGCATTGGCGACTGAATACATGAAACTAAAACGCAACAGATCAGGCAAAATAAGAAACACTCACTTCATCTGCAGTTTACACACATTCAGGAATATTTATGAATCAATGGCTTACAAAATAGACAAAATAGACTCTCTCATTGTTCCTCGATTATTATCATGCTCTCGAGAGAGAGCGTAAACAGTGCAACAAACACAGCTGTATTTGTATCACAAACGCAAATATATTTTGATCGCAAGCACATTTATTCTTACAAATTAATCATTGTGTCTCAAACACGTAATATTGAATAGCAAACACAATGTATTTGGACACAAGTATATTATATATGCGACAAGCTCCAAACACACGTTATATTTGCATCCAAACAACAAAAAAATACCGATTTTTTCAGCATGTCTGTGTCGAACAATACATAACTGAAGACCTTTATACATAGCTTCAACACAAAGTTTTATTTTGAGTCGGTAGTTTGTTCCTCATTTTATGCGACGAATAAACTTACGATATTGTTTACGATGATTATCACAATAGATGTTTTTCTTGTTTCATATTGAGGGACAAATATTAGAACGACAATTATTCAAAATTGCATATCTTAATGGAGTTGAGTAACATTTTTCAACTTCAGTGATATTTTTGTTGGATGGGAATGAAAAAACAAAACAAAAAAATTGTGAGTTTGTTTTAGGATTTTTATATTCTCTGCACCAATGTTTGTTTTCTTACACGTTTCGCGATACAGTCACATAATTTCGAATGTTTGCCATAGTATTTTAAATCTTTAAGAAGCTACATATTGTTCTGCATCATTCTGACGTCAATTGTACAATTATAAACTTGCCAGGAAATATTTTAAATCGTTTTCATCTTTCTATTCGTTCATTTCAATTTTGTGTTGGTTATGTCCGAAATTGAAACAGCTATTATAGCCTTATACTCGTAGTTATTCTAAAGAATACTGGATATGCTTCAGTTCTTTATGACAAAAAACCTTGCCCCAAAGCATAAATCTCAGGTGCTGAAACATAATACTTTCACACTTATCAAAGTTTGTTTAGCTCTGAGCCAAATAGTTGTTGTACCTTTAAAATTCCATTTGTATTTGCTATATGTCTTCAACAAACAACTGTGCTGCCCCCAGCCAAAGCTGAAAGAAAAGGAATCTTTCGCAACCATTTAAGTTCATGGCATCCAATGGTATTTGGAGCTTGTGAACAACGGAGGCCATCACTTGCCTCCGTGTGTACTCCTTTTGTAATGGAGATGAGATTTTATGTTCCGACGGGTATAACTATTGAATAATTTCACGCTTAATTCATTCTCTTAACAGCATTTCTATATTAAATTTTGATATGCGTGGGAGGAGCTGAAAATTTTCCCAAAAACCCCATGAAATTCAACATACTTTCTGCAATTTTGCTTTGGCAAATATCACACCAGCACATAAAACACAGTAAAGAGGGATTGGATAATTTTTTCTGGTACTTTAAAGAGGATTTTTTTTCTCATTTTCACTGCCATACAACAAAATCTATTCGGTTTTGTACATTTTCTTTTTTTGCAATGGATTTTTGCTCTGTTTAACATTCTACGCTGAGCGCGCAAACGAATTTCCAATGAATTTCAAATTAAAAATCGAATACATAATCCGGGTATGGCCCTTTTTATTTGGTGTACTATTATTTGCATAATAATAAGTTGCAAAGATGATGAAATTTTTTTTCCAATTTACTTTTGCTTATGTATGTAGGTCCCTCTACCACAGAAGCTGCTGAAAAATCTTTGCATATTTAATACATTAGATCGAAATCGGTGGCAATCTAGCTAGGGAGCTTATGAGAGCGAGTAGGTAGAAAGTAATTGAAAAGAATATAAGAAGAACAAAAAGTAACCCGCTAATATCAGTAATTGTACTGTAAATTCAATAAATTGTATGCATCGGACCAGAAGCATTCACATTCTGCCTGCACCCTAATTTAATGTTATTTACATACAATTCAGCTGAAGCTAATCTTTTAGCAAAATGACTTCATGCTCTACTAGAGATTGACTTGATTAATCTTCATAACAAATACTGCCTTTTCCGTTTCCTTTCCTTTTCAACAGCTTTTGTGTAAACTTGAAAAAATAATCTGCCCATTATGTAGATTAATTTTGCGCAATACAAATACAAACCATAGAAATCAAGGATCTTTTTAACTCATAGACAGATAAATTCGAATGTATCGATAATTTTTAATCAGAATTGAACAGAAGAATAACCAAAAATGTATTTTGTATCGGAGACTTTTATGAATTCTTGTTCCTAAAAGACCTTCAATTATTTTTAAGTCTTGATGGGATTTACATGAAAATGCATATTTTTTTCTCAAAAGCCTAAAATTAATATACACTAATTATCTTGCCGGATAGCACAATTGGCATAAAAATCACATTGACATTTTAGTGCATATTTTTGCATTTTTGTGATAAAATAATATTTTTTTAAACCTTTAAAAAATAAATCTATGTAATTTAAAATTAGGCAAAATTGTTGGACTCCGGGAGAGATTAAACATTAGGTCCCAAACTTAGAGTCCAATACTAGACCACGAAAATTTTCAAATTTTTTGAAAGATGGACCCGTGTGGCCTGAAAAAGGGCTGCGAGGAACCTTTTTCGTGAAATACCTCAAAATAAGCCGAAATTTTATAACAATTTTAGATAACTCAATTATTTGTCGAGTTATCGGAAGATTAAATTTATGGAAAATGTCGATAAATTTGATAATAAATACTTTTAATGTTATTTGTTAGGTTTTCATAAAATAAAAAAAAAATAATCGAAAAAATAAATAAAATTTTTGTAAACTCGCTAAATTACTGACATTAAAAATTAGATAATATATCCTTGGAACATTCCGTGAAAAACTGGAATACAAAGCCAAATCAAAATATTGAGTTTTTAATAAATAATCAATATTCTCCGAGCTTGAGGTCAGATTTGCTTTTGTTGTATGTATTTTCCTCGATATTTCGCTACTCCATTGTGTAGCATCATCAGGAGATATAAAAAATATTTAACAATTAAAAAATTATGTCAATTTAAAAATGTTCAAACAAATTTTCCCGCCTTTTAATAAAACTGACGTAGACATTCCGAATCAGGTGCAGTGGATTCTTTCACTTGGTCAGAAACATGCACTACCAGTAGAGAGGAAAGAATTCCCAATTTTGAAAATGATCGCGGAGAGGGAGGATCTTGTACAAAAAAAAAACTTTCTCCCATAACATCCCATGAAGGAATTGGGGGAGCTTCTCACAACCAGTGAGCTGTGCACTTTTTAGTTTTATACTCACTGATTGGGACCTAAAATTTTACACCGGTTCCGAACGGTATTTAAAGAAGCTTTTTTCATGGCTAAGTACTCGATAGTGTCGCCGTCACTAAGCGAAGTGACCGTCGTCGAAAGAAATTTTAAGGTGGTCGGAGCAGGAATCGAACCCAGGATCTCCTGTACAAGAGACGCGTACACTAACCATTGCACCACCGACGGATCTTGTACAAACCTTAGGAGAAAAGGAAGAACAGGAAATAGCACGGACTAAACTAACGACAATGTTAGATAGTCAAATGAATAAAATGAAACCAACGAGTACAGATAAATTCATTTTAGATAAAGTGGATAAGGCAGAGAAATTCCCAAAAGATATTTTGATTGTTAATGCTGATAAGGAAAATGCAACAGTAGCTATAAAGAAATGTGACCATGTCTCGAGAATAGGCAACATTGCTGGAAATACATCACAATGCAAGTTAGTGAGCAAAGATCCTACGAGCACACTATAAAGGAATAATAATAAATTCGTTGCGGGACTTCAAAAAGTAGGAATTTTTAATTAAACACGGAAGAATGAAATTAAGACAACAGTATCCACAGCACCGAGATTATATGGAGTTCCAAAAATACATAAAGAAGATTTTCCATTAAGACCAATTTGCTCTTTTGTTAACTCTCCATCTTATTAACTGTGTAAATACATTACACACATCCTTAAATAGATAACGGAAAATTCGAAATATAATGTAAAAAATGCAATACAATTTAAGGACAGAATAAAGAACCAGAAGATAAATAGTAACGAAATTCTAGTTGCGTTTGATGTAGTATCTCTATTACCGAGTGTTCCAGTAGACTGAGCTATCAGTATCGTAGAGAAAAAATGGAACACATTAAAGCAGCATACAGGCATTAATAAATCTTTATTTCTAGATATGTTAAGATTTTGTATAGTGGATTACCGATATTTTCAACATGATGGGAGAATATATTTGCAACAAAAGGGACTCTCAATGGGCTCGTTAGCTTCTCCAATTGTTGATGACATATAGAAAATTTACTGAACTCTTGTATCGAAAAATTGGTTAAAAAACCAAAAATTTTAACAAAATATGTAGACGATTGTTTTTGAGTCGTTTCAGAGGGTGAAATATATAAAATTGTTGATATTTTTAACAATTTCCACTCCAGTATCAAATTTACAATGGAAAAAGAGTCAAATAATTAACATCTATGGAACTATATTGATTATATATTTAATTAGCGTTGCTGGTAGGGATTTTATTTATTTTTACAGTTCAGAACATGGCTTTCCTAGGGGGCAATAGAATATATTCTCAAGAGGTAACAGCAAACATGATACAAATTCTTGCTAACCAGAGAAGTGGCCTCAAAATTTTTCATATTAACGCACAAAGTCTAACAAACAAAATTGATGAATTTAGATATATTTTTGAAAACTCTGGATTAAATGTAATATGTGTGTCAGACACTTTGTTTGATGAATCCATCAAAGATGACTTGGTAACGATGAATGGTTATAATTTATATAGAAATGACAGATCAGACGGCTATGGCGGAGTGGGAATCTATGTCAAAAAAAATTGGTTTGTACAGTAAAGAGCAAAAGTGATGAAGTAATTAATCCTAATAACAAAGTAGAATATATATTTCTTGAAGCATGTAGCTATGGGGGAAAGTTTCTTATTGGTTGTGTTTATAGGCCTCGAAATAATATTGACCTCACTCATTTTTATACAATATTGAAGGCTGTCACAGCATTTTATAATGACGTTGCAATAGCTGGGGACTTTAACTCAAATCTGCTGACTGAATCATGTTTAACTGTTAATATGAAATCATTTAAACTTGTTCCTGCCAATTCGCAAACACCAACACACTTCACACCAACACACACATCATCCAACACACACATCATCCAATAGATTTAGATTTATTTTTTGTCTCCAATAAACGAAAAATCTTAGTATATGACCAGTTGTCTGCATCATGTTCTTCTAGACACGACCTTATATTTGTGATTTTCGACATTGCTTTACAAAAATCTAATAGCACTGTTCTATTTCGTAATTTTAAACGTATTAATTACAACACTTTAGAAGAAGAGTATGATAAAATTGACTGGGGTTGCATTTAGTATATGTTATCTGTAAATGATCAGCTGCCCTTCTTGGAACAAAATATAACAACTTTATATAATACAATAGTACCACTTCAAACGAAGAGGTGAGGTGATAACCGTCAAAAGCCCTGGTTTACAGCTGAATTTGAGCGACTTATTGAAGACCGTGAGCATGCTTATTCTCGATGGAAGCGTTTTAAGACTGATGATCTACATAATGTTTATCGTAACGCCAGGAAAATTGTGACCAAGGCCATACGAAACGCCAAGTCAAAATATTATGCCGAAATTTGAAAATTCAATTGAATCAAAAACACCTGGAAAACTATTAGGGAAATTGCAATAGTGAATAATGGAAACAAGCAGGATAAAATCATATCAGACCCGGAGGAGATAAACGAAAGGTTTCTTAATATACCCATGACAGAAACAGACCATACCCATTGCAGTTCCTATCATGCTGCTAATCTCCCGCTGAACCTATTCAATTTCGATAGTGTCAGTCAGTGTGATGTACTTAAAATCTGTCTATCCATAAAATCAAACGCTATAGGTATTGATGGCATTCACTCCGCCTTCATTAAAAATATTCTTCCGCCACTTCTACCAATAATCGCGCATATATTTAACAAGATAATCATGACATGTACTTATCCACTTAGATGGTAACAAGCGAAAATTTTGCCAATACCAAAATCACCCAATGAGTTTCGGCCTATAGCTATATTGCCATATTTGTCAAAAGTTTTCGAAAAGCTATTATATATACAGATAACTAATTACATTAAACAGCATAATTTGTTAACTGATGAACAGTCTGGTTTTCGGGCCAAAAATAGTTGCATTACTGCTCTTGTTGATGTACCCGAAGATCTGAGAAAGGCAATGAATGAAGGCTGGGTGGCATTTCTGGTGTTGTTGGATCATTCAAAGGCTTTTGATACCGTTGACCACATTATATTAATTTAAAAACTGGAAAAAATTATGAACTTTTCATGTACATCCCTCAAACTAATTGAGTCATATTTAAATGGTCATGTGCAGTGTGTCGACACAAAGCCGTTCACAACCTCAAATTTCCTTCCTGTTATCAGGGGTGTTCCACAAGGCTCCATACTAGGACCTCTCCTCTTCTCAATCTATGTCACTGATCTTCCTGAACAATTGCTCCACTGTAAAATAAGAATGTATGCAGACGACGTGCAATTGTACATAAGCGATGAACAAGGAAACATTGAGCGATGTACTGCGAAACTCAATGATGCCTTAAAACGCGTTTCTCTTTGGGCAGATGTGAATGGATTAAGTTTAAATCCTTAAAAATCTAAATGTATTGTAATGCGTAAGAGAACGCAAAAAACTAGTGATAATCCTAATGTTTTTATTAACAATCAACGAATAGAGATCGTTAACATTTTTTATAGTTCATAACTGTTTATTAATTGTAAACTATTTTATTTTTTTTTTGTATTTTTTTCTTTGTATTTATATTTGTATTTATATTTAAAATAATTTTAACGTAGAATACGTTATACGGTAAGGTAGGGGTGTTGATCTGGAGCACAAAATTTTGAGAAAATGTTTGTCAACTTTCACCCACTTTTACTTAAATATTAAAACATATTTTAGCAATTTTTATATGTTACTCAGTTTTGGTAATATGTTTTGTTTCGAATTACATTAAAAAAATTATATGTCTATATATAAAAGTTTTATGTAGTTAAGGAAATAAATATTTAAGAGCATGATATTTTAGACTTTTTTTGTACATGCCGCTGTTGTTGTTGGTTTGTAAATGCCGCTGTTGTTTTTGTTGTTGTTGTGAAATCAAATGATTTTGGCTTTGCTGTGCTTTGTTTATTTATCGAGCAGCGTGTAAATGTGTGTGTGTGTACATTTCGTTTTGTTGGATCGGTCGGTTATTAGTTCGTTTTAGGGGAACATAAAATGAAGGGAGGGGAGCGTGGACACTTGTGTGTGCTTGAAAGTTTACAGATCTTTGCTGTCGTTTATTTACTTCTGCGAGCAGCGTGTAAATGTGTGTGTATGTACATTAATACATAGGATTGGCGATGTATACGCTAACGTATTCTACGTCTGACCTATGCGCCCGTGTTATCTAACACAGGCTTGTTATTTTTTTTTTATGTAATCGTTATCTTACCTGTGTTAATTTATGTCATAACAACATAAGATTTCTACTGTTTAAGACGAATGTTTTATTGTAGAAGTAAAAAAAAAACAAATAAATAAATAAATTCTAAACTTCCCTATTTGGACACACTACCGGTCAGGAGAGGGGAAAATTTATCAATTAAATGGTATCAGAAACCAACGTCTTCCGGAAGAATAATCTAAACTGCCACTCGAAACATCAAAAACGTTTGATTATAAATACGGCGAAAACTTTTGTAGAACACATTTTGACTATAAGTGATGTAGAATTCCGCAAGGTCAATAAGGATAGGATAAGAAGCATTCTCAAGGAAAACAACTTCCCGAACCATCTTACCAACAGACTTCTAAGCCAATTTGAGGATAAAGGACAACCTAACAGGGTTTCTACAGATGAGCCGAAAATTTACAAACATACCTGGAATAACTGATATAATTCCGATTTTCTGAGTATAGGCTCGGACAGACAAAGGGATTCACGCCATTGCCCTTTCCAGTTTCTTTCCTCAAAATCATTTCTCACTTTGGTAGCACATATACATATTTATACGAAACACATACGCAAAAACTAAAGACTTATCAGAAAACCATTTCACCATCCGAGCCTTTGCTTATTCTTTTTTCACTGATCAAGCGCTTTTGATATCCCCTGTCCGATGAACCATTGACGACTGAATACATGAAATTGAAACGCTATACATCAAGTAAAATGAGACACACTTCATTTGCAATTTACACACACATTCAGAAATATTTATGACTTTGCATGTGCGAATTAGTATCAATCGAAGATCCCTAAAGTACACCTTAGGCCGACTTTTGTGTCGGGCAGTGTTTCGACATACACTAGCCGACTTTCCGGCCCACTTTCTGAAAATCAAACTAGTTTTGATTTTTTTCGAAAGTCGGCCCGACAAACCGGTGCCCTCAAGTATCAACATACACTGAAAGGTTTCTGATTCCAACAACAAGAACAGACAGCATTTTTCCACCACGTTCTTCTTTTCCTCATGCGTTCTCGCATTGTTGCAGTGCTTTGAGGAACGAAGAACAGAAAGAAGACCACGGTGGAAAAAAACTGTATGTTCTTGTTGTTGGAATTATAGAGCTTTCAGTGAATGTTGAAACTTATTGATTTTCGATCGATACTAATTCGCACATGTAAAATGCAGAATTGAGTTTGTATGTATACGATTGATAGTCAACCGATGATATCAATTCAGGCACAGTAGTTAGGCATCTGATGATGAACTTGTCACGGAGTACGAAACTGGTCCTGCCAGTGAAGTGTGCTTAACTGAACTGTCCTATTATTTCCAACAAAAACCAATCCATTTTCAATTAGAAAAATGTTCCCGACCTTGTAAGCCATTAACCAAAAAATATTAGTACAATTATTATTTCTAATGTGCAAAAAAATAGTTTGATACGCGATAAGAAATCCTATCACTTTACATGTCACTTTGCGAGATATAAGGAGTATAAAATATCTTAAAATGGTTTAACTGTGTTTATGTGTTCGCATGGAAATGCTTCAGCCAATTGCAACGCGAGCTACGACCGAGCTGTGTAGGGAGAAAAGAAATGAGATACACCGTCTCTTTAGGCTTACGAAACGGCAGGGGAGAAAGCGTGAGAGTGAGAAAATTGAGACATATAGAAGGAAGAACGAAGCCCAAAAGTTCTAGTAAAAAGTCAAAAATGGAACGAATGGGCATGGTTCAGGGCCCCTATTCTGTAGAGACAAAGACCGAAATCTTATTGCAGATGTGCAGAGTATGTTGGAAGTACAGAGATATCATTTCTCTGCGCTACTTGTACTTGAGATATCCAATGACGAGGCAATCGATCAGAATTGGGACGATGACGTCGATTGCCCCCCTTCTAACCAAGACGAGAACAGATCTGCTATTTCCCGGCTTAAGAACACAAAGTCGCAGGAGCCGATGGATTACCGGCGGAGCTGTTTAAGGTTCGCGGCGATGAGCTGATAAGGTGCATGCATCAGCTCATTAGCAAAATTTGGTTAGATGAATGTATGCCCTGCGATTGGAGTCTTCGTGTACTATGTCCCATATTTAAAACAGGTGACTCTGTGCCAACCACCGTGGAATACGCCTTTTAACGATAGCATATAAGGTTCTTTCAAGTATAATGTGTGAAAGACTAATACCAATTACCGCTGACCTGAGTGGACCATACCAGTGAGGCTTTAGGACTGGAAAGTCGACAACAGACCAGATTTTCACGCTACGCCAAATTATGGAGAAGACCCACGAAAAACAAATCGACACCTATCACCTAGTTGAGAAATTCAACGAAGCTTGGTATCCCTGCAAACCACATTTGCTTTTGCAGGATGACCTTGACGAACTCCGAATCCGAAGTGAAAGTTAGTAAAGATCTTACCGCGAGGCCTCAGGCAAGGCGACACATCTTTTAACATCTTAATGGAGATCATTATGAGAAGGGCTGCAGTTTGCAAACCATCAGCAGCAAAAGTTACATGCTGATCGCGTATGCTGATGAAATCGATATCATTAGGCGCACAATTAGAGAAGATACTGCGGTGTTGTCGAGAATTGAGGAGTCAGCAGATGTGGGTCTGAAGTAAATGTGTACAAGCCTAAATTAATGGTTTCAACGAGCACGAAGTAGTCGACGAATTTATATACCTCGGATCTGCCGAAAACAAAAACAACAACGTCAGCCTTGAGATCAAGCGGAGAATTGTGCTTCCGAATAGATGTTATATTGGCCTAAGCAAGCACTTTAAAGATAATGCCCTCTCTCGAGTAACAAAAATCCAGCTATACCAGACTCTTATACAACCTGTCGCAGAATCCTGGGTCTTATCGCAAGCACACGAATCGTCTGTAGGAGTCTTGGAGCAAAAAATACGCTGAAAAACTTGTGGACCTATAGTAGACAACGTCGAGTATCAGCGAATGTGGAACCATGAGCTTTATGCCGACATTGACATAGTTAAGCGGATCAAAATAACGCGATTGCGCTAGCTAGGCCATGCCAGTAGAATGGATTAAGACGAATCAGCACGAAGGGGTTTCGAAACCGAACTCGAAGGAAGACGAAAAATAGGGAGACCAAGACTCCGCTGGAGGGTTCAAGTTGACGAATCCCTGCGTACACTTGGTATTGTCAACTGGAGATTGCCAACCAGATCGAACTGGTTGGCGAAATATATCATCTTCCTTTTTATAAAGTCCACAACCCCCCGGTGTTGTCCGAGACCAGATAAGTAAGTAAGTAATTTTAAGTGTGTACAACGAGCCATCGCTATTGTTGTATGGCTTTAAAAATACCAGAGATTGATGATAGTTCTTCTTCCTAGACGATAACTTTTATCACAGACTTTCTATTGATTTACATATCATTGATATTAATCTCCATTAACTGTAAAAAACTATAAAAATCCTGCGATCCAGTTTTAGCACATTTCTGCATTTTGAAAAAACAGTGTTAATTTTATTATTTTTAAACGCGCACTTGATTATTTGATGTAATGTCGAAAAAAAAAAATCCAATGAGTGTTCGAACTCACGGGCGATGTGTTAACGCCTTTTTGCTACACGGTACCTGTTCGATTTCTATGAACACATTCGTAAACGTTACATTGGAAAATAAAAAACAGCGTTCAATCATATGATGACGTTACAGTTAAATAATATTAATACTTAAAATTATTTAAAGACCCAGTGCAAGCACATGTGTCATTATATTCTTGCTCAATACTTTTTTTTTATTCCCACAAAAGTCAAAGAATGCAAAGCAACAGACACTTGTACATACATACATACATTGTTATATTCGTACGATATAACCGAAGATCAACATAAAATACTTTTTTAATATTACTCCAAATTAAAACACTTCAATCTCGGCTCGCCGATATCGGATCGCCTTAATTTTTGGCCTAAACTCTTCGACGAAACCCGCACTAGCTTTTTAATCCAAAAATTAATAAAATCGGCTATGAATTTCCGGAGAAAATCGCGTGGGAAAATTATATGAAAATCGTCCAATAATCACTTTCAATACAGACTGCCAAGCAACGAACAAACAAACGATGATAAGACAAAACCGAAGATCAACAAAACACTTTTTTAATATTACTCCAAATTAATACTCCAAATTAAAACACTTCAATCTCGGCTCGCCAATATCGGATCGCCTTAATTTTTGGCCTAAACTCTTCGTCGAAACCCGCACTAGCTTTTTAATCCAAAAATTAATAAAATCGGCTATGAATTTCCGGAGAAAATCGCGTGGGAAAATTATATGAAAATCGCCCAATAATCACTTTCAATACCGACTGCCAAGCAACGAACAAACAAACGATGATTTATTTACTCTTACAAACCTAACACTTGCGTATGTATTAAATTTATAGTTTACTGCCCTAGAGGCGCGCGTATAGATGTTAACACATCAAAATAGATTCACACGATTTACTGGACCACCACGGCCAACATCGCTAATTTTACACGAAATAAAGAGGGTTTTCTTTCAAATTTACTAATCAAAATTAGGATTTTATGTGCGATTTCCGAAGCTCTTATAAAAGTGACACCATCTTTGTATATATAAAATGGAACTCGTATATATCAGTGTGTCCGTTGGTCAAGTCACACGATTTTCCCATCCAAAATACAGAAAGTGCCAAAATCTATCTTACATTTTTGACGGCCCATAAAACCTTACTGGTTGCCTATACGCCTTTTTGATTTTAGCCCTCTCATGCACCAAACTTCGTTGGGGCAGCTATATTTTTTTTAACGATAATTCTGGCTATATTGGGGTTAAATAACACAAAAAAGAAAAAAAAAGAAAATTATACACTGGACGTAGCCACGTTTCTTAGGACCGAAAATGTTTGTATAAATAAGGCCAGTTGCAATTTTAGTTTGGAACTGTACCAAGGTCAGCGTATCTTTATCACTGACTTTTGTAAGCAGACAATGACGCCTATAAAGTAGATAACTATTCGTTACTGCGGAGTTAAGAACCCAAAAGAAAATTCGCATATAATATTTTCGGGATCGATGGTTTATCCTACACAGCTCACAGAGCATATTTGCTAAGTCTACACCTCCCATAAAACGATTGTATTGCTGAACAATATTTGGCATTGGAATTTCAACAAACTTTTTATATTTTTGATTCCATCGGCGGCATGAAGGTAGTGGTTCAATTCCATAGTCCGTCGACAACAGCTGTAGTGATATGTTGTCATACCATTTTACAACTATAATATCATGTAGTGATTCCACTCTATGGTCGCATGAACCACGCCCTTTTGCTTTCAGCTTTGTGTCTGTATCTAAGTCAACCTTTACTAAACGATTGCTGCGCACGGTTCCAGTTGCCACAAAACCTTTATCTCTAAGAGCCTTCATCAAATGAAACGATGTGAACTAGTTGTCAAAAAAAACTCGTAGTTTTGGTGCTCGGGTAAGCCCATCAGTAAGTGAATTAAAATGTCTGACGAAATACCTAACCCATAACTAGGGCAAGTTCCTTCTCCGGTGTACACTGCGAAGTCATATATGATTCCCGACTTTCCACATCTGGTAAACATTTTAAACCCCCATTTGTGTGGCTTTTTCGGGTTATATTGTTTTAAAAGTTGTTTTCCTTTAAACGGGATAATCTGCTCATCTATGCAGTGATGCTGCTCTGAAGTAATTTTAAGACAATTTTGTCGAAAGCCCTCTAAGGTCGGCTTGTAATACCCATCCTCACCTTTTTTCTTGTCGTTGCTGGAGAAATGTAAATATTGTTTGATTTTTTCAAAACGTTTTCCAGTCATAGCTGCATACTCTGCCTTAAGATTCTCATTTCTGGATAGTTTATGATCCCCATATAAAAGTCACATTTACCGATAAGCCACTTTGTCGGACTGAATATACATTTGTCTCTTCCACAATTTGATGAATAAAACATTTGAAAGTATTGCAATGGGAAATATACTTCTAAATCAGTTGGGTTAGGTCCATTCCATAGCCTGCCATGAGATTGCATGTCTTTTTTGCTCCATTTTAAGGTTTTCTTGTCCACTTTTTGAAATTCTTGCTCTGCTTCCATCCCAGAGTTTCCAAAAATTGGATCATCTATGTTTTGCAATTCTAAACCGTAAAGTTCCAAGTCTTTGGGGAGTTCAAGCGTTGGTAAATCTGCCCCCGTTATTTCTTTACATATTTTATTTACAACGCTCGCTTCGTCAGCAGACATCTGTATAACTGGTACTTCTGGCTCTTCTTCAGCCTCCGAGTCATACCAATCGAACTCAAGAATTTCATTTATTTGTTTTGCAGTTAGTCCCTTTTGTCTATCCATATTAGAAATTATTTTTGGCGTAGAATACGTCTTACCTTACGGTATAGGGAGTCATGTCAGATTGTTATTGTTGTAATCTTTATTTCATTGATTATGAGGAAACGGCGAGATAACTTTTTTTAAAAATTTCTTTGTAGGTAAATGAAGATGTTATGTTTCGTTTGATATACATTTCATATTGGTTGATATCTTCCTAATATTTAAATTTCTCAAATGAAAATTGTTTAAACACATACACTGTGGTGTTTGGTTGAGTGTTTGAGTTTGTAGCGTGAACACAAACTATGCTGCTGTTTCAGTGTGGACACAAACCTTCGGCTGTTGTTTTGATTGATGAAATATTGAAATTTCGTATATTTACTTAAGTATTTAAGTGAAACAAAATGTTAAATGTGAATTTGAATTTAACATAGATATATATTTATAAAAAATATATGAAAAAATTAATTCATACATTTTTATGTTAAATGAAAGTGCTGTCAAGTAAGCAAAATAACAATGCTGCTTGATGCTGTTTGACAGCAGCTGACAGTTGACGTTTAGTAAATTAAATTAAAAATTAAATTAAATTATTTGACAAAGCACTGAAAAACTCTTTTCTTATTTGAAGTCAGATCAAACCTAAATCAAAATCAACTGATTACCAAATTAAATAACCAGTCAAAAATTGGGCCTAAACGCAATTTGTATCTTTTCCAAGACTACTTTAGTCTAGCATGAACCACGCGTATGTAAATGAATGTATATCAAAATAAACGTGGGAAGTAATAAAAATATCCCCAAAATCTATAAAGTTTTCCACGATCTTCAATGAGATTATTCTTATTCTTTGAACGAGCTTAAGATCTGTTATTTGTTTTGCTTATTTATCTCCAATATTTGGTCTCCACATTGGGCGACTTCTTCAGGGAACAAATATTATGTTTTAATAATTAATAATTCAAAAACAATTCAAAAAACTCAATATCACAAATTTTTCCTTTCAAAAAAGAGCGGGAAATTAAAAATTTTCTTTGTCAATATGAAAAAATATATATCATAAAACATAAGTAAAAATACACTTAAAGACAAAAATTAATTAACAAAACTATAAAATATTAACTTAAATACTGAAAATATCCTAAATCCTAATTCCAATTAACTAAATGTCTGTCATTCTGAGCAATATTCGCTATGTCTGTTTAATAGTTAATCCTTTGTGTTAATGGAACCTTCATGGTTTGTAACATTTCTAATGTATATCTGCGTTTGTAATTGTTTTCTGTGTTCAAAATTGATGTATTATCAAAATCAGGACAATGATTCAAATTACTGCATTGTAATGATAATGCGGTTTTTTTGTGTAGAAGTGGCTTTATTGTATTTCTGATCGGATTTGTGTCCAGCAATTCTAGTCTTTAGTATGTTTTTTGTTGTACCTACGTATACCATATTGCAATTTACATTATCCTTACCCTTACACGGTATCTTATAATCTAAATTGGACCTTTCAAATTTATCTATTCTATCCTTTGTTCTGCTGAATAATGAACCTAAAGTATTATTTGTTCTGTGTGCCAGTGAATATTTCTTGTCATCAAAAATTTTCGATTTTTCCAATCTTTCAGATATAAGAGGTACATAAGGTAGAGTGTTATAAGTTTTCGGTTCAGTAACCGATCTCGTATTCATGTTTTTCCGGTTCTTATGCTGTCTTATTAATTTACAGATAAGTTGCATTGGGTGACTATTGTTCATTCAGAATATTTTTAATGCTTTCAATATTAATTCCGTGAAAATCTGTATCGCTAATATTGAAAACTCTCTCAATAAGATTTCTAGCAGAATTGATTATGATCCTCTTTGGATGTTTGGAAAAATAATTAATAATCCTTCCAAGTGCTGTGGGCTTCTGATACCAATCCATTTTTAGATTATCATCATTTCTTATTACTAATGTATCTAAATAAGGAATTTTAGAATTATATTCCTCCTCAATTGTAAATTTTATATCGTTGTGAAATGAGTTAAATGTTACCAAAATATTATTAACTGCACTTTCCGAAATAATGCAGAATAAATCATCAATCCAATTTGTCACTACAAGAATCTAACTATTTCCCCATTACAATGTCAGCTACAACCGGAGAAGCAGGAGGTCCCATTAGAAGTCCTTTTTGTTGCATGTATACCTTTTTACTTACTTTTTTTGACTATATTACAACCTCATGAAGTCAGACGTGTTACACATATTTATTAAACAAACAAATTAAACAAATTTCAACATATTATTCCAACTGGCTCTATCCGTCGCCTTTTCTCGCCAGTTGGTAACACCAAGGATACGGTGGGATTCTTCTGCCTGGTCTTTCCAGCGGAGTCTTGGTCGTCCTCTTTTCCTGCTTCCATCGGGTACATTATCAAAAATCTTTCGCGCTGGCTCATCTTTATCCATTCTGATAACGTGGCCTATCCAACGCAATTGGCCCACTTTGATTCGTCTAGCTATGTCCACGTCAGAATAGGAATTATATAGCTCTGCGTTCCAGCGACGTCGTCCCTAACAGGACCATATAGGTGTTTTTCATCCGCTTGCGATATGACCCAAGTTTCAGAGCCATATGTCAAGACAGGTAAAATGACAGTCTGATATAGCTGGACTTTTGTCCGTCGAGAGAGGGCTTTGTTCCTAAACTGCTGCCTGAGCCCAAAATAACATCTATTTGCAAGCACAATTCTCCTATCTATCTCCAGGCTGACATTATTGTACTTGTTCACGGCGGATCCAAGGTAGACAAATTCATCTACCACTTCAAAATTAAATCGGTTGTCAACGTTCAAGTGCGGACCAAGTCGAGAGGTTTAGCTAGTCGTTGACACCATCAATTTTGTCTTTCCCTCATTAACAGCAAGACCCACCTTCGCTGATTCCTTTTCTATTCTTGAAAATACTGCAGTAATGATGTAGTATGATGTCTATGTCGTCAGCATACGCCAGAAACATATGGCTTTTCGTGTTAATGGTCTTGTTCGAATTTACTGCAGCCTTTCTCATTATTATCTCCATTAAGATGTTAAAGAGACTGCACGAAAGTGTGTCGCCTTGTCTAAGTCCTTGCTTGGTACAGAATGGTGCTGTGAGGTCTTTCCCCACTTTCACTGCTGATTTAGTGTTGGTCAGAGTCATTCTACAGAGGCGGATCAGTTTTGCCGGAATACCAAGTTCAGACATAGCTTCGTACCGGTTTCCCCGTATGGGGCTATCGAAAGCATCTTTGTAATTGACAAAAAGGTGGTATGTATCGATTTGCTTTTCGTGGGTCTTTTCCAGGATCTAGCGTAGCGTGAATATTTGGTCAGTCGTGGACTTGCCTGGTCTAAAACCACACTGATAAGGTTTAATCAGGTTTTCAATAATTGGCTGTAGTCTTTCACATAATACGCTCGACAAGACCTTATACGCGATGGATAAAAGCCTGATACCGCGATAGTTGGAACAGAACAAATATCTATTTAATTGGACAAAATGGGCGAAGTCGCCACGCCCCTTCTGGTACCTAACATGCAAAAGCTTGGTGGTCGTCCGTATTGTCAATGCGATAAGTCGCGTGAAACACTTCTGATCTTAATGAAATTGGGTATTAGGCTTCATATCAATAAACAACAGTCACCGATTGAGACAAAGGTGGTTGTTTGACACGCCCTACCAAGATAAGTTGAGCGACCGGCAGGTTGTTCGGCAAGATATTTCCCGCAACATCGAACCAATCTTTATGAAGTTTGGTACTAGACAAAATTTAGTCAAATGCACACAAAAGTTGGGCGGATGACCGATTTATCGACACGATAACTCTCTTAGACTACAGGCGATGTTAATGAAATTCGGTACTGGGCAAAATTTTCCTAAGAATTAAAGATTAGATTAGGCGTGGACAGTTACGCCCATTTTCGTACGTCCCATACAAAAGTTGGGCGGATTTCTGGGTGATCGACCCGATATCTCCCGTATGCCATAACCGATCTTAACAAAATTTGATAGATTTTGTGTAATACTGTGTAAACAGACGAAAAATTTCGTCATGTACCTCTGGTATAAATATTGGGCGGACAATTGGCTTGTAGTCACGAGAACTCCCCATAATTGAGTTGGGTATTGAATAACATTTAGCGCAATGTGCGAATATTCAATAGACTGAAATTTCTGTACTGGTTGAACAATTATTTTGTATGCTAATTATTGTAGAAGCAGATGAAAGTTACGGTTTTGCTGCTCAATGCTTAGAAGTAAAATATTAAGCGTTATCTACTGATGTACAACACTATGGAAAGTGAGGCGCTCAACAAACACTGAAGAAATCTTTGATCTAATATATTTTTTGCTGAAGTTAACAATGATTTAATTTTTTTGCACTTTAATTCAATGGGTAGGAAGGCTTGAAGTTAGACATCTAAATTAATAACTAAAACAGAAAACTATTTTTTACTATATCAAAAATGTAGGAATACATTTGCAAAACTCCTTTTTAAACAAACTATATCTCTATTGATAGACATATAGAGTGGGCGCAAGCTTGAACAATAAAATTGAAAAATATATTAAAAATGTGTTTCAAAAATCAAATCAATTTTATATAAAGTATGTTTCAATTAAGTTATTTGTCGAAATTATATGCAGTATTTGAATAACATTGTAATTGTCTCAATTAAATAATTTGTAAATCCAGGCGAACTATCCTTATTAAATATTTAATTGGATCTACATATATATTTTATGAAATGCGAGGGTTGCGATTTATATTTCCGGAACTGTCAATACTAATGTTCCCAGATGCAAAGTGGTACTTCCGTTACGAACTTATAAATTTTTTAGCATAAATATACATAGACCGTTTTCACTTAGGAGCACTATTTGCTGTATTTACAGTGTGTTGGCAAATGTATTTCGGAAAACATAAAATGGAATTAACCAGTGAACATTTTCGCGCGATGATTATTATACGGTTTTCGGCGTGGAATATCGAGACAAGAGTATCTTAATCAACTTTTTTTGACTTTCGGTGATGAAGCACCATCAAAAACTACTGTCAATCGCTGGTACCAAGGGTTCAGTCTCAAACGCCGTTCGCTTCAGGATGTTCTGCGACAAAACATCGATGCAGTGCGTGAACTGATAGTGCCAGGCACATTAGTTTCACTTCAATACATTCGATTTTGCATGAACATTTGGCTGTAAAAAGGACTTGTTCTCGTTGGATCCCATACAATTTGACAATCGCTTAAAAAAATGGCTCGTGCAATTGGTGTAAGGAAATGATTAAAAACTTCGACGGTAGTGCTTCAAAAAACATGTATCAAATCGTGACAAACGACGACCTATGGATATAGGCGTATGAGCCGGAAACAAAACAACGATCTACCGTGTTGGTCTATCAAGGATAGCTAAATCCAATAAAAGTTGTTCGTAGAAGAAGCACAGCTGTTTCCTGTTCGCCTGCTTCTTCGGCCGAATGGGTCATGTTACCACTGTTCTGAGTGATACACGACCATTTGTTTGCCGGAGAGTCTTCGGAGAAATTCATAAAACCAACAGCCAAAGACGAGTCATTCTCCATCATGACAATGCGTGCTCTCACACAACTGAATTTTCGAGAAGTCAAAACATCGAATTGATGACTCATTCTCGGCAGAGTCCTGATTTGGCACTAAAGTGTTCAAAAAACCGTCATTTTTTAAAAAGCGATTTTAGGTTTGTTTGAAAAATCAATTATTCAAGAAACCGGTTTTCGTGTTGTTTGAAAAAACAATTTTCCAAGAAACCGGTTTTCAGTTTTAAATTTTGGCAAAAATCAGTGGAAACGGGTTTTAAGGTTTTTTACTTAAAACTAAATTACCCAAGTAGCACTTACAACTCTGTTTAAATATGAGAATTACGTTTTAATTTTAAATAAAAAATATATTAATCACCATTTTGGAGTCACTATTTTGAAATGCGTGTTTTCTAAAATTACACTAAAAATACATTAAAATTCCAAAATTACATTAAAATTCGAAAATCATATCATTTATTATTATTTTTTTTAATGATATTAACACAAATTGAGTAAACCCCGTATCACCGGTCAACCTACGGTAAAAACCCGGTTTAGGTTTGTTTGAAAAATATTTTTTTTATCGGTTTCGATTTTGGACACTCTATTTGGCACCCAATGACTTCTTCGTGTTCCCAACTATTGAAGGTAAACTGCGTGGTCAACGATTTACGAACGCCGAAGAAGCAGTTGAAGCATTCAGAAACCACGTTTTGGAGGTGTCTTAAGAGGAATGGAAAAACTTCTATGATAAACGGTTTGAACGAACGCAAAGTGTATTGATCATCAAGGGGAATATTTTGCAAAACAATAAATCCATTTGCATTTAATTAGTAAATATACAAATTGGTTTATGTACGTTTACTCAATAATTGTCTTTCAATTTGATAAAGAAAATTTGTTTGCCTATGCAAACTCAAACTTGAAATTACTTGAGATCGCGAGTTTGTTAATTCTAACCGATTTTGATATTTTTTCTTTGTGATTCCAAACGGGCCCAGGCTAATCGATGTAAAGGATGTCTCAGTAAAAATGCTCGTTTTCATTTTAAAATAAAAACACGTAATTTTTGAGATAGTAAGTGATTTTTTATTGGATTATAAAGAAGACATGTTCCGATTACCTATAGAATAACATATCCGTCAAATGGCCTCCACGGCTCTGCTGGCAGGTCATTATACTTTTTATGAAATTTTCTATAACTTTTTTCACAGAGAGAGCTCAGGAATTGTGTCTGGTTTATTCGCATAAAACCGAGACTTCACAAACCCCCAAAGAAGAAATCGCACTACGTTAAATCGCATAATATTGGTGGCCAGTAGACATTAGAATTTCTTGGGATAATTTGTTCTGGAAATCGTTGCTGCAAGAAACCGATTGTTTCATGCGCTGTGTGGAAGGCACGTAACTCCAAAATCATGTTCCTGAAACGAATGCCGTTCACATTTACTGCAATTTCGGCACCATCTTCAAAAAAAGCCAGGCGCAAAAAAATGGCATGAGGATTTTCTGATCCCCAAATTCAACAATGTTGTGTATTCACGAAACCATTCAGATGGAAATGCGCTTCATCGGAAAAGTTGATTTTATTTTAAAAATTGTCATTGGCTTCACTTTGATCCCATTACCCATTGAACGAATTTTTGTAATAACTTTTCACAAATATAACACGGGTTTCTTTTATAAAGTGCTCAATTTTTAATAATCGGAATAAACGTATGTGACAGCTGCCAAATTTCAGAGTTGCCACTTGGACAAAAGAAAATGACACTAAATTTAAAAAGTGTTATCTTACAGAGTCACCTTTTACTTTTAGCCAATAATTGTCCTATAATTTATTTAATTGATACCATATATTTTTTGCTTTGTGCACACTCAAACAAGAATTTAATTGAGAATGCGAGTCTGTTAATTGTAGTCGATTTTGATTTTTTCTTTGTGATTCCCAAGGATACTAGGCTAATCTATGTATTTATAGTAGATTTAAGGTGATTTTTGATTTTATCTGAGGGAAAAACCTGCCAAACCTCTTGCTAAATCAATTTATATTTTTTTTCGACAAAATGTAACCGTTGAAATAATAGACATCTATTTTGAAGCAGAATTAGTTTACCTCTTACAATTTGGGGCCATAATATTTATAATAATTTTGGGATTCGGGATTTTGAGATTGGCATCCCTATTACAATCAGATGCTACAACATATATTTCAAAGTGTTCACTTTGAGAGATTAGTCCCTACCCGCCGCTATAGATGTTAACACACAGTGATGAATTGCCTGTCCCAGTACAGAAAATAATGCATCCGGATCTTCATATCAAGATGGGAGTTGAAAAGAATTTTTTAAAGCGTTTGGTTCGCGTTAACGAAAATGCATTACCATACTTGAAAAACAACACTTTTCCAAAATTATCAATAGAAAAATTTTCTGTAACTAAAAGTGTGTGACTGCAATATATTTTATATCAATTTTTTTTTAACAGGTGTAGTTAACGGTCCAGACATACGCAAACTTTTAAGGGATACGAGTTTTTCTGAAATGTTAGAAGAAACTGAACTAAACGCATAGAACTCAATTCGTGCGGTAATTGAAAACGTTCTTTGGAAAAATCGCTCACCAGAGTAACGTGATTATATTGACAACATGATCAAGTCTTTTGACAAACTTGGGGTTAATATGTCGTTGAAAATCCACATGTTACATGCACATTTCGGTTTTTACGAACGACAATTGTCCACAGAAACAGACGAAACTGGCGAAAGATTTCATCAAACCATAATGGCATTCGAAGACCGTTTCGCTGGAAAGATAATAGAGTCAGTGCTTGCTGATTTTGCTGGTCGATTGCAAACAAAGAGTAAAGATTGAATAAATCCATAAAAATTTATAAAATCATCAAAATAAGAGCAAATGTTGTACCATGTCCGCTTGAAAATGGACGGCCATTATTGATTGATTGATTGATTTTAAACAAGTTTTTAAAGTTTTTTCATTCAAATAAAATCAAAAATCGCCTTAAACCTACTACAAATTTAAAATCGAAATATCTCGTGACTTCGAGTTAACTTTTCAAAACGGGGTACACCATTGGATTCTACGATCCAAAATTATGTTGACTAGTCTCGGCGTTTTGGTGTGTCATTTTCACCTACTTACAGTGTTATTAGAGTATTATTAGAAAAACAACCACATTTAATTCAATTAAATTTAAATTGTTTCTATCAGTTCATAAATAATTTTGAGTGCAAATATGTCAATATTATTATACTTCTTTCTACTTACTTCACATTCCTAGTTTCCAGCTAAAATTAAGGAAATTATAGTAAAAATTGCCATTGAATTAAATTTTTCATTAAATATTAAGTTTTCTCTTTATTTCACTTTTCCACAAGATTTGTTGTTTCGTGTTGTTGTTGCTTTCATTTTTAATTCTTGTTTCAATTTAATAGTGGTTTACTTGTTGGTTTTCTTTATACATATTCTATGTGTTTAAATAAATTAATCCTATTTTCTTATAAATACTTCACCCAATTTATTACAATATTTTACATAATTGCTTACTTTGGTATTCAAACTTATAAAATATATATTATATTAAATTGTTGTTGTTGTTTTTGCTATTGGTTTTCTTATGATACTTATTTTTAAATTAGTTATCAATACACCATATCATATATAGATGATATATGCATACATAGATCTAGAAATTGTATATATGTTATAATCTAGCAACTACATTGTATTTGTGTATTTGGGTGTTCCCTGTGTTTGGTCTGATTGACTTTGCCTAAAAGCTGGGAATTAAATTTTCTGTCTCATCTCGCTTCGATAATATCGATATTCGATAATAGAAAAGTGATTTTAAGAAGGCGGAATATAAAACAAATAATGGATTTAGCGGTTTCTGCCAAAACAATTTTCTTTTAAGGCCATATGATATCCATTACATATTTTCTAGACGTTCGGCGAGGTGCCACAGCAAAACTGAAACCCATATATAAGGAACACCCTATTGTATATTAATATTTTTATAGTTATTATAGTACTTAATAACCTACATAGTATATCTATAAACATATATATTTTTAATATGTAATACATCATATATATATGTGTATAATTTGTATAACAAGTCTTAAGACTAACAAGTACAACTAAGTTTACATACTTAAGCTGTTGTAGTTCGATCGATATTGTTGTTTATAATACAATTTACACAGTTTTTTCTTCGGTTTTCTGTAAATGTGGTTCAATTTGTAAAAAAAAATGGGGATTGGTAGGAAATTAAATCGATTGTGGGTATTTATTTTAAATTCCTGGAATTAATATGCAAATAAGAACGAGGAACAGACTTTGTTATGCATTTCTATGTCCAGCGAGGATATTTATAGTATTTTCAAGTAATGAAGAATTGTTTGACTACTGTTATCATTCGAGTCGAGGGGGAAAAAATAGTCACGAAATCGCAAAAAACAGTCCAAATCTATCCGGAATGTTCCTTAAGTATGTCCCTACCAGTTTTCTTCTGCTTGGAAGAACAGCAGAATTTACGAATCTTATAAATTTTTTCGCAGCATTAGTTTTAATTTCAAAGTACGAGAGGTAAATAATCACTTTCGTAATGATTGTCTTTGAAGATCCCCATCAAATGAACGAACTTCAAAAAATTTCTAATTTCTAAATCAGGATTATAATATCTATTATACAATGGTCTTGATACAGATCGATGCGTCCCTAAATATACCTTCCCAATGTGTACACAAACGCATGCGTAATCAGTAAAATTGCGATTTGGCGGAATCCGTTTCGAGTCCGTAAAAACGTAAAAAAGCGAATCAGTGAAATTGCGATTTAGAGAAGCATTTTCGAACCCGTTTCAAGTCAGTAAAAACATAGAAAAGCGAATCAGTGAAATTGCGAATTGGCGGATCCGTTTCGAACCCGTACGAGTCCGGAAAAACATAGAGCAATGAATAAGTGAAATTGCTATTTGGCGGACTAGTTTTGAAAATGTTACGAGTCCGTAAAAACATAAAAATCGAATCAATGAAATTGTGATTTGGTGGATCCATCTCGAATCCGTTACGGTCCGTAATAACATGGAAAAGCGAATCAGGGAAATATTTAATGTCGCAGATTCATAACAGAGTTGATAAAACACAAAAACTTAAAATAAGACTTAAACAAGTTAAATTTACCTAACGAACTTTTTTAATTTGTAAAACTTAATATATAATGTAAATGAGAAAAATGTCAGTGGATTAAAAGTAGAAAATATAGTTCATTAACTATTTTAACTTTAAATATCAGAAAGAATCCGATTAGAATTTTACTGGATCCGTTTTATTTACAAAAACTGAACCCGACTCGGATTCGAATATTAAGTACGATGCGAGTTCGAGACGGATTCGATTATGAGTCCTTAACGTAATTCCGTTTTGAGAAAACTGTTCGAAGAAACGGATCCGTCTTGAGTTCGTAACGGATTCATATGGCTTATATATACTTATATAACTATAATAAGCGAAATAGTCACCCTTCCAAGTTTGCCGTAGTGCATTATGACTGGTGTTAATTTACTCGAAATATGACAAAATTAGCTCTAGTCGTATTTCGATGCCAAAATTATCACTAATTTTATTTTGGCTACGACAACCGTAATAAGGGTGCATAACAATTACCATTGAGAATTGCAGCGGTGAATGGTAAGAGTGCGCGTAAATTGTACATGATAACGCAAGTTCGAGAAGATTTACGATCAAATAAAGTCTTAGGTATCATTCGTCTTAATGACTCTATAAATACATCGAAAGAAATTAGTTTACTCATTTTGAAAACTTTTTCCTATGCCTTCATGGGATGCAATAGCAAATGAACTTAGTAAAAATTAGAAGTGATAACCAGAGTAAGTAAAATTTCCAAAGACGGGCTCGCATTCTGTCAATTGCATATGCCTCAGAAATTACTCTTTAATAGTTATTGATCTAGAACCGAACAATTATGAAAGAACATCGATTAAATATTTGAAATTGAACTAAACCAACTTAATCAATCAAGTTTATCTCAAACCAAGTACTGGCAATACTAGATTCAGTGAACTGCTTTAATTTGGCTTCAATTATTCTCATTCCTTGCAATATTTTTATCCCTCTCTGCTTCCTTAAATTTTAGTTTATAAATTCTTTTAGCCCACGCATTCTCTAATTTTGCGAGGCTAGTAAATTTGCGTCCCGCATAATATAATATTAACTAGAAGAGGCTCTTTGCGAATTAAATCGTGAATAACATTTTAATTTAATTACATCCTAGGCACAAGGGGACTAAAACCCAAATGGAGCTTAAATACAGCAATGAATTACTCCTTTTAAGCTACTCATTGCATAGGTAGTTTAGGTGAAATTATAAACTGCTGTTTAAAAACGTAACAAGATTTTCCAGTTATGCTCATCGATTAAACTGTAAGGGTTATACATAAGAACAGAGAATCACAGAATTTGCATGACTTTTCATTCATCGAATCTAGTATCTTCCAGTGTAAGAACCCTGAGCAAATATTTAAGAAATTTTTTTTTTTCTAAGGTAGTTATTATTCTTTTCGCATGTTTTTTTTTAAATATCCGTCACGCCAACGAGTTTTAAAGAATTAAAACCCCATTTTTTTAAGTTACTTTAGTCTTTCGCCTGTATCTTGTGTTAGAGGGATCAGACCAAAAACAGTAGGGTACCGCTAGAGAGGTTATTAAATAGGCCGAAATTGTGTCAAATGCAACTATTTACTTCATCAATCCATTTGAGTACAATTTGAAAAATAAATACAATTATTCACATAATTTTAAATTTCACACAATTCAAAAAATCAAGTAATAATCGAAATCTAAAAACCTGTAAAAAGTTTAAATTAGCAACGGGGAACATATTTTATAAATACATGTTAATTCAATTTCAACAAATGTACCAACATTTGCAATGTACTTATTTTCATTGCCAATAAGGGAAAATGGTATGAGAACTTTTAGGCAGGTACCGAAAATAAAAAAAGGTTTATGAAGGAAATTCGATAAAAATATGTAAAGTGGACAAACACATTTTGTAGCACTCTATTTGCGCAATTATGTACACGCTGAAAAAAAATATTGCACGAAATATATACTTGTTTGCAAGCATTGTTTTCATGAGTTGAAGATCGGTTCCTTTTTTGTGTCTTGTTGTCTGTCACTTTTTTGTTTTCTGCAGTTTTCAACAGACAAAGCTGCATTTGGGTCACAAAAACAGATATTACAGCCTATTAGTCATTGTGTCTCAACCATGTTACATATATGGAATAGCAAAAACAATATGTTTGAGTACAAATATATTAATTATAAGCTACAAACTACAAACACGTTATATTTGCATCAAAACAACAAAAAAAAAATACAGATTTTTCAGTGAGTAGTAAACCTTTCTTTAAATACGAAAATAATAATAATTTTTTGATTTTTGTAATATATATCGCCCAGAAACAACAGTAACTTCTGATTTTTATTATTATATTTCAATAACAATTATTGACAACTCTTTCAAATAACAATTAAAGCCCTTGGTGGAAGAAGGTGTTAACTGTCTTTTTTCAAAAACAAAAATTTCATTCTTTTAATGCATTTCTATGGTATCTGATTTAAAAAAAAATTAAAAAAAAAAATTTTAAAATTTATTATTAATAATACAAATAAATGATGTTGACTTTTTTCTTATCTAAAACAAAATCAGATACCATTTAAACATTAAATGAAGCCAAATATTGTTTTTGGAAAAGTGAGTTAACATCTTCTTCCACCAGGGGCTTCACTTATTGGCAGATTTTTATTTATTCGCATAAAAAGTAAAAATTAATCAATAATTTTTATTTTTTCTAAAAAAATTTAAAAACCACCCAAAGATATATTTAATTCTGTCTAAATTATACCACTTTTGCATTCATCGCCATTACCGTTATTGAAAATATAACAAACCATAAACAGTTTTGGTAAGTTCAACGAGACGAGTTGATCTGACTTTATATTCTGTCCATCCGTATAAATTTTAGGACAATATTGGGTTTAAGGTACAACGATGATGTTCTTGACCGGAAGTTATAGCCATTAGATTCTTGACCTACCTCATTTATAATCGGAACTTCGCACAGAAGAAAACCTCCTGGAGAAAAACGACTTGGGTCCATATTTTCCAAAATAATATTGTCGACGTTTTTAATTAGCATACAACTCTGTCAGCATAGGCGAAGGAAAATAAGCCACATTGGCAAAACGACTTTTACGCTTATATGATGTAATTTTGTAAAATATTTGTTATGGAAATAATAGCTTACTGAACGATCATATCTCCAAAATACCAGTTTTTAGTTCGGAATTCGTTTGTCTTTCATAATTACTTATTCCTTCTGAACTAACAAATCAGTATATTTATTGATGAAGTGGTATATTCTTAACTTATGGTGGCTTCAAATTAAACCCATTAGGATTTTGGTGTTTCTTTATAGTTTATTGCAAAATAATTTCAAACCTCATCAACGCTCTCCTGAAAAGAGCGAAAATTTATAAAACCGCATATTGCGTGCATGCCCTGGAGCACAACACCTACGTACAAGGTGGCGCAAAAGTAAACTTCCGATGTTTTTTGGCTGTAATTTAAAAAAAAAATTAAAAACTTTGATTCTTCTTGTGGATTATTTTTATTTGGTCTTTTAATTTTTTTTACATCAAGTCGAGAATATGATGTCATGTAAATGGCCTCCTCCACAGTTGATTGTCATTTGAGCCCTTTTTATGGCATTTTCCATCACTTTGGCCAAAACTTCCGGCGATACGTCCTCACATTCTTGACGAATATTGTATTTAAGGGCTGCAAGAGTCTGAGGCTTGTTGACATAAACCCCGCGACTTCAAAAAGCCCCACAAAAAGAAGTCTGGAGTGGTCAAATCAGGCGGTGTGCCGTTGCACCGTCCTGTTGGAACCACATGTTTTTTTCAGTGCCCCAGAAGCGTAAATTTTGCTTATTTACGTACCCGCTAAGATGGAAATGGGCCTCATCACTCATGATTATTTTTGATGAAAAATCATCTTCCTCTTGGTGGTGATTAAGGATGGCTTGAGCGTATGTTAGACGTGATTGGCGGTCAGCAGCTAACAGCTGATGCACCGTCTGGACTTTGTACGGAAACATCTTCAAATCTTGTACCAAAATTCGCTGTAAAGACCGTCGACTGATACCCATTTGCGTGGCACGTCGTCTGGTCGATGTCGACGGCGCATCCATGACATCCTCGGCTACAGCAGCAATATTCTCTGCAGAACGGCTATTCCGGGGTCTGCCACGCCTGGCAGCATCTCGTGTTGTGCCAGTCTCTTCGAGGCGAGCGGCTAAACGTCGCAGTGTTTCACCAGTAGGCGTTGGACGGCCAGGAAGTCTGCGACGAAATTCACGTTGTGCCAAAGTCACCGACCGATTATTGGTCAAATAAATAGTCAGCAATATTCCGCGTTCTGGAGCACTGTAGCGTGACATTGTTTATTAACGTGTATTTCGCTTGCGTTTACTACACAAATTTCAAAACAGAACTGACATTAGGGGCCAATCGCAAAATTTATAGCATTTTCTGATAGGAGGATTACTTTTGCGCCACCTGTTATATATACAATCGTACTGTACAGTGCTAAGTGCAATAGGCAAAGTAATGGCGACCCTAATTCTAATTATAGAACAATCAGTTTAACTACACTCGCCTCAGTATCTACTTTTCGTAGACTTAGAACAATCGTTTGATTGTGTACACCGTAACTCAATATGGTCTATATTGACCCAAAAGGGGATACCGGACAAGAAAGTGTCCATGGTCCGTGAACTATACAGAGATGCAGTGTATAAAGTTCGTCTTAATGGGAAAGAATCCCAACTATTCACCACATCTGCTGAAGTTAGATGATGATGTATTTTGTCACCCACATACTTGTGGACGAGGTAATGGAGGCAACTAATGCAGAAGCAACGTTCGGCATTCGGTGGAGTATGTATGAATATCAACATGATATCGACTACGCCGATGAAATATGTCTTATGGCCCACAAATTTGATGGCATCGAGGCCAAGTTAAATAGACTGTGAGAAAATGAGAAAAAACACTACACGACACTATCGATGAAAGAGCCACTATTAGCCTTGACAAAGCTTCTCAAAAAACCGTTCGGAGTCGGTATAAAACGTAGGTTCCAATCCGTGAGTATACAATTAAAAAACCCACAGCTCACTGGTTGTGATAAACTCTCCAAAATCACTTTACGGAATGAGATAGAAACCCATTTTTTTCCTAGTATCAATCAAACAGTATTTAAACATATTTCCTGCGTGGTTTGCTTCTAGTTGCTTGTCGTTCATTCTACTTTCCACTCTCATTTCTATCAATTTCCAACTATCGTGTCGACCAGCTATGGCATGTTACTGGGGTGTACTGAAAACTTTTATGTTTTGAGGTGATTACGGAAACGCCAATCGTTTTTTTATACGAGGGTACTTATAGTTCACAACTGGCCGTTAAAGTTTCATTTTCGAGATAAACAAATTTGTTATTTTTTTTTGCAATATGGGGCCGTCGGTGGTGCAATGCTTAGTGTGCGCAGCTCTTGTACATGAGATCCTGGGTTCAAACCCTGCTCTAAACAACTTTCAAATTTCTTTCGGCGGCGGTCACCTCGCATAGTGACGGCGACACTATCGAGTATATAGCCATAAATCGGTGTAAAACTGTATTCGGAATCGGTGTAAAACTATAGGTCCCAATCAGTGAGTGAAAACTGGAAAACACACAGCTCAGTGGTTGTGAGAAGTTCTCCCCGGTCCCTTTATGGGATGTAATGGGAAACCATTTATTTTTTTTTATTTATGGGGCTAAAACGCCGTGTCGTGATGAACATATAACGAAAAAAATCAATGAGTGTTCGAACTCAATGGGCGATGTGTTAACACCTTTTTCTTACAGGGTCGCTGTTCGATTTCTATGAACGCATTAGTAAATGTTACATTGAAAAATAAAAAAAAACTGCTATGCGCTTTCTTTTTCTTACATCTGCTTTAACATTAGATATAATATTGTTAAAATAAATAAAGCATGCTTTAGCTCACTGAAATATATGTTTTTGTTTTGTCCTAAATAGAGCGACGATGAAAAGTATTGTATAGCATAGAGAACTTATTGCACTCTTTTTCCGCTCTCATGTAGAGAGTAAAAAAGCATAAACGAGTCATATTCTTTTTATAGAATATTTCAATATAAATACACCATTTTGATAATGTTATTACATAAAACAATACAAAAAGCATAAATGTTTCAAATGACATCAATGTTTCACATA
Source organism: Phaonia tiefii (assembly GCA_963931995.1). Taxonomy (NCBI): domain Eukaryota; kingdom Metazoa; phylum Arthropoda; class Insecta; order Diptera; family Muscidae; genus Phaonia; species Phaonia tiefii. The sequence goes on along the minus strand of OZ008368.1, from coordinate 220,529,258 downwards.
CAAATTATGAATGTACCAAGTTATGACAAAGAGAGAGTAATACGTCTTGAATCATTCGCCAAATGTCGCCAGTGCTTTTAAATCATACAATTCGTTCCATGAGTTCACTATACTATTCTCTACTCTCTCTCTCTTTTACGACGACGACCTGCTTGTTTGTTCGCTGCCGCTACATCAATTCCATCAAACTTATTCTCAGGCAAAGACCATTGTTGTACACAACAACATATGTGAAGCTAACGCTGTAGGTTGTTTGCATGTGTTCACTTTGGTAGATTGCCCTACACATTAAAAAAATATTCGAAATGTTTACAGAACATTTTTTTTCACGATATCATTTTAAATCTTTATCATTTGCTATAAATAGATAATTTTTCAAAAAATCTCATTTGATATCCAGATTTGCCTTTCTTTTTCACAAAATCACATACAAATATATTTATTTTATAAAGTTGATGAAATATTAATGTAAAATACAGTAAAATCGGGAAGACGAAATATGCATGGTAAAAATTTCAAAATGACGTCGTGAATAATAATGCTCCCCCAAAATTTTGTAAATAGTTTGTTCTATATAGGCTCATCATGACAGGTCGTCTGAGCGTTCTAGTTTAGAAAAAAAATATTTTTTTTTCTCGAAAATGTACTAGGAATCGAAATTTCAACGTCCGGTAGGAGACTGACAGTACAGTCGTATAAAACGAATGTACGTTTCCGTAATCACCTCTTTATTAGGCGTGGTTTGAGACCACCCCTTCAAAAAAAAGTTTTCAGTACACCCTAATGTCTAGCCCCTAATACAGTATGTATTTATATGTAGAAAATGAGTAAAATTAAAAATTACTTTAGAAATTACTTTGTTCCAGTTGGAATAACATTTACATTTATAAGGGAATTTCCCCCGTGGGTACCTTAAACTCGTTTTTTGTGGTATGGTCTCTTGTCTCTATAGTCTCTAGTCTTTTAATGGATTTTAAAATTTTTCAGACTTTGTTTAATTTTGTCTTTAGAGTTTTAATTAGTTATTACATGAGATGGATCAGATACATGCGATGCATAATAACATTGTTGAATCCGTAACGACATCATGCCTTCCCAGTGTTTACTTTTTATTTTATTCGTCTCTTGGAGCAGAATTTGTACCCAGACCTCCTTTATCATTTGTTAAATTTTTAATATTTGTAAAATTTAAAATTTTGTCCAAAAGTTGATTAAATTGGGTATTGTGAAGGATTTTTTGCTCAGTTATGAACGTCTTTAATGTTGCATTTAATTTATTAATTAAATGTTCCCATCAAAAGATGACGGCGTAAGGGTAAAATGTTGAGTGTGAAATACATTTTTTAAATCATGGCTTTGAACAGTTTAGTGAAATACAACCCGAAAAATATATTGATATTCGAAACATAATGTCGTAGAATCATACAATTAGCAGCAACTTTCAAAAGGTTTCGTACATACGTCTAACTTAGCCGTTGTTGCAATGTACTCTCCGTATTTTCACTGTTTAGCCTACAATGTCTACACAACATGTAATGAAGTCCACAGGTTAACATAAAAATATACTCCACACCCTACAGTTTTAGCGAATTTATCTTGCATTAAAACACTCAGCTAATACTGAAATTGAAATATTACACAAAAGTCATAACCAATGGTTAAAAGCGACAGACAACCAGCATTCACAGAAACTCCAAATTCCTTCTTCAAGTTGTATGTATAATACTCATGTATAAAAATAGTAGCATATACAACCTTAAGAGAGATTTTGCCAAAGAATCCTTATTCCAAATCTACTAATTCTAAATTTCGGTATACATTACATTGCATTGTTGTGGTGCTGCTAGAAGTCTAAACTCGCATTACTTTACAGCTAAATTTATTTCTACATTCTTATATCAAATTAATATTAGCTATTAAACAAATCTGTTTAAACATAATTACTTTACTATAAACTCTACTATTGTTTTTTATTTGTGTTTTTTTCATTTACTTATTAATACAATACGTGCTATTCAACGTGATTTAGTACAGATTGTTTTTCAACATTTTGTTTTATAACAAATTGTTTATTTTGGTTATTTGTTATTTAAAACTAGTTTAATAAGTCTTGAGGGTTTTTTGTGTGTTTTCTTAAACTGTTCTGCTTTTTTTTAGCTTTTGTTAATTTTTTTTATTTAAATTTTTATTTCAATATTTCTTTATGTTAACATGTTTTTTTAAACGTATATTTGCAAAAATTTTATAAATTAAATTGTATATAGAACGAAAAAAATATTGAACTTAGAACAATTTATTACATACAAAATTGTTATCCTTTGGGTATGGGTTATCAAACTAATGTTTTGCCCCGCAATTCAACACGATGTTTTTTAAATTTATCGTAATGATAGTTACAACATGTGAAAAGTTGGAAACGTAAAGATGTAATCAAAAAATTAGTATTAAACAAACCGGTACAGCCAAGACCCCTGGATTTAGGATGTTTTGTGAAATCTTTTTGAAGGTGTAAGAAAGTCCGGTTACCAACAGCCTTTCGTTTTATTACCAAGGCTTACGCATTCGATTTTTTTTTTATGTAAAATTCACATTATTAAAATACGACCAGAAGCAATAGTAAGAGTTATTAGGCAACATAAAATTTGTTGAATTTTGTGGAGACAAATTTCAAAAGTCCTGTTAAAAATAAAAAGTCTTTTTTTTAAAGGACATGTGTAAAACTATTCCCAACATCTGCATTGGTGGACAAGTGTTTGCGAGGAAGCGATTTTACTAAGATTTGGCTATGAGAATACCCTGTTCCTCTATATTTTTAAACAAAATAGCTCGTCCATTTAAGGTATTAAAACACAGCTACAAATCCAAAACAATTTCCATACATTTTTCGAAAAAGTTTAAAGTTAAGTTAAAATAAGGCAGGATATTCATTTGAGCGCAGCTCATTTTAAAGTAAAAATTTACAAGGGTGTCGCAGTCAGAAAGCAACTTTTTAATTTACAAATAAGAACACATATTTTTTGAGCTAGTTGTGATCTGTTTATTGGGTCGCACAGAAGACATATTCCGATTAAGTGTAAAGTAACACATCTGTCAAATGGCCCCCCCCCCTCGCTCTGATTACAAGCCATTAATCTATTCATAACAATTTCCATGACTTTTTCACAGAGATGTGGCTGTATCTCGGAGGTGACGTGTTGGATCTCGGCTTTGAGCTCAAGAATTTTTTCTGGTTTGTTCCCATAATCAAGATATTTCACAAAACCCCAAATAAAGAAATCGCACGGCGTTAAATAGCATGATCGTGGTGGCCAGTTAACAGCAGAATTTCTTAAGATATGGAAATCGTTGCTGCAATAAACCGATTGTTATGTGGTAGGTGCCGCCGTCTTGCTGAAACCACTTGTCGTCCAGATCCATGCCTTCCTGTTGACGCCACAAGAACTACTCCGTTATCATGTTCCACATGAACTACTCCGTTATCATGTTCCTGCAATTTCGGCCTCTTCTTCAAAAAAGTAAGGCCCAATCACACCGCCTGACCAAAATCCGCACCAGGTAGTTGCACCATCTTTACACGATGCTATTTGTAGGTGCCATTTTTATCAATTCTCTTTTGAAATAGCAGCGCAAATCTTCGTGCCTTAACACGTTGCCATCTCATGTTTTAGCGCTTGCCATTTTTATTGACATTTCTCTTTAGTGAGTGTTCTTGTATGTGTTGTTAATTTTTGCGAGCCTTCAAATTTCGAATAAATTGTTTTTATATAATTAGTTAATTAATTATTTTTAATTAGTTTTTGTGTTTAACTTTTTCTTTTTTTTAACTTCTGTTAAATTATTTCGCGTAACCTCTAACAATGTAACGCATCACACGAAAACCTAGAATGAAAGAAACGATAACATCAAATGTCAAAATCATAACAAATGCGGAAAGAGAAGAGAGAATTGCAATGAAATGAGGCGTGAGGCGGCGCTTCGTGCCATTTTTTCCTCTATTCTTGCTTCTCTACACCCCTTATCTACAAAAGCAAATTTCATGTATAAAAATGGCATCGTGTGAAGACTGTGTTACTCGCTGTGTGTGCAGTTGTTTCTCATGGATTGTATGAGGATTTTCTGAGACCCAAATTCTAAAATTTTGTGTAATCACGAAGTCATTAAGATGGAAATTCGCATCATCGTAGAAGATGACTTTATTTTTGAAAAATTTACATTAGGTCTGTCTGTTTACTGCAATATTGTACAATAGGTCTGTCTGCGTACTTTTTCAGTAGCAAATACTCAGTAACTTTTTTTGGGAGAGTAAGAACAATTTTACTCTCTCGGTTGAAAATATATCAAAAAGTACGCAGACAGCATCCAGTGAAATCTTGCAAGAAAACAGCTGATCGGTGTGTAAACAATTGAAAGAAATTTCTCCAGCAACATTTTGCAAGTTCTCTAACTTCCAACTGTCAAAAAATTCTCTTTTTCGCTCTCTCGCTGCAAGAGATTTGGAGTACGCAGACAACATTTTGCAAGATTTTGCACAAAATGATGCAAAATATGTGTACGCAGACAGACCTAATATTCTACAAAATGTTACAAAATGCTGTCTGTTTACTGCAAAACTTTTGCAACGAGAGAGCCAAAGAGAGAACTTTTTGACAGTTGGATGATAGAGAACTTGCAAAATGTTACTGGAGGAATTTCTTCTATCAAGATTTTGCAAGTTCGATCAGCTGTTTTTTATTTACATTTTGATTCCAATATTTTTGTGTGAAAAAGAAGAATAAAGTTGAAATTTAACAATGGCAGAGGTAAGTAGTTAGAATTGTGTTGATTTTTAACGTTTATAATAAATTATAATAAACAAAACATTTTACTTCATGCTAGAAACGTGCAAATACACAGTGCGACCGTGCGACACATATGCTAAAATTCTTTTGCTTTGTTATTTCAATTGATTACACACCGATCAGCTGTTTTCTTGCAATATTTCACAAAATGTTGTCTGTTTACTTTTTGGAATAGAGAAAAAAAAGAGCGTAACATTTTTTTGACTCTCTGCAAAAAGTTACTGGATAAATCTTGCTGGAAAAGTAAACAGACAAAGCAATGATTTCACTTTGCTCAATTACCCATTGAACGAATTGCGGGCGCTGTCCAGGGTCTACTGGCTTGAGCTGCTGAGAAAGGCTAATTTTGTACGCATGAAGGTGGTGGTCTTTTGTTAAAATTCGCTGCGTTGTGCTTCGTGAAATTTGAAGTTGTTGAGAACTTGTTGAGAATTCATATTTTCGAATTTTCGGCGTCACTTCCGTTTACAGTAGCAATATTTTGAAGAGACCGACCGGTACGTTGATGACCGGTACTGTCCATAACCGACCCAGTTTCTTCAAATTTGTTTACCAGTCTTCAAATGGGTGACACATTAGGAGCACTTTCTCGACTGAAAATTCTTCGACGTTTGAGAGCGGTCTCAGCATAAGTTTCCACATTTTTGTAATAAGTTCTCACAATTATATCGCGCTGTTCTCTCGTAAAGCGCTCCATTTTTAAAAATGGGAATAAACATATACGACAGCTGCCAAATTTCAGATTTGTAACTTGCACAAAAAAAAATACTAAATTTAAGAAGTGCAATATTATTGTTGTTATTAAATTAATATTTAGTATGTCCTGCGTTATTCCGAATGACGGATAAAATCGATATGGCACAGAGTCTACCAACTTTTGTATAGTTTTAATGCTGATTTCTCACCAACATTCAATAATCGTATAATTTAATTTATTTACTGTAGAAAATGGTCTTCCACGCTCATATACTTTTAGTATGAGATTACCCAGTAAGTTGTCAATAGGATTGTAGTCGGGACTCCAAGCCAGCCAGGGTAATAATTTGATATTCTTATCCGAGAACGAAGCCTTTAAGCGTTATCCTGCTCAAAAGCGATGCCTGATCCTCTTTTTCATCAATATGTTTTACTAAAAAGTCGACAAGTAATTAAAGCACTGCAAAGAATAAGGTTGTAAGCGACAATGGTAGTAATATTGATTTTTTCGTGAATTCCCCACACTATTTGATGCTAAACCAAGTAAAATGATATCAGTTTGTGACATTGTAAATCCATTTCAAAGTGGAAAACGATGTCTACTAAGACGTGCTATCATCCAATTTGTTTTTGATATATAACGATATTTCATTGTGAAACCCAAAAATATTAAATTTCCTAAATAATTTAATGTTTTAATTAATATAATTTCTGTTTAATGTTGAAAAAAGTGTAAATAAATCCAAATCTTAAACAGGCAAACAAAAACTAAGTGCCCACCAGTTTAAATAGTTTTCTGTATCATGTGGACACCTTACATTTTGTCACTTACAACTTTATTCGCAGTAGTTCTTCAATTATATGTGCATTTCTAAATTAATTTTTGTTGACACATCGTCAGCTGAGCTCCATACTCCATCATCTTAGTTTCGAGAAAAATCCATTTAGGTTTAGAGGTGAAAATAAAACTTGGTGATAGAATGTTCTAAAATTTTAAATCGAAATAACTGTTTACCTAAAGATTTTAAATATATACTACATAATAATAAATTAAATATATAATATATATAATTATGTATAATATATAAATATAAAATATATAATAATATTTAAATAGAAATATATAATAAATTAAATTAATAAAACACTGAGTATCTTAGCAACGGAGTGCGATAGCGAAATTCTGAAGACAGCGTTCGAAAGAGCAACATTTCAAACCTCTGTTTCTAATCTTAGCTTAAAAAAAATGATAATGGCGAATGGTGCTTTATAGTACTCAGCTGACGACATAACAAATTGGAAGTTTCCATATGTATGAGAAAGCATCTTAACACTTCTACCACCGAAATTCCGCTTTGATCTGCCCGCTTCTGATTTAACAAAGACATGGCAGTAACAGCCATAAAAATCTGGACCATCCGAATTTAAATCTTTCCCTTCACAAAATATTACCTTTTGCCATTAATTTGAAAACTTCTCGCAAATAACGTTGTAAGCGGCATTTTTTGGAAAGTAATTTTTTCGTTAATTCCCGTTCTGACATTTTAAATCTCTCAACATTAGTTTAAAACTCATTTCATTAGTTTTGTCTATAAAACGACACTTCATTATGAAATCTATAAAAAATCAAATTTTCTAAATAATTCTACGTCTTAATTAATATAATTTTAGGTATTATGGTAATAGAAGTGAAAATTAATCCAAAAGTTAAAAACATGAACAAAAACTAAGTGCCCACTTTCTTAAAACGTTTTTTGTATCTGGTGAACAATCTACATTTTGTTGCTTTCAATGTTATTCGAGAGAAGACTTCATTTGTCCAAGTTATATACATTTTGTCGAATTCTAGTCTTTATTGCCTGTGAAAGTTCTTTAAATGTGTCTTGGTCTTCACTTTTGTATGTCGTATTGATGGGGTCGACTGCAAACTCGGAGAAATAGTTCGATTCGTAATACGTAACTGCAAAACTTGCCTTATTTTGGTTCAGGAAATTCGATTTTTGGTAGCTTCGTCCCGAATTCGTCCTTTGTCTCGCCTTGTTTTAGATAATTTCTTATCGAAACTCGGAACGGCTAAATAATTTTCTGAATTTTCTGTTAGAATGTCCATTTTTCGCATAGAATTGCTGACATTTATCTCAGTCACATTTACCGCTTACCCTAGCCCATTTCTGCAAAAAAAAAATATCCGTCCATAAACAATATTTTTTATTTTGTTATGATTTGGTCACTTTTTTTCGTACTGCCTTACAAAAAAAATGTATAAGTCTAACGAGCGAAATATTGGTTTAGGCATTTGCGCTCAAGCGAATGTCACATCTAAAATTCCACTTGTTTCCACTTTAACTTAAGTAACATTGCTTACTTAGTGTTGTAATAGCCAAAGTTGCCATCTAAACTGATTTTGTAAAATTCCCACGAAAAAAACCATATTTAAAATCGAAAATTTTATTGCGCTCAAACGACTTGCTCCATCAAAATTTATCATTTGTACATTTACGACCCAACATTGACAATTTCGGATGCAAAACAAAAGAATATCTTTACGATGACCACACTTCTAATATTTATATACATTTTTGACAATATTACAAAATCGCTTACGTTAATTCAAATTGATATTGTTGTCGATTTCGACTATTGAGCCTTTCACAAAAAGTACCCAACAACATGAAAATGTTGGTAACGTAATTTAAATCTATTGCATCTTCTCATGTTACCCGTTTTAGACGATACGCACAGCTAATTTGAAGGTCGGTAAACTTACGGTACATTGAACTTTCCTCAATATTGAGAAAAATTCTATTATAGATAATTCGATATTGATTGACAAATTTAATAGCATCGGTATTTGTGGCTCCTGTTTGTCTTGATAAATACATGATAATAAACACAATACTAAGGACTGATGTCTATGGGTTTTCAAATAAATATAGACAGATTTATAATAGACGGCATTCACATTAATGTGATATATGCATCAGTGAGTATTTAATAGTTAATATTTAACTACGAAAATTATTAATGCTGATACGAATAATCAAAATTATAGGAATTATAATTTTTAGTTTAATATGAAATGCCTATATCGTACAAGGTTGCTATTGATATTTCGGGAACTGGCAATACTGGTGTTCCCAGATGCAAACTGGAACTTCCATTGGAAAGTTTGAAATTTTTCAACATAAAACGCATAGAACGTTTTCACTGACGAGCACTATATTTTGTATTTACAGCGTGTAGAAAACCTCATCGCGGTCAAAAAATGGAATTAATCCGTGAACATTTTCGTGGATTATCGAGACATCAATGTCTCAACCAAGTTCTTTCGACTTTCGGTATCGAAGCACCATCAAAACCCACTGTACGACGCTAGTACCAAGAGTTCAGTCTCAGACGCCATTCGCTACAGGATGAATTTCGTGAAGGTCATCCAAAATTGGTTGTTCTGCCACAAAACATCGATGCAGTGCGTGAAGTGATAATGCAAGATCGTGATGTCACATATCGCGAGATAGAGGCATCCTTGCACATTAGTTCCACTTCAATATATTCGATTTTGCATTAACATTTGGCTGCAACTCTATTTGTTCGCTTTGGATCCCACACAATTTGACAATCGCTCAAATAAAGGTTCGTGTCAATTTGTGTAAGCAAATTATTAAAACTCTCGACCTTGGTGCTTCAAAAGACGTGTATAAAATCATGCCAGGTGACAAATCAAAGGTGTATACGTACGAGCCGGAAACAAAACAGCAATCGACTGTGTGGGTCTTTTAAGGCGAGCTAAATTCAATAAAGGTTGTTCGTGAAAGAAGCACAGTGAAGCAAATGGTCGCCTGTTTGTTTCGATTGGGCCATGTGGCCACTTGAGCAACGTAGGGTGGTCAATTCTGAGTGGAATGCGACCATTTGTTTGCCGAAAGTCTGGGGAGAAATTCGTAAAACCAACCGCCAAAAACGACTCATTTTCCATCATGACAATGTGAGCTCTTACACATTTCATCAAACAGGTGCATTTTTTAGCAGTCCAAACATCGAAATGATGACTCATCCTCCGTACAGTCCTAATTTGGCAACCAATGACTTCTTCTTGTTCCCGAATATCAAAGGTAAACTCCGTGGTCAACGATTTACAAGCGTTGAAAATGCAATTTAAGCGTTCACAAACCATGTTTTTAGGTGTCTCAAGGGGAATGGAAAAACTGGTATGACAAATGGTTTCAACGAATGCAAAGTCTATTGATCATCAAGGGCAACATTTTGAAAAGCAATAAAGCCATTTTCATTTAAAAGTGTGTTAGTTTTTGCTATTCCCGATATTTAAATAGCAACCGTCGTACAACTGGAAATTCAAAGCAAAATAAACTCCATAAGCAATTGTTCTTATTTAAGAAGCATTTTATTTTTTAGCTGCTGGCTATTTTTGTTTTAGTGTTTTGTTTGGATAGTTAATGGTCTCATAAGAACTTTAAGGGCAACTCCACCCAAAGCCCAAACTATAAAGTGCAGGAAACACAAAATTGCCAGCTATCAAATAAATTAAAAATTGGCGAATACTTAACGTCATCTAAAATCCAAAATGCCGTAACAACAAAATTTCCCAAATTTGCTTTCTGATTGATTACGATATGTTCGACTAAAATACATGACTTGACAAAGTTTTAAACACCTAAGTTCAAAATCAACGATTTTATTAAAAGGATTAAATAGATGAAATTTTTGATAAATCCATGTTTTTTCTTTGAACCGCAATTTTTTATAAAATTTCGATGTACGTATACTTACAATTGACTAAACTACATATTCCCACAAACTTTTAGACATCTACCATCCAAAATGGCAATTTTATTCACAAAATTCCGATTCTATATCTAAGTATTTTTTGCCTCTCCTGTAAAGTGATGAAAATGTTGTTACGTCTTTTTGAATTTTAGGTGGCGATATGCACGATGTATCTATTACAGGTGGAAGCGATAGAACAGCTGATTTCACTTTTTTCTTGTCGTTGTGGGCCGACCTTGTCATATGTTGTTTACACCAATTTCCAAGATGTATCTAGTACAGGGCGTTAAAACAGACGATTAAATTTTTTCTTTTCCTTGTGATTGTTGCCGAAAATTACAACAATTCCTTCTGATATAACCTGAAATAAATACATCTTGAAAAATTCGATTAACTGAATTTGAAATAAAATAAAACAAACAATAATAAAAACAAAATGCCTTCAATTCCTACTGCTTCTACCTTACTTATTGTGCCATTTCAGGGCCTACTCCTTTGGTTATGCCAAACACTGCCCAAATTTCGACATTAATGACCAACATTGATAATCCATAGAGCTAAAATTTCGTGTTACCTTTCTTTGAGTTCTAAGTCTTTAATATTTCTAAATTATATTAAAAATTATTGAGTTTTACTTAAACCTAAGAACACAATCTGGACGCACTTTTGCTACATTTCGATTCTTATCTCTTTGTATCCCACTCTTTAAAGAGTAATTGAAAAAGTAACCTTTAATAACCTTTCTTTTGTTATTGAGCTTGACGGTTTTTTTTTAATGAAATAAGTAAAAAGAGGGAATGCAAAACAACAGACAGCTCAAAGCGAAGACAAGGGTAAACGAAAAGTTTTTCTTTTAGTGGCAGAAATGGAAATACCATTGTTACCTCTGACAAGTTGAACAAAGTCTGTTGTAGGTGGCTGTCGAAAGCTGTTAAAATTGTGTTGTGAGCAATGAGAAGGCGTTTGCATCTGGTAAAATGAAATAAGTAATACAAAAATGTGTCAGACAAGCTGTATAAATCATAACTAGCATTATACTAAGTTTGTTTTTGGGCAAATTCTGTTGATTGATGATTTATGTGGAAATGTTTCGGTAGGTCATATAAGATGTTCCACATTCTTTTATATAACTTCCTCTGCCTGAAAGACTTTTGCTGTTTCCCAAAGAGTCAATAGTTGTATCGTAAATTTTTTGTTAAAATAATTAATTTTAATACTGTGTAAATGCTACTTTGAAGTGGCTTAGATTTTTCACTTTAGCCGCCACATTTTAAAATATTGTTTAACATTAAAGAGAAGACTCACAATTTATGTAAAAACGCTTGATTTTTATTTTAGAACTATGGTTTCTTGGGAACATTTAATTGGAAATTTCCGTAGATTACATTTCTACTATACTGTTGGTCGGCAAAAAAAGTTACCCACATATTAGTGATCACACACCATAATGCTACTACCTTGTCAATATATCTTAGATGGACAATTGACGCGTTGTAGTTTGTTGCGCTTTTACTTGTTATTTGAATACAAGGCGAGACAGACGTGCAAGTAGACAGTGAAAAAATAGACAAAAATTCCAACTTTTTTTAAATCGAACTTTGTGGGTAAAACCAAGATCATAAAAGTTGTAAATATAAACAAAAAAGAGCTAATGGAAGCCACAAAGAAAAGTTTTAATTACAACTCGGTTGCTGTAACCGAAAAAAAATTGGTGGAACCGTTTTTCGTTTCTGGCAAACGTATTTTCAGCTTTAATTTTTCACAACTCATTTATCGCAAACGTTTTTCAGTTCTCACACCCGTTTTCTTTTATTTTGGAGTAACTACACCATTTCCAATTGAAATTTGAATAAATCAATTGATTTAAAAATTCTATTTGAAATTTGAAATACATCATTTGAAATTTGAAAATTCTACGTGAAATTTGAAATACATCAATTGAAATTTGAAAAACATCAATTGAAATTTAAAATACATCAATTGAAATTTCAAACACTCTAATTGAAATTTAAAATATGTCAATTGAAATTTAAAGCACATTAATTGAAATTTGGAATACAACAATTGAAATTTGAAATACGTCAATTGAAATTTGAAACACATCATTTGAAATCTAAAAGACATTAATTGAAATTTAAAACACATCAATTGAAATTTAAAATACACCAATTGAAATTTAAAAATCTAATACCTAAAATCGGTTAATAATTTTTAAATTAAAAGTGACGAATTTGAAATTCCAAATGATGCGTTTTAAATTTAAACTGATGTGTTTTAAATTTCAATTGATGTGTTTTAAATTTCAATTGATGTCTTTCAAATGATGTTCTTTAAATTTCAATTGATGTATTTCAAATTTCAAATAGAATTTTTAAATTTTAATTGATGTATTTCAACTCTCAAATATAATTTTCAAATTTCAATTGATATTTTTCAGAATTAAATTGATATTTTTCAAATTTCAATTGGAAATGGTGTAGAACTCAGTAGCTGTAATCGCAACAACAGTTGGTGGAACTTTTTTCGTTTATCGCAAAAGTTTTTTTTTCCGCTTATAGTTTTCATAACTCGTTTGCTGCAAAAATGTTTCGGTTCTCCCAAACGAAATGACATGTATGGATTAACAGACGTTCGTTTCTCCCAACTACAGTTCCCAGATGAACTTCAGTTATCTGAGATTTCGTGTGGGAGGAACGAGTTTTTTCTTTGCGTAAAGAATTCCGCTTCCGAAAGGTTGAAACTGACTTAAATCAAATATTGTAATAAAATCTAACATCGATCAGGATTCATCTTAAGGATAACAATTTTTCTCAAATAATTATAAAATTTAGTTTCAATAAAATTATACTTTTGCAAAAACAAAACCACCCATTAAAACTGATTCGTAATATATGTGCAAGTAAATAACCCCTGGAGTTAAGTATAAGTATTAACTTTAGTTATACCTACATTACAAAACTATTTTACAAAGCCACCGAATCGTCTGTTAGGGATGTTGATGCTGATGTTGCATGTTTACTACTAGTGCTGCAGTTGCTGCTGGATGCCACCAGTTTTGAGGAGGCATTCAATTTAGAGGCAGGTAAGGTATTCGACAGACTACTACAGGTAGTTGCAACTGTTGACATCGATGACGCAGATGAGGGGGATGTGGCTGAGTTTGTGGTAGTGCTGAGGGTGCTTCGCGGCGTTGATGCTACCGAACCATTTGCTTTTACCAAACGCTGCTGGTGTTGTCACATATCAGTTGTGGTGTCACGCGGATCACCCACATAACCCTCATCGGGACTATCGGCCAAAGGCCCATTGAGATGTCGCAATTTAGTGTTGTTGTGTTGTTCATGAGAAGTGGATGTTGCTGATGCAGCCTCTAGCACCGTCAGCGATGAGGTTGAAGGTGAAATATCGGTTTCATCACACTCCGGTATGGTAGATGAATCAGCCTGGGCGGCCACACAACGTTTGCGAGCTTCCGATGTGGATGCTGATGCGGTGGATGAATTAGAGGAACAGGAGGAGGGTGATTGTTGTGAAGCTGTACTCGCCGTATTGTTGGTGGTGGTTACAGAGGTGGTATTCAATTGTATTGCTGTAGAGTTTAAAGAGGTAAGAGGTTGTTGCTGATGCTGCTGTTGTTGATGTTGCTGGTGTTGTTGTGGACTCAGCATACCCATGATAGTGGGTGCATAATGTATAGGCTGGGCATGATAGCCCGGCAGACAGGGTGGCCACTGCTGATGCTGCTGCTGCTGTTGCGACATGTTTCCTGCTTGATCGCCACTGTTGTTGCTCTTGTAACCCTCTGGGGGTGAGGGATATTGCACCAAATGCGTTTGCGGATAACCCTCGGCTGTGAAACGTACATTTGGTAAATTATATTTGTCATACGTGGTTGGGGTCATGGATCTTTGCTGTAAAAACTCTGCCTCTAGGCTGTAGCGCATTCCATTGTTATTGGTATTGGCGAATTGTTGTTGCTTGTGTTTGTGTGGCAAGGTGCGATAGAAATTCTGCTGTTGCTGCTGCTGTTGGGCACTACTTTGCTGTTGCTGTTGTTGTTGCTGCTGCTGCTGCTGCTGTTGGTTTGATGCGGCCTGTTGTTGCATTAAATGATGGTGAGCTGGTGGTTGCTGTGGTGACTGTTGTAAATGAGCATTGCTGTAGTCATAGGCAAAACCATCTTGTCCCAGAAAGCAAACAGGATTCAAATGGACGTCTACTGGATGTGTAGGTATGGAATTCATCACGGTCTTAAGTTGCATGCCCCGGGGAAGTGTAGTCATACCACCAAATCGTGAAGCAGCCATGGCAGCCGCAGCATTAGGTCTTAAAATCTGAGAGCCAAATTGTGGAGCAGCCAACTGGTAGTATTGTTCGTATTGCATCGAATTCTGGCAGTCATTTTGGGTATCGTACTCAGATCCACCTGTGTCTAGGGAAGCTGACGCCTTCAATTTGTGTTTGACTCCACTTTCAGCATCATTCACTAAATCCGGATTCTTTTCGACGTAGTTCCTCAATGAAGCTGGTGGCGAACAATAAGCCAACGATGAACTAAGGGCAGGGTTAACCATTAATGAACTGGGTGGTGGTGGTGTAGATGAAGATAAAGCTGAGGCAGCTGCCATATTAACGCTTAATTGCAGTGTTTGTGTCGAGCTATCCAAGGGATTGTATAGCATTATATTTTGCTTCATTTGCTGTCCAAGAATGACTCCATTCTCTTTCGATAATTTAGTGGGTGTCAGGTTATCACACTGAACATGCATCATATTAGAATTACCATTAATGCTGTCACTGTCATTAATGATTGATGAACATTTCATGAGGCCAGTATCGTTCGAGGACGACCCATCCGAGGAAGATGTGTTGTTGCCATTCACTGTGGTTACAGCAGATGCGGGACACTTTTTCCTTTTCATGGGATTTTGACGTTTCTTACATTGTATTATGATAAAAGCCATGACAAGTACAAATATTATACCTCCTCCCGCCGAACTGGCTACTATGTAGTTCATGTAGTTTTGGGGAAAGGAAACCTCATTCACCACAGGAGGCTCTTTGATCATAACACGTATGGTGTAGTTGCTGAAGGTGGTTCCAGCTACATTTTGACCCACACAAGAAAATGTGCCATTGTCCTCTACTCCAACATTGAATATAAAGATTTCACTTCTCTTTTCCTCCGAAGTGGTAGATGACTCATCGATATAGTACGTCATGTGCATGTTCTCAATGAAGCTGTCATTGGTCATTACTTGACCATTAAAAAGCCATAGAACCTTGGGCTCTGGTATAGCTCTCACCACACAAGATATGGTAAGATTACGACCTTCCGAAACTTCGGTGTATGTAGATTGGGGGGCAACCTCCGGTAGGCAAGCAAATTCTTCCTTTTTCAGGGACTTAATTACTTGACCCTTTAGACGTGGTGGTTCCACACATTTTGGCTCCTCAGTTTGGGGCGTATTATAGTTGTTCAGCCATGAGTGTAAATCCAAAAGCCTACAATCGCAGGTCCAGCGATTGCTCTGCAAACTAATGCCATGCAATGACTTAGGCAGTATGTGGTTACCCTGGATATAACTGATGCGATTGCCATCCAGTCGTAACCATTCCAAATTATCCATACCTACAAAGGCTTCATTTTCGATTCTCTCAATCTGGCAGTTACTTAACTCTAGAGTAGTGAGAAAAGATAGGTATCTAAATGCCGAAGACTTAAGTTCTCTTATAGGATTGCCACTCAGTGAAAGGCGCATGAGGGAACTGTAATCTTGAAACGTTTCCGAGGGAATATGTTGCAGCGAGTTCTCGGATAAATCTAATTCTACTAGATTCGTAAGGCCTCTAAAAGCTTTCTCATGGATTCGTATCAATTGATTGCGTGACAGATAGATTTTCTGTAGATTCAAGAGATCCATACGTAGGAAGCGTTCACTTTGCAACACCTGCAAAGAATTGCCGGAGAAATTCAACACCTGCGTTCCTGGATCCATACCCTCAGGTATATTGGGCAAAGACTGGCCACCACACTCGACCGTTTGCTTGCCGCCTTTCCATTTGCATATACACACATCAGCAGGGCAAGCGAAAACGCCAGTGAAAGAAGCATTTAAGGCGAGGAGGATGAAAAATAATGATATTAAAAGATTTGTTAATACTGTACATGTAGACATTTTCGTAGGAGTTTTCTATTGAACGATCTGTATTATTTTCCTCTATGTTTTGTATTTCTTTATTAAATTTATTTAAACTTTGTTAAGTGTTGTTGTCAAAACCGCATGTTAATCCCCTTTTGGCCAAACTGTGTCAAAAGAAGGACATTTATTTACTGCGTCAATTGTTCAGTCAACATCAACTCCATCTATTGTAAAGATAATCAAGGCTTTATAAATGCTTTTGAATAGCCAAAATAGTGTTTTTGTTTGTATTGCGTTTCCTTGAGATACAAATAATCCCTTTAGAGTAATGGCTTTAAGCCTGGTAACATTTTAACACTGTGGACAACTCTGATGATAGGCTTAGGACAAAAATTACACTGACATAGATAAACATCAGCCAGATTGGTAGGTTGTTTCTTTTTGTCGCCGTTTCGTATTCCTTTCCTTTTGGGTGTATATATATTTCTATTTATGTTTTTATTAAATTTCTTTGTAAAACATTTAAGTTTATACTGTTTTTTGTTGTGGTCATAAAAGGAGGAGCTGTTTTTCTGGGTTTCGTACTTCCTTATCAACGCCTTGTTTTTTCAACCACAATGCTGGCTTTTTTGTGTGTTTTTCTGCCTTTTTACTCAATTTACGCTATATATCAGCTTTAACGTTCGATTACTTTGGTTGACGTCAGCATATTCGCTCAAATGCCTACCAGTTAGATGGTTTTGGCCGTATTCGCCTTTTCTAGCTCTTCTTGCAATAGCATCGCTAGGTTTGTATTCTCTTTTTCTTTTTATTTTCCTCCTGCTATTGTTTCTTGTATAGTTTATGATTGTTTTCTATCTCATGTTGTCGGTGCAGACAGCGGGATATTCATGGTTTGATTTTAGTTTTTTTTTCATCAGTTAGATTTTTGCCACTTTTAACTAATCATTAAGGCCATTAGTGTTATTTTGGTTCCATCCAGATCCTGAATCTGTAAGAAAATAGAGAAGAAAAAAATGTGGTTAATATTAAAGCGAGTGTCAAGAATCTGTGGCAATTTATTTATGAATTCTAGAAAGTAGACAATACGAGAATATAATAACGAAATTAAGAGGATGATTTCAGAAACGCGTTTGAGAAAATATTTATATTGAATTATACCCGAAAACGCAGTTTGAATTGCTTGTCAATGTTTTATATCTGAAATTTAGTAGCAGACTAGCAACATTTTTTAAGTATCAAGGAAAGGTGAAATGGCTTCAAGTGAATTTGAGAAACAATAAAGCATATGGATGGTGTGCGTAACAAGGACCAATCTACACTTCTAACCTGGGCCAATCTAATTTTGTTTATCTTGTCACGACAAATCAAAAGGACCAAATTGCTTGCGCTTACCTGCAAGGAAATGGGTAGACAATTACATTGCTCGGAGAACCCAGCCACAAATTTCAATAGCTACAACTTTTTTTGTTACCGTACGATCTATATAAATCTTACAGAAACCGCTGGTTGGCCCTTTTTACGCAACACCATCGATATTGTATTCTAAAATTAAAATGTTCGAGCGTTTGGCAATTTTTTCTTAAATAATTGTATTCTCCAATATTTCTCTTCCCTTTGGGTTAACAATGAAATGAATAATAATTAACAATGAAATGAATAAATAAACAAAAATTTTCCTTGTGTCACTCGAAAGAAAAGCAATAACAAAGTAAAAAAATTAAACAATGAAAGACATTTTCTTTGTCATATGAAAAATGTTTTAAGCTACAGTAGAAATAGTTTCTCTAAGATACAGTCAGAAAAATAATTTGGTTGAAAAACCCATATACATAATGGTAAAATTCGAAAATTTACATCCTGATAAATACAAACTGTTACTTAACCCTGCTGTTAGATTAGAAAAAACTTACGAATCTTAGATTGAGGGACCATTTGGTCCATACTGCAATTTTCATCCAAAATAATAATTTTATCTTATTCTTTGTAACTATTTTGGTTCAAAAATTTCTAAAGCAAGTATTTGACATATCAAAAACATCCGCTAACATATCAAAAACATCTTCTAAATATTTGACATGAATTTACATTCGCTTGGTAATGAAAAAATTTACGAATCTTAGGTTGAGGGACCATTTGGTCCATACTGGAATTTTCATCCAAAATAATAATTTTATCTTATCCTTTGTAACTATTTTGGTTCAATAATTTCTAAAGCAAGTATTTGACATATCAAAAACATCTTCTAAATATTTGACATGAATTTACATTCGCTTGGTAATGAAAAAATGTACTATTGACCAAATGGTCCTCTAACCTAAGATTCGTCATTTTGTATTTTTCTCAGTCCTGAATAAAGTTAGAAAATTTAATTTTCGCACATAACATTGTTTTATTAAAAGACCCCATTAGCAGAAAAATTTAGTCAGTATATATCACCGTTCCAAAGTTACAAGGGAAAACAGAAAAAATTTGGACCAAATGGTCCTAATCTAACAGCAGGGTTAAGGACAAAATTCAATAATACAACAAACAATTTTCGGTCAAGTGTTCCACATTTTACTAATTAAATGTCTATAATTCTGTGCTATATTATCCGTATCTGCTGTAAGTTTATTCTCTTCCCTATTGGATTATCTGTAAAATTTTTAACAAAAACTGGCGTTTATAATTATTTTCCCTATTCAAAACTGACGTATCTTGAAAGTTTGGAAAATGATTAAAGTTTGCACAGTGTGATGATAATGCTATTTTTTTGTGTTGAGAGGTGTCGATATTTTTGATCTGATTTGGGTCCTGCAATTCTTTTCTTAAGTTTATTTCTGGTTGGACCTACACATACAATATTTCCACTTTCATATCCATCATATCCTCCACAAGGTATTTTGTATACTATGTTAGAAAATATATCTATTCTATCTTTGGTTTTACTAAACAACCTAACTAGTGTGTGTGTGTTGTTTTATGGGCCAATATGGGTCATTTTACAACCCCGAGAGGTTAGACGTCTTATACATATTAACTAAACAAACAAATTAAACAAATTTCAACATCTGCCTCCAACAGGATCTAACCCTCGCCTTTTCTCGCCAGCGGAGTCTTGGTCGTCCGCTTTTCCTGCTTTCATTGGGTACGATGGTTTGCGCTGGTTCATCTTCATCTATTCTGATAACATGGCCTAGCCACCGCAACTGGCCTAATTTGATTCGCCTATAATTCATATAGCTCTTGGTTCCAGCGACGTCGGTACTCGCCGTTTTCCCTACAGGACCATATTTATTAAGGAGAATTTTTCTCTCGTATACTTCCAGGTGTTTTTCATCCGCTTGCGATATGACCCAAGCTTCGGAGCCATATGTCAACACAGGTAAAATGAGAGTCTGGTAAAGCTTGACCTTTGTCTGTCGAGAGAGGGCTTTGTTCCCAAACTGCTTGCTGAGCCCAAAATAGCATCTATTTGCAAGTACAATTCTCCTATTTATCTCCAGGCTGACGTTGTTGTCCTTATTCACATCGGATCCAAGGTAGACAAATTCATCTACCACTTCAAAATTAAATCGGTTGTCCATGTTCAAGTGCGGACCAAGTCGAGAGGTTTCTCTAGTCGTTGATGCCGTCAATTTTGTCCTGCCCTCGTTAACAGCAAGACCCACCTTCGGTGATTCTTTTTTGGTTCTTGAATAAACCCTTGGCAAATTTCGACAATGATGTCTATGTCGTCAGCCTACGCCAGCAACATATGGCCTTTCGTGTTAATGGTCTTGTTCGAATTTACTCTAGCTTTTTTTATTATTATCTCCATTAAGATGTTGAATAAATTGCACGAAATTGTGTCGCCTTGTATCAGTCCTCGTTTCGTACAGAATGGTTCAGTGAGATCTTTCCCCACTTTCTCTGCTGATTTCATTCTACAGTGGCGGATCAGTTTTGCCGGAATACCAAGTTCAGACATAGCTTCGTACAGTTTTCCCCGTATGGGGCTATCGAAAGCAGCATTGTAAGGTGGTAGGTATCGATTTGCTTTCATGAGTCTCTTCCAGAATTAGGCATAGCTTGAATATTTGGTCAGTCGTGGACTTTTCTCGCCTAAAACGACACTGATAAGCTCCAATCAGGTTTTCAATAATTGGCTTTAGTATTTCAAATATCACGCTCAAATATCATGCTTTGGATAAAAGACAGATACTGCGATAGTTCGAACAGATACACGGATCACCCTTTTTTTATACAGAACGTAATACACTGAGACCTCGGTGGTGCCATGGTAGTGTGCGCGGCTCATGTGCATGAGGATGTGGGTTCGATCCCTACACTGACCACCTTAAATTTCTTTCGACGGCGGTCACCTCGACTAGTGGACGGCGACACTAGCCAGTATTTAGCCATGAAAAAGCATCTCAAACCCGTTTAAAATTGTAGGTCCCAATCAGTGAGTGTAAAATTAGAACGCGCACAGCTCAATGATTGTGAGAAGCTCTCCCTAATCTCTTCATGGGATGTAACGGGAAACCATTTATTTATTTTTTTTAATACACTAAGACTTCAATCGTCAGGCATATATTCCCTAGCCATATACCGCATATAAGTCGATGCATGTTGGCTAGCAGTCCTTCGCCACCGCTCCAGCGGCTTTATTATTCTTCAGTCGGGTTCTAATCACGCCTGGTTGGGGGGGGGGGATGTTGGTAAAATATACACTATCTTTCACTCATTACATCCTGATCTTCGGTGGAAGAATCTGAGTGGAGTAGTGCTGAAAATTGGTCTCTCCACATTTTGAGCACACACTGCTTGTCAGTCACCAGATTCCCATTCTCGTCCTTTGTAATTATTACTATGATATATTTCTGATTTTTCCAATCTCTTACAAAGTCCTGGCACATAAGAAATTGATTTAAACTATTTTGGTTCCACCGTTGGGTTTTGATTATCCTGCCCGTTCTTTTCATATTACCTTATTGATAGATGACTAACCCTATTGAAAACTTATTGCCCATTAATATAGATCTAAACTTCTCCTTATTCTTTTTGTGGAAATTCTCGTCACTTATCTTCAAAACTCTCTCTATTAGGTTCTTGCCGTATTGACCATTAATTTGGGGTGTATTGAGTTATAATTGATAGCAGTTCGTTTTTGGTACCAATCTACTAATAAATTCTCCCCATTTCTTATTACCATGGTATCCAAGTATGGGAGCCTTGATCCACACTCTTCTTCAATTGTAAACGTACTATTAAGGTGAAAAGTATTAAAGGTTGTCAAAATACTATCTATAGCACGTTCTGAAACGATACAAAATAAATCGTCTACGTATTTGGTAACAATTTTCGGTTTTTTGGCCAGCTCTTCTATGCATGAATCATAAAAATATCAGCAACAATCGGGGAAGTTGGAGATCCAATTGGGAGTCCTTCTTTTTGAAAATATACCCTATCATCATATCGGAAATATCTCTTGTCTTCTATACAAAACTTTAAAATCTGTGGTCACAAACAATAACAGCCTAACTAATTTGAGAAGTCACCATGCTCAAATAAGAAACTCTTTTTTTGTTAAGAAGTAAGTAAAAGAATTCGTTTCCTTGTTATCTGTAACAAAGTTATCACAAAAACTCCGACTCCTGAATTCCAGTAAAGATATTAAACTTTAAACTGGTCTCCCTGATAAATTTTAGAATCGACTTAGGCTGTTATTGTTTGTGACCACAGAAATATAGAGGAATAATGATTTAACAATATTTGTGTGCTGTTCTATTCTGGTCCACTTTCCCTCAATAATGCGAATTGCAAAGCCTACAGGTATACTTGGAAATAAAGAAACTACATCGAATGAAACTAATTTTTCACAATTTCGTATCTTTAGTTCCTTTATTATATTTTTAAACTACAATGAGTGCTTTGTATTGTATTTCGAGTCTTCTGTAATCCTTTCTAGTATGTTCGTAATGTACATAAACAACTCATAAGAAGGTGACTTGGTCTATTGGTCTCACCGGAATATCTTCTTTGTTAATTTTTGGGACTCCACACAACCTAGGTGCTGTTGACACATTTGTCTTAAGTTTGTTCTTTTCGATTTGACTTATGTTTTCTGCTTTATAAAGTGGCTAACCTGTGGCTAACCTGGCCTCATATCCTAAACATTCCCTCATTTCCTGTCCTGTTAAACGTCGACTTAAGTTACTGATTACAACTTGTATTTCATAATCAACTAGTGTAAGTAATTGATGTTTTTCCCTGAGTGTAAGAGTATGAACTTTGTTGTACAAATCTTTTGTTTATCCGGAGTTAATTTGCCGAAATTTTGCCAATCCATATTCACAAAAAATGCTCAAAACGTTATTGGTGGAATTTGCAATAAAATTCTGAATAATACCTGAACAAAGGCCCTTTATTATTTTTGTAGTAAGCGTTGATTTTTTTGTAGGGAGCATTTGTTTATTACAATTTATTACATCTTAATCATTTTACGAGTCAAAATGGCAAAACAAAATATTTTAAATCTATCTGAAAAACTAAGGTCGATGTTTACCATTCTGAAGGCTATTCTAACCGCGCAATAGCTAAAAAAATTGGACGGAGTCCAACAGTTGTCGACAATTACATGAAGGGTCTGGAAAAAAATTTTAAAAGAGGGTTTCGTTGTCTTTATCTACGTATGAGAAATGAAAAATCATCACAATTGCTTCAAATTCTGCCTTATTCGTTTCAAAAATAAGGGCTCAAACTGGACTGGATGCGAGCAAGTGATCAGTACCCAGAGTAATTAAGAGCTGCGAGTATTTTATATACCTGAAATTACAGTAAAACCCGCCACTTAATGCTCCTCGTAAGGAAAAGCGGTTTCAATTCGCAAGAGACGACTACATGGTATGGGATGTGCAGCCAAGAGTTCATGTAAATGAATGGAGAATCGTTGTATTTACGGATGAGAAGGAGTTTAATTTGGATTGGTCTGATGGCTATAACAATTATTTCCATGATCTGCGCAAAGAAAAGCGTTTTTTGAACCACATCCCAGCCGAGAGGGCGGCCTTATGGCTATTACATACTATACGTACTATGGCACCATCGATCTTGAATTTCAAAGTTCAAAAATGAATGGTGCAAGCTATTAAACATTATTGGAATCTGCTTTTCCGAATTTCAGTGAACTACTTGGTCCCATATCTTGGATATTACAAGATAATGCCCCTATACACAACGCCAGAGTAGTAAAAGAGTTCATTGCAAGCCAAAATGTTAATATTCTTGACTGGCCACCCTATTCGCCAGATCTAAACATTAGAGAAAATGTCTGGGATTTTTTATCTCGTAAGGTCTATGAAGAGGTAGACAATTTTATGACAAGCAGTCACTAATTCAGGCAATTAACCATGCTCGGAATCAAATTTCGTTGGATTGCAGAAATTCTCTTTATGTCTCAATGAAAATCCATATATTTGAAGTTATTGAAAACAAAGGGTGTTGTACCCATTGCTATTAGGTCTTAAATAAAGTAAAATAAATTAAAACAACAAGAAAAAGTGTTTTTCATTAAAATTAGTTTAAGTGCCTTTGTTCAAGTGAACCAAAAAAAAATAGAATTTTTTTTTTTTAAACTGGTTTTATTGTAAGGTTTCTACACATTCAAAAAAAAAAATAGCACATTTTTGGACTTTATTTATAAACTGCTCAAAAAAAGTTCTTTAGTTAAGAAATCACAATTTTCATGATTTTTTTTATATCTCAAGATGTCTAGCTTCCATTTCTATTTTAAAATTCTGAAATCGGTTACAACTTGCAAAAGATACAGGCTGCTGAATATGGAATTTCTAGTGCCTTTAAATAAATAAACCGGAGTGTATAAAGCATATTGTGTAGAATTTTCATTTGTTTTTTTTAAATTTTATTGCTGAAAATTAAATTTATTGTATAACAGTTGTTTATTGTATAACATGAAATTGGCAAATTTTACACCCATATCAATAGGTGCGGCAAAAAATGTAAATACCCTAAATATGTTTAGACCGTATTCGTGTTTGGGTTTCATTAAGACGATTGAGCCCAGTCAGTCTAGCTGATTGGCTGAGTGGCAATACCTCAAGTTGCGTAATATCTTGAAGGACTGAATTATTTTCCTTATACTATATTATACTAAAATATTTACTGGGTAAATGAAATTTAAATACTTATATCGTTCTGCAGCAATTTTATTCTTAATTTTATATTTCCTGTAAATACCTTCAATGTAGACCATAAACACTGATTCCAGCAATTTATATGAGTTATTTTTAACTTATTTTAAAATTTTGTCCAAACATAAATTTTAACTTCCGTCCGCAACAAAACAAAACTTAATAAATACCCTAATAAAATTTGCAACGTGCTCTACTGATAAATTACATTTGAGCTAACACAATTCTTAAATGCGAAGTCATTGTCCCTACCACTCAATTCACACCCACTTTTTAGTCTCGCCATGGGCTACGCATTCCTTGCAAGGACTCAGCAGCTACACAGGTTCAACAGCCCTTCATCATCTCAAAATACATATACCCGCACTTTAAAAGCGAAACTGAGACAATTGATTGGAACTCGTCTTACCAAATATTCTACGAACTTGTACAAATGGATATTTTCTTCATTTCGTTTATATAATGTATGGCAATAAAGGAATCCATATAAATAAATATGATTTCTATGCAAAATATATAACTGTTTTTAAATCTAAGTGATATACAAAGTCACAAGAGTACAGACATAATTTCGTATACATACGTATCCGACATATGCCAGCATATTTGTTTAGAGTAAATATAATGATTGATTGGCAATTTCGGTTTAAATTGAGCGAAACAATAGACGAATAGGAAACCTTTTTCTTACTGTTGTTACAAGTTATGTTTCTTTCTTTTGTTTTTATTAGTTAAGGATTATTACCAACAATCATAGCAAGTACTGAAGTGAGTATGAGTAATAAACGATTCTAATCGAACTCATATGTTAAGGGTAACCCTTAACCTTTTGATATTGCCTGTTAAAGAATCAACCTTAAATGAGGTGTAATCAATCAGGATGAGTTCATTTTAAAATCTAATGTTCATCACCATTGTGTAGTTATAAAAAATGCATTAGATTTCATTGCTGTAGAACTCCCAGGGGTCCACGGAATATTTATTGTATTACCCTTTTTGTACTACAGTTGATAGGAAAACATTTTATAACAAAATGGAAATAATGAAGAACAAATTGAAACACAAACAAGACGAGCTTAATAGCATTCAAGAAAATAGTAAAAAGGCTATTTAGTTTTTAATACCAATCTTAGTTTGTAATACCAAAAGCATCATTGTACAAATTTGTACATTGCTTATAAATTACATTATAAGTTAATATGTTTTCTGCATTTCTATTGCATTACGATCTGTTGCAATATAGTATAAAATCGGTGTACACTAACAGATAAATGCGAGAGGGATTCTGTTTATGAGCTACTTTCGTTTACTAGCTTGATAATTGGCAATGCTTAAGATTTAAATATTATTTCCCGTCACTACCATTGAAGAACTAAAACATTCTGACCAGCACTTACAATTTTGCAAAGACTCTGGACGGTTGTTTGTTTTGCAAAGCTTTTGAACATTCTTTGACCGATACTATAACTAAGCGAGGTGATCGTCGCAGAACGATATAACAGGTGACCGATACGGAGACTGGATCCTAGCTTTTCACTATCATCATTTCCCTTGCGGGAGTTTTTACTCGGTCTGTTTTCTAAACTTACAATTTTCAAAATTTTTATTTTTTTTTTTTTTAAAATAATTCAAAGCTAAATTAAATAAATAACACTGTGTGTAATTTTTTAAGTCATGGCAAAAACCATATACAGACACCACTACGTGATAAAAGACTAAAAAAAAAAAGACCCGAGTCTCCCAATTTTTCCCAAAGTCATGCACTTTTTTTTTATGGGCCGCCAAAGATTTGGGGCCTCGGTATCATTTTCGTAAAATGTGATCATTTTCTCAGGCTCATATCTTGCAAACCGTTCAGAATTTCGATTTACTCTCTCTTGTCATAAAGAACAAAAATTGCGAACATATAAAATCAAAAAAACTTCACCTTCCAGATCAAAATCGCAAAAAACTTAAAAAAATTCGATTTTTTTTTACCTTTTTTCCCGTGTTCAGGTCCATAGGTAGCAAACCGTTCAAAATTCAAGGAAACAATCAACTACAAAAATTTACCTAAGATCTCAATAAACAAATTTCTAGAACATATAAACTTCCTAGATTTGATTCTTAACACTGTTTAGGTAGCACGCAAAAGTGAAAAATTTGCCGAAAATTTTTTAATTTCATTTTTTTACCTTTTTCTCCTGTTCAGGTCCATAGGTAGCAAAAAATGAAATATGCCTGGCCAGAACCATGTGCATTCTTCAGTCTATGTTGTTGTATTTGTTCATCCACACTTCCTCTTGGCCTCCACGAGTTACATTGGAATTGATTCAGAGGTGAGCGTGAATCCCAATTACAAAGAAAACAAAAGAATTTTGGGAAGCCGCCCTTATCGATGATCCCTTGCAAAATGTTGATGACCTTCAAATCACAGCAAATCTTCCATTTATTTTCGTAATATTTGATTTTTTCCATTATATCTTTCAATGTTTCATAGCTTTCTTTCATGTTGATACCCATTGCTAGCGGAATGGAAGGTTTTCGGTTCGACACATGCAACAAGACTGCTTTCAAGCTTGAAACAGAACCATCAATAAATAATCTCCACTCACTAGCGATGTAGTTCATTCCCATTTTTACCACCAAAGCTTTTATATCGTTGCAGTAAGCGAACGAATTGTCATCATTTAGAGTGTAGAGCATCTGAAATTCAGCTTGTCGTTTGCGGTACGCCGTAGAGTTAACATTAGCATGTGTGAGTTTTCTTTGCTTTAAAAAAGCTGTCAAAAATATTGCAAGTCGCTGCGATAATCCCAATATGGCCACAATGAAATCCATTTCCATTTGTGTTATTAGTTGGGGTCCATCTCTTCTCTGTTGGGGCTCATAATCGGTATCAAATGGATCTTCATAAGTAACACCACTTGATGTACTCATTGCTGTAAATTCTGTAGTACGATCTGGAGTTGGCGGCCTTGGTGATACAAAATTTTCAGGTGCAAGCACTGGTAGTGTGGCTGTTGCAGTTGCTTTATAAATTTTGTTCTTCTCAGAATGTCGATTTAGACGACATGTGTAATTTACGCATGCATAGCAACTGGTTGCATCATGATCACCTGGGCGATTGATCCAGTTTACCGGCTTACAATACTTCATAGTACCTCTGCCTCCACTCAACCATGCCATGAGATTGTTATAACATTGGCGACACACTGTATTAGGTGTGTAATTTTCACCAGTCAAGTCCACTTCGTCGAAAAACAATGTATATGCTCTTTTGAATTCACTAGTTAAAAGATTATTTTCCTTCTGAAATCTTGTAGATGTTTTTGATGTGTTAACATCTATACGCGCGCCTCTAGGGCAGTAAACTATAAATTTAATACATACGCAAGTGTTAGGTTTGTAAGAGTAAATCATCGTTTGTGTGTTCGTTGCTTGGCAGTCGGTACTGAAAGTGATTATTGGGCGATTTTCATATAATTTTCCCACACGATTTTCTCCGGAAATTCATAGCCGATTTTATTAATTTTTGGATTAAAAAGCTAGTGCGGATTTCGACGAAGAGTTTAGGCCAAAAATTAAGGCGATCCGATATCGGCGAGCCGAGATTTAAGTGTTTTAATTTGGAGTAATATTAAAAGAGTGTTTTATGTTGATCTTCGGTTTTGTCTTATCATCGTTTGTTTGTTCGTTGCTTGGCAGTCGGTATTGAAAGTAATTATTGGGCGATTTTCATATAATTTTCCCACGCGATTTTCTCCGGAAATTCATAGCCGATTTTATTAATTTTTGGATTAAAAAGCTAGTGCGGGTTTCGACGAAGAGTTTAGGCCAAAAATTAAGGCGATCCGATATCGGCGAGCCGAGATTTAACTGTTTTAATTTGGAGTATTAATTTGGAGTAATATTAAAAAAGTATTTTATGTTGATCTTCGGTTATATCGTACGAATATAACAATGTATGTATGTATGTACAAGTGTCTGTTGCTTTGCATTCTTTGACTTTTGTGGGAATAAAACAAAAAGTATTGAGCAAGAAAATAATGACACATGTGCTTGCACTGGGTCTTTAAATAATTTTAAGTATTAATATTATTTAACTGTAACGTCATCATATGATTGAACGCTGTGATTTGTTTTGCAATGTAACATTTACGAATGTGTTCATAGAAATCGAACAGGTACCGTGTAGCAAAAAGGTGTTAACACATCGCCCGTGAGTTCGAACACTCATTGGATTTTTTTCTGGTTTGATGACCGCAAACGTAGCAAAATAAATCAATATTTTCACACTGCATATTGAAATTGTCAGTTGCCAATGTTGTGTGCGAATTATACTGTAGCACTTTCACTTTTTTTACTTTGTGTAATGCCTCGATGTGAGCGTTGTGTCGCTCTTATATTGTGTGCTGCGTCCCTTGTTGCGTGTGCTGAGCTTACTGCATTGCCTGTGCTGCTGCTGTCGGGGCATGATCGCGTGATACCTAAGCGCTACCTAAACGGTGTTAACCCTTGGACAAACACATGGTTCTGGCCAGGCATATTTAATTTTTTGCTACCTATGGACCTGAACAGGAGAAAAAGGTAAAAAAAATTAAATTAAAAAATTTTCGGCAAATTTTTCACTTTTGCATGCTACCTAAACAGTGTTAAGAATCATCTCTAGGAAGTTTATATGTTCTAGAAATTTGTTTATTGAGATCGTAGGTAAATTTTTGTAGTTGATTGTCTCCTTGAATTTTGAACGGTTTGCTACCTATGGACCTGAACACGGGGAAAAAGGTAAAAAAAAATCGAATTTTTTTAAGTTTTTTGCGATTTTGATCTGGAAGGTGAAGTTGATTTTATATGTTCGCAATTTTTGTTCTTTATGACAAGAGCTACAACTTTGCCTCAGAGAGTAAATCGAAATTCTGAACGGTTTGCAAGATATGAGCCTGAGAAAATGATCACATTTTACGAAAATGATACCGAGGCCCAAATCTTTGGCGGCCCATAAAAAAAAAGTGCATGACTTTGGGAAAAATTGGGAGACACGGTTCTTTTTTTTTTTAGTCTTTTATCACGTAGTGGTCTCCGTATATGGTTAGTTTTTTTCGTGTTGCACTGTGTAATATTTATATTATTTAAAAAGGTCTTGACCTTGAATAAATTTAGAAAATTGTAAGTTTCTGAACACCATGATACTAATTCTTGTGAAATACCGATATCAAAGATAGTGCCTTATTAATGTGGCAGCAGGCTGTGCAATGGTGCAATGGCATGAGACCATGGGTATTAAGCCATGAAATGTTTTTTAAAATACCTTTCGGTGCAACTGTAAAACTGTAGGTCCCATTAGTGAATGTAAACCTACAAAGCGCACAGAGCAAGCGCACACCAATCTCTTAATAGGGTGTAATGGGAAACCATTTTTTCGGATCTAAGACAATTCGTGTGATAGGGCCAAACCAAAAACAGAACGAGAAAACTACAATTGGAATAGTGCGTTCTATAAATAGACTCTGTCAGTAGGACAGTAACGTTAGTGACATGTGTGAATACACACCGCAGTGGCTTAACAGGCTAGACGCTTCACAAACATCGAAACGATCTTCCAGCGAAGGTGAGTTACATTTTTTCCCCTAACATGAAAACGAAATTAAATTTATTTTCAATTGACACCGCACTCAGCAAATAGGTTTTGCACTTAAATGATGAAACAGAACATATTAAAATTACATGAGGTGTCAGAGGACACCCGGTGGGAACGAAGTTCCTTTCGCTATATATTAACGCACCTAAGGCGGCCGTTGAAAAGTACTATAATTTAAATGGATATTTAAGAAAAGATACTGTCTGTAAAATGATAATTTTTTTAAAGAAATTTTTTTATTTATTGAATGTATTTTTTAAAAAAATAAGTATATTTTTAGGCCTTTTTGTAAGAATATGTATTATATTTTCCCAAAAACGTCCATTCTTTAAGGTCCTTTCTTATATGTCTCTACTTCTTTTATTAAAAGCTAATGTTTTTTTAAGAAAAGTTACCATTTTTAATAAGGACTTTCTGTAAGAAAAAGCATAAGAGTATGAATTTCTTTACAAAGAAGTACTTTTTTAAGAACAGGTACTTTTTAAAGAAGTGGAACTCTTTTTAGGAAAAGTTTATTTTTTAAGAAAATGTACTAATTTTTAGAAAGGTTACTTATCTCAAGAAACGAAAAGAAAAGGTACTTTTTAGTTATAAGAAAAGGTACTTTTAGGAAAAGGAATTTTTGTAAGAAAATGCATTTTTGTTAAGAGAAGGTATTTTTTTTTTGAAGAAAACTTTTTTTTAAGAAATCGGAATTTTTTTTAGAATTGGTCCTTTTTTCAAGAACAGGTACAATTTTAAGAGCAAGTTCTTATCTCAAAAAAGGTATTTTGTTTTACATAATAGGTACTCTTTATAGAAAATGTAGTTTTGATGTGTTAACATCTATACGCGCGCCTCTAGGGCAGTAAACTATAAATTTAATACATACGCAAGTGTTAGGTTTGTAAGAGTAAATCATCGTTTGTTTGTTCGTAGCTTGGCAGTGGGTATTGAAAGTGATTATTGGGCGATTTTCATATAATTTTCCAACGCGATTTTCTCCGGAAATTCATAGCCGATTTTATTAATTTTTGGATTAAAAAGCTAGTGCGGGTTTCGACGAAGAGTCTAGGCCAAAAATTAAGGCGATCCGATATCGGCGAGCCTAGATTTAAGTGTTTTAATTTGGTGTATTAATTTGGAGTAATATTAAAAAAGTGTTTTATGTTGATCTTCGGTTTTGTCGTATCATCGTTTGTTTGTTCGTTGCTTGGCAGTCGGTATTGAAAGTGATTATTGGGCGATTTTCATATAATTTTCCCACGCGATTTTCTCCGGAAATTCATAGCCGATTTTATTAATTTTTGGATTAAAAAGCTAGTGCGGGTTTCGACGAAGAGTTTAGGCCAAAAATTAAGGCGATCCGATATCGGCGAGCCTAGATTTAAGTGTTTTAATTTGGTGTATTAATTTGGAGTAATATTAAAAAAGTGGTTTATGTTGATCTTCGGTTTTGTCGTATCATCGTTTGTTTGTTCGTTGCTTGGCAGTCGGTATTGAAAGTGATTATTGGGCGATTTTCATATAATTTTCCCACGCGATTTTCTCCGGAAATTCATAGCCGATTTTATTAATTTTTGGATTAGAAAGCTAGTGCGGGTTTCGACGAAGAGTTTAGGCCAAACATTAAGGCGATCCGATATCGGCGAGCCGAGATTGAAGTGTTTTAATTTGGAGTATTAATTTGGAGTAATATTAAAAAAGTATTTTATGTTGATCTTCGGGTATATCGTACGAATATAACAATGTATGTATGTATGTACAAGTGTCTGTTGCTTTGCATTCTTTGACTTTTTTGGGAATAAAACAAAAAGTATTGAGCAAGAAAATAATGACACATGTGCTTGCACTGGGTCTTTAAATAATTTTAAGTATTAATATTATTTAACTGTAACGTCATTATATGATTGACCGCTGTTTTTTATTTTCCAATGTAACATTTACGAATGTGTTCATAGAAATCGAACAGGTACCGTGTAGCAAAAAGGTGTTAACACATCGCCTGTGAGTTCGAACACTCATTGGATTTTTTTTTAAGAAAAGGCAATTTGTTGTAAGATAATACACTTTTTTAAGAAAATGTATGTATTCAAAAAAATTACTTTTTTTAAGAGAAGGTACTTTTTGTAAGAAAATTTACTTTTTTTAGCAAAGGTACTTCTTTAAGATAAGGTACTTCTGTTTAAGAAAAGGTACTTCGTTTAAGAATATGAATAAGTATTATTTTTGAGAAAATTTACTTTTTTTAAGAAAAGGCACTTATTTAAGAAAATGTTCTCCTTTTAAACCTCTTTCACTTTGGCTTTTTTAAATTTACCATTTATTCGGTTCAAAACTACAAAATGTATTAAAAAGGCTCCACCATAAACCGCACCAAACCGAAATTTTTTGGGATGCAATGATGACTCATGGATTACGTGTGGATTGCTGTCTGACCAATAACGCATACTTTGTTATTGACGAAGCCATTAAGCCAGAAATGAGCCTCTTCGCAGAAATGAGCCTCATCGCCATAAATTGGACGTAGCGCTTCTAAAGTTGAGGCCACTGACTCCAAATTCCGGTAATAAATTTTGATAATTTCGACTCGTTGTTGGCTCGTATATCTTTCCATGATGAAATGGCAAACCTTACTGAAGAGATATTTCAAAAGAGCGGAAAAAAATATGGCGTCGTTTGCTGTCCCTATCGATTTACTTTTGTAGCGTCTGTGTTGAAAAACCCATTATTAGTCTAGACACAAACCAAACGAAAAGTACCAGTGTAAGAGTATGTGCGCTTCCAAATGTAATTCCATGCTCAGGGTTGTATTTCATGGATTTGCCAGTCTTGCACTTTGGCTTTTCTAAATGTAGCTTTCATTGCTTTCAAATCTACAATATGTAATCACAGGCTCCACCTAGAAAGCTTCCCTTTTAATCAAACCAAACTAAAAGAACCCAATATAGTTGATAATAATGGGTTTTAATAAAGTAGTTAAAAAAAGATGTTTAAAATTTTATCGTTTAGATGGGGATCCCGCAACGAGCGATAAGGAACTTCGTTCCAATAATTAAATTCGTAAGACGTCCTTTCCATTTCAGAACACATAAGATACAAATATTTAGTTACAAAAATCTATTAATTTCAGAAACCATTGGTTGAAACCACATTAAAAAAATCGTGACCTTTCCGTTTAAGTTTATATTATTCGATCTTTCAATTCTTATGTTCTTCTACA
Organism: Phaonia tiefii; assembly: GCA_963931995.1. Lineage (NCBI taxonomy): Eukaryota > Metazoa > Arthropoda > Insecta > Diptera > Muscidae > Phaonia > Phaonia tiefii. The sequence goes on along the minus strand of OZ008368.1, from coordinate 220,495,797 downwards.
ATTATTAGGTTCAAGATCAGTAACTATTAAAAATTAATTTTTCTATGAAAATAATAGACGTAGCTTTTTATTTTGTGATTCATAATTCATCTTATTATTGTCAATTGTTTTTGTGATCAATTTGTGGTTAATGTTAAATAACTTGGTATGTGGAATCCTGCAGAATATTAGCGATGCCAATTAGAATTTGGAAAATATTTGATAATATTTTATTTCATTTTATAATCTCAAGTCAAATTAAATCACAATTTTAAATAAAAATTTAAACTTTTCTTAAATGTCAAATAATTTTTGCCAACTTTTCAATTTCTTACATTATATTTTCCTGGCATGAGTTTTATCCTTTAAAGACCACACCTTGATTTTTAAAATGAAACAGGTGTTCGTTTTCCATAAGTTTCAAAACACTCCTCTTCGTGTAACCTGTTCATTGGTGTAGATCCTTCGTCTGTATTTCTAAAGGAAAAAAATTTTGTGTTCCATATCTTGGCATTTATAGTAGAACGAAAACATAAGTTGTATTTCCAATTGTATTGTACTAGTATAGTGTCCTCTGATTTATAGAAGCTGTCAGCTCTTCGAACAAACATTAGAGACACTCGCGTTCGACTACAACTGCATTCCTCACAGTTAAAATATTTCTGTCGACTGACTTTTTGATTGGCATTCTTGTGAGAAAAATAAAAGCGAAAGCTTTAATGCAACATCAAGAAATATACACTAAGGGCGAGTTTCACACTCGTCATTTAAAAGCTCAATTTAACCCTAGCAAGATAACCTTATTTTTTTACACATAAAAGATAATTAGTAAAAGTTCCAAAATGTTTTAAAATACTTTTAGTTTCACATTAATAAGATTAAGTCTTGCTCTATAAAGAAATGTTATCTAGAGAAAAGCCCGCAACTTTTAAACTGCAAAACCGACCAACAGTATTTCCCTTAAAAATCAAAGAAATAAATAAATGCTTATTTGTCATACGTCTCAGAGACGCACCTTATCGCACTACGGTTAAAAGCTCACAGATATTGTTCATATTAAATGACATTTAGATGACAAGCGTCGGGCATTTAAACTCCATTTAAATGGAGAATATTCAACTGTGAAACTGGCCTTAAGACAGTCGATAAAAACTACTTGACCTAGGCAAATCCAATTCAGCTTAGTTTTCTGTGCTCGATCAATGAACAAGTCTACACAAATCTTCGATTAAGTTGGCATAATGATAAATTAGTCAAAGGTCTTCAACTGATACCGTAATATTTGTGCCACAAAGGAAAACGACTGAAAAGTTCTTATGGCGAAAATGAGTTCAGACCCCATGATTATCTCTATGATCGAAAGTACCACCTGGCAAATTGTGGGTTAGTTCGGCCGATATTTCTGGAAAGAACTATTATACTTTTGATTGATATCATTTATAGTAGCAACTTCTGGCGGAATAACAACCTAATCACACACGTGATTTAATATTATTGGTAGCCTCCTCCGGAATAACAACTCAAGTTCACATAAGTGGATTTTCCAAAATAATACAAAATTTTCTTTTAACAGAATACCACGTGTATAGATATAGGTGAATCAAACTTATCAAACAAATCTGGAAAACGATTATGCACTTATGAGATGCCATTTCGCAAAATATTTGCCTTTGGAAAATAGCTCATGAGGCGGCAAGATTTTTAAAATACTACCTTTGTGTTTGGACAAAGCGCTTACCTTGTATTTCTCCTAAACAAAAAAAAATAAGGTTTCGATGTTTGTGAAGCATCACATTCAGCAGCGTCTAGCCCGTTAAGCCAGTGCGGTGTGTATTTACACAAGTCACAAACCGAAGACATTTATAGATTGTGTGCAGAGCGATTGTTGTCGCTACTTACACATTGCTTTCCTACTTACACGCACTGCTGCAGAAGTTTTGAAAGTTATATTTCTAGAACGAACTATTATAATTGTAGTTGTCTCCTTCTGTTTTTGTTTGGCCCTACTATATGTTTAAAATTTAGTTGGTTTTAGATCCTCGTTATGTTTTAAAGTTGTAATTTCCTTTAATGCTGTAAGAGATCATGTTTTCTCCGGTTAGTGAAAAAAATGTAAATTCCGCGGGTGGAATTCGATCTCACATTCGCTGGACGATCGTTTCGATGTTTGTGAAACGTCATCTTCAGCACCGTCTAGCCGGTTAAGCCACTGCGGTGGGTATTTGCACAAGTCACTACCCGCGGCATTTACATTTTTTTCAGTAACCGGAGAAATCATGATCTCTTACAGCCTTAAAGGAAATTACAACTTTAACGTTAAAACGTAACGAGGATCTAAAAACAACTAAATTTGCAACATATCGTAGGGCCAAACCAAAACAGAACGAGACAACTACAATTAGAATAGTTCGTTCTAGAAATATAACTTTCAAAACTTCTGCATCAGTGCGTGTAAGTAGGAAAACAATGTGTAAGTAGCGACAACAATCGCTCTGCACACAACCAATAAATGTTTTCGGTTAGTGACTTGTGTAAATACACACCGCAGTGGCTGAACGGGCTAGACGCTGCTGAATATGATGCTTCACAAGCATCAAAACGATCGTCCAGCGAATATGAGTTCGAATCCCACCCGCGGCATTTATGTTTTGTTCACTAACCGGAGAAAACATGATCTCTTACAGCCTTAAAGGACATTACAACTTTAAAACATAACGAGGATCTAAAAACAACTAAATTTAAAAATTGGTATATTTTGTAAGAAACTGATATATATTCATAACCTACGGAGGATCCTGTTTAATAAATTAGTTTTTTGGTAACTCTTCATAACTTCGGCAAAAATACTTAGAGCTTTAAAAATTCCTTCCAGAAAAGTGTAAAAAATTCCTATAAGGCGATTACCCATTTTCGCGAAGATATATTCCTAAACAATTTTTTTGGCTTAAGCATATCCTACAAAGTTCCTCAGAAAAAAACCACGTTAACCTTTATAACAATAAAAACTAATTCAACGAAAGAGTTGACGTTATCATTAAAAACCAAAGAATACAAAGTGTATATAATAAACATAATCAGCGATAAGATTTAGAGGGATGGTGACACAAGAATAGCTCTTCATGTAGCCCTCAAAAGAGATGGTGGCCAACATTGGCATAACGATGATAGGAAAATGTCATAAACAAACGAAACCACTTGTAAAAGACAACAGCAAATAATCAACTATGTACAAGTGACTGAGGAGGCACATAAAGTGGCATTAGCATACAGTTACTGAGGTCCGCTGGTTGACTACCGGGTCGTAAAAGCGGAACAAAAGAATTGTTAAATTGTGACGTGGGACAAGCTAAGTTACGATTGCAATCCAGCAATAACAAGAGCTTAAAAGTGATGACAAAAAGTAGCTGAGTAGACAGATTTTTTATTTCACAACACTAAACAGGACATTCTTGTATATTGCTAGCTCTGTGGGATTTTTCGCCAATTTGTAATTTAAGATATTTAATTTTTATTTGGTTTATGTAAACTAGTAAGTACTGGACGCAATGCGGGTCTTCTTAGTGTTGATGGGATTTGATAACAAAAAATCTTACCTATTTGCTGAGTTGAGCTACAGCAAATGACTATGGTCAATACAAATTCAAGTATCAATAAAAAAAAACACTACTCGTTTGCCAGATTCACTGAGTGAGTCACAGGCTAAAGTGTGTTTTTGCATTTTTTCTCGAGCAGAGATAAACTATAGCATTATTCTCGACTATACACTTGTTGGCAGATGCAAAAATACATGCGTTTGTTGCCATTCAAACCGGATCATTAAATATTTTTGTGTTTTGTTTTGATTTTTATGTACGTCAATATTCGTGTGAACATTAAATAATGTTTAGACTATTCAATGATATTGTAGCAGAGAGATGTAACGGAATCAGGGACCGCAAATAAGAGTTATGAGTGAAAATTTTAACTAAATAATATAAATCATTTTTAATTCCCATTTTTAACTTTTATTTAAAAAATTAAAAATTAATAATTAAATGTAATTTTTTATCTGAAAGTTACGAAATATCACTTATTTTTGATTTTTACAATAGAAATAAAAAATAAGAGTAACTTTTGATTTTTTTAATAAAAGTTATGAAATAAGAGTTATTCCGTAACTTTTATTTATCTAGCTAACATCTAGTCATCTATCTAATCTAACTAACTAACAAAAATCGGTCAATAAAATTCAAATTCAAATAAATGTAACTGACACTAGCACGGCCTTCAAAAAATGATATACTACGCAAAAATACAACTCTGTCATATAGATTAAAACTCACCTCAAAGCACTCCAACAATGCGAGAATGCATGAGGAAACAGAAGAACATGGTGGAAAAATTCTGTCTGTGCTTGTTGTTGGAATTATAGGCCTTTCAGTGATGTTGATACTTAGGTATCTTCGATCGATAATAATTCGCACATGTGAATTGTGGCCGTCGGTGGTGCAATGGTTAGTTTGCGCGCCCCCAGGATCGATCCCTGCTCTGACCACCTAAAATTTCTTTCGACGGCGGTCACCTCGCACAGTGACGGCGACACTATCGAGTATTTAGCCATGAAAAAGCTTCTCAAAATACCGTTCGGAACCGGTGCAAAACTGTAGGTCCCCATCAGTGAGTATAAAAGTAGAAAGCGCACAGCTCACTGGTTGTGAGAAGCTCTCCCCGATTCCTTCAAGGAATGTAATGGGAAAGCATTGTTTTTGTAGTTGAATTGCAGAATTAAGTTTGTATATATACGATTGATGATCAACCGATGGTATCAATTCAGGCACAGTAGTTAGGCATCTGATGATAAACTTGTCTCGGAGTTCGAAACTAGTCATGCCACTGAGTGTGTGTTGAACTGAGTTGTCTCTTATTTCCAACATAAACCAACTATTTTTCAATTAGAATAGTGTTCATGACTTGTAAGCTTGTAGTATGATTTCTTATACATTAACCAAAAAATAAGAAAATAAAAGTTAAATTTGAATATCTTTTGATCCAAGTTGTGTATTACCATAGTTTAAAAATATTCTTAATCTATGATTCAATACCTGTCATATGATACACCACATGTCCTTCAAGGACGAATATAAAATATCCTACTATTTGCTGAGGCCCACTTCCTTTAACTCGTACACGAATTTGTACATTTGTTTTGTTACTATTTTCGACACTCTCGTGGATTCTCAGAAGATCCTACCAAAGTTTCCTCAAAATCGGTAGAGTGGTTTACAGACAAAAATTAAGTTTTATATGTATAGACGCGAAATAACATGCGCGTGTATGAGTTAAAGGGAATGGCCTCAGCAGACACGTGGCGTATCATATGAAATTTATTGGATCATAGATCAAGAATATTTTTAAGTTTTGGTAATAATAATAATTTTGGATAAAGTTATGAATTAACTCTTATTTCGTAACTTTTAATTAATAAATCCAAAATAACTCTTATTTTATACTTTATATTTTAATTGCAAAAATCAAAAATAAGTGTTATTTCGTAACTTTTATTTAAAAAATCAAAAATTATTCTTATTTTATATTTTAATTGTAAAAAATCAAAAATAAGTGTTATTTTGTAACTTTTAAATGAAAATTTGGAAATAATTGTTATAGTGCAATTTTTATTCTAAAACTTATAACAGATACGGTCCCTGATCGGAATGGTTGTTTTCTAGCGATTTGTAAAATAACTTAACAATAAAAAAATAAAATAACCATATTACAATATTAACTTTTTGTAATATAGACTCCATGACTTTAAAAATAATTTTCATTCAAGAAAATGTGGAACACGGGACATTATTGCAAGGCCTTAGCCGTGGGCTGCTAGGATAGGTTTGGTTCAGTTATATTGTCCAAATCAAATTATCGAAAGCACATAATTTATGGGAGTAACCACCGCTTTCAAGGTACCGACCTTAAATAGCTTTATCGAAAAAAATGGCTGACTGTTAGGTAACTGACTGCTTTTACTGCTCCGTTAATTTTTCGGTTGTCAGAAGAGTTAGTAAGCTAGCTTCACACTTTGCATGGTTTCCACAAGAATGTTGGGATAGCAATTGTAATTAATGTATTTTAAGGATGAGGAAAAAAATACTAAAATGAGATGAATACAAAGCAGGAAAAGAATACGAGCCAGAGTACGTTTGATGTACGAAATGGGTAACCAATCCACAATAAACATCGTCCCGGAAATGAGTAGCGTTCGTCTACCTATTGCTGATGGTGAATATTTAGCAGCAATGTATAGGTAATCTTACTAATAGTTTTTGATTGAAAAACTGAATTTTGGTTCCAAAAGATGGGTTTTCAGATTGACTAACTGGTGAACATTTCAAATAGAAAATTGTATATGATAAAAAAATAACATTTATTTAGTTTAAAAAATATATAATATTTTTTCGTATATATTTAATCTACTTTTATTTAATTCGGTTATATATTTTATTTTGATTTAATTCGGAAATGTTTTAATTTTGGATATTTAAATTGTGTGTTTTTATGTTTCTTTGATCAATAGGCGTGGTTCATTACAACCTATCGATTATAGTTTGCTTAGTAGTAGCGAAAGCTCCAATCTAGAGATAATTTGAAAACGCCAAACTAGAGGTAATGTGGCAACTTTGTGCCTGTTTGGGACAGTAATGTGAGTTGTTATTTCAAGTACCGCTTAATAAGTTCTAGCTGTTCATACAAAATAAGTGGTAAGCTAAGCAACCGGTGAAACCAAAATGCACTTAATTTCAATCAAGTGCAGGGTTATTATTACTCAAAAAAAATGTCAATAAAATAGACCTTTATACCAAAAAAAAAGAAACAGAAATGCTTAATGTTGGTTGTTGGTTGATTGAAAAGGCTGGAAGACAGCACGCTGTCTTGCACACTTAGGCTAAAGAAGCCCATTCATTGAGATACCTGCAGTTTCCTCCATAGCAACTATTGACTAGTCGTCTAGCCAGTTTGCCCGTTCAATAAATTTGTCGAGACCTACAGGAATAACCTGTAGGGCTACGGTGCTAACTACATGTGTTCCGAATATATTACTTCTCAGTCTTGCCAGAGCAGGGCAATCCAAGAGAAGGTGTTTCTTCGTTTCCTCGTCCTCTTCCATGCAGCATCTACAGAGAGTAGAGTTTCTATGTCTTAATCTAAGTGTTCCTATCATTGTGGATAACCTGCCTCTCGGCAAGTTAAGTAGTTGCCTAGTTCTCTTCCTGTCCACCTGTGGCCAGAGGACCCTGGCTTGTTTGCAAGTTGAAGTACGTCTCCACTTGTCCTTGAACATATTATTGGCCCACTGCCTGATCTGCAAAGGGCAGGTAGAGATTGGCATACTAACAGCTTCTTTTGCCGGAAGAACCTATGCCGTTGTGCCCTGTCTAGCTAACGCATCCACTTCGCAATTGCCTGGAATGTCGCTGTGTCCCGGTACCCAGATGAGCCTGATGTCAAAATACTCTGCCATCACCCTAAGTGATGAGTGACATTATTTTGCCGTCAGGGACGTAGCAAATATGGCTTCCAAGGATTTTATGGCAGCCTGGCTGTCTTTGTAGATACATATCCTCCGGAGGGTTCTGACACTATTTTTCAGTAGTTCAGCAACCTCCAGAATGGCGGTAATTTCCGCATGAAATACACTACAATAATCAGGCACCTTGAAGGAGATATTTTCATTTAGGACCGGTTAATAGACCCCATACCCTACTTTCTCGTCCAACTTTGATCAATCTGTGAAAAACCTAATACTAATGGTATGTCCTTCCAGTGACTTTTCCCAGGTATTCCTGTTCGGAATAGAAGTCCTTAGATTTGTCGCTGGTAGAAGGAAAGGGATACAGTAGTCCGTTTTTACGGCAACAGAGTTGATCCGGTGTAGTAATTCAGAGTGTCCGGAATGCCCCGATATCAAAACGCCACAATCTCTGATTCTCACCAGGCATGTGACGGCTGCCGATTCGGCCATGATATCGGGAGTACAGATTGTTCATGTTAGCACTCAGTGCAGTACCTGACGTGGTGCCCATTGCCGCACTACCGCTAATCAGTGCTTATCTTTGAATTTTCATCAAAGAATTCAGAATATATTTCTTTTGGAGGGACCTCCACCAAACTATGATGCCATAGAGAAGTATTGGTCTGACTATTTCCGTATAAATCCACATGGTGATCTTTGGAGACAGTCCCCAGCGCTTTCCTATCGCCCCTTTACCGCAGTAAAGAGCAACAGACGCCTTTTTCACCCTCTCCTCCACATTCGGTTTCCAAGACAGTTTTCTCTCGAAAATTATTCCCAGATACTTGACCTTTTCCGTCAACTGTAATTGTACTCCATTAACTGACGGCAGTTCAAACGCGGATAGTTTATATTTCCGAGAGAACAAGTGGGTTTTAAGTGGGTTAAGTGATAGTCCGGTGTTAGCGGTCCAGTTCGGAATCAGACTAAGTAGGCTGGTTATACGAATGCTAAGTAAATTGAGGTTTCTTTCCGTACAGATGATAGCAATATCATCGGCATAGGCAAAGAGCTGGCATTCGGCCCTGTCCAATTCAATAAACAGTTCATTGACAGAAGTTAACCATAATAGTGGAGACAGAACTCCCCCCTGCCGTGTCCCCCTGCTAACGTTCCTAGCAATTGTAACACCACCCCATTCTGCTTTGACGGATCTATCCACCAGAAGCTTCCCAATTAGGCGTGTCACTAAGCTGTCGACTCTTAGATTCTGTAACGACCTAAGAATCGCCGAAGGTTGAATGTTATTGAAGGCTACCTTGATGTCCAGGAAGATCCCTAGAGCGAAGACCTTATTCTCAAGAGTGTTTTCTGTGCTTTGTGTTATCAGGCTTAAAAATCGACAATACAATACTATGAAATTAATTCAGATAGCAAAGTATTTGTTAATATATTTCTATCAGTTAAATACTTATATCGAGAAAGCGAACAGTTAAATTTAAGGAATTATGTTGCGTTAAAACGTCCGCTAAAATCAAACTAATCTACCACTTAAAATCAGCTTTTATCTAACGGGTTGTCAACCTGAAAGTGGTACTATGTCTGTAAAATTGGGGAACATGGTCAGCAGTGGTTTACAAAACTCTTAAGCATGTTTTCATATGGCATATTGGAGTTCATTCGATATGTCTCATATCCCATTATCATTGGTTTTGTAGAGTAAAACCATTTTAGGTGGTGACGTGCATTCCAAGCAAACTCACAAATAATACATAAAGACATACCGATTATCAATGTATTATTTGAAATAGCCACTTTGACACTTGATGGTAGCTGTTTGTCAGATCCATCCTTCAGGCCAATTTAAAAACAAGTCACACGCATAAATTATAACGGCGAATGATTTTTCACGCAGAACAATAACTTATATTGCAACGTTGGCTGTGTGGCACGTAGCGTCTTCCTTTTGATTCCGTTCGTTATCCTCTACAATTTTTGCTTGCGCCTTTCACTCATTATAGATGCATCGGCTTCTCCGCGACGATGTGTGGATTTCCGTGCCCTAAGTGCGAAAATTTTGGTAGTTAATGAAGCTCCCAAGGGAAAAATAAGCTTCATCGGAAAGCTTAAAGCATTTCCGGCAAAAATGCTCATCTCCAGTCAAACGATCTTCAGCACATTGAGCGAAACGAAAACCCAACGGATGGTCAGGACGCTTTAGTTCTTGGACAATTGGATTTTTTTAAGCCTTGATACCGAGCCTTGATACCGAGGTGCGAGAAATGTTCGGTTGCTGCGAACGGTGGGGAGAAGATGTTGATGGCTGTTCGCGGACACTTTTAGCTACTACGTGAATATTTTCCACTGAATGAATAGGACGAGTACGTATATGAGTTCTTCTGTCGCATTAAAGTCCGGATTGATGAACTCCCTTCACACATTGGTCCACAAACGAATTTATTTCGTAGACTTCTTACAGTTTGAGGTGCAGACTCAGAACATAAGAAGAATGTAAATTTCACACCATTAACTTTTTGATGTGTTAACATCTAAAGCCGCGGGTAGGGACTAAATCCACAAAGTGAATACATCCAAACATATTTTGTCCGATTGCGATCACACAGATTGTCAAACTGCGATCACACAGATTGTCCGACTGCGATCACAAATTGTTTGGTGTTAAACTCCTCCGAATCGGCTTGACTGATTTGTATGAAATTTTGTGTGCATATCTGGTTGGTCTCACAATCGGCCAACATCTAGTTTTCATACCTCTAAATGATAAGGGTGACCCACCTTTATATAGAACACAGATTTGTCCGACTACGACTGCGATAAAAACACTGCGATGTCAAACTGCGATAAAAACACACACTGATGTAGCGGTAGCGAATAGTTGTCAAAGAGAATAATGAACCACGTCGTATATAAAAATGAGATAGCAAGAGAGCAACGAAAATTGTGCGAACTTGTGTAGCGTATGTACAAACATAACAATGTATGTATGTTCATATGTCCGTTGCTTTGCATTCCCTGTTTTTTGTGGGAATAAAACAAAAAGTATTAAGCAAGACAATAATGGCACATGTACTTGCACTGGTCTTTAAATAATTTTAAGTATTAATATTATTTAAATGTAACGTCATCATATGATTGAACGCTGTTATTTATTTTTCAATATAACTTTAACTAATGTGTTCATAGAAATCGAAAAGGTACCGTGTAACAAAAAGGTGTTAACACATCGCCCGTGAGTTCGAACAGTCATTGAATTTTTTTTAAATGTCATATTGGCCCTCATTTTACACGGTGTACCCTGTATAAGTAATATTTGCGTCTTTAATTCTTGTAAATATAAATGAGGTTCTGTTTAATTTCATCACGCTTTATGGAAAATTTAAGTGCAATTGTTTGTTTTATCTTATTATTTATGATCTGGGTATTGGTACATTAATGAATATTTAGACTTTTGATTTCTTTTAGGTTTAGGGATTCTTTGAAAATTCTTCAGAATTTTCTTGGTACTTTTTGTGACACCCTTTAATATATTGTACTACAGTTTTGGGTACTTTATTAAATATAGGTTTTTTATTAAATATCAAACGTTATTCTACGTATCGTCTGCGTATACATTTGTGCCCTCCTTAGCGGTGCTACTGACATGAGTGTTTCGAGAATTATAAAATTGTTGTTGTTCTTCCATGGGCTAGTTGCGGATTTGGGAACAGAAAGTTTAAGTCGTGATGGAGTATTCCACTGTAACATTTGAGGAAAGTGCTTAAAGTGTACTTGTTTTTCTACTAACCTCTTTATCTTTTCTAAAGTGAAAAATTGAGTAACTGAAACTTTAATGCCTACTACTTTCCTTTTTAGACAGATAAATGTACATCATATAAAATTAATGACCTTGTTTTGTATAAAATAGAAATATGTCTTTGGACCGTTTATCCACCCAACTGGAAAAAAGAACACACGTATGTACATCCCCAAAAGAGGCAATTACTACAATTCTGTCCCTTGTTTGGGTTAATACATACCCTCACTGGAATATTATTTAAGGAAGATATATTGCCAGCTATTTGCAGTAAAGTACCAACAATTTAGCGCAGACTTGTTCACTATATATTTCCAGTAACTACATACTAACGTTTTCTGTTTAGTAGCTATAAACTGTAGTGTATATTTGTATATACCTATGCGTATGAGTTAGTAAGATTGTACTGATGTCTGTGTATTTGTATAAAATACTAATTTATTAAAAATCACAATGTTGCTGTTCGTTGTTGGCAAAAGATATTCACAGAGCAGAGCCCCTTGTTGTATGTTATATGAGATTTTGGCAGAGACTGCGTTACTATGTTGTTCATTTTCCAAAATAAATTATTTTCACTTTATTTTTAACAATTTAGGTGAATACAGAAGACACTTCAGTTAATGTACATGGGCCTCTTCATATATTCTAACACATTTGTTCACTCAGTCGCACATACATAGACATGCAATCATCTATCAACCCTCACACAACTCCTTTCCCCAATAGCTTTAAAGGACTTTTGAAGCCTTTGTGTTAGCTTTGAGAATTCTTTGAGCTCATACCGAATATGGTTCTCTGAATTGTATTTATTTTTTTTCAAAAACAATATGGGAAGACATAGAACTAGAACTGGAGTTCCATCACTGCCACCAAGGAGAATTATATTTTCCTGTCTGCCGACTTTGTATTAAAATGAATGAATCCATTCTTTTCATTTTCCAAAGTGTACAAGTTTGCATTTGTTTTCTCTTACGATGCTTATTAACACGAAGGAAGGTGGGCGTTGTGAAATGTGTACCTGTTTGAGTTCTGTACTTTTCTCACACATTTATTTAACATAAAATGTAATATATTCGTTTGGAAAAATATTTATCAATTTTGTAGAAGACTTTTAGAGAATCAGTTTGAGTGGCACTGTACCTAGAAATCTGCTGTTACTGGAATACATTTTTTAAGGCTCTCGAGACTTGGTGGAAATTTGCAATGGAGAATGCTACAACCTTGTAACTTAAGTATAGCCTTAAATCAATAAGAAACAATGTCATCAAATAGAATATTTTCGAAGGACGTGTTTTAAAATTATTTCAAAGTTTCAGTTGTTTAAATCATTTATCTGATTGTATTCTGTCAAACTTTTTGCCTGGAGACAAAATGAAATGCTTTACTGTTACAATCGTCACACTACGTAAAATTATAATTAATTTTTAAAAGAAACGTGATCTGATTTCTTAGATTTGTAATTATATTTTCTTATTTCGTTCATTCGTCTTGTAACTTTAGGATAAACTAAGAAAACTTTACACATTTTTCCGTTTCTTATGTTTCTGGTTTTTAATAATCAAAATTTTTAATGTTTTGAGGAAAAAATTGTATGGAAATTAAAGAATGCAGTTCCCGCTTTCACGGCAATTTTGACCGGGAATCCCGGGAAATTATAATAGAATATTTTAGCAATAAAGTGTTTTCCAGCAAGCTCTTCTTGCACTTGGGTATTCTATATGTTTTAAATCTTTGTACTTTCGTAAAATATTAGAATCAGTTCACTGAAATAAAAATGATTATTCGTAGGGATGCGACATTATCGTTAGATGGTTTACATTGCTAGTGTGCAAAGTTTCATACTGCCCGAGATGGTATCGTTGCTGCAATAAAACATGTTCTAGAAGATTTTTGTAATATCTATCATTGCGTTGTTCCAGCAACTGAATTGTTGTTGCTCCAACGAATACGTCAATTGTAGATTTTAGAGAAAACAAGTTTAATAATGTAATTATTAAGTTTTGAGGTTAATTTTTTGAGGGTTGGCCATCTTTTAATTTTTTAAAAATTGTATTTGTTTATTACACTTCTTAGTCAAACATTTAATATTAACAAAATGAATTTGTTACTGCAAGGTATGAATCATTAAAGTCATGATAGCAACTCTGTTTCTACACCAATTTTTACTACCGTTTTAGCAACAATGTTCAAACACATAACCGTCAAATTGGCCGAAACTACATACATATATTCAGCGCCATTTATCGAAAATAATATAATACAGTTTAATTTTTTCACGAAATAGCAAAGAGGAAAATAATATAAAATGTGCAAACAGAGTGCCTGCTGTTAATATTTGTACATCATTCACATACGGATGATTAAATTCCCTAAATTTCAATTCAATTCAAAATATTTATTACTCCAAATGTACAATTTGATCTTACAGAGATATGTTACATAATTGTGAGTTTTATCATTTGATATTTCAGCAACTGGAACTTAGTATATATTTACATTTGATAGCATTTGTATCATTTGTTTTTATTTATAATTCGTATTATAGTTTAAGGCAAAAAGTATGAAAACCTTATTTAATATTATTAACGTTAGGATTCAAACATAGGATAAAAATCATTATTTTTATACCCTCCACTGTAAGTGATAGAGGGTATATATCAGTTTGTCATTCTGATTGTAACATATAGAAATAAGGCTTTGCGACCCCATAAAGTAAATATATTCTTGATCCTTATAACAACTGGAGTCGATATAGCCATGTCCGTCTGTCCGTCTGTTGAAAACATTATCACGACTTCAATCGGCGATAACGCAGTTTGGTTTTTGGCCAGAATGTTCCACGTATTCCTGAGCTGTTTGGTATTGAAAATCAGCGAAATTGGTCCATTGGAAAAAAATTTTATGATTGGAAATGTAAAAAAACTCATAAAATTTTCACATTAATTTTTGTAGTTTTATACTAAACTACTCCTTTTGCCGTGTGGTGAATTTCCATGTTGAAAATCTTTGTTGTTCTTTATTATAGGTAAGTACTTTAGAATGTTTAGATGTATTTCATGTGTTCTTACATTTTTATGAATTTTGTTACACTTCACCCAAGGTCGCTGTGGCCTGATGGGTAAAGGGTTGCGCTCTGAAGTCTGAGGGTTGTTGGTTCAACTCTCGTCCCAGCTTGTTTTTTTTTTTTAACAGTTCTTCAAAAGATGCTTTTTTATTTTTAAAAAATGCTTTTTGCAGCTTTTTTTTTTTTTAACAGTTCTTCGAAAAATGCTTTCTTATTTTTAAAAAATGCTTTTTTACTTTACTTACACTCCTTTTGCCGTGTGGTGAATTTCCATGTTGAAAATCTTTGTTATTCTTTATAATAGGTAAGTACTTTAGAATGTTTAGATGTATTTCATGTGTTCATACATTTATATGAATTTTGTCACACTTCATCTAAGGTCGCTTTGGCTTGATGGGTAAAGGGTTGCGCTCTGAAGTCTGAGGGTTGTTGGTTCAACTCTCGTCCCAGCTTGTATTTTTTTTTTTTTCAAAAGATGCTTTTCAAAAGATGCTTTTTTATTTTTAAAAAATGTTTTTTGCAGCTTGTTTTTTTTTTAACAGTTCCTGAAAAAATGCTTTTTTATTTTTAAAAAATGGTTTGCAGCTTGTATTTTTTTTTTTAACAGTTCTTCAAAAAATGCTTCTTTATTTTTAAAAAATGCTTTTTTATTTTACTTTTGAACAAGTAACTTATTTTTATTGTTTTTAAAAAAGTAAATTTTCTTAAAAAAAAGTACATTTCTTAAGTACATTTCAAAGTACATTAAGTACATTTCTTAAGTACATTTCTTGAGTACATTTCTTAAGTACATTTCTTAAGTACATTTCTTTCTTAAGTACATTTCTTAAGTACATTTATTTTTAAGTACATTTCTTAAGTACATTTCTTCTTAAGTACATTTCTTCTTAAGTACATAAGTACATTAAGAACATTTCAAAGTACATTTCAAAGTACATTTTATTAAGTACATTTTCAATGTGAGCAATGCATTTGTGAGCATTGTGAGCATTTGTGAGCATCCTGCATTTGTGAGCATTTGTGAACAACTAATTGCATTTGTGAACAAGTAACTTATTTTTTTTTTTTTTTAAAAAGTAAATTTTCTTAAAAAAGGTCCTTTTTAAAATTTAATATTTTGCTGGTTAACACTAAGGTGGAGGGTATCAAAGATTCGGCACAGCCGAATTTAACACTTTTACTTGTTTAAAATAATTTTCTATTTATCTATATATTGGTTTGGTAAATTTCTGAGATGTACTCATAATAATTCGTTACACTCTCTTCGAATTTCATAAACACTAACCCTAAACAGGTTCTTACATCAATGGAAAATTTCTGAGATGTACTCATAATAATTCGTTACACTCTCTTCGAATTTCATAAACACTAACCCTAAACAGATTCTTACATCAATGGAAATATTAATCGCAACAATGGAACATATGCATCATAGTAATAAAACATATTCGTAGCAGTTACGAAAGTTTTCAGGGTGATGAAATCATTTTCGTTGCGAGAATATATTTTCGCATACATCTAAGCAATACTTTTTGATTTATATCCAAATTTTACAAAAAATACAAAATTGTATTTTGCAAACTCAGAAATAGTTTAAAAAAATTTCCAAATCTGCCGTAGAAAGCTAGGGCGCTGATGAAAAGAGTTACAAACTTCGGAATGATCGTCCGCCAACAAGAGATCAAATCCTACCTCCGCCTATACGTATGTACATTTTTTCTAATTGCAGAAAACCCCTGATTTGTAAAGTTCAAAGAAAATCGAAAAATATTCTTCTAGAAAGCAATTTTAGGTCGAATCATATATAAAAAAAACAATTTCCAAATGTTTTCGAACCTCTTCTAGACTCAAGTAAAACTTTAAAATATTTACAAATGTCCACTCTTTAGTTACCTTCGTTAGTATTATTAATTTTTGTAATATTCAATGAAATATATTGTGGATATATATTTTTATTCTAAACTTTAATATCTCCTGTCGTTGAAGGGCAAATAAATCATTTTATATCTTGAAAGATAACTTATTTCTTACTTGATCTTGGCAAATGCTAACAAAATTTTGTAATGTTTGGCAAGAAATTTTAGATTTTAAATTAGTTATTTTAAGGTTTGCAATGATATACATTCCGGTTCACATTTTTAAAGGCACTAAAAATTCCATATTCTGCAGCCTGTATCTTTTGCAATTTGCAGCCGATTGCAAAATGTTAAAATGGAAATGGAAGCTAGACATCCTAAGATACAAAAATAAATAATATTTATATTTAAAATTATTTAAAGACCAGTGCAAGCACATGTGTCATTTTTTCTTGCTTAAAACTTTTTGTTTTATTCCCAGAAACAACAAACATACATACAACAACATACATACATACATTGTTATGTTCGCACATACGCTATTCAAGTTCACAAAATTCTCCTTGCTCTCTTGTTATCTCATTTTTGTATACGTATAATACTTCATTATTCTATTTTCTCTGAGAGTGCTCCGCACCCACATTTTATTTGACTTACCTTTGACAATAATAAAAAATCAACCCGTAAAAAAAACAGTTTTTGACTATAAATTCTTTATATAACCGCGCCCCTTTGTCCAATCCCGCCCATATTTGCACCAGATCTTAGAATATGTAAACCTAACCAACATACACGATTTTGTTCAAATACCGTTAACAGGACCAGAAATAATGGATTTTTAATTTGTGATTTGTATGGGAGGTACCACGGCCATTAGTTCAATCCCGCCCATATTTCGACAGTTCATTTTTGTCGTCGCCATTAGTTTGCTTGCGAAGTTTCAGATCGATTGGATTACGGGAGAAGGATTAAAAATCAAGTCAAAGCTTTTTCGGCATACATACATACAGGCAGGTGAAGTTAATATAAAGAATTTAAAAAGCCGTTCAATCAAATGATGACATTTCATTTGAAAACAACCAAACACACAACATCACACATACTTTGTCCGAAGTAGCTGACGTATACGTGTGTCACATAGCCACATGTGTGCCATATCAACGGCAACGAAACAGCCAAACACCCAACATCACACATAGTTTGTACGAAGCAGCTGAAGTATTAGTGTGTCACCATAACGTCGACGTGCAAATGCAATTTTGCGTGGCTATGTTATATATCTCTCCGTTCAACAACAGCAACATACACATGTACATACATACATTATTATGTTAATACATACGCCACACCACTCTTTCATTGCTCTCTTGCTCGCTCAATTTTGTTTAACACGTCATTATTCTCTTTCGCAGTCGCAGAAAATCTAGTTTTAGCAGCAGCATAAAATCTGGTTTTAGCAGCAGCATAAAATCTGGTTTTAGCAGCAGCAGAAAACCTTTCTGTGTATTGTTTGCATGTGTTGACTTTTATAGATTTAGTCCCTATACGCCGCTATAGATGTTAACACATCAAAAAAACATTACAATAGTGGTTTCTTAACTAAATATCTTTCGAATTGAAGCCGCTATTCCTTACGAGGAGCATTAATTGGCGGCTTTTTTTTATAATTTCACGTATTTAAGATACTCACAGCTCTTAATTACTGTGCATACTGATGACTTGCTCGCTTCCACTCTTAATTTTGACAAGGATATGGCAGAATTAGAAGCAATTGTGATGATTTTTTTTTCTCATACGTAGATGAAGACAATGAAACCCTTCCTTTAAAATTTTTTCCATACCCCTCGGGGTCCTTGATGTAATTGTCGAAAACAGTTGGACTCCGTCCAATTTTTTTTATCAATTGCCCGGTTAGTAATATCCTTCAGAATGGTAAGCATCGACTTTAGTTTTTTCCGATAGATTTAAAATTTTTTGTTTTGCCTTTTTGATTCGTAAAATAATTAAGATGTGATAAACTAACGCTCGCTACAAAAAATCATCGCTTACTTTAAAAATAATAAAAATTATGTGCCTTTATTCAAGTGAACCAAAAAAAAATAGCACATTTTTGGACTTGTTTTTAAAAATTGCTCAAAAAAGTTCTTTAGTTAAGAAACCACTATTGTCATATTTTTTTTTTATGTTTTCCATTACCGTTTTAAAATTCTGCAATCGGTTACAAATTGCAAAAGATACATGCTGCTGAATGCTGAATTTTTAGTGCCTTTAAATAAGTGAACCGGAGTGTAATGACCACGATGTTAGAACAGTATAAGAATCGGGTATAACAATCGAACTGACAGATGTCCCAAAAGGTTATAAGACTGAAATTACTGTAGGAATAAATACCTTGATATCTATTATAACTGTCATTAGAAAATGCATGGATTTGATTGCGGATTTCTAACTGACAAACAAATATGGCATAAAAGCGTATTTCCTTAACATTTGCTTAAATTGTGAGGCAGCCCTATCAGTACTATCAGCGCCTAGATTAGGCCAATTACCGCTGTCATGCTTATAACATTAAGATTGTTTTAGGTGATTTTCATTCAAAAGTTTTTATGGAAAATGACTTTGAACCAATTATCGGCAAATTTAGTATTTACACCACCACTTTTGATAACGGAATTAGGCTGATAGGGTTTCGCAGCGGAAAACACATATAGAAGTGTAAAACACATTTAAAGTTTTTCACTAAAACGACATGAAGTCAGAAGTTCTTGTAATTCCACCTGGTGTAGTCAAATAGTCTCTCTTTAAAGAATTACTCTATTGTCCAAACTAAGTGGAATTTTGTTGTAACTCGCCCCGGACGATAGTCTACGTTTGCGTATAGGGCAAGTAGTTCCAAATGCACGACCTTCATTGTAATTCATGGGCTCAAAGACTTCTGGATTCGGTAGAACAAGTCATAAGAACGGTATAAACCTTTTCACACACATATTCACATAGATTTAACAATACGATAAGATGACCTTTATGGAACCCCTCGTAATTTGCTGCTCGATCGTATCAGCCTTTTCCCTAATTGATCATAATTTTTAAACTTATGGGTCCACCTACGCCCAGCGAAATAATTATAAAGGCAATATATTTTTTTTTGTAATCTCAATGCACTGCATTTTTGGTGTAGAATTTCAATGCATATATGAGTCATTAAGTATATTATGTCAGAAAATGTAATCGTTCGATCTCTTTTACAAGTTAAATGAAAAGTGGCGTTTTTTCTTTTCTGGCGCGAAATATATATAAAGGCAACATTAAGAAGAAACCGTTTTCGAACAGTAGTAAATACGAATTCAAACAGAAGTGAGTTTTCTTTGTTTCCTATTTTGTAGTTTAAAACTGAGCGTAGGTCAAATATGGTAAACAGAACGAGAAAACTACAATTAGAAGGGTGCGTTCCATAAATACAACTTTCAGAACTTCGGAATCAGGGTGTCTAAGTAGGAAAGCAATGTCTGAGTAGCGGCAAACAATCACTCTGCACATAAATGTATTCGGTTAGTGACTAGTGTGAATACACACCGCAGCGGATTAACGGGCTAGACGCTGCTGAAGATGAGGCTTCACAAACATCGAAACGATAGTCCAGCGAACGTGAGTTCGAAACCCACCCGCGGCCTTTAAATTTTTTTCACTAACCGGAGGAAACATGATCTCTAAGCCTAAGGGAAATTGCAACTTAAAAAAAAATTTAATTTATATAGATTGCCTGGCGGAAAGCAGCTAAGTAAAGAAGAAAAGGGGAAAAATGAAGATTATCATGATGAAGGGCTGTCCAATCGGGAAATTTCGAGGCGATTGAAAAGATCTAGCTGTGTCATTGAAAATTTTATAAAGTAGGGTGGTCAATATGGAAACACAAAATGACCAGGAAGGACACCACTGATAAGTAACAACATAAGTAACAAAAGAGAGATCAAAAAGGCTGATGTTAAAGGAAACTTCAGCGATATGGAAATTATTGCTGAAATGAGCTTGGGAGCAGAGTAGTGTCGTGTTCAACAAATAACGAAATGCGAATTGAAACTGTCAGATAGGAAAAAGTATAAAGTAAAACTTGGCCTCAAGCCGAGACACGAATTAACCAGATTTAAATTCACTGAAATTGTACAGAGTTTTTTGTGAGAAGTGATATTTTCCGTTCTAGGGATTTTTCCTAAATTATGCGTAAGCGGCGAAATTTTGGCGGTAGCTCCCTTATAGTTTGGACATGTATGAGTTATAGAGGAACCACTCCCCAATTTTTCGTTTCCACAAAAATGGACTCGGAGTATTATATTCGACTGTTGGATGTCGTCTTAATTAACTCTGGAGAGGAAATTTGTGTCCCAGAATTTATCATCCAACAGGACAACGCAGCAGTACACCGGTCTAAGAAAACTCCAAAGTTTCTGGAGTGGAGAAATAATACCAACTCTCGACCGGCCTACATTTCGTCGTGATCTTAATCCGATCGAGAACCTCCTGCATATTTTGCCTACTCAAATTTGCCACCCTGGACGCGATTTTAAGAGTGTCAAGGAGCAAAGAGTAGCAATTCAAGAAAAGTGGACGACAACAGTTCCTGAGCAGATTCAATCGTTGATATTCGGAATGCTGAGACACTTAGTAGAAGTTATCAGCTACAATGCAGATAATAAGTCTTACGAAACTTTTCAAAATATTTGAAACGACCTTTTACCTGTATAAATATTTCGCACTACTAATTAATTTATTTTTGTTGATTCGTCTTGAGGAAGTCATAGTCAAAGTATTTTTTCCCAAAAGAATTAATACAATATAACATATAAAACAATTTTTATTTATATTTAATTGTAATTTACGACCAAACTCTAACTTTCCAGAAATCACCAACTACTTTCCGAAAATATTTCTAGTCGTTACTCTTTTGCACTATGGGGCCAATAATGACCAGATTTTGAGGCAAAAAGTCAATTTTTGATGTGAACTATTTTCAAAAAATATTAATAGCAATTTGTAGTACGATGGCAACTCATAATTTAAAGCCAAGCTGTCAAAGTTGAAATTCCTTGCTGTGTTTCATTTTCTGACATACGAGCCAAAACGAGAAAGAAAAACATATGCTTGTTAAATAAAAGGTTTTAAGTTTATACAAATTCTGTAAAATGGAAGATACTCGTGCAGGTATGAAAATTAGAATATTATTAAGAAATTTTATAAAAATGTTTTTGTAGTATTTAATTGTGTGTGTCTTCTATGTGATTTTAGTATTCTATGTGATTTTAGTATTCGTTCCTGTGTTTCTTGGAGCAGTACTTTGGTTATAGGCGCGAATTGGTGGAAAATATGTGTGGAAAGGCAATGATGTGTACTTTCAAGTGTTCATAAAATCAGCTACAGCAATTTTCCATAAATAAAACTATTTTCGATTTAAGATTGTATAAAAATTAAAAATGCGGATATTGTTAAATTTTGGTTGGAAAATAACCGAAATACGAGTGATGTTACAAGCAGGATTTCTACGAAATTTTTCATGAATTCTCTTGTAATCCCCATAGTTATATGTACCAATTTTCAGAGCTGTACCTGCTTGCTATGATTTTTTGCCTCAAAATCTGATCATTGGCCCCATAGTATATTGGTGTGATTCTTAGTGAATTATGATAATCCTATATCTCCGGAAATCATCCAAACCATTCTGATGATATATGTAGCATATATTATATTAATGTAGTCATCAGGTAGTTACCTTTGATATGTGTTTGTCCCATTCACCACTGACGCTTGTCCTTAAGGACTATGCAGGCGGTTTTTTTTTTCAAAAATTAATTTTTTTTTTTATTTTTATTTTAAATTATTTTTTTTCTACACACTGTGCACATTTTAACAAATAATAATAAAACTCATTTTAAGAAACGCACCTGTCTGAGTTATTGTTACATTTTGTTTCTTCTAACTTGCTTCCATATACCTCATAGTCCACCCATCTCTGCAACCTGTTTCCCCATTTTAGCCACACTAAACCAAACGAAAACATTTCATTAGGATATTATTGTTATTTGCAAAAATGATAAAAATCTAACAATAAATTAAAATGTATTTGTTTGTCCTTGATTGTTGAGTTATGAACGAGGGTATTTATTCACATCTTAGTAAAATCGTTTAAATAAGGATGATATCTATATTGAATGCTGGTGCTCCTGAGCTAAGTGAGCAATTTAGGAAGGAAGGTTATGTGTGTTGTATAAGAGCCTTTTTGTAAATTAATGTTGTAAGTCTTTATAATTTATATTTTATTTATCTCTTAGGTATTATCCTGCAATATGCTACATTTTGATTTTTTGTCTACACAAACAGTTTGTTCTTGAGGAAACTCATATTTCCTTTTTCCTCGAATATAATACTTGTTTATAAGCAGTTTGGCAAAAGGTTAACGTTGGAATTCTCATTAGGAAAAGCAGAAACAAATGTAACTGCACAACGTTCATGGATGGAATCATTGTGGACGTCTTAAAGAAGACTTAAAGCTAAAAAGCTTTGAGGCTAAATTGCTAACGTATTGTATCGGAAAATTTGTTTCAAAAGGTATTAAAAAATGAAAAATCTCTACTAAAGCGCTTAAAACTAATTTTTTATACTTTTTGGATTCACAAGGTAATTGCTATATGTATCTGTCATCGGATTCTTTTAAATTTTATATTTGTAGCCAAGGGTAATGTCACTAGTTCATTAATGAAATATTCGGTCAAAAAATCTAAAATATTTTATATACAAGCGATTGTCAATTTCCATTTATTGTAAAGACATTGAGACAATGTAAGTACACATAATTTTCAGGTCAAACGAACTAAAATATCTGTCCTCTTAATTTAAGCAATAAGATGTGAAATGTAATACTTCCGTTTACTTTAATCCCCATACTTTATAACTCTAATGAGATTTGGGTGAATAGCACAACAACCCTAAGAAATATTATTTGTATAAATCCCTACGTCAACATGAATTTCCTTACTCCCATGTCCCGGAAAATTAAGCTATTCCATTTTGCTGTGCACAAGTATTTACATATAAAAGCATTAAAACGTTCTTATATCAGCGGAAAAGTATCAAAATCGGTTGAATAGAAAAGGAAACAGTTAAATCGCCCAGAATCCCCAAATATAATAAAGAAGTATAAATTTGCAAAGCACATACATACATATAGAACATAATGCAAAAATACGAGTACAACGTCATACACAAAATGTCATATTTCAGTATGACGGCTATAAAATCCACAAGAAAATTGTGACATTCATGTGACACATCGTTGCCAACGGATGGTGAACATATTTTGTTGCTTGCGCTCTCCCGACAAAGAAAAGAGTGTTGCACGAAAACGGAAGGGAGCTAAGCACAAAAAAATGTCCACAAAAATACAGTTTTCCCCTAAAGAAGTAAGCAAATATACTTTTTTTTATTACTTTGCTATGTGCCAAAAACTAGCTAGCAAAGTGTCTAGATTTAGGGATATACATGCAAATATCCTTTTTTCTTGTTAACATTATATTTCCTCTAAAATGAGTTTATATAAAATCCCATAGCATAATGTGGTCAGCGTTCATATTAAATCCTTTCCTTTAGGACATCGTTGTCCATTTTTTTGGGCTCTGTTGATATTTGTCAAACAGGATGGAAAAAATGTTTAACGTTCATAATTTTGGGTGGGTCTGTGTTCAAGGAATTGGGTTAGACGGGAGCGGAAAGTAAATCAGTATACTGTTAGCGTAGATTTATTATACTTTACATAATTTAATATTAGTACTTAATTTTGTGATAAATTAAATTTTGTTTGAAGTTCTTTGTGGTTGAGGGGCAGGTATTGGTGTAAAAGGGATGCTAGCGCCTTACAATTTTATGGACACGTTTTGTTATCAATATATTCTACTAATGTAAAAATATTAAATCTTAGGCATAACCATTTCTTTCCATCGAAGACATGTTTACTTTCGCCGCATTTGAAATAGAAACTTGTATAATAATAACTATTATATGAAGAAGTCAATGACTTTATAAGTACATTTTCTATTTCAAAAGCAAATTTAAAATTTTATTTAATTTATAGCTGACAACCTCAAATATATCACTTATTACAACTGCTCTTTTGTAGCATAGCATATCTATCAATATATTGGAAAAACAAAAATAAATTCAAAGAGATACGATTTGTATACCTAACCACTGTGCAATAGCCATAAGTGTACCCTCCTAGTGTGTATGGCCTTTCTTTTTGAGCTACAAATGTAGTAAATTTACTAGATTTATTTCGGGGTGTCTCAGATATCAGTCTACACAGGGTGTTATACAAAGTAGTTCATCACTCGAGTATCATCGTCATCTTAATGCATCAGTATAAAAAGACTTTGTTCATGTGCTTTCTTTTTTTTCTTATACTTATTGATCCTCTATTGGGCCGAACTTTCAAATCGGTCTTTACATTTGTCTACGTTAGTAAGTAATGTCACATTCATATCATATTTGAATCCCGACACCGAATCTGGCTAAATTTAGTTACAATCTTAAAAATAAATGGAGAAATCCTTAAATTTGTATCTGAAGTCATAACAAGTATATCAAGGAACTTATATTTTTTTTATTGGAACGACTATTACGCTACAACCCAGTATTATCAACTATATTGGGTACTTTTGCTTTGGTTTGTGTCTAGACTAACATATGTTAGCAAATTTCTTGTTTAATGGGAAGTTTTCCAAGTGGAGCCTGTGACCAATATTTAGTATGTATTGTAGTGTTGAACCCAATATTAAGTAAATTTAGAAAAACCAAAGTGAAAGAATTCTAAAAAAATAAAAATTTCTTAAATAAGTGCCTTTTCTTAAAAAAAGTAAATTTTTTCAACAAAAAAATACCTATTCATATTCTTAAATAATGTAATGTTAATTAAAAATGGGGAATCTTTAAATTCGTATTTGCAGTCATAACAAATATATGTCAAGGAACGTATATTTATTTTATTGGAACGACTATTATGCTACAACCCAGTATTATCAACTATATTGGTTACTTTTGTTTTGGATTGTGTCTAGACTGACAATATTAGGAAATCTATGGTTTAATGGGAAGTTTTGTACGTGGAGCCTGTAACCAATATTCGGTATACTATGTTGTAGTTAAGGCAAAGTGAAAGAAGTTTAAAAAAACATAATTTCCTTAAATAAGTGCCTTTTCTTAAAAAATTTAAATTTTCTCAAAATAATACCTATCCATATTCTTAACAAAGTTTAGTTTCTTAAAACACCTTATCTTAAAGAAGTACCTTTGCTTAAAATAACTTAATTTTTATACAAAAAGTACCTTTTCTTAAAAAAGTTAATTTTTTAATAAGTACCTTTTCTTAAAAAAGTACATTTCCTTAAAACAAATTGCCTTTTCTTAAAATTCTACCTTTCTTTAAAGAGTAAATTTTTTGTGAAAGGAAACAACTTTCTTTGGGATAAGTACCTACTCCTAAAAATGTACCTATTCTAGAAAAAAGGACAAATTCTAAAAT
The DNA here is from genome assembly GCA_963931995.1 of Phaonia tiefii. Classification (NCBI taxonomy): domain Eukaryota; kingdom Metazoa; phylum Arthropoda; class Insecta; order Diptera; family Muscidae; genus Phaonia; species Phaonia tiefii. The sequence goes on along the minus strand of OZ008368.1, from coordinate 220,470,033 downwards.
GAATTCTCATTTCTTAAAAAACCCTTTCTTTTTCAAAAATACCTTCTCTTAAAAAAAATACGTTTTCTTACAAAAAATTCGTTTTCTTAAAAGTACCTTTTCTTAGAAATAAAAGAATGTCTTTTGTTTTCTTTCTTAAGATAAGCAGCCTTTCTGAAAATAAGTACATTTACTTAAAAAAATATCCTTTTACTGAAACGAGTACTACTTCTTCAAAAAGTACCTGTTCTGAAAAAGAGTATTTCTTTGTAACAAAAATTCATACTCTTATGGCTTTTTCTCACAGAAAGCAGCTCTTTTTAAAAAAAGTAAATTTTCTTAAAAAACGCATTAGAGTTTAATAAAAGAAATACCTCTCTTTAAAATAATTTTTTTTATGGAAAACATAATACACAGTGTTATACAGAGGACCTAAACATATACTTTTTTTTTTAAAAAATACATTGCATAAAACAAAATTACATGGGGTCTCAGGGGACACCCGTATATATTATGTACTAGTTAGTTCCAACACGTCTAAGGCGCCTGTTGAAAAATACTGTAATTTAATGGATGTTTAAGAAGAGATCCTTTTTGTAACATGATAAACTTTTTTAAGAAATTTTTTATTTATTGAATGTATTTTTTTTAAAAAAAGTAAATTTTTAGGTCCATTTTGTAAGAATATGTATTACATTTTCCCGAAAAGGTTCTTTCGTTATTATAACCTAATACTTTTTTAAAGAAAAGCTACCATTTTTAATAAGAAGTTCTTTCTGTAAGAAAGAGCTTAAGAGTATGAATTTTGTTCACAAAGAAGTACTTTTTTAAGAACAGGTACTTTTTAAAGAAGTGGTACTCTTTTTAGGAAAAAGTTATTTTTTTAAGAAAATTTACTTATTTTCAGAAATGCTACTTATCCCAAGAAAAGAAAAGAAAAGGTATTATTTTATTTTTAAGAAAAGGTACTTTAAGGAAAGGGAATTTTTGTAAGGAAAGGCATTTTTTTAAATTTTTTTTTGAAGAAATGCTTTTTTTACAAGAGAACATGTACAATTTTAAGAGTAGGTACTTATCTCAAGAAAAATTATTTTGTTTTACAAAAAAAGGTACTCTTTAAAGAAAAGGTAACATTTTTAGAAAAGGCAATTTATTGTAGGACAATGTACTTTTTTAAGAAATAGTACTTACTTTTTTTAAGAAAAGTTACTTTTTGTAATAAAATTTACATTTTTGAGCAAAGGTACTTCTTTAAGATAAGGTAATTTTTTAAAGAAAAGGTACATTGTTTAAGAATATCAATAGGTATTTTTTTGAGAAAATTTACTTATTTTAACAAAACGCACTTACTTAAGAAAATTTAATTTTTTTAAACTTCTTTCACTTTGGCATTTCTAAATTTACTTTTTATTCGATTCAAAACTACAATATGTAATAAATAGGTTCCACCTAGACAATTTCTCATTAAACAATGATAGTATAGACACGAACCAGAACAAAAGTATGAGTGTAAGATTAATTGTGCTGCCAAGTGTAATTCCACACTCAGGGTTGTATGTCATGGATTTGCCAGTCTTGTACTTTGGCTTTTCTAAATTTTCTTTATATTGGGTTCAAAACTACAATATTTAGTACACAGGCTCCACCTAGAAACCTTCCCTTTAAACCAAACCAAACCAAAAGTACCGAATATAGTTGATAATAATGGAGGTGACCGCCGTCGAAAGAAATTTTAAAATGGTCAGAGCAGGGATCGAACCCAGGATCTCAAGTACAAGAGGCGCACACACTACCCGTTGCACCAACGACGGCCTACCCATTGTAGTTAAAAAAGGTATTTAAAATTTATTCATTTAGCCCCAATCACGCAACGTGAGATAAGGAACTTCGTTCCAAAAATCTTAAAAAAGTTTATAATTTTACAAAAAGTATATTTTCTTAAAGACCCATTTAAATTATCGTATTTTCGTGTTGGAATTAACTAGTACATAATATATAGCGAAAGGAACTTCGATTCAACCGGGTGTCACCTGACACCTCATGTAATTTTTTTTTTAATTTTTTACTTTATTCTTTGAGAACTTAATCTTTGGCAATGTTTCTGCTACAATACAATTTAAATTATATAATTATATTACATCTAAGTTATATAATCTATCCTATTTAAACTTATATTCACTGGTTTTAAATTATATAAAGTTTGTTTATTTTAAAGTTGAAATTTAGAACCATATTTAAAATATTTTGCTTGTATAACTACCAAATTTAGTTCTTTAGTTCTACAACCAATTGTAAATAACTATGTTTATCACTATAAGCCACCGACCCCGACTGTATCGAGGAGGTCTCACGTATTTTCAAAAATATCATGTCATAACAGAAACACTATTTTTGAAAAATAGAAGAATCTGCATCCCAAATCGATCTTTCGTGTATGTCCTCTAAATGTATGACAGGATAAATTTTAATATTTGTTTGGCACTATTTATATAACAGAACGCGCATAAATCCGCATATGGCTGACACTTCAGCTATTAGGTCAACAACAAATCGCAGTAAATGCTGTCAGTGACCTCTGAAATTACTACTAATAATGTTTTACAGCCTTCTGTAGGAACAATAAGCATTAAAGTTTCCAACAATCATTACCCAACCTTTATATTAACGCCATAAGCACTACACTGCATTTCAAAGTTTCAAGAAAATGTTTAAACATTTTGAGTTTTTAAATATTTACTTAGAATAATATAAACGATGTCGTCCCTCGCTCCGGCTGTTTCCTATTAAAATTATATTATCCCTTCTACTTTGCACCAGCATGTCCTTGCATAATTATACACTTTAAGTTTCTAATTGTTTTACTTAAGTGTATGCTACATTCAAATGCGGATGCTTTTTCCGTCGTTTTTTGCGTTTTTTTTTGTCCTTTTACGGCTGTTACTGGTGATGGATTCTCGAGACACAGCTGGGCCTTATTATGCCGCCTCTTTGCACGCTTTTAAGGATACTCTTACTTTTACGTGTGTGCGTGAGTGGCTGTGTGTGAGTGTAAGGATACACAGCTGTTACGTTGCCTGCCTATAAGTGTTTTGTGTAAGCTCTCATTTACTACATAAAGTGCAATTTGTTGCCATTTGTTTCCTCTCCTCTGCGTCTCTTATTTGTTACATTCTCTTTTTCCTCACGCCATTTATTGTTCTAAGGAAACTGTGTAGGCAAAAAAGAACTATAAACAATAGATATTCATATGTGTACGTACACTTGGCATTGTAAAAGAACAATAAGCCAGATAGAAGACAAAGACTAGAAGAGAATATGAAGAATATTGTAAACAACAATAGATAGATTGATAACAATACAAGTGCAAATGGGAATGAGATACTTAAGTGGCAATAGTTATGGGCCGGTTACGAGTATTAGACAGTATTAGCACGATTTTTTGTAATGGAATACACTTGAGGAGGACACGTTTACAATGTACATTGTACAACGTGAATGATAAATGATGTGATGAACAAAATTGTTGTGATGAATAAAGTGTTGAGTTGTAGGGGAAACCAAACACCTTAATATTTAAGGTATAGTATTTATTTGTTAAAAGAACAACAAAAATATATTTATCATTATTTAGATTTGATTTTAGGTATTGAAAGTATATATCGGTTGTCATGGTTAAATATATCGTAAGTTTGAAGGTATTGGTGCCAAGAATGGTTAATAATTTGCGAAGACTGGGAAATTTTAATTACTTTGGCTTAGTGAAAGAAAAAGTTTAAAAAGAATGTGACGATTTGTGGAGTCGAACATCTTATTTGACATAAGTGGCAACAGTTAACCTTTTTTATTTTTACTCTTTGTTACATGTCTTTGCTATCGAGGTAGATAACTCTTCTAATGTCCTTAGTTTGCGTTGAGGTCATTAATAAAAATCGATGGTATAATTATCTTGTTTCCATTTATTGATTACTAATATTTCGTTAAATTTCGTTTACTATCTTCAAAGAATTTTTTTACTAATAAAATGTTATAATAATGTACAAAACACTATGACGACAGTAACAATTCCACCCAGTTGAAAAATTTGTCTTGCAGAATTTGTCAGTAGAATTTCCTTAGGACAATGTCAGCAGGTGCTGACATTTTATAGAAGACCTGTTGATGACATGTCACTAGTTTTGCCTTGAGTGACATAAATTGTGAACGGGCCGACAATCTACGTAATACAGTCCTATTGACTCGTCATGGCTGACTCTTACTAATGCCAATGTTGAATATCGATAGAGGAAGTATTTACCTTTTTTCAAAATCGAGTCATGCGTATAAAATTTAACGTTATTCAGAAACCATTAAACTGAAAAACTTACATGTATTTGAATTATATGTCATAAATTTTCAGAAACAATTTCCAAAATATTTGAAAATTTATTCAACAATATGCACATCTTCAGGGAATTGTATGTATCAATGTATATATGTATGTACATGAATGTACCCATTTCGTATTATTAATATTTATCAATATAATATTTATTTCAGCTTTTTTAAATTAGAAGTCATCCATCTCAAAGACTCTAACACAATAATTATATATGTATATAGGAAATGATACAAGGTCACTACATTTGGAGACATCGTGGCCAACTGACTCTCTCATGAATTGTGACTTAAGATCGACTTGTGCACACGTCATGAGATAATCACCACTACTGATAAACTGCGGAAAATTCCTGCTGACTTTTTACCAAAATGTATGAAAATGTCAGGGGAGTCACGAAGTTTTTTATATAGGAGCGGATCGGCAAGTCAGCAGGGACTCTGATATGTCACTTCTTAGTCACTGATGATGGCTTTAGGAAATTTCCAACTGGGCAACTACATTTAGAACAAAAACAGATCCTATCGATATAAAGTGAACTAATTACACTTTATAAATCTTACATTTCGGGGCTAATCCAGTGTGTACAAATGTGTGCACAACAATTGCAATTTCAATTGTAGGGGGAATAAAAAGATTACCGGCACGTCAACATTTTTTATATGTGAGGGTACTTATCGTATAATCCCCTAGCGGCCATAAAAGTTTCGATTCCAAGTGAATCTGGGTAAAAAAATATATCGGTTGGTCAATATGGGGCTCAAATGACATGTTATGATGAGCATAATTAAAAAATTATATTTTGAAAATTCTGTCAAGTAATTTTTGAACGAAGTTCCATATCGCACATTGCGTTATGGGGGCTAAATGAACAAATTTTAAACAACTTTTTTACAACTATATTGGGTACTTTTGGTTTGGTTTAAAGGACAGTTTTCTAGGTGGAGCCTGTGTATTACATATTATAGTTTTGAACCCAATAAAAAGTAAATTTAGAAAAGCCAAAGTGCTAGACTGGCAAATCCATAAACTTCAACCCTGAGCATTATTCTTTCACTCGCCCTTTTGGGTTGATTTGTGTCTAGACTAACATATCGGGGCATATTTTTTGTTTAATGGGAAATTTTCTAGGTGGAGCCTGTTTATTACATATTGTAGTTTTGTAACGAATAGAAAGTAAATTTAGAAAAGCCAAAGTGAAAGAAGTTTACCAAAAAACAAATTTGAGAAAACTAAATTTTCTCAAAAAAAACAAATACCTATTTATTATCTTAAACAATCTACCTTATCGTAAAAAATACCATATCTTAAAGAAAAAAGCAACCAAACAGAAGCAAGTTTTCTTACAAAAAGTACCTTTCCTTAAAAAAGTAATTTTTTTAAATAAGTACCTTTTCTTAAAAAAGTATATTATCTCACAACAAATTGCCTTTTTTTAAAAAACTAAATTTTCTTTAAAGAGTACCTTCTTTTGTAAAACAAACTAACTTTTCTTGAGATAAGTACCTACTCCTAAAATTGTACATGCTGTTTCGTAAAAAAAGTTTTTCTTAAAAAAAAATAGCTTCTCCAAAAAAAAATAAATTTTCTTACAAAAATTCCTATTCTTAAAAGTACATTTTCTTAAAAATAAATGAATACCTTTACTTTTCATTTCTTTTCTTGAAATAAATAACCTTCCTGAAAATAATTAAATTTTTTTAAAAACTTAACCTTGTCCTAAAAAGAGTACCAATTCTTTAAAGAGTACCTGTTCTTAAAAAAAGTACTTCTTTGTAAAAAAAAAATTCATACTCTTAGGCTTTTTCTTACAGAAATCACTTTTTTTTAAAAATGGTTGCTTTTCTTAAAAAAAAAATAGCTTTTAATAAAAGAAGTACGTCTCATTAGAGAAAGGACCTTTTCGGGATAATATAATACATATTCTTAAAATATACTTTAAAAAAAAAATACATTCAATAAATAAAAAATTTCGTAACAAAAGTTTATCATTTTACAAAAAGTATCTTTTCTTAAAGACCCATTTAAATTACAGTATTTTTAAACAGGCGCCTTAGGCGTGTTGGAACTAACTAGTACATAATATATAACGAAAGGAACTTCGTTCCAACCGGGTGTTCCCTGACACCTCATGTAAGTTTTTGTTTTGTAGCATTGAATTGAAAATAAAATGCATGATTTCATCAAAAGTAGATTATTCCATTTCAAAATGAAATTTCCCAGAACAAATAAGGGTTTTTTTGAATTAACTATTTAAGTCTAAAATTGCAACAAAACATGTTTTATCCCTACATTTTACACTCAGAACAAGATTAATCCATTGTGGTTTGAATCAAAACATGATTATTCCAATCAGCCGCGTCAAAACAAGATTATTCTATTTCAAATCTTGCATTTGTTCAGAATATATTAATGCTAAATTTTTGAATCCTGTACAAAGCAATGAATAATCTTGTCATATATAATAATGCAAGAAAATTTCGGGTTAAATACATAGTTGCAATCCTAAAAAACTATTTTCTCAATTTGTGCAAAATGTTTTGAAAAGAACCTCCTCATAAATTTTTCTCCAGCACCACACTTAGGGCGTAAAAATTGACTTTCTTCCAATTGTGAATGTCTTAACTTCCTTGATACTATCGACCTTTATAAATTCTTTATATTAACTTCACCTATCTGTATGTATGCATGCATGCCGAAAAAACTTTGGATTGATTTTAACCCTTTTCCCGTGATCCAATCGAGCGGAAACTTTGCAGGCAAACTAATGGCGACGACAAAAATGAACTACTAGAATATGAAACTATGAACTATATGATTAGACAAAGGGGCGTGGTCATATATAAAGAGTTTATAGACAAAAACTATGTTTTTTACGGGATGGTTGTTTTATAAATATGCTTGGCTTGTTATATATAGGTTACGAACACAAAGCAGTATAGGGGCTAATATAGCTTTGACGAGCATAGTTAACAACTTGGTGCATATTTCCCTGCACTTTAGTAAAGGTTTTCAAAAACCTTCAGATTAGAAGAGTTTAATCAGAATAAACAAATATAAAATTGTACTACTGTTTGAATGTTTCTTAGTCTATCTGCCGTATACAAATATGTTACATTTTCAAGGCCGTAACAGACTTTCGGCCTAACACCATATATAGCGGGAGAACTGTAATGTCCTAGTACTTCGCTGCGGCATCAGAATAGCATTCCCAAAACACGTGTCGAAGTGTAATACGAATACAAGAATAATAATTAATATTACAATCACGTTGTTATGCACTTAAGCGCCTCAAACCAATAAGTGTCACTTGCCAACATAGTCCACGTGTTTCTTCACAATGACGATAAACTTAAAGTTCATCTAATTTAATAAATTTTTTATTTCCCGTCCAAATGTTCAAGCCATTACTGCAACAAACTAGAGAGAGAGATTATAAAATAAAAGAAAACAAATATTGTTTTATGGCTGTGGCCGTTAAGTCAGCCTTGCCATTTTCATCATAAATCTACGATGAAAAGTCCACATTTTGGAAATTGTTCTTCCATCACCACATCATAAAGTAGACGTTGCTTAAGTAATAAGATTATAACATAGTTAATAGTATTAGAACAATACGAACACGTTTAAGTAGCTAAATTGGCAAGGAAAAATACAAACTAATTAAAAATCCGTAAAGAGCATAAGCGATTTATGTGAAAAATATAAAGGGTAACGTCGAAAAAATCTTCCACTTTTGTAACGCGTCTTGTACTATATCCGAGAGAACAGGAGTGGGTTAATAAGTAAAATGAAATATCTCAAGAAATCTGGCGTCTAACGTAGAAGGAAAAGTTTAACAAAGAAGGAATATCGTCATAAAATTTATTAAAAAGGAAACGAAATGTAAAATGTCTTCAATACTCATTATAATGTTGTGCAACATTACGCGCGTTGTTCTCTTTTAACAGTGTTAAGTAATTAAAAAAATATGCTAAAAACTCTGTCGTAGCAAATCAACAAAGAAAGGTGCTGATTTTTTCCTGGACTGAGAGTAAAGTTATTAAAACACTGGAATAAAAAAGTTTGCATTGTTCTGAGAGGAACGTTACCATGAGATTGAACGGAAATTTTGTGGTTGTTACTAGAGCCTGTACATTTGAAAATGTATGAGAGAAATGTATAGAGATTTTTTTACAATTAATATATTTATTTATGTGCATATGTACTTATATTTATTGAAATACTAGCGTATTTAGGTTTTTACATTATATATAAATAATTTAGGGATAAAAGAAATAGGAAATACAACAAAAGATCACATGAGTTGCCAGGGGACACCCGGTTGGAACGAAGTTACTTTCGCTATATATTATGTATTAGTTAGTTCCACCACGTCTAAGGCGCCTGTTGAAAAATACTGTAATTTAAATTGATCTTTAAGAAAAGATACTTTTTTAAAATGATAAACTTTTTTTAAGAAATTTTTTATTTACTAAATGTATTTTTAAAAAATTTTTAGGACCTTTTTGTAAGAATAAGTATTATATTTTCCCGAAAATGTCCTTTCTTTACTGAGAGGTACTTCTCATATTAATAGCTAATGTTTTTTTTAAGAAAGGGTACAACTTTTAATAAGAAGTACTTTCTGTAAGAAAAAGCCTAAGAGTATAAATTTTTTTTACAATGAAGCACTTTTTTAAGAACACTTTTTAAAGAAGTGGTACTCTTTTTAGGAAAGGCTATTTTTTTAAGAAAATTTACTTATTTTCAGAAAGGCTCAAGAAAAGAAAAGTAAAGGTATTATTTTATTTTTAAGAAAAGGTAGTTTTGAGAAAGTAAATTTTTGTAATAAAAGGTATTTTTTAAAAGAAGGTATTTTTTTGATGTGTTAACATCTATACGCGCGCCTCTAGGGCAGTAAACTATAAATTTAATACATACGCAAGTGTTAGGTTTGTAAGAGTAAATCATCGTTTGTTTGTTCGTTGCTTGGCAGTCGGTATTGAAAGTGATTATTGGGCGATTTTCATATAATTTTCCCACGCGATTTTCTCCGGAAATTCATAGCCGATTTTATTAATTTTTGGAATAAAAAGCTAGTGCGGGTTTCGACGAAGAGTTTAGGCCAAAAATTAAGGCGATCCGATATCGGCGAGCCGAGATTGAAGTGTTTTAATTTGGAGTATTAATTTGGAGTAATATTAAAAAAGTATTTTATGTTGATCTTCGGTTATATCGTACGAATATAACAATGTATGTATGTATGTACAAGTGTCTGTTGCTTTGCATTCTTTGACTTTTGTGGGAATAAAACAAAAAGTATTGAGCAAGAAAATAATGACACATGTGTTTGCACTGGGTCTTTAAATAATTTTAAGTATTAATATTATTTAACTGTAACGTCATCATATGATTGAACGCTGTTTTTTATTTTCCAATGTAACATTTACGAATGTGTTCATAGAAATCGAACAGGTACCGTGTAGCAAAAAGGTGTTAACACATCGCCCGTGAGTTCGAACACTCATTGGATTTTTTTTTCTTTTTTGCCTTTTTGCCTTTTTGCGATTATCGATATACCGAATACATCTTGTCGAAGCTCAGTTGATTATAGTTTTTAATTATTTTTTAGTATGATTTTCCTAGTGTTACGACTAGTTTATAGGCATTTTGTCATTGCATGTTATTTTTAGGTACTTTGGTCTTCTAAACTCGAAAGAAAAATTAAAAAATTTTTACGGTTGTAATTTTTTTAATTCTTTTTTTTGATGTGTTAACATCTATACGCGCGCCTCTAGGGCAGTAAACTATAAATTTAATACATACGCAAGTGTTAGGTTTGTAAGAGTAAATCATCGTTTGTTTGTTCGTTGCTTGGCAGTCGGTATTGAAAGTGATTATTGGGCGATTTTCATATAATTTTCCCACGCGATTTGCTCCGGAAATTCATAGCCGATTTTATTAATTTTTGGATTACAAAGCTAGTGCGGGTTTCGACGAAGAGTTTAGGCCAAAAATTAAGGCGATCCGATATCGGCGAGCCGAGATTGAAGTGTTTTTATTTGGAGTAATATTACAAAAGTATTTTATGTTGATTTTCGGTTATATCGTACGCATATAACAATGTATGTATGTATGTACAAGTGTCTGTTGCTTTGCATTCTTTGACTTTTGTGGGAATAAAACAAAAAGTATTGAGCAAGAATATAATGACACATGTGCTTGCACTGGGTCTTTAAATAATTTTAAGTATTAATATTGTTTAACTGTAACGTCACCATATGATTGAACGCTGTTTTTTATTTTCCAATGTAACATTTACGAATGTGTTCATAGAAATCGAACAGGTACCGTGTAGCAAAAAGGTGTTAACACATCGCCCGTGAGTTCGAACACTCAGTGGATTTTTTTAAGAAAACATTTTTTTACAAAAGAACATGTACAATTTTAAGAGTAGGTACTTATCTCAAGCAAAGTTATTTTGTTTTACACAAAAGGTACTCTTTAAAGAAAAGGTAGTATTTTAAGAAAAGGCAATTTGTTCTAAGACAATGGCCTTTTTTCAACAAACGGTACTTTTTAAAAAATTCCTTTTTTTAAGAAAAGGAACTTTTTTTAATAAAATTTACTTTTTTAAGCAAAAGTACTTCTTTAAGAGAAGTTATTTTGCAAAGAAACGGTACACTGTTCAAGAATATCAACAGGTGTTTTTTTTAGAAAATTTACTTTTTTTGAAGAAAACGCACTTAAGAAAATTAAATTTTTTGAAACTTCTTTCACTTTGGCTTTTCCAAATTTACTTTTTATTCGGTTCAAAACTATAATATTTAATAAACAGGCTCCACCTAGAAAATTTCCCAGTAAACAAGAAATGTCTACCCACATGTTAGTCTAGACACATACCAATCCAAAAGAGGACTGTAAGCGTGTAAGAGTAAGTGTGATGATAAATCTAATTCCATACTCAAGGTTGTATTTCATGGATTTGCCAGTCTTGCACTTTGGCTGTTTTAAATTTACTTTTTATTTGATTGAAAACTACAATATCTAATACATAGACTCCACCTAGAAAACTTCCCTTTAAACCAAGCCAAACCAAAATACCTAATATTGTTGATAATATTGGGTTGTCATAAAGTAGTTAAAAAAAAGTTGTTTTCATTTAGCCCCCATCCCGCATCCTGCGATAAGAAACTTCGTTCCAAAAAAATATTTTATGTTTTATCGATATACTTATGGAGGAGGGTACGAATATATAGTCGACTCATTATTGTTGGTGTTTCAAAAGAAGTCAGCCGGTGTTGTTTGGCTCTCCTTTTTTCTAAATGAAAAACTTCGATACTGTTTTTTGATTATGTTTATCTGAACCTTTAGCATTTTATTGGTTAAGTTGAGAAGATGATATCGGTTAAATGGGCGCCGTCACATTTGATTACCATACGGGCTCGTTTTATGGCATTTTTCATCAGTTCGGCGAGAATTTCGGGCGACAGATTCTCGCACTCGTGTCTAATGTAGAGCTTCAGGGCTTCCAGGGTCTCGGGCCTGTTCACGTAAACACGGGACTTCAAAAAAACCCACAAAAAAGTCTGGAACGGTTAATTAGGGCGATCTTGCTGGCCAGTGCAAATCGCCAAAACGAGAGATGAGGCAACCCGGGAACGCCGCCTTCCCAATATCGGTTGTGGCTCGCGCAGTGTGTGCCGTTGCTCCGTCCTGTTGCAATCACATGTCCTCCAGTCCTAATTCGTCGAATTGCGGCAGAAAAAACTCGGTTAACATGGCCCTATAGCGCGCACCGTCCACTGTTGTCGCTTGACCAGCCGTGTTCTCGAAAAAAAAATGGCCCGATGACTCCTCCAGCGTGAACAGCGCACCATGCAGTCACTTTGAGCGGATGTAATGGCTCCTCATGCATCACTCGTTGATTTTCGGTGGCCCAGAAGCGATAGCTTTGCTTGTTCACGTACCTCGTTCACGAAATGAGCCTCATCGCTCATTATGATTTTGCTGGAGAGATCGTCCACGAGATTGAGGATGGCTTGGGCGTAGGTTACACGCGTTTGGCGGTCGACAGGACTGGACTGGACTGGACTTTGTATGGGAACATGTGCAGGTCTCTGACCAAAATTCGCCATGGGACGACCGGCTGATGGCTAATTGTACGGCACGGCGTCTGGTCGATGTTTCCGGCGAAAGCTCGACATCCTCGGCAACAGCGGCGATATTCTCAGCAGAACGGGCGCTCTGGGGCTGGCCACTCCTTTCGACGTCTCGTGTGGTCCCATACTCTTCAAGGTTAGTTGGTGTCGGACGGCCGGGGAATCGGCGACGGTATTCGCGCTGCGCCAACACCACAGACGAATTGTTACGCAAAAAATAGAGACGATTATTCCGCGTTCTTGGGGAGAGTATCGCTCTATGACTTATTTACCTTTATTCTATATCTGTCTAGTCCACAAATGTCAAATCAGATTTGACATTGGCGACCATTTGACCAAATATCAGCATCTTCCAATAGGGTGGTCACTTTTGAAACACCCTGTACATGAGATCCTGGTTTCGATACCTGCTGTGATCACCTTAAATTTCTTTCGGCGGCGGTCATGTCGCATAGAGACGGCGCAACTATCGAGTATTTAGCCATGAAAAAGCTTCTCAAAATACCGGTCGTAATCGGTGCAAAAACTGTAGGTTCCAATCAGTGAATATAAAACTAGAAAGCGCATAGATCTCTGGTTGTGGGAAGATCTCCCCAATTCCTTCATGGAATGTAATGGGAAACCATTTGTTTATTTTAAAGTTCGAATTGCTTCATCATGCACCTTATTCGCCATATTTAGCTCCCTCGGAATATTTTCTATTTCCAAACTTGAAAAAATGCCTGGTGGTGAAAGATTTGCCAACAATGAAGAGGTGGAGTCTGCGGTTGATGGATATTTTAAGGAGTTGGACAGTTCTTACTATAACCAAGGTATCAAAGCTGAAAAAGGTGTATCGAGCTAAAAGGAGGAAATAAAGAAAATTGTTCCCAACTTAGTTGTGCCTTCTTTGTTAGGTCGGCTAGTTTTGGGACCGCCCCCGTACATATAACTATGATAATATCGAGATTTTAACACTAATTGATGTCTAACATCCCTTGGATGCGTAAGATATCTTCAACACCTAACAGCTCATTGCAAACGAAAGTAATTTGTGGGTCTTCTGATAATATTGAAATTTTCACACATGAAGAATATTAAAGACTCCGAAAAAGTAACTTTAAATATCTTTAAAATTAAGATATGGTCGTTATTTCCCATTTTCCTCCTCGTACTGCTAGGAATGCTAAAGACAACTTTTTTGTATTCCTTACCAGCTTACGTCAAAGTTAAGGCAAATTTTCTAAACATTTTTCTTATCAAGTCAGGCATTTGGTTTTTGTACCAAAAACTTTTCAAAAACTAGAGATGCCCAAATATAATATCGTCCCTTCAAACAATTTCGTCCCATCATTAATGGCTGTTCTCAACAGATGCCTACCATAAACTCCATCATATTCTCTCCTCAGGTGTGCGGAAATAACACTTTCTTCTACCTTTGTAATGATACAACATTACAGGAGAATATAAATGAGAACTTTTTTCGTGTCGCTAAATAAATGGCCAGAAAAACAAACTTAAAACAACATAATAATAAGAAGCAAAAGTGTTAATAATATGTATGTGTGTGTAGTCCGGGACAAAGATAAAAAGTTATTAACATTATCTTCATCGGCTACACGTAGCTACATAAACACAAACACACTCGTGCAGAAGCGTACACAAATGAACGCGTTTCCTTTCTTGATGGCAGGGTTTCGTCTGTCTATACGTGTGTGCAGTGATGCTTGCAATTAAAAAGTAACGTTAGCGCGCCTAAAAGCATACTTTTCCCTCCATAAAGCAATGTGTGAAGGGACTGTAGAAGATGAAAAGTTTCTTAATGAATATGAGTTTTCTTATTTTTAGCGCTCCCTTCAATCTTTGGCATTTGTCTGTTCTTTTCTGTCCCGAGCAAATGGGTTTGTTTGGTGATTGCAGGCTTAGACTGTACAATTCTTCCTTCATCTCCATGTGGATATTTTAATTTTTCTTCCTTTTATTTTTAGCGAAGTGGAAGAAAATAAAGGAGAAAAGGGACGAACAGTGATTACTATGGCTTTACTTTTTGTCGTTTTTTCTGTTGTTCCATTGGTTTCTTCAAGTATAAAAAAATCTAATATAATCTTTGTTTTAGGAAAAACTTAGGGATCTAATGATCCTAGAAAAAATGAGGTGGAAGAAATTTAAAAAACAAAATGTGGAAACTTTTTTTTGGGCATTTTCCTTTTTGCTCTGGAGGGTGCAGATTATAATTATAATGATGAGTTTTGTAAGGGAAGAAATCGTATTTTATGCAGTAGCCTAGGACTTTAAAATAAAAGTTGATTTTTTAGCCTAAACTGGAATTTAGTGTAGAAAATTACGCCATTACATTTTATAGAACAGGTTTAAAGCTAAGTTTTGTTTGCAGTCAGTCAATATTAATTGTATAACACTTTAGCGTCCTGCTTTTCGTGGCAAGCCATTAACCTGGTCGAGGCGAAGTTTACTCTTAGCTTTTAGCTAATAATTTAATCGTCACAAAAACCTAATATAAAATATCCATTGTCGGAATTCAATTCAGTAATATATTTCGTTCCCTATGGTGCTTATAATACTTCTCTCTATCAGATGAAAGCCACTATTGCAGTCAGTGAAGCATGTGCTCCACAATATAAAACAAGTTTCAAGTAAACCCCCCAAGTTTATTTTCACTATGAAAGAAAAATTACTGTTTAATTTATCCAGTTACGCCATTAAGAGATTCTTTAAAAATCGATCATTTTACGAATCTCACAATACCCCGCTAGGAATCATACAATAATTCTTATATCGTAGTAGCATAATTATTGGATAAAATTCACTGTAAGTACAGTATGAAAATTATACTGGAACTAATTTCATGTATTAGAGAGCTAAAATTAGATTATTAATGAGATGTCATAAAATCCCTAAATTATGCTTCTCAAAAGACAGATGAATGGTTTAAAGCAAAGGTTTGTTAATTTCTTTCTTATTTATTTATATTATGCAAGTATGAAAGATTAATATAAAAGTTCGATTTATCTCCGAGGGTCCTTGCAAAACTAAGGAAGTTCGGCTTGCGATGATCGGTCATTGATTGTAACGAAAAAATTCGTTCCCAAAATGAAAAACGAAAACTGAAATTAATGACACAATTGAACAATACGGGCACTGCCACTCGTGTGTTTCGGCAAAAAATCTATAACTTGGGTATTTTTCCACAGAAACTGTTTAAATTTTGTATAATCCTGGTCACTTATTTAAAGGCACTAAAAATTTCATATTCAGCGGCCTGTATCTTTGGCAATTTGAAACCGATTGCAAAATTTTAAAATGGGAATGGAAGCTAGAGATTTTGAGATATAAAAATAATCATGACAATAAAGGTTTCTTAACTAAAGAACTTTTTTTGAGCAATTTATAAAAAAAGTACCAAAAAGTTCACTTGAATAAAGGCACTTTATTATTTTTAAAGTAAGCGATGATTTTTTGATTTACAATTTACTAACTGCCAAAACAAAAAATTTTAAAAATCGATGTTTACCGTTCTGAAGGATATTCAAACCGCGCAATAGCTAAACAAATTGGACTGAGGGGCATGGAAAAAATTATAAAGGAAAGGTTTCATTGTCTTTATCTACGTATGAGAAAAGAAAAATGATCAGAATTGCTTCTAATTCTGCTTTATCCTTGTCAAAAATAAGAGCTTAAGTTGGAGTGGAAGCGAGCACGTCATCAGTACGCCGATTAATTAAGAGCTGTGAGTATCTAAAATACCTGAAATTACAAAAAAGCCGCCACTTAATTCTCCTCGTAAGGAAAAGCGGCTTCAATTCACAAGAGACTACATGGGATGGGATGTGCAGCCAAGAGGTCATGTAAATTGCTGGAGAGCCGTTGTATTTACGGATGAGGAGAAGTTTAATTTGGATGGGCCTGATGGCTATAACTATTATTTCCATGATCTGCGCAAAGAAAATCGTTTTGTTGAACCGACATCACAGCCGAGAGGGCGGCATTATGGTGTGGGGTGCTATTACTTACTATGGCACCATCGATCTTGAATTTCATAGTGCAAAAATGACTGGTGCAAGCTACAAAGCGTTATTGGAATCGGCTTTTCCGAAGATCAGTGAACTATTTGGTCTCATATTTTGGTTATTGCAACAGGATAATGCCCCTATACACAACGCCAGAATAGTAAAGGAGTTCATTGCAAGCCAAAATGGTAATATTCTTGACTGGCCACCATCTTCGCCAAATGTAAACATTAATGAAAATGTCTGGGGTTGGTTATCTCGTAAGGTCTATGAACGAGGTAGACAATTTGATGACAAGCAGTTACTAATTCAGGCAATTAAGGATGCTTGGAATCAAATTTCTTTGGATTACATAAATTCTCTTTACCTCTCAATGAAAACCCGTATATTTGATGTTATTAAAAACAAAGGAGGTTGTACCCATTACTAGTAGTTCTTAAATAAAGCAAAATAAATAAAAGAAGCAAGGAAAACTATTTTTCAGTAAAATTAGTTAAAGTGCCTTTATTCAAGTCAACCAAAAAAATAGAACATTTTTTGACTTTTTTTTATAAATTGCTCAAGAAAAGTTCTCAATTTAAGAAAGCACTATTGCCATAATTGTTTTCATATCTCAAGATGTCTATCTTCCATTTCCATTTTAAAATTCTGCAATCGGTTACAAATTGCAAAAGATACAGGCTGCGGAATTTGGAATTTTTAGTGGATTTAAATAAGTGATGTATTTATTTAAACAGAATACAAAATTATAGAACAATATTTTATTACCTAATGTAAATAGAACGTTCACGAAGAACATAGATTGCATATTGTAACCTGAAATTCAAGTTCAGCTCCGAAAAGTGAACCACTGACTTGTTATTCATGAACGTGGGCTTGGTCGATAATTTTTTATTTGACTGATAAAATTGAAAAAAATAACCTTTTGGTATCAAGAAGGGCGATAATCGGACAATAAACATCCATGATAGCTGATGTTCATGCTCATGAATGTTAACCGTGTGGTTCACTTAATACGCACCTGAAGGTTATTGAGTGAAACAACATCAAAAATCTTATCGATTTTTAAAACACCAATCGCAAGTATATAAACAAATTTATTGTTTCCTGTTTCCTGTAAAAAAAAAATTTTTCCTGTTACATCTCATGAAGACATTAGAGAGAGCTTCTCACAACCAGTGAGCTGTTGGCGTTCTAGCTTTACACTCACTGATTGGGACCTACAGTTTAACACCGGCTCCGAACTAGTAAAAACCAGCTATCAAGCCTTTAAAAATTCAACTGCAAACATCTTGATAACAAAAAAAATTATAGATAACTTTTATTTAATATATTTTTCTTATTCTACTCTCACCCATAGGGATAGGGTATATATCGTTTAGTACATTAAAAACTGTAACGCATAGATGGAGCCATATTAAACTCTTAGTATTTTTGGACGAAATTCGATTTACGAATTTTTAAGCTGATTGAGCCATGGCTGTCTCTCTGCCAGCCTTTTGTTAATGGCTATTATTTGTCCAAGCGTTGTTTGGGATTGCTTCCATGCAAATCAACACATGTAGAACAAAATCATATTTCTTCTAAACCTTTTTTCTGGTATATGTGATTAGTGTGTGAGTTGGAACATTGGTTAATAAACTGTGAATTCCTACTTCATTGGAGAAAAGGGGAGAGATTGGCACGCCCGTTCTGATACCTCATATACAAAAGCTTGGTGTTCGCCCGGGTTGTCATCCGATAAATCGTGGGAAACACTTTCGACCTCAAGGAAATTAGGTATAAGGCTTCATGTCATTAAACGCCAATCACAGATTAAGACAAGGGTGAGTTTGCTACGCCCATTTTGGTACCTCTACCCTACTAAGTATACCTATACCTCTCATAGGAATTCGGTGCGATTCGCGAAATGCCTTAAGATAGTCCAGCCCATTCCCAAAAGATTGGTCATGTCCGGTATTATACGGTCCGGGAGATACCGGTATATATTGCTCTAGTCAATATTTATAATAAAATTTTGCCAAAAGTTACTGCGTGTCATTTATTAAATTACCCTGTTTTTAATGTCTCGTACTTACTTTACATGTCAATGCATTCACTTCAACTCAAAATACTACACTTAGCGCAGCCAACTGAAGCAATTTGTCTACTTCACTAACGAAAAATTCCTTGTCAAGTTTCAATGTTAGTTATATATATAAGAAATTTTATGGAATTATGCAAACGAGACGACATGAAGTACAGTCCTAACATGATATCCTGTAAGATGATATCTTGTAAAATTGCTGAAAATCTAAGCAGACAAGAGTGATGCATTACTGACGGTCAAGTAGTAGGCAGCAACTGTTATTGTAATATACTTCACTGAAAAAATTACTATTCCTCTCAACCCAATGTTACAAACCATTCTTCGCTGTTGCAATGGCCATTCTACTTGTGTACTGTTTTAGAACCTGCAGATATATTGTAATAAAGTAGGACTGCTAGACGTCTATTCGTGTAAAGGAAATTGTTAGTAGCTTGTTATGCGATACCGTCACTCATTCATCCGTAGTAGACAACAGTAATTTGCATTTCCGTAAACTCTCGTATTTCTTTTCTATCTTGCTTTTATGAAGTTTATGGTTTTATGCATTTTTTGTCGCTTTTTCTTTCCTTTCTCATTTACTAATGCAAATTTGTCTTTTACTATTGTCGAGTACAATCTTATGCAATGAAGTATCAGCACTCAGTTTATTGCAGATGTTAAAAGCGGAAAAAACGTTGGTTATTATTTACATTTTGATGGTTTTACTGAAAAGAAACTTGTGGTGAATATTGGGATGGTTTCAATAAACTCTGTAATGCACCCGGTTAATGCCATTTAAAAAAAAGCTATGAAACGTGATTCAAGGCATTCGAAGCATTGTCTTTAAAGTCCGATGAACCATATTCAAAAAGGTGTACACCTCAAACTCTTTGTGCACGTCTTAAATTCAGATTCTGAAAGTTTTTGAAAAACCTTTCAATGATGTACATAAAAAGGCAGGAGAATGTTTTGTTCATTAACTTTTATGGAAGTACAATATTCTCTTACCTTAAAGTGTGCTTTACAGGTAAAATACAGAGAATATCAAAGGATATGATTGAGTGAATATACGTATTTTATTACTTCTCGCAATTTTTGGTAGAGACCAATAGCCCATGTTAGTATCAGCATTTTTAATCTCAAAGCTCAAATAGCATACAACTTAGATAGACATATGTGAATTACTGTAGTCAAAAAAAATGGGAAAGCGACTTATGCGAAAATCACCAAACGACGGGATAAGATTTCCAAAATACCACCTTCTGCATTAGAACATGCGCTTATCTTTAATTTTTAGCTATTTTTCCTAAACTTAGTAATCGACATTTTTAAATTCTTTATATTAACTTCACCTGTCTGTATGCATGTATGTATGCCGAAAAAACTTTGGATTGATTTTTATCCCTTTTCCCGTGATCCAATCGAGCTGAAACTTCGCTCGGTATTTGAACAAAATTGGTTAGGTGTATATATTCTAAGATCTGCTGCAAATATGGGCGGGATTGGGCAAAGGGGCGTGGTCATGTATAAAGAATTTATAGTCTAAAACTATGTTTTTTATGGGTTGGTTTTTAACAATAAAATGGTTTATTATTACCTTATGGGGGGCTCCAATCTTAACTATCATATCTTTTCATAAATGACTTTAAACTTTAAAAATTTTTTCCTGAAAATTATGAAAAATTATCATAAGCCGTTTTTCCTTTTTCGCACTGATATACACTCTGTTAACATGGAACAGCCCCATTTGAATTTAAAAATTAAATTCCACATTATGATATTCCCTCAAATGCAACCAAAACCAGTACATAAGTTTCAGCCGGGTGAACTGACTTAATCATACCCTCACACTAAATCATCCATTGCATGGGAGTTCAGTTAGAAAATGCCCATGCTCAAAAGTTACCATATTCATATTGCTCTAAATTATTATTGAATACCCAAATTAGTTACGATTCTAAGCGGTTTTGGATATTTTTTCCCTACCAATATTTATATGCGAGGTACAAAAATGGGCACGGCAAGTTGTTGCCAAAATTTTGATTAGTACCAAATTTTATTAAGATCGGTTATGGTTTATTGGAGTTATCGATTCGGCAAACCGGAAATACCCCCAACTTTTGAATGGCATGTACGAAACTGGGCCTGGCACAATAGTCAGTTATTAATTACACAGTAGCGAATTTTACTAAGATAGGTTGTAGTTTACGAGAGCTATCTTGTCGACCAAGCGGTCATCCGCTCAAATTTTTTTAACAGGTACCAGAGTGGTTGTGACAAAGTAGCTCATTTTCTATTGGAGAGTTTTATTTGACTAAATATTGACTAGTACAAACTTTCATAAAGATTTGTTCGGTTTTGCGGGACTTCTCAGACGGCCAAACAACTTTTGTAGGGGAGGTACCAAAATGGGCGTGGCACAATCACCCTTGTTTTAATCGTTGATTGGCCTTTGATAACAAGAAGCCTTGCACTTAATTTCACTACGGTCGGAAGTATTTCAGTCGATTTATCGGATTGACAACTCGGACGAACACCCTGTTTTGTATGGCGTGACAATCTCGCCCATTTCCTCCAGTTAAGTAGGCATTTACAGATTATTAACCGGTGTGAGATTTAAAGTTAATCACATCTACCAGAAGAAAGGTTTGAAAGAAATATGATTTTGTGCTAAATGTGTCGATTTGTATGGGAGGTACCAGAAGGGGCGTGATCAAAACGACCATTTTCAATCCCAAACTCAACATGGGCAAGTAATAGTGACTGACAAAATTTCATTGTGTTCTGAAAAGTCTTACGGCTGTTATCGTGTTGACCAGCCAGCCATACAGACAGACGAACATGGCTCAATCATCTTCATATGTAGTAAAACAAATTTCGTCCAAAGATACTAAAGGTCTAAATCTAATAACAAATACGAGACAGACACCCAAAGCAAAAAGAAGCAGCAGCTCGTCAATTCACAAAAACAGTGCTTGCAAACATGTACATGTTTCCGGCAATATGTTGCTGTGGCCGATATTTTTCATCGTGAAGGGATTACGGAGGGCTTATGGCCGATATTGAGCTGAGCCCTTTCTGGTTTTTATTCTCTCTGATTTTGACCTACAGCTTTTTCATGGCTAAATACTCAAAAGTTGACCACAGATTGACGACAGGTGGCCGCCATCAAAACACATATAAGATTTTTAGAACAAGGATCGAACCCATGTCCTCATGTACAAGAGCCGCACACACTACTGCTGCAGCACCAACGACAACTACATTTTTTATAATTTCAATTGCAAAACTCGAATTTTTACCAATTGGGTTTCAAGAACCACAATCGGTTCCGATGGGTTTCAAGAACCACAATCGGTTCCGAATGCAGCGTCAATTCGTATGCAAGCCCCGAATTTGGTATCAATTCGGCTCAAACCACCAAATGTGGTATCAATTCGGCCATACAAACGAATTTTACTTAAGCGGGTTTGACATAAACTCGGATGCAAAAACCCTTCTTTTGAAAAATTATGAATTTTTCGTGAATTCTGTTGGTACAGCAGAATCCATTTTCAATTCGGTTATTACAACATTATTCTCTATATTGTAAACATGACGTTTAATATTCTAAAACCAATTCTCATGTAAAAATATATAAAAGAATAAGAATACCAAGGTCAAGGTGAACAAATTGTTTGAACATGTTAATAAAATCTAAACTACCTAAGTAGCTCATAAAAACACTTTGTATCTTAAAAATGGCAATTTGTATGCATATTGTTCGGCTAAATTTAGAAAAATTAAGAATATCAAATACCCTCAGTCTATTGCTATAATATTTCTCAATGTAATCAACAGTTTGCTAGTTATATAAAATAGATGGTGAAAAAATATATTTTTCCTTAAAAAATGAAATTTTTTTACTATTGAAAACCCGATAAACATAATAAACGACAAAAATTTTGAAGTTTTATTAGAGTATCCTAAAGTCACATGATATATGAACGAAATGAACAAAGATCATAAAAATCATTGAACGCGTTTCGCTCTTATTCACAATTTAGTGAAGATATCTAATTTTGTCAAAATCATAATTCTGGATTCGGTAAAGTACGGTACCCATGTATGGAAAATTTGTACTGATTTGAAAGTAGTAGCATTACTTTGCGGTCTTCAAACAGGCCATACCAAAAATATGTGGTACTTATGCGAATGGGATTTCAGATATATGGCACAATATCAAAATCGGTACTGGTTACCACGGAAAACCACACAATCGGTCATGCGAATGTAATCTACGGAGAACTGGTCCCGATGGAAAGAGTTATCTAGCCTTAATTGGGCATTACACTGGAGATTGTAAATAACTTCGTTAAATCCCTGGTAGCACGGAACAATGAGCAAGGATTTGAATGGCTGCAGTATATTTTTTCTCGTTTGAGTAAAATAATGATCAAGTCAGATGAATAATTGCATGCTATGTAATACGTTTTTATTTTATTAAAACTTATCCAATTTGGGTGTATTTAACGGTATTTACATTTTTGATGTGTTAACATCTATACGCGCGCCTCTAGGGCAGTAAACTATAAATTTAATACATACGCAAGTGTTAGGTTTGTAAGAGTAAATCATCGTTTGTTTGTTCGTTGCTTGGCAGTCGGTATTGAAAGTGATTATTGGGCGATTTTCATATAATTTTCCCACGCGATTTTCTCCGGAAATTCATAGCCGATTTTATTAATTTTTGGATTAAAAAGCTAGTGCGGGTTTCGACGAAGAGTTTAGGCCAAAAATTAACGCGATCCGATATCGGTGAGCCGAGATTTAAGTGTTTTAATTTGGAGTAATATTAAAAAAGTGTTTTATGTTGATCTTCGGTTTTGTCTTATCATCGTTTGTTTGTTCGTTGCCTGGCAGTCGGTATTGAAAGTGATTATTGGGCGATTTTCATATAATTTTCCCACCCGATTTTCTCCGGAAATTCATACCCGATTTTATTAATTTTTGGATGAAAAAGCTAGTGCGGGTTTCGACGAAGAGTTTAGGCAAAAAATTGAGGCGATCCGATATCGGCGAGCCGAGATTGAAGTGTTTTAATTTGGAGTATTAATTTGGAGTAATATTAAAAAAGTATTTTATGTTGATCTTCGGTTATATCGTACGAATATAACAATGTATGTATGTATGTACAAGTGTCTGTTGCTTTGCATTCTTTGACTTTTGTGGGAATAAAACAAAAACTATTGAGCAAGAAAATAATGACACATGTGCTTGCACTGGGTCTTTAAATGATTTTAAGTATTAATATTATTTAACTGTAACGTCATCATATGATTGAACGCTGTTTTTTATTTTCCAATGTAACATTTACGAATGTGTTCATAGAAATCGAACAGGTACCGTGTAGCAAAAAGGTGTTAACACATCGCCCGTGAGTTCGAACACTTATTGGATTTTTTTTTTATTTTATTTTATTTACTTTTAGCGATGTTCTTAGAGATGAAGAACTTCACGTGTGGAACAGTGTAAAACCCGTCATACCAAATGTACTTGGCATCCATCGAGTAGAAAATTGGCGTGATTATGTGGAGAATATGATGCCATCCTTTGAAACCGTCGGTGTGAATATATCTTTGAAGATCCATTTTAATCACAAGGACAAATTTAGTCAGCAATTGCCAAGTGAATCTGATGAGCCCGGCGGAAACTTCACCACGTTCGAGCGCTATCGGAACACTGGTACAGTTGCAAAAGATTGTATTCTCTTTTGGCCGACCTATGCTGGAATATGAATATGGAATTGGAAAATGGTGTCCAAAAATTTAATTCCTCTAAATTGTCGCAACCTAATTTGTTTTTGGAACGAAGTTCCTTATCGCACGTTCCGGGATGGGGGCTAAATGAAAAAGTTTTAAACAACTTTTTTTAACTACTTTATTACAACCCATTATTATCAACTATATTGGGTACTTTTGGTTTGGTTTAAAGGGAAGTTTTCTAGGTGGAGCATCTTTATTACATATTGTAGTTTTGAACCCCTTAAAAACTAAATTTAGATAACACAAAGCACAAGACTTGCAAATCCATGAAGTATTACCATGAGCATGGAATCACATATGGCAGCACAATCACTCTTACACTCGTAGTTTCGGCTTGGTTTGTGTCTAGACTAAAAACCAAAGTCACGATGTCGAACGTTAACGTTCGCATGCTTTCTAAGCGACAAACAGCTGATTTCGAAGTCAGTAACACTCATCAGAACGACAAGTCGAATGAAAATCTATGCGAACGAAACGTAAACATTTCAGTACAAAATCGGTAGCCACTAATTATTTTTTCTGTCATCTGTACGAACACAAATGTCAAAAACACTCACTTGTGTTTTTGTTTTCG
Organism: Phaonia tiefii; assembly: GCA_963931995.1. Classification (NCBI taxonomy): domain Eukaryota; kingdom Metazoa; phylum Arthropoda; class Insecta; order Diptera; family Muscidae; genus Phaonia; species Phaonia tiefii. The sequence continues at coordinate 220,445,085 of OZ008368.1, read as the reverse complement.
TGTAGTGGCAAAAAAAAAAAACAATTGAATTTAAAATTCTTATAAAATATTCACAAAATGGAAAATAAATGGTAAGTAAACGGTTAATCATTTCTGTTTTATTAGAGTAGTTTTTGTTTTCAGCATAAAAAAACCAACGTTGCTGCAGCTGCAAACATTTGTGAGATATGTATATGGAGGAGAATCCCGAGTTCGTTAGTGGCACGCCAGTCTTTGGAGGCTCAAAACTGTCCACAGACGAGCAGTGAAAAAATGGCAGTATTTTATTAAGAAGTTCATGTCAAATAAATAAATAAGCAATAATAAACAAATAACAATAAAAACAAGCAAATAAATTCATCATTTATTGCAAACTTATATCAAAAACCCACCCTTAATTACAAAATTTTTGGTTTGTTTGCATATGATTCTTTTGTTTGTTTGCTTACCTTTTGCTGTCAGTTTTTTCCAGCTCAGTGGTACAGAGATGTACTTTTTTGTAACTATTTAAAAAATTGTAGCGTTTTTTCACGAATATAGTGATTTTTTTTGATATTAACCTTTTTCTGGAATTTTTGATTGGTAGCTTTGTCATTTGACAATGGTTAAATGCTTTTGTTTACAACACGCAGGCCATGCGAACAACAAGTCGAAAGGTAGTGACTACCAATTTGAAGCGAAAGTGAGTGCATTGCGGTCATTCGCTTAGGCTTTCTTTCGACATCGTGACTTTGGCTGTAACATATAACATATTCTTGTTTCATGGGAAATTTTGTAGCTGGAGCCTGTTTATTACATATCGAATAAAAAGTAAATTTAGAAGAGCCAAAGTGGAAGAAGTTTAAAACTATTACATTTTCTTAAATAAATGCGTTGTCTTAAAAAAAGTAAATTTACTCAAAAACAAGTAAAAGTGTTAAATTCGGCTGTGCCGAATCTTTGATACCCTCCACCTTAGTGTTAACCAGCAAAATATTAAATTTTAAAAAGGACCTTTTTTAAGAAAATGTACTTTTAAAAAAAAAATAAAAATGAGTTAGTTGTTCACAAATGCAATTACTTGTTCACAAATGCAGGATGCTCACAAATGCTCACAATGCTCACAAATGCATTGCTCACAATGCTCAAATGCTCACATTGAAAATGTTCTTAAGAAACTGTACTTTGAAATGTACTTTGAAATGTACTTAATGTACTTTGAAATGTACTTTGAAATGTGCTTAAGAAATGTACTTAAGAAATGTACTTAACAAATGTACTTAAGAAATGTACATTTCTTAAGTACTTAAGAAGAAATGTACTTAAGAAGAAATGTACTTAAGAAATGTACTTAAGAAGAAATGTACTTAAGAAATGTACTTAAGAAATGTACTTAAGAAATGTACTTAAGAAATGTACTTAATGAAATGTACTTAAGAAATGTACTTTGAAATTTACTTAATGTACTTAATGTACTTTGAAATGTACTTTGAAATGTACTTAAGAAATGTACTTTCTTTTAAGAAAATTTACTTTTTTAAAAAAAATAAAAATAAGTTACTTGTTCACAAGTAAAATAAAAAAGCATTTTTTAAAAATAAAAAAGCATTTTTTGAAGAACTGTTAAAAAAACAAGCTGGGACGAGAATTGAACCAACAACCCTCAGACTCCAACGCGCACCCCTTTACCCATCAGGCCACAGCGACCTTATAAAGTGTGACAAAATTCATATAAATGTATGAACACATGAAAGTACATCTAAACATTCTAAAGTACTTACCTATAATAAAGAACAACAAAGATTTTCAACATGGAAATTCACCACACGGCAAAAGGAGTAGTTTAGTATAAAACTACAAAAATTAATGTGAAAATTTTATGAGTTTTTTTACGTTTCCAATCATAAAATTTTTTCCAATGGACGAATTTCGCTGATTTTCAATACCAAACTGCTCAGGAATACGTTGAACATTCTGGCCAAAAACCAAACCGTGTTATCGCCGTTTGAAGTCGTGAGAATGTTTTCAACAGACGGACAGACGGACATGGCTATATCGACTCCGGTTGTTGTAAGGATCAAGAATATATTTACTTTATGGGGTCGCAAAGCCTTATTTCTATATGTTACAATCAGAATGACAAACTGATATATACCCTATATCACCTACAGTGGAGGGTATAAAAATACCTATTCATATTCTTAAACAGAGTACCTTTACTTAACAAAATACCTTATCCTAAAGAAGTACCTTTGCTTAAAAAAGTAAATTTTCTTACAAAAAGTACCTTTTCTTAAAAATATTAATTTTTTAAATAAGTACCTTTTCTTAAAAAATATACATTATCTTACAACAAATTGCATTTTCTTAATAAACTAGCTTTTCTTTAAAGATTACCTTTTTTCTTAAAAAGTTTACATGTTCTTTCGTAAAAAAAAGAGCTTTTCTTCAAAAAATACCTTCTCTTACAAAAAATAAACTTTTCTTACAAAACTTCCTTTTCTTAAAAGCACCCTTTCTTATAAATAAAGTAATACATTTTTTCTATTCTTGAGATAAATAGCCTTCCTGAAAATAAGTAGATTTTCTTAAAAAAATAATCTTATGCTAAAAAGAGTACCACTTCTTTAAAAAGTACCTGTTCTTAAAAAAGTATTTCTTTGTAAAAAAAAAAATGCAAACTCTTAGGTTTTTTCTTACATTAGAACATTAGCTTTTAATAAAAGAAGTACCTCTCATCAAAGAAAGGACCTTATCGGGAAAATATAATACATATTCTTACAAAAGGGATCTAAAAATATCCTTTTTCTTTTAAAAAAAAAATACATTAAATAAAAAAAAAATTTCTTAAAAAAGTTGATCATTTTACAAAAAGTATATTTTCTTGAAGATCCATTTAAATTGCAGCATTTTTCAACGGGCGCCTTAGGGTGTGTTGGAACTAACTAGTACATAATATATAGCGAAAAGACCTTCGTTCCAACCGGGTGTCCCCTGACACCTCATGTAATTTTGTATTTATAATATTACTTCTCTACTTTAAGTATCTTGATGAAAAACCTATACTATTTTCGTTCAGAATTTCTGTACTATAAATATAACATTTATTTCTTGTTGTACAGGATAAAAACACAAAGGTAAATAAATAAAATAAATAAAAATGAACGGAGCGTCGAAAATTGTTTCAATTTAAATTCTTACATTGGCGATAAAATTGTCAGCTATTAATATCAATTTTTTTATGGAGAAGATATTTGATTTTTCTTAAAGGATATTCAAGGATAAATTTTCTACGTATATGTACTACGTATTTTTACCTGTTAAAGTTTTTGTGCAAAATTTTCGTTAAAATTAGGTACAAATGGGCGCTACTGTTAAGTGTGCGTCGGTTAAGTACACGCTGAAAATCTGTCTATTTTTGTTGTTTGGATGCAAATATAAAGTGTGTTTGGAGCTTGTCGCAACTGTAATATACTTCTTTCCAAACACGTTGTCTTTGCTATTCAATATTACATGTTTGAGACACATTGCTTGATATGCTTAATATGATATAATATATTGAAGTCGAAGAATATTTCGTTTTTAAATATTATTTTATTTGAGAGGAAATTCGCATATGTCTCCACGTAAGTATATGTAGATTTAAGGGAAACACGTAATGCTTCCACATAAGTATATGGATGTTTGGGATGAAGAACGCATATGTTTCCACGTAAAAGCATACATGTTTGTCAGTTAACATGATACAGTTTGCATTTAAATACAAGCAAGTTTGGGACTTGCAAACATATGAATGTTTGAAGTGTGTTCCAAACTTATACATGGTTCCTGCAAAATATGTTTTGGGAAAATATGTTGGAGAGGCCGTTATTTTTCATGTACATGCAAGAAATGTCATCGCTAATTATACATGGAGGGATATATGAATGGACGCATCTATTAAGTGTGCCATATCTACCTGTTTCTTTGCCCAGATACAACATTATATTTGGGTTTCACTATTTTGTCGGATTTTCGGGAGAATGCAATCATAAAAAAATTCATCAACGTTTGCTTCAAAGAATTTTGTACATACCTGAGTGGGAAAATTTTTACAACTGAAGAAGCAAGCCAGTATTTACTCTGAAGTGCTTCGTGCGCGAACAACATCTGGTTTCCTATGCTCGTTTTGGAATACGCATACAGTCGATTACTATGCATAAGTTCATGATTCGTCGCCTGCCGTGGTCTTATAGACGTATTTTGAAGTAACGCCACTACATTTTTTAACATTTCCTTGCACCAATTGACTCGAACTTATTTGGTGCGATTGCAAAACTTTGCGGTACTCACCGCCAACAATTTGGTTTACGGCCAAATTTGCATGCAGTATTAAATGTGTGAGAGTGAAGTTAAAGCATAAGGTTTCCCCTATATCACGCTATGGCCCATGATGTACTTGCAATACCAGCTCACGCACAGCATCGATGTTTTCGGGCACATCAACCGATCTTGTGTCCCGAAACGAACGGCGATCCCAAGTAAATTCATTATACTTCCATGGCATATGAAGATTTAAGTTCATCAAACCAATCTGCCCTTTAAAAATTGTGAAAACAAATCGCACGAAAATGTTCACGAGATAATTCCAGTTTTAGGCTGAAATAAATATCTCGAGTCACTGAAAGCCCATAAATAATGCTTGCACGTGAACACGTTCTAGCCACCATTAAGCTAAAAACTGCAACACTTTCCAATAGTATTGCCTGATTGCACCCGACAACACTAAAAACTGCCTAGGGCAGAAATATATTGGCCAGATATCACCTATTAATTTTATTTAATTTTATACAAAATATAAACGAACTCTGGTTGTGTAATAGTAATGAAACGGATTGTGTTGTTTTCTTCCAATGACCTGCATTTCTCAAGTTTTTGAAAAAACCATGGGCAAAACATTCACTTTGACTTCCGTGTCCTGCATTTTATTGCACGTCATCAAATTGAAATGAAACACACAAAAAAGAACTTAGAATCTCTTGAAATAATTTCAATTTAATGATAATTAATGCCTTTAATCAGATTGCCATTCTTTTGTGCTCGCCCAGCCTGGAAACAAGGTGCATTACATTCCTCTTTGCTCCACTCTACCGTCCATCGAGTATAATCGCGTTTCTTTTAATAATTTAATTTTCTTTCTCCTGATTCGAATACTCAAACACAAAAATTTGCTATGCAAAAACTTAATTGTGCATAATACAGAAACGCTGTGACAAAAGAGATAGGGAAAAAGTGGTAACTAAAGAAGAAGAACACAAAAGCTATCGAGGGTCCATGCGAAAATGAAGAAGAGCAATTAAGATAAATTCTCTTTTATTTCTTTGTTTTCTTTTATGTTGTCTCTACAAGCGATAGAAAATGCTAAGAGCAAATAGGTAACACATATTCGCTGCTGTACACAATTTTCAAGCCTGACAAACACACAACAATAAAGGAGTACAGCTCAGAATGTGAGACAGTGGAGCGAATGCCTGCGGCAGGGAGAGGGGGACGCGATAAGAAAAAACCCGTTGCAATTAAAGAGAAAGTATGTTAATCATTATTTGCATTATATAGCGCAAAAAGAATTGCGACAAAGAGACGATGGACAATTCAGGTATTACATCCCGCAACTTGTCGTTGTGTTGGTTAAAGGTCCTTAAGTCCAAGGCATTGGCTTAAAGTTTAATTAGGATAAATATAAAACAATACAGGAAAATTACACTATTTTCATGATTAAAAATATACAATTTTCCTAAACTTATAGTATGAAATTTTTTTGATTTACCTTAATCGAATCCAATGCTTGTAAATTTATACCCAAAATTCTTCAAGACTTTACATATTTTAATTATATGTTTAAAGTACTGAATAATTGTAGGCTTCTGGAAACTTTTGATCTTTGCACTTAAAACTCTTGTGCGAGTGTTAAGCGATATTTCATAAAATGTTTCCTCTTTTATATCCTCACTTGACACAGAAAAAATGCTAACTAATAAAGCAATCATATTAATCGTAGGTATCCTTGGGATAATAAGTCACATCCGCAGATTTCTCCGATGGGCTATCAATGCGAAATATGTAATAAATTTTTATTAATCACAAATATATTTTTCCAGTGTTTTCCGCATACGAAAAACCCACTTTAGCTGATTTCTTGTCAATTCTCGAAAATTATGCAGTAATACCTCGCAAATTTCGTCCAATGATGTATAAATCAACAGTATACGCGAACAACATGTGTCTTTAACTGCTGATATAGTTATTTGAGTTGACACCAGCTTTTCCCACGATGATCTCAAAACAATTGTTGAAGAGAACGCATGATAGAGTGTAGCCCTGCCTGAGGCCTCGCCTTGTATTAAAAGGTTCGGTGAGATCTTTACAAATCTCTGCTGAGGATTTCGTGTCATTCAGTGTCATTGTCAGCTTAGCAGGAATACCAAGCTCCGATATAGCTTGATACCATTTTCCTCGTATCGGTTTTTCGAAGGTAGCCTTATAATCTACAAAGAGGTGTTAGGTGTCGATATTTCTCCAGAATTTGTCGTAATGTGAATATCTGGACGATAGTTGACTTTCCGGGCCTAAAGACACAGTGGTAAAGTCTGATTAGGTCCGCAACAACCGGCTTTCATCTTTCACAAATATTGTTCGAGAGGAACTTGTATGCGATGGATAAAAGGCTTGATCAAAGACTATTTGTACATATATTCGGGTCACCTTTTTTGAAGACAGGACGCAGTATGCTAAGACTGCAAGCGTCGGGTCTGAATTCGTCTATACAGGTTTTGAATAATAGCTGATGTATACATCAATCCAACCAATAACCGCCAGTTTTAAATAGCCCAGCCGGTAGTTCATTAACATCAGCGGCTTTGCTGCTCTTGCGCCGGGAAATTGCAGTTCTAACTTCGCTTTGGCTAGGAGGGGGACATTCAACGCCAACGACCTGTATTTCCTCAACACACGCATTTATATTGAAGTCTCCTGGGACAAGTAAAGAAGAGAAGTGTTCTCTTCATATTTCCAACATATTCTGCACATCTGTGGCAAGATTACAGTTATTATCTCTGCAAAAACCGGGCTCTGATCCATTTACGTTGGTTTGGCCTTGTATTTTTCCCTAAAATTTACGGGCCTCATTCTATTTATTCAATTTCATAATATTCAATTTGGTCAGTCTCGCGCTTTATCCAGAACCGTTTCACTTCTTGAACAAACGGTTTTCCTCTCTCCTCGTGACCATATCCCGCTCTGTCACGGATCGAGTTGCGACTGACTGAACAATTGCCATACGTGCAGCGTTCCTTTTCTCATTTGCCATGTGACACTCTTCATCGTACGTTGGTTTGAGTTTAAGCGGTATCCATAAGAAAGTACGGAGCAGTTTTCATAGAATGGAAACTCTACTTTCATTCACTGAGCTTCAGGATCATGAGGCGTGGGTGGGTACATTCTGCCCCAGTATCTGAGTGAGCTTCTCCGCATATGCCGTGGCTATCTCTGGTAATTTCAGCTTTCCGATGTTCAGCTTTCTATTTTTATATCTGGGTGAGCTTCTCCGCATAGGCCGTGGCTATCTCTGGTAATTTCAGCTTTCCGATGTTCAGGTTACTACTTATATATTTTTGCTTTTGTACGACTTTGGCTCTACTTAACCTTGTAGGAACTATTGTTGCAACCAGGTAGTGAACCGAATCGGTATTAGCCCCTCGAATCACACATAAACCCATTACACTGGCAGAGTTCCTTCCATCAACTCCTAGGTGATCAAGCTGGGTCTTCGTCTGTTGATTAGGAGTTATCCAAGTAGCCTATAAGTGTCTTTATTTTGGAATCTCATACTACTGACAACCATGTGTTCTCCGTGGCAAAATCTAACAGTCTCATTCCGTTATCGAAAGTTATAATGATACTGAAGCGCAGAAAAGTTCAATTTCTATTCTATGAAAACTGCTAAGCCAAGGTACGATGAAAAGTGTCGCATGGCAAATGATGAAAGAGCGCTGCACGTATGGCAATGCTTCAGTCAATCGCAACACGAGCTGCGACAGAACGGGAAGTTACGGGGAGTAAACTGAATTTACCGATAATTGGATCGAAGTCATTTTCCCGCCGACTTTAGCATTAAAATCACCTAGAACAATTCTAATGTCATGGCCAGGGCAGCGGTCGTATATTTCCTCTAGCCGCTCATATATCTTGTACTTGGTATCATCGTCATTATCTTCCGTCGGGGCATGTCGCAGTCGTTTGCCATATACATATCCTCAACAAAATCCATGCTTTTTCTCATAACAGCGTTAGTATATGTCACAGTTGTTCTTTCTTGTACATCTTCTGGATGGCAGTAATGTCAGTATTACAATTCTCGAGCACATCTTCCAGTTGGATAGTGGCACCGAATCTGTATAGTGTTCTAACAATCAAAGTGTACAAACAAACTTATGATTGGTAATATTTTGTCGATTTCTGCTCAGCTGTTGGCTATAAGTCAATGTGCCACGCCTCTTCGGGAAACACTTTGCAACGGCGATTCTACCATTGGAAATTTCCTTCACCAAATAATAGCTGTATGTGAGTCTAACTGTCCCGTGGGCCAATGTGCTTTTGTTCACATTTCTAGTTTATATTTACCATTATTTCTCAAACAGTGGCAATAAAATATAATTTCGCCTTGAAAATTAAAAATATTTTATAAGCTTGAATAATTCACAGAATATACTCCTCCAGAGCTGTAGTTTTGTGAAGATATTTCTCTTACTTACTTACTTATCCGGTCTCGAACAACCCCGGGGGGTCAGGGACCTTACAAAACGAAGATAACATATTTCGCCAACCAGTTCGATCTTTTGCTTTATCTCTCCAGTTGGCAATACCAAGTGTACGCAGGGATTCGTCAACCTGATCCCTCCAGCGGAGTCTTGGTCTTCCTATTTTTCGTCTTTCTTCGAGTTCGGTTTCGAAAACCCTTCGCGCTGGTTCATCTTCATCCATTCTACTGACATGGCCTAGCCAGCGCAATCGCGTTATCTTGATCCGCTTAACTATGTCAATGTCAGGATAAAGCTCATACAGCTCATGATTCATGCGTCGCCGATACTCGCCGTTGTGCACTATAGGGCCATAAATTTGTCGGAGTATTTTTCTCTCGAAGACTCCTACAGATGTTTCGTCTGCTTGCGATAGGACCCAGGATTCTGCGCCATAAAGCAAGACAGGTTGAATGAGAGTCTGGTACAGCTGGACTTGTGTCACTCGAGAGAGGGCTTTATCTCTAAAGTGCTTGCTTAGCCCAAAATAACATCTATTCGCAAGCACAACTCTCCGCTTGATCTCAAGGCTGACGTTGTTGTTTTTGTTCACGGCAGATCCGAGGTATATAAATTCGTCCACTACCTCGAAGTTATAACGGTTATCAACGTTCACGCTTTGGTCTAATCGCATGGAGGCTCTGTTCGTTGAAACCATTAATTTTGTCTTGTCCTCATTCACCGTCAGACCCACTTTTGCTGACTCCTTCTCAATTCTCGAAAAAACCGCAGTAACTTCTCTAATTGTGCGCCCAATGATATCTGCATCATCAGCATACGCGAGCAGCATGTGACTTTTGCTGCTGATGGTTTTATTCATGCTGACTGCAGCTTTTCTCATAATGATCTCCATTAAGATGTTAAAGAGATCGCACGATAGGGTGTCGCCTTGCCTGAGGCCTCGCTTAGTTTCGAAAGGTTCGGTAAGATCCTTACCAACTTTCACTGCAGATTTGGTGTTCGTCAAGGTCATCCTGCAAAGGCGTATGAGTTTTGCAGGAATACCAAGCTCAGACATTGCTTCATAGAGTTTATCCCGTATCGGACTATCGAAGGCTGCTTTATAATCGATAAATAGATGATAGGTGTCGATTTGTTTTTCGTGTGTCTTCTCCAGGATTTGGCGTAGCGTGAAAATCTGGTCAGCTGTCGATTTTCAGGGTTAAAGCCACACTGGTATGGTCCAATCAGGTCAGCGATAATTGGTTTTAGTCTTTCGCACATTATACTTGATAAAACCTTATATGCTATGGATAAAAGGCTTATTCCACGGTAGTTGGCACAGATACTCGGGTCACCTTTTTTAAATATGGGACATGAGACACTGAGACTCCAATCACCGGGCATGCATTCATCTAACCAAATTTTTCTAATGAGCTGATGCATGCACCTTATCAGCTCATCGCCGCCAGCCTTAAACAGCTTCGCCGGTAATCCATCGGCTCCTGCGGCTTTGTTGTTCTTAAGCCGGGCAATAGCTGTTCTGACCTCGTCTTGGTTAGGAGGGGGGCAATCGACGTCGTCGTTCATATTGTGATCGATTGTCCCATCGTCACCGGATATCTTAGGTACTAGTAGCGCGAAGAAATGCTCTCTCCATATTCCCAACATGCTCTGCACATCTGCGACGAGATTTCCGTCCTTGTCTTTACAGAAGGGGAGCCCTGAACCATGTCCATTAGTTCCGTTTCTAACTTTTTGGTAGAATTTTCGGGCTTCGTCCTTCCTTCTGTATGTCTCAATTTTCTCACTCTCGCGCTTTCTCCACTGCCGTTTCTTACGCCTAAAGAGACGGTTTACCTCCTTTCTCTTCTCCCTATACCGCTCAGTTGCAGCTCGCGTTGCAATTGACTGAAGCATTACCATAAGTGTAGCGTTCTTTTCGTCATTTGCTAAGCGACACTCTTCATCGTACCATGGTTTATTGCGAAGCGGTTTTTCGAAACCAAGTACGGTTGTTGCGGCAGTTTTTATAGAGTCGGAAATGGGTTTCCACTGCGCATCAGGATCGTCATCGGGAGGGGGTGGGTTCTGTGCCAAAAGTTGCGAGAGCTTCCTTGAGTAGGCTGTGGCTACCTCTGGTAATTGCAGCTTTCCGATGTCCAGTTTCCTCTGCGTCTGGTTTAGTACGATTTTCGCTCTATTCAATCTTGTGCGAACCTTTGCTGCTACCAGGTAGTGATCAGAATCGATGTTAGCTCCTCTGATCACTCGTACGTCCATTACACTGGATGAGTGCCTTCCATCAATTACCACGTGATCAATTTGGTTCTTAGTTCTTTAATCAGGGGATACCCAAGTAGCCTTGTGGATGTCTTTATGCTGGAATCTTGTGCCACTAATGACCATGTTTTTTGCCGCGGCAAAGTCAATCAGTCTCATACCGTTGTCGGAACTGTCAGCATGAAGACTGAAATTGCCAATAGTTGGATTAAACACATTCTCCCTTCCTACTTTGGCATTAAAATCTCCTAGTACAATCTTAATATCATGGCCAGGGCAGCGGTCATACGTTTCCTCTAGGAGCTCATAGAATATGTGTTTGGCATCATCATCTTTCTCTTCTGTCGGGGCATGCACACAAATTAGGGAAATATAAAAATATTTCGCTTTTATGCGGATTGTGGCTATTCGTTCACTCACAGCATTGAACCTAGAGACTAGATGTCGCAGTCTTTTGCCAACTACAAATCCACAACCAAATTCATGTTTTTTTTCATGGCAACTGTAGTATATATCGCAGTTTCTTTTTCTTGTGCAGCCATGTCCTGTCCATCGCATTTCCTGGATAGCGGTAATGGCAGCCTTATAACTTTCGAGGACATCTGCCAGTTGGATACTTGCACCGGATCTATATAGAGTTCTTACATTCCAAGTGCATATCCGTAAATCGTGGTCACCCAGATATAATATCCCTCATAGTGTTATTGAACGTTGGCCTGTTGCTAGAAATATTTAAAGAAATATGCCTTTGTCTCTTAAATGAACTTAAAATGTGAACCAGCCAATACAACTGGGGACTATAGAGAGAATGTTATAGTCGGTTCACCTGACCGAGAATTTTTAGCTTTGTTTTGCTATAACTAACAGCCAAATCGGTTAGCAACTGGCTCAACATATTGTACGAATAAGTAGTTAACCTACATTCGGAAACCCCCCAAAAGAAAGTACAAAACATATTTTAAGTTAATTTAGGCCACAAAAAAGTGCTCTATTGCCATCTTCGTATTGACTGTTGGTATTAAGATTCATAAATGACAATACATACAGTTTTCGGTTAAATTATATAAATGTCCAAGAAATTTTAATTTTGTTTGATTTATACAATCTTTACATCAGTAAATCAGCCTGAAAGACAGTCACTCACACTCCACTCAAATTGGGTTCCTCTAAGTCGAAATTTTCGTTCGCCTGACTCTATGGTTATTCGCAACTGACATCACATTCGAAATAGAGAAATCAAAATTTGTATTAAAAAGTTTTGAAATATTCATTCATTTGAAACATCATTCGACTTGAAACGACAAGATTGTCGAATCCAAATCAAATTTCTTTCGTCCAGAACAGGAACGAAAGCTGTCGTTCGAGACAGAGACACAGGCTGTTTATTTTTCCTTCAGTAACCGATTCAAAGTCAAATAATTTTGAGAGTATTGATGTTCATAGTGAAGTATTGTATGGAACTTTTCGCATTTGTAAGTATTTTTAAACATTTATCGATAATTTATTGTTTAGCCTTATACATGGTACACTAGGTCAAGTGTTCGTTGTTGCCATCATGTAGGGAACAGACCTCAATAACAGAAACTTTACTTTGTTTTTGTAAAATGTCAAATACCGTTTGACAGCATTCAATCAAAGTTACACTCTCAACACGGTATTGAACGACTGTTTTAGCAGCCAAAGAAAATTTCGAAATGGAGACAAAATCATAAGTGAGTACTAAATCATAAGTAAGTACTTACGTTTCAGCTAAGAAAAAGTGTCTTGTTATCGTTTCTTTACAAAAAAAAACCTAACTTCTTTACATAACCTCAAAATTTGTTTGATCGATTTTAAATTATGGTTTCATGTAAGCATTACAAATTTCGGGCACTATCGGTGAATAAAAGGCAGAGAGAAATTAATAAATTAAGATGCAATTAGTAGATTATACTTTACTTTAAACCGCGCCTTTTAACACTTTTCAAGTTAAATTGTTGTTTCTCTCTTGCCATGTTATAACAAAAGACGAGTTGCTTGAAGTTTGACTGCATGAATGTTTGCAAAAGGAAAATCCTGCTGCGGTTGTCAACTATGTTGTGAAAAAAATGGTGCCCACCCGACGTATAGATGGCACCAGTAGTTTGTAAACAGTATTTTAGTGAAAAGTGGCAATCTTATAAAACTTATGTTTTAAGTTTCAAGGCGCCACGTTGTTCGTTATATTTGTTAGAGGCATCAAAAGTAAACAATCTCAATGAATTTGTAAACATTGAAAAATTGGTCACCGCTATGTAAGTCAATATTTTTATTTGAAAGGTATCAGTCCAAGCGATATTAAAGCGGAGCCAGTTTCTATTCTGGGGGAGTCTGCTTCTTCATTTACGACTATAAAATATTGCGTAGCAGAGCTTTAACGAGGCCGTACGAGCTGCTAAGACGAACACCGTGGTGGTCGATCAATTGAGGTGTCCACGCCAGACATGGTAATGAAAATCCACAAAATGGTATTGGATGATCGTCAGCTGAAGGTGCGTGAGCTAACTGAAATCATAGGCATTTCAAAAAGTGCTATCCGTCATATATCGTATTAACCGAAGATATGAAGATGTTTCAGTAGAGTCTTTGGCGATGTTTCGCTGCAATAAAGTAAAATTTTTGAGTCGATATATAACCATGGATGAGACATGGATTCACCACTTCATACCTGAAAGAAAGGTTCAGTTAAAACAGTGGATTGGAATGGGAGAATCGTATCCAAAGTAGGCGAAGACAGTTCCATCTGCTGGCAAGTTCACGGCGTCTGTTTGTTGGGTTGGGCATGAGATAGTTTTTTTTGGATTATCTTCAGAAAGGAAAAACCATCAACGGCGATTATTATGATAATTTATTGCAGCATTTAAGTGATGAAATTGTGGAATATGAATTAAATGAATTAAAGTTCGAATTGCTTCATCACGAGCTTATTCGCCAGATTTAGCTTCCTTGGACTATTTTCTGTTTCCAAATTAAAAAAAAATGATTCGGTGGTAAAAGATTTGGCGACAATGAAAAGGTGGAGTCTGCGGTGGATGGCTATTTTAAGTAGTTTGAGGGTTCCTACTTTAAACAGGTTATCGAAGCTATTGAATATCGCTGGAAAAAGTGTGTCGAGCTAAAAGGAGATTGTGTTGAAAAATAAAGAACATTGCTCTCAAGTTTTTTGTGTCTTCTTTGTTAGGTCGGCTAGGTGTTGGACGGCCTTCGAATTTTTATCACGAACAACTTTATCACTATGATTATTAAAAAAATTGATTTACTGTCTTCACACTTTCTTTAACGTTTGCTATTGTTTTAGTTTGAAATAATAAAAATTTAACCTGCTATTAATTGCGCATAGAAAAAGTGGTAATTTGACCCATAATACACCAAAATATTTATGGAGAAGGGAACTGATGATTTGCCTTTGTGCGCAATGTAGTAGCTGCTATACATACCATAATATAACTGTAAGTAGGTGCAAATTTCACACCAAAACGCCGAGACACGTCAACGTAATTTTGGATCGTAGAATCCAGTGGTGTTCCCGTTTTGAAAAGTTAGCTCGAAATCACGACATATTTCGATTTTAAATTTGTAGTAGATTAAAGGCGATTTTTGATTTTATTAGAATGAAAAAACTTTAAAAACTTGTTTAAAATCAATTTATTTTGAATTTTTTTTTATTAAATTTGTACTCTTTGTTTGCAATCGACCAGCAGAAATCAGCAAGCATTGAGTCTATTCTTTTTCCAGCGAAACGGTCTTCGAATGCCATTATAGTATGATGAAATCTTTCGCCAGTTTCGTCTGTTTCTGTGGACAATTGTCATTTGTAAAAATCGAAATGTGCATGTAACATGTGGATTTTCAACGACATATTAACGCGAAGTTTGTCGAAAGACCTCATCATGTTGTCAATATAATCACGGTACTCTGGTGAGCGATTTTTGCAAAGAACGTTTTCAATTACCGCACGAATTGAGTACCATGCGTTTAGTTCAGTTTCGTCTAAGATTTCAGAAAAACTCGTAACCCTTAAAAGTTTCCGTATATCTGGACCGTTAACCACACCTGTTAAAAAAACACAAAATTACCTTCTTTTAATATTTCAATTGATAATTTTGGAAAAGCGTTGTTTTTCAAGTATGGTAATGCATTTTCGTTAACGCGAAACAAACGCTTTAAAAATTCTTTACAACTCCCAGTTTGATATTAAGATTCGGAAGCATTTTTTTCTGAAGGGGGATCAATGGTGGACGAATATCATTAAATTCGCCAACAACTGGCGAATCCCGTTTTGGCCAATTTCGCTTTTCGTACTTTTTACAAAATATACACATGTACTTTGTATAGCCAGCTTTCATTCCAGCTAATAGTGAAAGCACCTTAAAATCACAGTTTACGCGCCAATTGTGTTCGTCATAACTGATGCGTTCCAGAATAAATTTCATGGTATCATACGACTCATACATTCCAAGAGCATACATCAATGGCACTAGTTTGAAATAGCAAATGCTGTTTTCAAATAGCAAGACTACTTTTAAGCTTCTGGTTGAAGAGTCTATGAAAAGACGCCATAAAGATGGACTATAGTTGCAGATTCCCATTTCATTCATTAAACCGGGAATATCTTGACAATATGCATTAGCTGCGTCCTCGGAAAGAATGAAATAAGCCATATATGGTTAATGCCGGTATTTGTAAGATGCAACTTTTACATCTGGTGCCAGAAAGTTGATTGTTTGGCATGGAATATCTCATATGATAATATTTCCACAAAATTCTTAGACATATATAAACGTATATATCAATTTCGTTTATATAACTACGTAGTTACTTTCAATAGTTACATTATGTTTTACACAACAGCTACTGTATTTATTAATGTTATCAACAAATATGTCAGTATATTTTACTTAATATTCTCAATTCAATGTATGTAGTTAGTAGTGGTTGGGTAACGCAATTACCAAATGAATAACTATGTATTAGAAACAGTCCAATGGAGTTAGACGAATGTGTCAATGTGACACATAAAACAAATACATTAATACACATATACAAAATATTTTAAATTTTGTTCAAACACATGTACACGTGGTTACTTATGTGGTTCTTAATATACATATATATATAATTTGTATACCCTCATCGATATGGCTGGGATGCCGGCAGTACGGTTGTTCGACAAGATATCTCCCGTAAATCAAAATCGATATTATTGAAATTTGGTACTGCGCAATATTGTGTTTAAAGCTACTTTGTAATAAAAATAGACAAACTTGGCACACCCAGGTCCCACACAAAATATGGGCGACTGATTAATCCAATATCTCACGTAATCCAAAACCATTCTTAATCCTGCTGTTAGGTTAGAAAAAACTTACGAATATTACGTTAAGGGACCATTTGGTCCGTACTGCAATTTTCATACAAAATATTAATTTAGTCAAATTTTTTGTATGTATTTCAGTTCAATACTTCGTAAATATTATAATTAATTAAAGAAAATCAAATATAATATAAGCATGTTAAGTTGAGTTAAGTCCATGCTCCACATTTCATACAAAATAACAATTTATTATTACACAATGCAACTCGAAAAAATATAACCATATTTTTTGTAATTTGTTTCCTTGCATTTTGAACGGTTTGCTACTTATGCACCTACTATGGATTTTGACCTTTAAGATGAAGTTTTTTGATTTTATATGTCCTAATGACAAGAGCTACAACTTCCCCTCAGAGAGTAAATCAAAATTTAGAACTGTTTGCAAGATATGAGCCTGACAAAATGATCACTTTTTTGCAAAAATGACACAGAGACCCAAAATCTTTGGGGGCACATAAAAATAGTGCATGACTTTGGGCAAAACTGGGAGACACGGGTCTATTTTTGGTCTTTTATCACGTAGTGGTGTCCACTTATGGTTATATTTCCATTACTTTGCATCCATTTCTCAGAAAATTTTGCGCCATTTATCCTTTTTGAAAATTATTGAAAAGAAAATAAAAGACAATATACTGTGGAACAAATCGTCTCTTAACATAAAACTCGTAATTTTATATTTTCTCTCGTTTGAAGTTAGAAATTTGAATTTTTCCACATAACTTTAATTTACTAAAATGCTACGTTAGATTCAAAATTAAGGGAGTATACTATATCACTGTTCAAAATCAGACTAAATTTGGACTAAATGGGCTTAATCCAACAACAGGGGTTATGCAATTTGGTACTAACCAATATTTAGACAAAAGATGCTGTGTAGTAAAAATTTACTACTTTCCTTCGTCCATTTTTGTACCTTCCATACAAATGGTGGGCGTTAAATCGTTAAAAATGCAACACGTCCTAATTAACCGCGGAATTAGATAATATTTTGGGCAATGTAAATCTGCTATTGAATTGGTCTTCTTCCAAAAATATTAAAAAATTTTTAATGTACCACAGGAATAACTTAGGCTGAGGGTATGTTTAGGTTGGTTCACCCGACTGAAATTTCTGTACTGCTTTAGGTATGTGTGTGTGAGTAACAACAGTTACATGTATAATGTAAAAGTGTATTAATAAATGATATGTAAATACATAAGAACGTTATGGCTATATCCTCTTGTTTTCTATATGAGGGTGGTATGATAAAAATATGCAAGAACTCAGTGTTTATAATCAGCAAAAGTAAAAAAAAACGAATAGAATATAGAACTATTTTTGTATAAAATTTAAAATATCTCATAAATTTTTCAGCAAAATTATATTTAAGTTTAAAACACCATGTGGGTACCTCTGTCAAAAGCTTTTAATATTTAACTAAATATATGAAATATATATTTAAATTGAAAACTGTAACTATTTTATCTTCTGATTTTCACACAAATTGTTTAAACCATTCGTTTATGACATTCCAAATTTGACCAAAATCATGTTATTTATAAGGGAGCGAAAACACATGTTTTTCCATTACATCCTATGAAGAGATTGGGGAGGGCTCCTCATAAGCAGTAAGCTGTGCGCTTTATCAAAATTTGTCAAAACTCCTTAAGGTATAATAAGGTAATACATCGCACAATACGGTGTACTTTGAATACTATATCTCCTTGGAATTATTATCCAAATGTAGTTGGATAATCAGTGCAGACATTTTAGTTATTTATGTTTGCTTGTTTGTACAAAAGAAAATATGAAAAAAGTTTACGAATATCCCAAAAAAAAAGAAATAGTGCAGACAAAATGAAAGTATTTAGTACTTAGTTTTCGTCATATACACTCCTGCTGTTGATCATATTTTGATTTATTCTGCTCCCAGATATTCTCGCGCTAATATACTTTTCTCCGAAATTATCACACCATCCACGTTCACATATATTTGTAATCTTACCAGCAGTTACCATGACTGCACACAAGTGTCAGCAGGTGTCAATGGAAAGCTTTTCTTTCTCTAGGATGCCTCATGCCAACTGAAAGACGACACTTTTTCATACAGACAAGGGAGGACAAATGACATTGGCATAAGGAAGAGACGAAGGAGCAGATAAGTGGCATTTAGTGTATTGTGACAATTTTGTTGCTACTATATTGAGTGATAACATTTGACAATTTAGATTTAAATACTTGACATACCTGCAACATTGAGGTTAAAACTTTTCACAAATTCCAACTCCCTACTACTACACTTCGGCCATAAAATCTGTTTGAAATTTAAATCAATTGCAAATTAAATGACTATTTGTAGACAGTTTCGTAGAAGAGGAGAAAAAAATCTATCACTTGTGTGTTAAATAGAATGGAAAATTAAATATAAGGTTGGATAAAATTAAATCAAATGTCAAGTGATGTACAAACCTTAAATGCTACATTGGTTAAACACGCATCAAACGAATCTATGGTTAAATGAGAATATTTATAAAGTAAAGGATAGCCGTATAATAGTTTCAATCTTTTATATATAACCGCGTAAATGGTAAATGCTTGCATATTTGTCAATCTTAATTAAACATTAACCCAGATACTCGCTTGTCAAACTCACCATGGTAGCACTTCCCGTTGTGTACAGGGCAAAATTTTGGCGCTTGTGTGTAAGGGTTGTGATGTCTGAAACAAATATACCTTAAACACTTTGCATATCCTACGAACATCAAAATTTTAAATGTCGTTTTTTGCTTGACATTGTTGGCATCAATCTACACAATCAATTAGAAATCTGTCATTCATTCGTATTCCCTTCTGATTTTGACAGTATAACGAATTATGTTGTAAGCGAACATAATGAATGACTAGTTTTTTTTTTGTCAATGGAGAGATTATATTATTGGAATTACATTCATATTGGAAAATATTGGAAATTTTGTTAAACCCATTTTAAAAAAAAAATCAATTTGGTAGCGATTATAATAAAAAACTGATTGATTTTTCCAGATGGACAGTGGCTAGAATAGAAACACTTAAGAATGATGTGAGATAATTTGTATCGTTTTCATTTTAAATGTTGCAGATTGAATACAACCTCGCAATAATTCGAAATTATAGGGGACAGTGCAAAAACTTAATTTTTGGCGCTAAAGTTGAAATACATTTGAGCTGACGTCCGACTGTCATAAATAACACAATTGTTGTAGGTGGTCTCGTAAAAGCTATATCAATTCTAATGGCAAAGCGTCAATTAAAGTTCAAGTTTCAAGTTCAACCTAACAATGATAAGCACATATTCAAAGTCTATTTGATGAACGATTTAAATGGGTAAAGTTGAGTACACTTGAGCTTTCCCTACAATATTTTAAACATATAAAATGATAAAAAACTATCTTCCGTATGTTCTAAATAAATATGACTGGAGCTTTTGTTTTAAAAACACATGGAGAAATTGTTTTCGTTGTAGTTGTGTTGTCAAATATTGTTTAATTTGTACAACAACCCATTTAATTTAAATAATATTGTGTCAATTAAGTTTTCTATCAACAAGTCAACTCCTTTTGAAATGGGGTCAAACGGAAAATTTGGTTACTTACGTTTTCAATGAATGTGGTTAAATATTTTTAAAGTATTCATACATTCATTTAAATGCATAAAATATGAAAAATATATAACTCAATGAAACTCTTAGAGATATACATAAACCTATTTTCATTCACTTTTTTGAAAACAAGTAAAGAGTGTCTCAATAAGAAAGCACTTTTTCATTTTAAAATTAAAACACGTATTTTCTTTTACATAGTTGTGATTTTTGGAACGAAATTCCTTATGGCACATTGCATAATGGGGGCTAAATGAAACAAATTAAACAACTTTTTTTTAACACTATTATGCTACAACCCAGTATTGCCAACTATATTCGGTACTTTTGCTTTCGTTTGTGTCTAGACTAATATATGTGGAGAAATTTCTTGTTTAATGGGAAGTTTTCTAGGTGGAGCCTGTATCCAATATTTAGAATATATTGTAGTTTTGAGTCCAATAAAAAATAAATATAGAAAACTAAAGCGAAAGAAATTTAAAAAAGAAAATTTTCTTAAATAAGTGGCTTTTCTTAAAAAAGTAAATTTTCTCAAAGAAAAAAAAAATACCCATTCAAAAAATATACCCTTTTCTTAATTAAAATAACCTTATCTTAAAGAAGTACATTTGCTTAAAAAAGTAAATTTTCTTACAAAAAGTATCATTTCTTAAAAAAAGTAATTTTTTTAAATAAATACCTTTTCTTGAAAAAGTACATTATCTTACAACAAATCGCATTTTCTTTAAAAGCTACATTTTCTTTAAACAGTACCTTTTATGTAAAACAAAATAACTTTTCTTGAGATATGTACCTACTCTTAAAATTGTACGTGTTCTTGAAAAAAACGACCAATTCTAAAAAAAATTACCATTCCTTAAAAAACACTTTATTCAAAAAAAAAAAAATACCTTCTCTTAGAAAAATACCTTTTCTTTAAAAAATTCCTTTTCTTAAAAGTACGTTTTCTTAAAAATAACATAATACCTTTTCTTTTCTTGAGATAAGTAGCATTTATGAAATTAAGTAAATTTCCTTAAAAATTAACCTTTTTCTAAAAAGAGTACCACTTCTTTAAAAACTACGTGCTCTTAGAAAAAGTATTTCGTCGTAAAAAAAATGCATACTCTTATGGCCAGTTTTTGAGTGGGTAGTTAACTATAAGATTACTTAATCGTAATTGAAAGTTAATTTGAGGTTAACTTTGCATTTTGTTATTCAGTGGTGAGTTAATGTAATTCGTCATATTCATAACGATTATGGCAACCTTTGTATTCTTATTGGAAAAAACAACTGGTTTGGGATAAATACGAAAAATACAAAGAGAAACAAACAAAATGGAATTATGTAAAATATGAAATAGGTGCATAAAATCAAAGTTATTTTAACAAAAACGTGTAAAAACTATAAATGCGCAATCATTTAACGGTCTAGACTCAACGTGTGTGTACAAATAATCAAAAGAGAAGCACATATTTCATACAATCAAACATTTATCATTTTGACAGTCAGTAATGTGATTGTCAAAATCATATGGTTCTGACTAAAAGTTAACCAACCAACATTGTGGGTTAAATCATAGTTAGACAATGACTGGAAAACACAATTCGATGTTTAACCAGAATTTAACTAAGAAACGAAGATCACCACTGAATGAAAAACTGGCCATTAGGCTTTTTCTTAGAAAGTACTTCTTATTGAAAATGGTACCGTACTTCTTATTGAAAATGGTACCTTTTCTTAAAAAACACATTACAGAAGTACCTCTCATTAAAGAACGGACCTTTTCGGGAAAATATACAATATATTCTTACAAAAACGATCTAAAAATATACTTTTTTTTTAAAATAGTACATTCAATAAGTAACAAATTTCTCAAAAAAAGATTATCATTTTACAAAAAGTATCTTTTCTTAAAGATCCATTTAAATTATAGTAGTTTTTAACAGGCGCCTTAGGCGTGTTTGAACTAACTAGTATACTCGGGTGTCCTCTGACATCTCATGTAACTTTTTCTCTAAAAGGCATATTGCAAACGCCTAACTAATCAGAAATGCCCAAGTTTTATTAAATTTAAAATATCTTAATATTAAAAAATCTACATGTTTCTCTTTACCCTCTGCTGGTCTCCTTAAAGACAACACATACTGCAGAACAACTGTAATTTCTTCTTTTAAATGTTATAATTACTTAAGTTCATTTTAAGTTCCAAGTCCTCGAAATAGTTGCGAGAGGTCATTAAATGGATTTATCTATTTTAAAGTAGAAGGCGTTGATAATTGCCACAAAAGACTATTACTAACTTACAAACAAGTAAAATCAACGAACAAAGAGCTGCCAGAAAAGTACAACAAACTACAATTTTGCAAAGCTCATATCCTGATGTTCTCTTTTTTTAGGACAATGCCGACTACAGCATAAACATAGTGTGTAGCACAAAGTTTGTTGTACAGTTGCTTACACTTTCACTCTTCCTCCTTTAAGGTATTACTTTTGACAAATTTGCAGACCAACAAGGAATAGAATTTATACGTTTCGCTAGATACGGCTTTCAACATTAGTCTTAATGAGGCGCAATTTTATCTGTCCGTCTATCTTTCGCACTGTCTATGAAGTTCCAGGCAACAATGACATTGCGCTGGCCACAATACGCCTAATTATAAGGGAGAGAGCAAAGCACAAGAACAGTGGGCATAAAACCAAAGACCAAAATACGAA
The DNA here is from genome assembly GCA_963931995.1 of Phaonia tiefii. Taxonomy (NCBI): domain Eukaryota; kingdom Metazoa; phylum Arthropoda; class Insecta; order Diptera; family Muscidae; genus Phaonia; species Phaonia tiefii. Next base: position 220,422,365 of record OZ008368.1, on the reverse strand, counting down.
AATATTTAAATCTTCTTATAAATATGTGCTACTATTCTAAATAAGTTTGTACAGCTTTTTGTATTGAAATGGAGTGGTTGCTTTCTCACTAAGATTTGAACAAGGAACTTGTTTTAAGTAGATTTATAGCCCTGTAAATTTATTTTTGCTCAACTGTGTAGCGCGCATTGTTATCATCAGTGATAACAGCACTAAATGGCTAAGGATGTACTAGTTCTCTTGCAACTTCCAAACAGTCGTTGCTAAACGTACAACTATTTTGCCATAGTCCGAAAGCGTCATGGTTGTAGGGTTGCGTGCCCTTCATTAGATACCCTTAAAATACATACAGTTGACATTTTTGTGAACTCGAAGTGAACATGGAGCTGTGGGCGTTCTTGTTTTGCTACATATTTCAATAAATTATATAACATAATTAAAGTATAATATAATTGGATGGTAAATGAGCGCAAACAGAATTAATGCTTATATAACAATCTAGCGTTAAATATAAATTAGTAGAAATTGCTTAAGGACGTTTTGTGTTAGGATTTGGCAGAAATCAGTTTCCTCGAGTGTAACGACTTTAATTATATTCATGTTTAATGAGTACGATAGAGAATTAGATTTTTTATCTGAAGGCAACTAATTTGGGAAATTTATTAATTTGATAGATTTCAAAAATACTACAATAACAGTGAACGAAGTTTTTTTTTATCATAATGTTAATAGATTCAATAAGTGATGATTTGTCAGACCTTTCGTTTTATATTCAAAATTAAAAGGTTAGAGCGTTTGGTCGTTTTTTTAATTAATTTTATTCTTCGATATTTCGCAGCCCTTTGGGTAGCATCGTCAGGAAGATAAACACAATTATTAATTACAAACGAGCAAAATTTTTTCTTATGTCATTTGAAAAAACAACAATAACAAATTAATTGATTAGCAAATGTTTTGTCTGTCATTTTATAAAAATATCATTTTATATCCATGAACATTTCAGAGTATTATTTGATTGTTTCATATTGGAACGAAGTTCCAAATCGCACGTTGGGGGATGGGGGCTAAATGAAAAAAAATAAACAACTTTTGTTTTAACACTATTATGCTAATAACAACAATGTTGGGTACTTTTGCTTCGGTTTGTGTCTAGACTAACTAGATGTCTCATATATGTTGGGAAATTTCTTGTTTAATGGGAAGTTTGCGAGGTGGAGCTTGCAACCGATATTTATCATATATTGTAGTTTTGAACCGAATAAAAAGTAAATTTAGAAAAGCCAAAGTAAAAGAAGTTTAAAAAAGGAAATTTTCTTAAATAAGTGCCTTTTCTTAAAAAAGCTAAATTTTCTTACAACAATACATATTCCTATTCTTAAACAAATTACTTTTTCTTAAAAAATACCTTATCTTAAGAAGTAGATAAAGTACATATTCTTTCAACAAGTACTTTTTCTTAAAAAAGTATTTTTGTTTTAAATAAGTACCTTTTCTTAAAAAGCAAATTGCAAATTTTTTTCTTTAAAAAGTATATTTTTTGTGAAACAAAATAACTCTTCTGGAGATAACTAGCTACTCCTAAAAATTTACCTATTCTTCAAAACAGTGCCAGTTCTAAAAAAAAGTTCCCAATTCTTAAAAAAAAAGCTTTTCTTAAAAAAGCATATTCTCTTAAAAAAATAAATTTTTTTTACAAAAATCCCTTCTTTTAAATTTACCTTTTCTTAAAAATAAAATAATATCTTTTCTTTTCGTGAGATAAGTAGCCTTTCTGAAAATAAATAAATTTTCTTAAAAAATAACCATTGCCTAAAAAGAGTACCTTTTTACTTTTATTGACTATATTACAACCTCATGAGGGAAGACTTACACATATTAATTAAACAAAAAGAATACCAGTTCTTTAAAAGTACCTGTTCTTAAAAAAGTACTTCTTTTTAAAAAAAATTCATACTTTTATGGCTTTTTCTTGCAGAAAGTACTTCTTAAAAATAGTACCTTATCTTAAAAAAAGCATCAGCTTTTAATAAAAGAAGTACGTATCTTTCAAAAAGGACCTTTTCGGCAATATATAATATAAAGGACATAAAAAATAATTTTTTTAAAAAAAAATTATATTCTATAAAAAAATTTTTCTTAAAATAAAGTTTCTTATTTTGCAAAACCTACCTTTTCTTAAAAATCCATTTAAATTATCGTAATTTTCAACGGGCGCCTTAGGCGTGTGGGAATAATATATAGAGAAATGAACTTCGTCCCAACCGGATGTCCCCTGACACCTCATGTGATTTTTTTTGTGTTTGAGTAAAATTCCTTTTGTAAAGGGTGTTCTTCTAGAGCCAGAGAAATTTGAATTAAAACAAAATACAGAAAATTATTGTTAGTATGCCTAGAATTATATTTGTTTAATGGGTAGTTTTATGACCTTAGTGATTGAGTATGATTTCGGGCATGTGGTCGAAGCGATTGGTGCATACACGGCGTAATCGGGAATTTCAATTTTGGCACACCCTTCTGTATTTCGATAATATCCCAACCAATGTTGGCTTCCTAGTGCACACTTGTTTTTGGTTTATCAGCATAGGCATGTGACTTTACAGATACCCAGAGAAACTAATCTAAAAAAGTTTCCCATTGCATCCTATTAAGGGTTTGGGGAGAGCTTTTCATAACCAATGTGCTGTACGCTTTCTAGTTCGTGCTTTTCATAACCAATGCGCTGTACGCATTCTAGTCAATGTGTTGTACGCTTTCTAGTTATTTTGAGACGCCTTTTCATGGCTAAGTACTCGATAATATCGCCATCATTAAGCGAGTAGATCGTCGTGGAAATAAATGTAAGGTGGTCGCTCCCACGTTCTCATGTTCCAGAACCGCGCAAACTAACCAATGCACCACCGATGGCCAGTAAACTTAAATTAAGAAACACATCCATTTCGCGAAATTAGTCGTTCGTCGAAGGTTTCTTCTAATAAATTGGTTGTATCGTACGTTGGGCGGCATGTGGTGTCTTCCTGCTGAAACCACCTCTCTGCAACATAAATATCTTCGAACTGAGGCACAAAAAGTTTGTAATCACGTTTCTTCTGAACCCCTCACCATTGACTTAACATTCTGGCCAACATCAATTTTGGAAACATATGGACTTGTGGTTCCACTGGCCAATAAAGCACATCACACGGGGACCCTTTTTTTGGATGCAATGGTGTTTCGCCAATGGCTTGTGGAGTACCATAGCACAAAACGTGGCACTTGTGCTTACTGACATAGTCAAATAACAAAAAGTGACCTTCGTCACTGAACAAACTATGAGTCACGCTATGTTTGATTCCCAATATTGGTACTATAAGTCATACACATAAGACTATATCGCCGATATGAAATCGAATCAGAATGTATTTGGGATAAAAATGGTAGATGCTCCCACGGGGCATGTGTTGATCCATATATAGGACTAACTATCTGATTTGAAATCGTATCAGCATATATTTATGATAAAGGTGTTATATGTTCCCACGGGGCTAACTTCAGATATACAGGTAGTTAATTCTCTTTTATCAGGAGTAGCCAATAGTTACACTCGAATTCGAAATATTTGGCATGGGGATGTCGTGGGCTCCCATGGGACTAATTTCATATATGCAGGTAGTCCATTCACTTTCATTATAAACGGTCCAACATTGGCACTCGAAATTATTATTTTTAACAATGGCATGAATTGCTCCATATAGAGGACAGAATATTCGATTTAATATCGAATTAGGATATATAAATATTTAGATATGGATGTTATATGCTCCCACGGGGCTAACTTCAAATATATAGGTAGTTAATTCACTTTTATCAGGAGTGCCCAATAGTGACAATCGAATTTGGTTCGTTCTCTCATTTTTGTCAGTACTACCTAATATTTACGCTCGAAATCTTTATTTCTGTCAATGAAATAGGCCGTTTTATAAATTTGATGAATCTCCAATCTGAAATGGAATCAGAATCTACATGTAATTTGTTTAATATAAAGTTAGTTTTATTCTTTAGTCAAAATGCACTGTATAAAAAGCCTGGGCTGCCTCGTGCTTCTATACAAAACATACATGGAGCAAATGAATTATACAACAAATTGTATTTTGGTGTATGATTTGAATTTCCTATGTAAATGCAAATTCAAAAAACTTTTAATACCATTGGAAATTGTACTTATTTTCAAAGCATTTACTTCATATCTGGCAATTTTGGTTTACAAATAATTTATACAGTACAGGTTTGAAAGTACTATGAGGCAATACCTGTCGAAACCACAAACCTCAAACAACCGCCAAAACCGAAACGTTTCTCATCATGCCAATGCGAGCTCTCACACATCTAGTCAAACAGGTAAATTTTTGAGCAGTCAAGACATTAAATTGATGACTCATCCTCCGTACAGTCCTGATTTGGCACCCAATGACGTCTTCTTGTTCCCGAATATCAAAGGTAAACTGCCTGGTCAACGATTTACGAACGACGAGGTAGCAGTTGAAGCGTTCAAAACCCATGTTTTGGAGGTGTCTCAAGAGGAATGGAAAACTGCTGTGACAAGTGGTTTGAACGAATGCAAAAGTGTATTGGTTATTATAAAGGGGAATATTTTGAAAAACAATAAACAAATTTTCATTTAAAAATGTTTGATATTACTAGCTATTCCCGAAATATAAATAGCAAACCTCGTGCCACATGCGTTAAAAATAAAACAAAACAAAAACCCGCAACAAAATTTTCCGTTAAGAGATAAATGACAAACTTTCTTACGAAATTTCGCAAGAACTGAATAAGGGCCTTAAACAAGAAAAAAATAGAAATAGCGAGTTTTTAATTAAATTTTTCCTCCTATAAAAATTATTTTTCCCCAAACTCGATTCAAAAATTAGTCCTATAAAATCTATCGGTTATTCGGTATTTTAAATTTGGGATTTTTAAATTGGCCAATCGAATAATAGTACAAACTCTTCCGTTAACCGGTTAACGATTAATCCATTGAATACCCTAGCTGACAGCTATTGTCAAATTGTTTGCGATATTTTCTGTATCAAAAACACAACCTTTTAAACATAATGAATGATAAACTACGGTTATTCCTATTTATTCGGTATGTTTTTGAAAACTTTTCTATAACAATTAATATTTATCAAGAAAAAAACATTGTCCAAATTTTTATACAAGTAATAAGTCTGGAGGAGCCGACATGCAGAATTTTTGATAGTCGTTAGACTTCATTGGTTGCTGTTTAAATTCAACATAGAAGGGATCAAACAGGAAACACACTTCTGCTCCTGTGTGGAAATAATTCACTTTACAGTTTGTTAGTTGTTATATGGGCTATTTCAATAATTTTCAACATTTGTTGAAACTGAGTTCAGATGCTTATTATTTCTCCAGTTTTTCGAATTGACCAAAACGGTAAAAAGGGTAAGGTAGGGCACAATAGAAAACTCGGAAATTTAAAATTTCAGACTATCAGTTCTTTATCTCTAAAAGTTATGGGCACTCAAATATGGAAAAACTCAAAAAAAAGGCTTGAAATTTACAAGAGTTTTTTCATATTTCATCACTTTTCTACTTTTAGTTTTAAACTTCCGATGCCCACTGATATAAAATAAAGTCACTAGACCTAGTAGATATTTACACAATAAAGGTATGCCCATACTACAATTGGGAAAATATTTGTACAGCGGTTCATTTTTGAAACCAAAATTTTCCGATTTTTCAATTTTCGCAGTTTTTTCTATTGCGTTTTTGGGCCGTTCAAGAAAATTTCATTTCGGTATTAAGTATTTAATAGACGGTGTAATTTGCTAAAATTTGCGCCATATCACGCTGCTAGTTGCTGAGAACGATGACCTCAAACTTTTACAGAATTGGCGTAAATTTGTCAAAAATTACAGTTTTTCGCGCCTGACATTTGCAATATTATTTAAAACTGGTTTATGTATTGCGTAATCTAAACTTCTTAGTAAATGGCACCTCAACGTCAAGAAGGTGTAAAAATATTTTGAAACGCAAAAATTTTATAAAGAAAATAAAAATTTTGCGAAATTTCATGATTTTGTTTCGGGTTTATTTTTTTTTAATTAATCCGTTGTTTAAAATCAATGTATAGTATTGGAAATGAAGTGCGGCGGTAAACTAAAGATCATATATAAATATGGTTCAATTCGGTCCATATTTAGCGGGTACAGCGGCATTTTTCTCCAAACACATTTTGCTTTGTGACATCTGCAGTTATGTATAGATTCCGCCGCGATTGACACCAAATGAAAGGTTTTTTTAAGCTTGATAATAAAACCGAATAGGCATTAAAAAATTTTCATGATTTTAAATTTTACAGATAAAAAAATTCCTAACCTCAAAAATAATTCTTATATAATTAAAATCTCCATAACTTTCGCGCCGTTTGCAATAAATGATTAACGCGAACTGTTTTGGTATGCTAAAATATTACCCTTCACTTGATCAAAGCGTCATTCGTGTCATCCAAAAAAAAATTTGGAAAAAAAAATATCAAAATGTCGATAATTTTTGAAAAAGCCCATACACACTCTGTTAGTTTTTGGCAAAAATGTTTTAAGGCAAGACTGGAAAGGACTAACTGCATCATTAGCTTTTTGAGTTACACTTACACAAATTTTATTATGACTATCATGTTGTTTGTTTTTTTTTTGATGTGTTAACATCTTTAGGCATGGGTAGGGCAATCTATCAAAGTAAACACATGCAAACAACACTCGGCGTTAGCATCACATACGTGGCTGTTGTACAACAATAGTCTCTGCTGAAAATAAGTATGATGGTATTGATGTAGCGGCATCGAACAAACGAGCAGGTCGTTGTCTCCAAACAGTATTGAATAGTATAGAGAACTCATAGAACGAATTGTATGACTAAAAGCACTGGCGACATCTGGCGAATGACATCTTTTTGACATAACTTGGTCGATTCATAATTTTGATGTGAAACATTGATGCCTTTTGAAACAGTAATTCTTTTTGTATTGCTTTGTGTGATAATATTATCAATAGTACATTTATATTGAAATATTCTATAAAGAGAATAAGACTCGTTTATGCTCTTTTATTCAGTCTCTCCACATGGAATTGGAAAGAGTGTGCAAAAAGTTGTCTACACTATTCAATACTTTGTGTCGTTGCTCTGTTTATGACAAAATAAAAACAATTATTTCAGTGACCTAAATATAGCTTTTCATTCAGTTGTATGCCAGCATTCAAACAAGTTTATGACAAAACAAAAACAATTACTTCAGTGAGCTAAATATTGCTTTTTTTATTTTTACAATATTGCATCTAATGTTAGAGCAGATGTAAGAAAAAATAAAGTGCAATAGCAAAAGAGCCTTCAGCACAACAACTATTATTTTTTTAAATTTTATAATGTAACATTTACTAATGTGTTCATAGAAACCGAACAGGTACGTTTAACAAAAAGGCCCGTGAGTTCGAACGCTCATTGATTTTGTTTTTTTTTTGATTTTGACTCCATTTTGACAGCCACTTACTTCTAAGTGGTTAGATGTACCGGTAAACTTTCTTCAACAAAGTTGTTCCAAATGTTTTGTGCTTCAACTTTAGTGGACTCAGTTTACCTCTAACACCAGGTTTCAGAACATCGACAGAAAGGAAATTTTCCGACTTTCTTTGAGTTTTCCGTTGACAAATTACCGGTAACCAGATTCTTTCGCCTCTAAAAGAAACACTCTCACTATATAAATGTATTTATTTACAATCATTTACAATTATCAAATTAAACTTTATTATCAATTTCGCTTAATTTTACTTTTTTCTACACTGAAAAGTTTTTTTTTGATAAAAACACTTTGTTTAATTGGGCTTTGAGCTAAAGGAAAACGTAAAAAACTGCAAAAAAATACAGTGGTTTAAAAAAAATACTTTCGCCTACTTTTTTATGGGTTATGCAGAAGACAGTACAGCGAACATAAAAGTGTGCGTACTGTTGAAAATGATAAGTGTGGCAAGCCTACATATATTTTGTATGAAACCGTAGTTGTAACTCAGAAATCCAATAATGCAGTTCGATTCATAATACCCGAGTTAGGGTAAAACCGTGTTCTCCTGCCCCATCTCGTTTTGAGACATCCACAGTGGTATGAATGGAACTTCAATCGATACTAATTCTCATATGTAAATTTTATATATGAGTTTGCATATATTTGATTTATGATCTACCTGTGGTGTCAGTTCAGCCGCAGTGGTTGGTTATGAACAACTTCTCTCGGAGTTCGAAACTACTCATGGCAGTGGGAATGAATGGCCTATTAATGCAGCAAAACACGAACAAATTTCAGTTAGAAAAATGTTCCTAATCTTGTAATCTATGAACTTCTCATACATTAACATGTCAAAATATTTTCGATCCTAAATGAATCTAATTTATGTTTGTAGACATTTACACAAACTTAGGCCACTTAAAACAAATAATGCCAAAATCGAGTGGAAATAATCAAAATGAACACTGCAACTCTCGTGAATAAGATATTGCTTCTACATGGATTTAAATGCCTTGAAATAATAGCAGATAGAAAAAAAAATAAATGCCGATGTATCAAGAATTATATGAAGCAATAATTCAGAATTAAATACTTCCAGTGGTCATATTTAATCCCACATATTTGGAGGCAACATTTAGCCACCTGACACTTTAAAATATATAAAATAGTCCCCTTTTCCACTAGCAAATATTTCTTTCCAAACTCTTGAGTTTGTTGGCGAGAGGGGTGGGAGGAAGAGAAACAAATCTTTGTCAGTTCAGTATTTGCTGTTCTCCCAAAGCTTTGTTCTTTTCGCTGAAACAAATTTATTTGACAGATCGTTTTTAACCCATTCGTTTTTACTGACACAGTCGGGTTTTGTTTACAAACCTGATTGTTTGAAGTAAACAAATGAAATTTAATTCATAAATGTAATATGATGAAATAAAGTGTACACAAAATGACTTTAAAGTGGACCCGTGACGAGGTAGAAAAGGTGATCGTTTTGGTGCAGCAACCAATTATTAATTCGTCTTTGTCACAATCGTCTGAGTCACTCTCTAAATAGGATTTTGTACTTAATAAAATATCTTTTATTAAATTATTTTTACACTGCTTGTCCATTTTTACAACGATTTTAAATTATTTATACACTTCTTGGGAAAATTCTTTAAAATGTAAACAGTTTTGACATTTCTTTCGTTCTTTTGTATTTTGATTCGCGAAATTTGGCAAAGAAAAATTTGTGAGTGGAAAAGCATTCAAAAATACCAAAAGATAAAAGAACAAATTTGGCAAATAAATATTTGCCAGTGGAAAAGGGGACATAGGGAAAATACTAAGCCATATTAAACATCTTTAGCACTAGGTGCTGTTAAAGCGCGCCCTTATATGTATGTGATCTATAAAGAAAGCTCATGTAATAAAATCATTCACGGTTAATCTAGTTTAATTAAATAATCTGCATTTAATTTTTGTTCTTTCGATTAAACCCAATGTATAACTATGTATAACTACTAATGTGTACTTGATTGTTAAAGAATATTATTTCATGTGGACTTTGAGATTATGATGGAAGAATGCCTCAATGATTTCATTAATTAATTTATAATTTAATAAATATACTCGTATACTTAATCCAAATCGTCATTTTATACAGAAATAGGTATATACAGTTTGAAACTTACCAAGAGAGGTTATCATTATATGGATTCCACATCAATATTTGCAATTTGTATTAATCTGTAAAAAGAAAACACCACAAGCAAACAACAAATTAATATATTATTTTATTGTCATTTCGAATGTCTGTATACATAGTGTTTATATAAATATTATTCTGTACCTTTAAAATAAAATCAAATATCCAATTATAAAACTATTTACATTCATTAATTATGGCGCGAGAAAAATCCAATGGTTATCAATTTGGACAACTCACAGAAGATTTAAAACAAATGCTTAATAAATTGGACACGCGGGAAACACACAAACAAACCAAATTGAAAAAAACAGATTTAAATCGAAACAAAATATAACGAAGCCGTGTAGACCAGACCTTTCGCGTAAATCGAATAAAATTAAAAACAGTGTAAACAACATCACCAGAACGCGCTCGAGTAAAAACTAAATTGAATACGCCGCATAAATGGGAGCGAAGCATAACCGCAATACGCAAAACCAATAATAACAACGGCAACGACAGCATAAAATGTCACATATTACACGCACACGCTCAACCTCGATATACTCGTACTATGTAGATGGCATCCAACAGATACAACCAATTGCAGAGTGTGACAAAAATCGAAAAAAAACACAAACTCACAACAAAATTCTATATGACAAGAAAGATATAACTTTAAATCTGTATCTATGTGGATCAGTGTTTTTTTTTTATTTGATTTGGTATTGTTGGTATTGGAGTTTCGGAAAGGGGGAAAAACTATTTCATATACGATACAAATTAATTGCATGATATACAACTGAAGTTGCACTTTCAGATATTTTAAATCGTCCGAGGGTAAATATACGAGGGCCGCTAGCAAATTGGCCTAATCAGAATCAAGTTATTATGTCAAATGCGATTGCCATTTGTACTTATAATGTTTATACACTTTGAAAAAATCAGTCTTTCTTCGTTGTTTGGATACAAATGTAATGTGTTTGTAGCTTGTCGCCAATGTAGTATAAGTATTGTTGTGTCCAAACACAATGTGTTTGGCATTCTGTATTACATGTTGGACACACAATAACTAGTATGTTATAATGTATCTGTTTGTGATCCAAATACAGATTTGATTGTGATATAACAACTGCTGTGCATGGTATACTGGTTTCTTCACATTTTTGTCGGTATAATCTATCGACATCACTTAGTGCTATTTCGAGCACATTTTCATTAAATGATGGCAAATAATAGTTGCATTTAATTGCGGGAATGGTCTTTATATTAGCCCATTTCACCGAATGAAACCCAGTTGTATTTTATATATATCTACTGCAACGTAGCAATAACCTTCACAGTGATTGTGTGAAAGTTGATAGCAAATGATTTTGTGAACCAGGCAACACAAGAAAAAATGGATCTTGGGGCAAACAATTGCAGATGATTGAAACGGAATCTATGGCTAGACAACATCAAATTTACCGTTTAAGATAAGAGTCGCCAACCTGTACCAACAACGTATACGAAAGTGTTGCTGCTTTGCTGCTGACTGACACTGGTGACTTTCCGATCCGCTCCTTATGACATGTAAACAAGATGTCTTGAGGAACCATTCTCCAGTGGGTCAGCTACTCAAAATCTCCTTAAATATGGTGTTTCGAGTCTTCTTCTAGGTAATTATTAATTGAAATCTATGTGTATGCATTTATCTGATCAGTTGCACGATATTAAATAAAATCTGAAAGACAATACATAATTATAATGCTCTGAAAATTTGCATATTCTTTTATCAAATTTCAAATATTTTGAAACAAATTCTTGAAATGTGTGGCAAATATTTCAGAACTACAGATAAATCTAAATTTTTCAGCTTGAAGTTTTTGACAAATGAAGACTACTTCCTCTACCGATATTTAGAAGCCATTACATAGTACTCAATAGAACGGTCTTACGTAGATTATATTACATATCATCACCTACTGACAAGGTCCTAAGGAAATACTACTGACAGTGTCTTCAAGACAAATTTTCCACCCCGGTAGTCTAATGTTCCATTAAAATAAAATAAATTTGAATTAATTTAAAAATTATTTAAGTGGTCGGCTGTTTCTGGGACTTGACCATATGTTATTGTGATCCAAATGTGGCTTTGTTCCTTAAAAACTTCTAAATACATAAACGTGGCAGACAACTAAAATACGGAAAAGCAGCAGATCTTCAATTCAAGAAAACTATGCTTGCAAACTTATACATGGTTCCTGCAGTATATTCTTAGGTGTTTTTTTTTTCACTGTGCACTTATATATTAGTTGAGCGTTTAGATTTCAGAGCGTGAGGATTTATTAAAAGTGGAAGATCTCTAAATTTTCTTCAACATCTATTCAGAAACCTGCGTCCTTTCCGTTGTTTAAAAGATACCAATACATTGATTATTAAATTTATTTCAAACACTAGTGCCGGAAAAAGAAATTCCAACCCCGCCCATATTTTTAAGGTTTAGAGAATATACATTAATTTCTGGACCCAGTTAAAACCCCGAAATATTAAAATGATTCATAATGTGTATGTTGAAGACGAATTAAGGCATAAACTTTTTTCGGAAAGATATGTTTTTAAAAGGATATGCTGCTTTTTACAAATTTTGAAAGCTATTGGCGATTGTGGAGTTGCTGTGTTACGATCTGCATCTCATATGTTTCTAAACCCAAGAAAACAATTTTGTTGGCAAGATTTGTATGAGTAGGAAGTCTGGCTATTTTAAGAAAAAAAACCATAACCCACAACCTACAAGCAGTCCTAAACAGTAACAACAGTTTCTAAATATGTATGGAATGTAGCACAAATAATCCAGCGGAACATATGCATTTCGGTGTTGTACTAAGTATTGAAAAATCCGATGTGGTTCGGACATAATCTCTAATATGATTGGGCATAATGTCCGACTTGCGTCTATTTTAACATTTATAATGTCAACATTTTGATTTGTGTCTAGCATACCGGAATATATAACGTACGGTTTAGAAAGCATAATTTTTCCTGCATTATGCTAGAGATCATGTGTTATTTCTGGTACGAGAGATCCTTTAATTGGATAGAATTTAATATACAGCGTTTTAAATCCAATGAGTATTTTTAACGTCAGAAGTAAATATATTGTTCAAAGCGGCTGCGTACGGTTATTTATACATAGTGGCTTCTTCTGACTATTAATCTATTCGCATATAAATACCTATTTATCAGTAACCGTTCGTAGACTTTACACAAATCCCAAACTCTTCTCACTGAATGCGATCTTTTCATCTCGAGTTGAAAGACTGCATACTAAATCCGATGCTGAACTGTGCTAGCCGAAAACGAACTGGGCATGGTGACCCATAACCTTGAATACCGAACACCATCCCTAGCTATTGCAAAGTTAGGTTACGTATTGGTGGCAGTCGTCGAACGAGTCACTTAGACTTAATAGTCAATATAAGTAAGATTTAGACTCACACCAGAGAATCGTTTAATGTGCTCCAAGAAACTCACTATCTTATCTATACCTATCTCAGAATATTCATCCAGATCCATAAATATGTAGGATCCCACGATTTTCGACACATGCATGGAAGGTGCAAAGAGAATTCATTCACTTCCTTGTCGTTACAGCTTCTGCAGAAGTCCTTTCACATGATGTTTGGTCTTGCCAAATATCTCACAATCAAACAGTGCCTCATCAAAACTAAGAGAAGCACTGATACCTTGGGAGACAGAAGGTTCATGGATCTCCTGCTATTCATTATCGGCCAAGTGTGTCGTGGGCGAAAATGAACTAGAAACTTAAGTAGATGATTCTGCGATTTGATCACGAAAGTGCTCTCAAGAAAGAAAGACAGAATAGTCCCCTTAAGTGAAGGCAGACAATCTCTGAAGAGTGTGTTCCCGCCAACACAAGTATTTTCCAGAAAATACGACTGTTCTCAACAGTCTGCACAGTAAAACATAATAAGAAGAGTGCAGTGGTGCTAACAATAGACCAATGACAATAAATTAGACACAATAATTAACTAACAACAATAAATTATATAAAATTAACTAAATACAATTAAAACAAACTTTTTATAAAATATACTCCCTGAAGAAGTTGGAAAATACCAACGAAACGTAGGAGAAAGAAATGGAATAAAAAGCGTTTTATTTGCATTTGTTACTATTGACCAGTATAGCCGCTTAATGGAAACAAAAAAAAACACCTCAGTTGATGTTGTATACTTTGTATCTTAATAAAAGTATTAACGTATCTGAATTGAAACACCAGAAAAATAATTCTGTTACTATCTCGAAATTTTCAGGGGATCCTAAAGAAAGACCCTGTGTATGGCGAAACTTACGTCACCTTTCGATAAAACTATGTTATAACTCTTTAGGAACTTCAATGTTGATATAGACTTTTGAGTTAAATTACATACACGAAAAATATTAGTTGGAAATTAATTCAGGCATTGGAATTTCTATGAATAAATCTATATTTTGATTAGAATTCATAATTGTCATACAACAGAATTATTTGTGGATGTTATTGATAGATTAAATACAAGTTGCTATTACCGAACTTAAGTTGTATTAACCAATTTGAGTATTTCTGAAACATCATTCATCTGAAATGGAAGATACATCTAATAAAAAGTACAATATTAGAATTCGTGTTCAAATATTAGTCAGTGTAATCACAATTAAGTTTTTGTCAGAAAAACACTTGTTACAAAGTTATGTACTGTGCTGTTAAAGAGAAACTACATATATTTGAATGTTACAAGAGGACTTTAAAGATAAACTATTATTTTAAACAGAAGGTGATAAACAAAATTGTGAAAAACAATAACGTGTGTAGATGTCAGTCAGCAAAGAATATATATTAACATAAATTGAGGTGAAGTGAGACTTTTAAACACAATCGTTGAATCTGACGTCACTATTGACGCCTTCACAAACCCATGCAAACAATTGTGGGCACTTCGCTGGAGGAACTATTATTGTGAATGACACAAATTAATATGATATGAAAGGCTGTCTATATTTGTTTTTTGATTGGACGCTCCTTTGTCGAGATATAGAAATTTTTTCATATTTTCGATAAAAAAAAATGGGCCGGAAATACGAATACAAATTATAAACATTTTTTACTATTTTTCTATTAAATTTTTTCTACAAATGGTTGTGACAGCCATCAAATTCAAGTGCGTAATTAGTTGAGCATTCCAATATATTATCTGGTGTAACCGAATTAGTTTTTACATTTTTCGTTCATCCATCTAATAGAATATTCACCATTACAGGATAATCTGATTGCTAGAACTAAATCTTGATTGACAGATCACATTTATTTCTTGTTGCTGTGGATTCAACTAAATATTTCAGTTCTTGCAATCAAAATTGAATTACAAATCAATTGATATGCACAACATTCGGTGATACGGAACACAATTATTGGTAATCACAACTGGAGAATGTGATAGTGCAAGGAACTGCCAAATTTTAGTTGGCTGTAAATATAATTGTGACAACGAATCTCTTCTCTGTGTGTAGGGTAAGAAAAAATATGTATACTTTTTCCTACCGACCAGTGATTCTAAAAATGGAAGATGGTGATGGTGTAGTTCTAGAATATAAACATGATTAATTTGCAGTGCAACAATCGATTGCTGAAAAGGAGATATCAACTCTCAAAGAAGGTGTACGTTTATTGGACGTATCCTTTAAGAAAACTGGCATATAAAGCTTCAGAAAGTTATAAGAAAATACAGCGCAAACATTTAATTTGTTTAACATAGAGAGAATTTTTTTAACATGACATAGAGAAGTCACTGATTTCAAGACAATCATGATAATCAACAATTTGTGGTTTGTGTGTGCGTATGATTATGAACTTTTCATAGTTTTAGCATTTTCATTGAAACATACTTTCGGTGCTACCACCTTTCGACTCGCCACACAATTTGTAATTTTCTTGGTATGTTTTGCTTCTCTTTCGAACTAATTAATGAACAAATGTGCAAACTTAAGAAACGTTAATCTGGCCATGTTTATTTTTAGTAAATTGGTTTTATTTTAACCATAACTAAACATAAAACAATCGTCCAACATCGCATCGCATCAAAATATTTACTGTGACGTTGTGTCATAAGGACAATTAAAAATGCTGTCTAAAGATCAAAAACAGACGATTTGTTCGCTTTGTTGATCCAAGAACGAACATATTACATTTTGCTGTGCGACGGGGAATTCTAAATTGTTTTCAAAGTATCTCCGTACACCATAAACCTATGTAAATGTACGTGTGCAGCTGTACGCGTAAAGTACTTGTGAACATATACACATATACGGTTGTTTGAATTACGGTGCCACACTCATATGAATGAACATATCTGGCTTATAGATGTAACGCCAAAGTAATCTGTGTTCTTCTTCATCTTCTTTTTGTTTTTGTTTGAAATTTTATTTTGTGCCTGCAAATTTAATTAAAACCATGACTTTGAAGAGGAGTTGGTTTCTCCTTGTATGAACTCAATGTTTTATATCTGGTATATAGGAGTTTAACCTTTATGAAAAGCCCCAAGATTAGAGGGAATTATATTACTTATACTTGAAAGAACATACTATCAAAACTGTATGCGCAAACTTAACAAACATAAAGGATAAAGTGAAAAAAATACATAGACTTTTTGACGACAAACTTTTTAAAGTTGAATTATTGCACTTTAGTTGTTGAAATCTATAGTTTTTATAATAAATTATTTAACTTTAGGGAGCTAGTGAAAACTTGTGCCTATGGTTTGGTGAAAAGTGTAAAGCATTTGTGACAAACCCGTGTCCAAGCGATAAACCAACTTAAATATTTGTTTAAATTTTAAAAAGGAAGGGTGGTTAGTTTTAATAACTGAGATTATTAAAATGTCTAGTAACTTCAGAGCTATCGATTAACTCCAGTTCTGTGACATCGATATTATACAAATCCCGATACGAAAATGGTTTAAAATAATTTGTGATATCTGTGTTTTAAGGTATCTGCATAATAAATGTGTATTTTGAAGGAAGTACACTGAAAGAAAAACTCTTCGCCGCATGGATGAAATATTTTCGTTACTGTTTTTACGTTCCTACAAAGGAAAGTATCGTATATCCGACAATTTGTTTGTCGATGGACGAAAAATTTCATACATGATTTCTTTGACAATTTTTCATTTCGTTGCTGTAACATCTTCATTTTGTGATTGAAAAATATGTAATAGAGAAAAGTAGGGAATCCGGTTTTTTTAGAAAGGCAATTTTAGAAAGAACAAACAGTATAAAAAATTGCATCATATCTACAGGAAAGGTATGCCACAAAAATGCACCCTAAATTAATGGCTAACAGGGTTTACCAATTTTACCCAACAAAATACGCTATTGAACTTTCTGTAAAACGAGATTAATTTCTAACAGGGTCTACTAATTTAATTCTTATTGTTATTGAATGCATTATTTTTGGCTGGGGACCCATTTTAATAATTTATATATTAAACAGATAATTCTAAATTTGATATTTTCGATGTATATAATGACAATTATTGTGTGATATGTAAAAAAAGTAAATAAATGGTTTCCCGTTACATCCCATGAAGGGATTAGGGAGAGCTTCCCACAACCAGTGAGCTGTGCGCGTTCTAGTTTTACACTCACTGATTGGGACCTACAGTTTTACACCGGTTCCCAACGGTATTTGGAAAAGCTTTTTCGTAGCTAAATACTACTATTTTACTAATATGGTACCTATGCCTTTATTTACGGCCATTATGTGATAATATTTTCTGAGTAAGAGGTCAACATATGCGTTAAAAAGATATGATATGCATTTTGTAGATTTGAGAATTTTTGGATATAAAAACTTTTTGTATTTAAAAATTACCAATTTTGGAAAAGATCTTCCGTGTGGGTCCGGTGAACAAAATTATTCAGGGGGAATAATAAACACTAAACGCATCTACATTATATCTTCTTGATGTAACATTAACAAAATTTGCATTTATAGGAACAAAAAACAATTACAAGTGTAATAATATTGTCGCATTTTTGGAAAAAAATCAATCAAGTTTTGTTTTTAGACGTGTGTAACTTCTGCTTGAAGTAATACATGCACACTACACCGACTCACATTGTACGGAGGGGAGAAAGTGTTTTTTCCCACATCTTAAAATGTACCCCGATTTGTTTTGTGCTGTTTTCTTGACCGTTTCTAAAAAGGTTTTTTTTTAGATTTTCAAAGGATTTTGTATTTTAGCTAAAGACAATGTATGTAATATTAGTATCATATGAAAGGGTTTTTATGGCGTACCCATCGGCGTATAAAACATGTCAAAACATGTCTAAATATTCAAAATTTGGTCCAGGGCACCCCGCAAAATGTATTATAAAATCAAATAGGATAACTACAAAGCAATTATGTCCCTGTCCAATGAAATATTTGATAACCATTTTGCACTGCAATTTTTCTAGAACACTGGCAAAAAGTGCTAAAATTCCAAATTCCAAAATCCGATAACTTTGATCGATTTCACGGGTTTTGACAGTACCTGTTTATTTAATTTGTGGCATTTCTCATAACGTAAGGACATGTATTTTTAAATATTTTAAAAAAATATATATAAAACTCAAAAAGTGGCAGTAACGTATCACTGGTTTTAAATCACTTTCTCACTGAATCCCTTTTTGTTTCACATATTTTATAGTGAATGTTGATAAATAAGTTTTACATATCCTTGTTGTAAATCCAGAAACATATACCGCTAAATCAAGACTTCCTCGTTTACATCTTTGCCCATTAAATTGTCCAATAATTGCATACATTGTATTTTTGTGCACGTATATGTGGAAGAAATTACTTTTAATATTACCATGTTTGCATAATAAAGCCATAATGCATTAATTTAATGCGAGTAAAACGAATGAAATTTAAAATAAAATTTTTATTTTGAATACCAAATCCAATGCATAAAAAACGGGTAACATTTGTCGCCTAATCCAAAAGCTCATAATTCTCCATGACCCGAAACACACATACGAACTCCTTAAGACAAAGATGTATAAAAAGCACAAATGAAGCACACCAAAAAATACATTGTGAATCCAGAAAGACATGTAATCTGCTTGTGCTACACTTGTCATTTTATCATATCCTATATATATGTGTCTACACAAGTTTGGTGACATTTAGCAAAATGTATTTCGTGTTATATTAAAAATTTCGTTGTCGTTGGAGTCGTCTACGTCATTCGCTTGTCCCCGGCGTATACACGTGAACGATATTAACATTTAAAACAGAATTTATGACATATGCTCAGCTCTGTGTAGTCCTCATGCACTGTTAGGTAGCCGCACCAATGTCTGTACAATCGCACACATTTTTATG
This sequence comes from Phaonia tiefii, assembly GCA_963931995.1. NCBI lineage: Eukaryota > Metazoa > Arthropoda > Insecta > Diptera > Muscidae > Phaonia > Phaonia tiefii. The sequence continues at coordinate 220,403,255 of OZ008368.1, read as the reverse complement.
TTCTTGATGATTTGAATCTGTTGGGGGAGGGCGATCCCACACTCAAACTTATTTGAGGTAGGGTATGTTCCTCCCGCAACAATTGATTTATGTTGTAAACACTTGCTGGAAGATTGTAAAGGGGACAGAATGCCTCATGGTTGTTTCTTAGAAACAACAACGGAAAAGGGGGATTTTTTGCTAAGATGTTTTATTAAGGAAATACAATTGTTTATGATTTGGTTATAACTTCCACATCCAATGCACCCACAAAAGCATAAGATACATGACATGAAATTTATTAAGTTACTTAATTAATGTTTGAAATTATTAACAAAATAAACAAACTCAAGCATTTGTAAGTTATTTCGAAACAATCTTTAAATATTTTAAATAAATAATCTTATCTTTCTTTTGTTTTAGATTTAGATATCTGTGGGAAACTTTGTAAGGAATTGGGAGGAAATAAATAATAAATAAATCTCCTCTAATTAGTAATGTAGTGTAAAATCATTTTTTTTTTTATTAGGGAAGGCATTTTAATAATTTTAGGGGAAACTCTTAACTTCAGTTATGTTAAACCATAAAATAAAATAATTTTTATTACCAATGATATGTCATACTCCGAAAATATAGTTATAGATATTTACAGGTACAGAAAAATGTAACTATTTTTATGAGATTATATTACAACTAGGTCTAAATGCATTCGTTGTATATCTAATCCATCCTTTAATTTAATTGGCCTCATTCTAGTCCACGATTCTTCATTGAAACATTTTGGCTAATTCGTTACAACCTTAAAAAAAGGAAAGAAGAGTCATCACGTGTCAAATGGGTCGAGTCAATTGTGTCGTTGTCTTCACATTTCAGCAAACCTATCACACACAGATATGTTAACACACAGTGATAAGAGCTCGAAATCTTATTTTAAAGGATGCATTCAATATTCACTGCGCATAACCAACAAGCCGCTTGGTAAGCTACTCGCAAGACAAAACGTCATGCCGACCATAATCGAACGAGTCGGAAAATTACGGTCCTCCTATGAGAACATTGGAACTTGAAAAGAACCTGGCAAACAACTAGATTCCCAGCAGAAAAAACTAGAAAATTACAAAAGCTTTATCAGCCAAAAATTACAAAAAACCTTATCAACGGAAAAGCATAACAAGTTTGACTTCTTCGTTTCTAATCTTTCGCCATCGGAAAACATTGTTTACAACCTATGAAAAGCTAGCAAAAACTTCAACACTACAACGGAAAAAATACCTCGCATAAAATCAAATAACGGAACATACTCCATATCTCGTCAACCCAACGCGTTAAAAGATTACACCTCAGAGGTCGATGAATTTCTCACAGCACCTGCTCAAAAACTTACCAATCAAAAGAACAACCTGCTATGCACTAAAAGAAATAATAGCAAGCCTACCAAACAAGAAAAAGGTGCCAGGTTTTGCTCTGATTACGGCAAAAATCCCCAAAGAACTACTGGATACAGCTATAACAGATTTCAGGAACATAATAAATGCTATTTTCAGAGTCGGCTACTTTCCGGTGCAGCCCAACATGGCCGAAGTGATTATGATTCTAAACGTGAATTCGTACAGAACGATAAGCCTCCTTCCAGTGTTGTGCAAAATAGTTGAGAAAATGTTGATTAACAGAATGAAGCCTATACTTCGAACATTGGTCGCCTGATTCCTGACAATCAATTTTGTTTCAGGGACAAACATGTAACAATTGAACAGGACGGTTAAGATAATAAGGACAGCGTTTGAGGAGAAAAAATATTGTTCAGCGGCGTTGGTAGACATCAGCCAAGCCTTTTACAAGGTTTGGCATGAGGGCCTACTCTATAAGGTAAAGAAAAATATAGCCTTCCCCTATTATGAACTACTACGATCCTACTTAGAGTGTAGATACTTTTATGTTAAAGTCAATAGCAGTCAATCGAATTTATTTGAAATTAAATCTGGCATACCACAAGGAATTATTCTGCGACCATTGCTCTATACTCTGTTTACTGCGTACCTTCCCACTTGCAACAACAGCGTAACGGCGACATTCGCAAATGCCATAGTACTATTGTCAACACACCATGAGCCAACAACGGCAACACAAATTCAGGATTGGTATCTGTCGCAACCAAGTCAGTGCATGTAACTTTCAGGCTGAGAGCTGGAACATGCCCACAGGTACTAATGGGAATACAGCAATACCCCAAATCGGGCAGTACTAAATATCTTGGTATTTACTTAGATAGACCTCAAACATGGAAGAAGCACATACTGACAAAAAGGAAACAACTTGGTATTTAACTAACGTCTATGCACTGGCTCTTTGGCCGAAATTCTAAATTTCTATTGGACAATGAGCTACTACTGTACAAGGCAATTATCAGACAAGTATGGACCTACGGTGCAGAACAGTGGGGCCTGGCGTGAAAATTAAACATCGAAATTATACAAAGATTTCAATCAAAATGTCTACGGCTCACCGCTGATGCACCCACCTACGTGAGAAACTAAATTCTTCTCAGTGACTTCCAAACAAATACTATTCAACAGGAGACCGACAAAATCAACGAAAGAGTCGGCATTAGTGTGCGAACACTCTCAGCACTAACTCTTCTAGAAGTAACTTCACAAAGCAGAAGACTTAAAAAATTCAAACTCACGCATCTACTCAGCACTCGATGATATAAAACCCACCTACAACGAGGACCAGCACTGATTGTTTCTCATCATGCCAAGACTGCAACAAATTCAAATTTGTAAATTTTAACGTAGAATACGTTATACGGTAAGGTAGGGGTGTTGATCTGGAGCACAAAATTTTGAGAAAATGTTTGTCAACTTTCACCCACTTTTCCTTAAATATTAAAACATATTTTAGCAATTTTTATATGTTACTCAGTTTTGGTAATATGTTTTGTTTCGAATTACATTAAAAAAATTATATGTCTATATATAAAAGTTTTATGTAGTTAAGGAAATAAATATTTAAGAGCATGATATTTTAGACTTTTTTTGTACATGCCGCTGTTGTTGTTGGTTTGTAAATGCCGCTGATGTTTTTGTTGTTGTTGTGCAATCAAATGTTTTGGCTTTGCTGTGCATTGTTTATTTATCGAGCAGCGTGTAAATGTGTGTGTGTGTACATTTCGTTTTGTTGGATCGGTCGGTTATTAGTTCGTTTGGAGGGGAACATAAAATGAAGGGAGGGGAGCGTGGCCACTTGTGTGTGCTTGAAAGTTTACAGATCTTTGCTGTCGTTTGTTTACTTCTGCGAGCAGCGTGTAAATGTGTGTGTATGTACATTGATACAAAGGATTGGCGATGTATACGCTCACTATATCAATGGGGTTTTTCCTAAACACATTTCTGTGAATACATTGGGAAGTAGTTGGAAAGCAGCTAATCTATTGTGCTGCCATATCATAAAATGTATTGCTGTAGCTGTACTTCAAATGAAGATGTCGCTATAATGTAATACGTTAAACTAGATATAACTAGTTTCATCCTTAAACATATGGCATACAGTCTTCGAGCACACAAACTAAAAAATAAATTAATAAATCTTGTTCAAAACTATTCCAATCGTTTAGATCAGTGGTTTCCAAACTTATTTGGGTTATCGCCACATTGTAGCGACATCTTTATTAGATGTACAGCAATAGGAATTACTTTTGTGATATGGCTGCACAATAGATTAGCTGCTTTCCAACTACTTCCCAATGTATTCACAGAAATGTGTTTAGGAAAAACGCCATTGATATAGTGAGCAGAAAATAAAAGAGGAAATTTAGAGAAAACGAAAGCTGCCTATAAATCTGAGTTTACACATGCAATTTTGATGGCGTTAATTATTGTGTTGGTTGGAGAGAGATGCGACGGCATTTTGTAAATATGCACTTTCTTAGATTCACTAAAGCAAGCAATGTCTTTACATGCGCAAGTTGCTTTCTGGGAATACATTGGGAAGTAGTTGGAAAGTTCAAACAACAATAACCCACTATTTTCCAGTTTCGGTTTAAATACTATGCCAATCATTTTAGCAGGAGACTTCAACCTTGACATTATGGAACATGAAAACAGACCATTTTTGAAATTTATGGATACTACATTCAATTTACAATTAAAATCGTCCATCGCACCCACAACTATTAGGAACACATGTATTGATATGGTTTTCAGCAGAAATATTGATATTAATTGTCACACATACATATCGTACTTTTCATACCATAAACCAATCATTGCAAATATAAAAGAATAAATTTTAATTTCATATAAAAAATACCCTATAAAATAATTGTCTTTCAAATTTTCATCTTATTTTACTAAAAATTATACTGTACATACATAAAATAACTTATCACACATAACTTATCCTATCTAAAATTAATTAACTTTAATACATGCAAACGCCTACTTATGTTACAAAAACTTAATAACTAGCTATCAGCTGTATGCGTATATATTAGATAGATTTAAATCATTTATCAAAAATTATATTTAATTCATATATTTTAATTGCAAAATGACTAACGTATTCTACGTCTGACCTATGCGCCCGTGTTATCTAACACAGGCTTGTTATTTTTTTTCAAATTGTTTGAATATTGTATACTAGTTGCCTATTGTCATGTATTTGATAGATTGCAATAACAAAGGAGATAAAAAATATTCACGGTTTGTAATTTACGTCAAAGGAAACAATACTAAAGGATCAATTCCATGTCTATATGAGAATGACCAATTTGAAAAAAATATTATTGGCGGAAAACCTCATCATCAGTTTGCTTCGCTAAATGAGAGTTTGATAGTTATTTCATGCACCGTAGTATCCAATAAACATAATCTATAAATCGATGGCTTAATATAAAAAGGTCCTAACTCGATTTTTAGTTACTTGACAGGAGACCGAAAAAACTTAATAAAATCCGTAAAATTTTAGATACAACAACAGTTTTAATGCAATTTTAAATAAAAAGAAGCAACACATTTTTGGAAATTGCGTTAAAACTTTTTGTTGTATCTAAAATTTTACGGATTTTATTACATTTTTTCCTTCTCCTGTCAAGTAACAAAAAAACGAGTTAGGGCCTTTTTATATTAAGCCATCGACATGTAATATCGAGAATAGAATGTATCGTATGTACATATTAATTAATTACACAACAAATCAAAAATATTTTGTTTTGTTGGCAAAGGTAAAAAGTGTAACGGCCGCAACGACTACAAGATTATATTTTGAATGAACAGAGGACTATTTGGTTCCCCCGAATGAGGTTTGACAGACGCAAACGCTCATCTTTCGTTAGTGTATTTTGATTTGTTTGTTTATACTACAAAATTCGATAAAGATTATAAAAATACTCTTTGACCTCCACAACGACTTTAGGTTTGTGTAATGTCCGCAGCGGCACTTTATACATGATTATACCGTGACTGATAAAAGTCAAGTAATGTTTTTTATGCCACTTGAAAGTACTCGCAAAGAGTAACTTATCACTGTCAGAAAGTTATGAATATAAGATTCAGAGCCCCAACAGGATTAACACATACGCGTTGGAACGTAACATCCGCAACGCAGGACTAACTTATATAATAATTATCCATAGCTGCTTTAAACATTTTAATTGACTATTGTTTATATACTCGTATATATGTCTTCACAACCTAACCGTTTGTGGGATGCGATACAGAACTACGGTATGTTAAGATTTGCTTCATACTTTTCTGTATTAATTGTCTATTAAATCAAAATCTTAAATTTAATAATTTCAGCGAATTAATTAACGTTTTATTGACACTTTGTATTGTAATACTATTATTATTATTTTGTTTTAATAAATAAAGGACATATATCTATGTATATATCTAAGAATAATCTGATATATTTTGTATCACCCTCTGACTTCTTTAAACAAATTTATACATTTTGCAGGGACTTGATAAAGATCACATAACAAAAGCATGTAATTCTTAACGATTACAAAAAAAGAAAGAAAACAAAAGATTTTTTTAATATGTCCCTAGGCATTAACCTCATACTGTCTTCTACCGCCCCCAACCGCCCTGTACCACAAAACACTACGTAATATAACAGTCAACCTCAAGCCATAATTTCAAGAGAACTGAACTGAAAAGAACATTAAATATTTAAATTCATATAAAATGCAAATTATTCTCAGAATTTATAAGAATATGCATATGTTGAAGAGTGAGTATGTTTACTTAGAGTGCATCGATTACAAGCTTTTTCGTTCTAAAAACATATTTATATTAGGCAAAATATGTGGTGCCTATAAATACTGTAATTTGAAAACGCTTCGAAGAAATCTTCAACCGAGTTGAAATATACATTCATTTATTTCTCTACTCACTCCGTTCCTGTGAATTCTATAACTAGGTAATTAAAATTCAGCTATTGTCACCGAATTGCATTTGCCACAGCCGAATAGGGGTTGCCACGACTGAATTTAGTCTCCAGAGCTGAAATTCGGTTCAAGCAACTTCTAATAGGTTGTGGCAACCTCTATTTCAGATGTGATTGAATCTAATGTGATTGTGACAACCTCTAAATACGGTTATGTCTAGCTCGGTTATTTTTCCTGTGGGTGTACAAGTTATTGAACATTGAAATCGTTCACGCTGACATTTGAGCAACTTCGATGCAAAATGACAACTTTACAAATATTATTATGAGTAAAATTATCGTGCCTGGACACAATAACCAAAATTTTGTTAGAAAATTAATGAAAACAATAAAATAAATGAATGGCGCATGAACTTTAACATGAATGGCGCATGAACTTTAACATGATGTAGAATCATGATTTTTAGTTTCTTTTCAGTAGTCTATGTCGATGAAAACTTAAAATTTAAAGTTGATGAATGAGGCGGCATACAATTGTTTATTTTTAATTATCATTTTAGTAACCACGTGTTCGGTGAACGAAGCCGACCCATAATTATCACCAGCGTTGGAGCAACAACAGAATTGAATAGATGGCGGCAAACTGAATTTGTATTAAATGTGATTTTTCGGCAGACTTATAGGCCCATCTCGTTGGTTGTGTAAATAAAGTAGATATTTTTGTAGTAATTCAGGACTTTAAAATTAGCTTGGCCGATCATATCGACTAAAATTTTATGTCGAAGCGTGCCTGAATGACGGCGGCTTGAATTTCAAAAAAATTATCTATGACGGCGGCACACCAGCAAATTTTCTGTCGGCTTCGTTCTCGTGCAGATATGCAAAAAAGAGTACTAAGATAATTTTATTGAGTAAAAACAGCGTTGTATACTACAATTTCAAGTCAATTTCCACCAAATAGTCGAAATTATCTGAATTTCGTAGCTGTCAAAATATATGCGAAATTGAGATATTTCAACTCAATATCAGCCCAAATTGCGAAAGACTTCAATTTCGCGGCAGCGTGAACAAGGCATTATTAAAAGTTTAAACTCTAAAATTGTTTAATTTATCTTTTCTTTCTTTCATTTTGAAATTTGTGTTTGTCTGTGAACTTTCCACCTAAAAATATATTAAATAAAACAGAAACATTTTCCTATTCCCAGAAGAGCCAGGAAGAATTTCTACAGTGATCCTACAGTGATTGGGATCTACAGGTTTACACCAGTTGCGAACGGCTAGATGAGAAGATTTGTCATGTCTTATTATTCGGAGGGTTGTTATCACTCAACGAAATGACCGTCGTCGTAACAAATGCTTGGTCGTCAGAACAGATCACATACACAAGAGTCGCGAATACTAAACGCTACATCCCCCAGTAGGTATTAAGAGTGGTAAGTGAAAATTAGCACACCAAGAAAACTATTACTCATGTACCTTGATTGCATATTGTACCAACCATATCAATTCGTCGTTACCTTTAGGCAACACGATTACGAATGTACTCATAAAGGGTTTTCCAATTTCAGTAATACGATTTCTTTAAAAAAAAATCAATGAGTGTCCGAACTCACAGGCGATGTGTTAACACCTTTTTGTTACAATGTTTTTTCTTTGAACATACTAGTAAATGTTACATTAGAAAATAAAAAAAAGAACAGTTTTGTGCTGAAGACTCTTTTGGTATTGCCCTTCCTTTTTTCTGACATCTGCTTTAACATTCGATGTAATATAGTTAAAATAATAAAAATAGCTCACTGAATAATTGCTTCTGTTTTGTCATAAACAGAGCGACGACGACCTGCTCGCTTGAGTTCAGGCATACAACTGAATAAAAAGTTATATTTAGCTCAGTGAAATAATTGGTTTTGTTTTGTCATAAACAGAGCGACGACAAAAAGTATTGAATAGTACAGAGATCGTATTGCACTCTTTTTCCGCTCTCATGTAGAGAGACTGAGTAAACGAGCATAAACGAATATTCAAATATAAATGCATCATTTCGACAATGTTATTACATAAAACAATACAAAAAGCATAAATTCTGCAAAAGGCATCAGTGTTTCACATCAAAATTATGAATGGACCAAGTTATGACAAAAAAAGAGTAATACATTTTGAATCATTCGGCAGATATTGTCAGTGCTTTTGATTCATACAATTCGTTCGACCTGCTTGTCTGTTCGCTGTCGCTACATCAATACTATCATACTTATTTCAGGCAGAGACTATTGTTGTACAACAACCATGTATGTGATGCTAACGCTGTGTGTTGTTAACACACATAGATGTTAACACACCAAAAAAACCACATTAGTTGTTAAGGAAATTCAAATGTTTATTATTTAATGTGGTGGCCGTCGGTGGTGCAATGGTTAGTGTGCGCGGCTCTTGTACATGAGATCCTGGGTTCGAACCCTGCTCTGACAACCTTCAAATTTCTTTCGGCGGCGGTCACCTCGCATAGTGTCGGCAACACTATCGAGTATATAGCCATGAAAAAGCTTCTCAAAATACCGTTCGGAATCGGCGTAAAACTGTAAGTCCCAATCAGTGAGTGAAAACTGGAAAGCGCACAGCTCAGTGATTGTGAGAAGTTCTCCCCGATCCCTTCATGGGATGTAATGGGAAACCATTTATTTTTTTATTATATAATGTGAAGTACAATCGATATAAATAAGTTGTACTCAACACGTCATTCAAATGGCCTCCGCGGCCTATTTTTCGGGAATGAATTCGATAACCCAATTTAAGAGCTCTTTTTCCACTAAATCAAATCGTATGTAATATTGACTTGTAACACTTGAAGAGAGTGTGGTTTTCGATAAAGACTTCAAATAACCCCACAAGAAATAGTCTAATGGTATTAAATCACCACTTCTTGGAGGCCATTCAATGTCACAATTTCTTGAAATAATCGAATCTCCAAACTTTGCCCTTCCAAAAAAACTAAGGATTATTCGAAGTCCATAAAATATGCATTTGTTTGATCAATAATTTCATAGTCCCTTTCCACTGAGCCATTTATTTAGGTTAGGAAAAAGGAATTATCACTGGGGGCTAAGTGCGGAGAATATGGCGGATGAGGTACCAATTCGTAACCCAATTCATGGAATTTTGCCATTGAGACTAGACACGTGTGCTCCCGTGCTTTATCTTGATTAAAAATAACTTTTTTCTTGGCCATATGGGGTTGTTTGTTTTTAAAAGTTGGCATAATATTCGCCGTTTATAGATTTTCCCTTTTGAAATTAATCGATTTGGATTATTCCCCATTGAATCCCAAAAACTGTTGCCATCACCTCATTGGCCGACAAACTTACCTTGGCCTACTTCGGAGCTGGTTCACCCGGAGAAACCCATTGTTTAGACTACTGCTTGGTCTCTGGAATATTGTAATGGATCCATGTTTCATCAACATTTACAAAACGCCGCAGAAACTCCTTCCAATTGCGGGTAAACAACTCCACACAATCCTTTGAAGTTGTCACACGATTACGTTTACGCAAACGCGGTACCCATCTTGCAGACAGCTTTCTTAAAAAACAACTGATCATTTAAAATCGAAACCACACTGCCATATGAAATGCCTATGGCATCAGCAATCTCATGCACTTTTACTCTTCGATCGGCCAACACCATATCGTGGATTTTTTGCGACATTTTCGGGTGTATTGACCTCAATTGGCCATCCAGATCGTTCAACGTCATTTGTACTTGTGTGACCACAACAAAAGTCAGTAAACCACTTTTTTACCATTGAAATCGATGGAACAAAGTTCCCACAGTATTTATCAAGCTTTTCCTTGGTTTGATTGACGGTTTTTTTTCGCAACATGTAATGTTTAATGAGCACTCGAAATTCACTTTTTCCATTTTTAAAAAAATGCACGAGGTTGTATGTTTTGAACAGCTGTTAAACGCAGTGTAAATGACCGAACTTTCTCAAAATTTGACAGTAGTCTACTAACAGGTGGTACTCGATGGGATTAGTGGTGCATTTCATATAACTGCGAGGAAAGTTCCAAAAGTCACGGACAATTTCAAAACCAGTTCGAAATATTTAAACAAACCTCGGTGGGGAAAATTCTGTTTTTAATGTTAAGTCAGATACGAAACTATTAAGTTTTATATATAGGTTGTTTTCTTTCCACGTGCATCTTCAGGTAAAAGTAAAAACCGGCTCACTCTAATATATATACATGTATATGTATGTTATTTCCTTGCCAGGCAGAGGACACTGTTGACATTCACAGCGCTATGTGTATGTATTTTATTTGACACTTTATTGTTTATATTAAATATGCGTACTCACACATACGCACTCAAACACACTCCGGTAAACACGGTAATACAAGTGTTTGCACAAGCACACGTAGTCTCACTTGCAAACAAATTGCTCATGTGCTTTGATGAGCTGCGAGTGAGTGCATAACGCATTGCTTGCCGGCCGTTGCAAGTACGTACGTGTGCGTATTGTTAAATAACAATGCCAACAAACAACAAGAACTCGCGCAGTGAACTAGCAAATTAAACCCAGCTGTTGCAGCTGTGCACATTACGATTTAAATCATATAATAATGATTATCATTACCCCGATCGTATCAGATTAACCAGTTTTAAATTTATTTATTTGAATTATTGTTGTTTTCAGTATTCATTATTTTTGGTCTGCTTTCCTCAATCCGCTCCCGCAGTAGTTTTTATTGCCTCAGCAGTTATTATTGATATATAAATTTCACTATAATTGAATGGCACAATTTTCCAATGCTTTCAAGCAGAGCAGTGAAACGTTATTATCATTTGCATACTAATATAACAAACAAACAAAGTGGTTGAATTTGGTATAAATAAATTCTGACAAATTCACGTAATACTATTTTCAGTTTTCTTTAAGTCTTTGAAGATAATTTTATGCAAATTTTTGTCTGTGTAATTCTTCTCCGCTGGGTTTGCGATATTTTTGTCTGCGTGTGAAAAATACGCAACCAAATCTAAAAATATGGGACTTTCTGTATGTGTATTTTTGTTACTTGTTTGTGATTGGTGATTTAAAATATTAGAATTTTAATTTGGTATTATTGAAGCAGGCCGACTGTTAGAACACATTTTTAATATAACCAGGCTTAAATGTAAGCTGATTGCCCACAACCTTTTAATGAAAGCCACAATGAACCGAAACTGTCCATACCAGCCTTTAATATAGTAATGCTGGACGCAAAGTTGCACTGCAACCCTTATTTTTGTGGGGGTGATGGCAATGTCAAACTGTTTTGCGTGGATAATGTTGGCTCCCTAACGGCGGTAAAACTTTCAAAATCTATAATATTTTAGGCAAAAAAAAAATATTTGTTATTTGTGTCAATATGGGGTTTAATCGAAAGCTAAACGGTTATATCGGTATGTCAACTACCTGTAATATTTTTTAGTCGATTGAATTCAGAACATGCGCTGCCGAAAGTCAATTCATTACAATTTTTAACATGTATCGGTTTTAACCAGTCAACGCGAAATCATTGATATAAAAATGTATGCAAAAGAGGCTGATTTTGCCGTGGCCTATAGAGGCGGCCATTTGATTGACATTATTTTCAAGAGCTATTCGAAATGAATTGTAGTGGATTCAATTAAATGAAAATATCTTCTTCTTAAAGAGTTACGCTCATCGCTGATTCACTGACTCTGTCACAATTTTTGAATACTTATATATATACACACAAAAAAAACGAAAAAAAAAACGAAAAAAAGGAAAAAAAAACTAAAAAAACGAAAAAAAACCCAAAAAAACCAAAAATACAAAAAAAATCGAAAAAAACATGTTTCGACGGGCGCCATAAACGCGTTCCAATCCACAAGTTACATATATTGAATTTAGTTTTTGGATCGAAGTTCCTTATCGCACGTTGCTGGATGGGGGCGACATGAACAAAATAAACAACTTTTGTTTTAACACTATTTTATTATAAACTACATTGTTTAGTTTTGATTTGGTTTGTGTCCCGACTCACGGGTTGGATTACAGAGAAGGAAATTAACTAGATGTCTCACATATGTTGGAAAATTTCTTGTTTAATGGGAAGTTTCCTACGTGGAGCCTGTTACCAATATTTAGTATATATTGTGGTTTTAAATCTAGAAAAGCCAAAGTTCAAGACTAGCACAACTGCTTCTATTATATTTTATTTACAAAAAAATCCTTTTATTAAAAAACTGCCTTTATTTAAAACAATAATAATATTTTTTAATAAGCGCATTTTCTTAAAAAAATTAAATTTTCTCAAAAAAACATACTCATATTCTTAAAAAATTTACCTTCTTTTAAAGAAGTACTCCTATAAAAGTAAATTTTCCTACAAAAAGTACTTTTAATAAAAAAAATCCTTTTTTTTTAAATAAAACCATTTCTTAAATAAGTACACTTTGTTACAACAAATTTATTTTTCTTAAAAAACTACCTTTTCTTTAAAGACTATCTTTTTTGTGGAACAAAATGACTTTCCTTGAGACTAGTACCTACTCTTAAAAACGTACCTGTTCTTGAAAAAACGACAAATTCTAAAAAGATTCACATTTCCTAAAAAAAATCTTTCCTTCAAAAAATACCTTCTCTTAAAAAAATGCATTTTCTTACAAAAATTCCTTTTCTTAAAAGTACATTTTCATAAAAATAAAATAATATGTTTCTTTTTTTCTTCAGGTAAGTAGCCTTTCTGAAAATAAGTAAATTCTCTTAAAAAAATAATCTTTTCCTAAAAATAGTACTACTTCTTTAAAAAGTACCTGTTCTTAAAATAGGTACTCCTTTGTAAAAAAAATCATACTCTTAAGGCAGGAAGTACTTCTTCTTAAAAATAGTATCTTTCCTTAAAAAAACCATTAGCTTTTAATAAAAGAAATGCCTCCCTTTAAAAAAAGGACCTTTTCAGGATATATTCTTACAAATAGGACCTAAAAATATACTTTTTTTTTTAAATACATCTTCTAAAAAGAAAATATTCTTAAACGAAATATGTATATCTATCATTTGACAAAAATTACCTTTTCTTAAAGATCCATTTAAATTATCATATTATTCAACAGGCGCCTTAGGCGTGTTGGAAGTAACTAGTACAAAATATATAGCGAAAGGAACTTTTTTTTAATGTTTTAAGTTATTCAATATTATCATACCGTTATCAAAGTTTGAGTTCCTGTACATCAAATATTGGTAGTGATTTCCGTAAGAATATCCGAAAATTTTAATTTCGAATTGTAAAGGATTAAATTAAATAAAAATTTACTTCTATGGAAATTGGGTTGGTTTAACTATTAACAATTTAGAAAATTTTTATACATGTGCAATCCATTATAAAAGAAAATTAGTTAATTTCCCAATATTGACGTTTTTTATATGAAAATCTTGCAAAATATGGAAAATATTATACAAAAACTTTTAAACAATTTAAGAAAAAAAAAGTGACATATCTGCCGATTTGTGATTTTGGTACTCTAAGAAATCCGCTATGATTACGATTTCAAAAAGAAGCCATAACCTAATGCAGCACATATTTTTCCCGGATATATTCTTGACAAAAATGTCTTTGAGTCCCATGTTATGACCAAAAATATTACTTTTTGTAAATAGTAGAAGGGCAATTCCATTGTGACTTATGTGACCATATTACTCACATTTTGGTTTATAATTGGAAAATAGAAACTTATAATTTAAAAAAAGGCCGTGACTCCCAAGGATGTTAAGCTTAAAAGCGATTAGTAACAACAGGATACTGAAAAATCATGATTTCTTATCAGAATACACATTAGGAAACTGTGACGGGTGTGACCCTATAAATTTGAGTTTTTAGAGTATTATGACTTTCAGCACATATTATGTAAACCATCCCTAGACAACATGCAATAAGTTTGGTGAATTAAATTCTCTAAAGTCTTTTTGATTGTATTAACTACTCCCTGTGTGGGAAAAACCAAATATTTCCTTAAAAAATTTTTTGGAAATTGTGACGGGCGTGACCTCTTTATGTGAGGGGTGTGAACTAGTATGAAAAAACATCAAGTTTAAAGATGTAAAAAAAATTTGATTTTAGTTATTTAATCAATACATATATAGATATAAACATAAACTTATTCATTACCCGTATTATCATATACAGCAGTAAACTCCAGGCTAGTATGCTTTAAAGATGAAAGTTGAAACTCGCACAGAAAAGAGTCAAGAGTATATACAGTCTTTCTAAAGATAACGGTTTAAAAGATACACATACAAAGAAGAATGTCAGAGTGTTCATTGTATGCTCATTTTAAATGCTTTCCAAATAGATGAAAGTAAATAAATTTTTCTTTTTTTTATTTGTTAATAATTGCAATTCTCTTGTAGTTCTCAGGTGAATAAAAAGCAATATTTAGCTCACTGAAATAATTGTTTTCTTGTATTATAAACAGATCAACGATAAAAAGTATTGGATAGTATAGAGAACTTATAGCACTCGTTTTTCTCTCTCATGTAGAGAGTCTGAGTAAAGGATCATAAACGAGTCTTATTCTCTTAAGTCTTAATCTCTTATTCTCAGAATATTTCAATATAAATTCACCATTTTGACAATGTTATTACATAAAACAATACAAAAAATGTGAAAATTGTGAATGGACCAAGTTATGACAAAAAGAGAGTAGTAATACGTTTTGAAACACTCGCCAGATGTTGCCAATTCTTTTGAGTCATACAATACGTTCCATGAGTTCTCTATACTATTCAATGCTCTTTGGCGAAGACGACCTGCGTGTTTATTCGCTGCCGCTACATCAATACCATCATACTTATTTTCAGGCAGAGACTACTGTTGTACAACAACCACGTATGTGATGCTAACACTGCGAGCTGTTGGCAAGTGTTCACTTTGATATATTGCCCTACCCATGGCTATAGATGTTAACACATCAAAAAAGCGGAAGTTTGACGTTCTTTAAAGAGGGCTTCAAATTAGATTGTTTGATTTCAAATGTGCTTATTTTAAATCTAAAATTTTTTATCCGATTCCGAACAGTTTTCTGAGTAGCATTTTTGACAGTCGGCAGTGTCACCATCACTAAGCGAAGAGCTAGTTGTCGAAAGAAAAGTGAAGTGATCCGAGAAGAGATCGAACCCACGTTGTGATGTACTAGTATCACGCACACTACAACACCGGCGGCCATTTCCGATTACATTGGATTAAAGTAAGATATTGCGTAGACCCAGTGCCGCAATCTGCAGAGAAACTGCAATCCATAAACAACTAAATTCTGTGGTACTCTCAATTTCTCTATGCCTGGAAACGCATGCCGATTCAATTCATGATACACAAAAGTTCATAAGTCATCACAAAACTTTCCACTGGATATTAGATTTATTTTTTAAACCTGTTAATTTAAAATTTCTTTCAAATATTGCTCAATCGGATTTTTAGCAAAACTACAATTTTGACTGCACATGTAAATGATATACACGCTCCAGGAAACGGAACTATCCTATTGTAACATGTTATCAAGAAAATATAATCCTTCCCCTGCTTTATATTCCCCTTTTTATTATTTAAAGATGTCACAACAATTTTGTATTTCTCATTTTTGTTTTCTAAGATTCTTCTCCGTCTCCTTGGGAGTTTATTTTTTGCTGGTTAATCGCATATGCGGTATGCTGTATGATGATTAATGAGACAATTTTGTAATCCAAATATATATCGGGTGTGTGGCTGTCTACATGTTCGTATTTACCCCTCTGATAACACAGAATTTTATTCCGTCGTTCCGTTGCTTCGCGCACTGTTGTTTGTATCTGCGCCATAATCTCATTCCGGCTTTACCTTATGGCAGTTTATGAGTGATTGTATATACCCGTATTTGGTTGTTGTTTCAATCCCTGTTGGTTGAGTGACAATGACAACGCCTTTGAAATCTTGAAGAATTTCTAACTGAGTGTGTATGCGGTGTAGAGATATAGTATGTTTTGCAGCGCACTGTGAATGATTGAGCGAACAGAAATAGTGCAAAGTGTGAAAAACGATTTAACAGCAGTTTGTAGACAGACACAGTATATGTTGTCTGCCCCCTTTTGTTTTCAATGGAACTATTTTTTCTGAATAGGGGAATCCATTTATTCCCCAACTACAGCCATGCCTGTCAGCCTTAACATCGGGCATAATGATGATGTGGCATGTTTGCAACATATACATATGTACATGGTGTATGATGAAGAATTGCCCTAAATACTACTACTATGAGGAGCGTATGGAGGCTAAAGAACGAGTTACTTTTGGCCACTGCAAAGTGACTGCGTAAGACTTGTTCTTCAGGAGCATTCATTCTTTGATACCCTGAATGGGTTTGGTTGTAAACGGCCATATCAGCACATCTCCCTTTAAGATAAATTACCCCTTTCCAAGAAATTTTCGTACTTGACATTTAAGGTGTATTCTTGATGATTATCTTGTCTATCACACCACATGACATTGTATTATGGCCCAGAGCTTCTCTTCTGGTGACATTTCATCATCACTGGTAAGTGGTGGTGAATGCACTATGATGTAGCGTTTAACAGTCACTTACATTTGCCTATTTATTTTTGGTTGAGTGTAAGGGATTTGGCTTTTCTCGGTATTCTGTCTCTGTGTCCTTCATGATAAGTTTAATTTCGAAATTGATGATGTTGGCGGTTACATTGGCTGGTTCTTGTACAAGTTTGAACGTTGCACAAAGATTAATGATAACAATTTTTTAAATTGCTGATAGACATACATAGCATTTGGGAAGAGATATATGATTCTAGAAATTCAACTTTTTCGTGTTGATTTTAACAAATTATGCTTCAAAATATCTTAATAATAAGCGGGATATTAAGAGAGGAAATTGAGAATTACATTCGTAGTTGTTAAGTGATAAGTTATAATATGACTGAGATAAGCTTGGTGTCTGATTTAAAAAACTAAATTTAATATTGTTCCAACTTCCTCATGCAATGGGGGAAGATAAATGAAGAAATTTCGCAGCGATGTCTTTCTTGATTATGTATTTGTAATGCCGTGTCTACTTCCGGTTATATACAAGGTATGTCATGCAGTTCAAAAGGAGTCAAGGATTTTATTGTATTTTCTGAATATTTGCGTTGTTCTCTGGTTTGTGCAGCATTAATTCCCTACCATAGATTTCATGACAGCAGATGAGGTCATTGGACTTGCTTTGCATTATAGTTTAAAGGAAACTATACCTATGTTTCAGTAAAGTCTATCTACAATTCTTCGAGTTTAGCTCACATCTCTACAAGACGACTGGGAAACGTATAAGTAGGTTAGATATTAGTGGTAGTCGACGAGCGACTCAATCAGGGGTTTGGCTTTTTGTGATATGCAATACAAACTTTATTAAGTGCTGGCCTTGTGAATACGATTTAGTTTACTCCAAGAATTACAAAATCGTATGATACATTATTGTCTGGTCCCAATAATAATAGGAAAACAAAAGATGGAGCATTCGACTATTCATCGTTTTCACCAAATGACAGAGGCCTACGGAAGCACCAAGTTTAAATTCAAAATACTTATAAGGATGTATCCAAACATACAACTTATATAAATTTTTGAGTTTTTATCGTATTTATATCTCAGCAATTGTGGTGAGGAATGTTTAACTAATTATTTGACATTTGTAAAACTATTAACAATTAAGAAACCGAAAGGACGAAAACTCGTAATTGGTTAAAAATAGAGAGCATTCAAACAAAATTAGAAAAATATAGGGACCTTGTATTCAAGGTTGCTATTTATATTTCGGAAACTGGCAACACTAGTGTTCCCAGTTGCAAACTGGAACTTGCATTGGAAAGTTTGAAATTTAAATTAAAATTAACCTCGGTCAAAAAAATGGGATTAACATGTGAAAATTTTTGCGCGATTATTTTTACGATTTTCGGCGTCGATTATCGAGACAAGAGTGTCTCAATCAACTTGTTTCGACTTTTGGTGATGAAGCACCATCAAAAAGCACTGAAATCGTCTCGATCGCCGTTCAATCCTGGTTGAATTTCGTGAAGATCGTCAAAATTCGGTTGTTCTGCAACAAAACATCGATGCAGTGCGTGAACTGATAACGCAAGGTAGTCAGGTGACATATCTTGAGATAGAGAAATCCTTGCCAATTAATCCCACTTTAAGACATTCAACTTTGCATTTACTTTTGGCTGTAAAAAGATTTGTTCGCGTTGGATCCCACATCATTTGACAATCGCTGAAAAAAAGGCTCATGTTAATTGGTGTAATGAAATGATTAAAAAGTTCGACCGAGGTGCTTCAAAAGACGTGTGTAAAATCATGACAGATGTCAAATCATGGATATATGCGTATGAGCCTGAAACAAAACAACAATCGACCGTGTGGGTCTTTTAAAACGAGCTAAATCATACAAAAGTTGTTCGTGGAAAAAGCACAGCGAAGCAAATAGTCGCCTGTTTCTTCGGCCGAATGCTTCATGTGGCCAATGTTCCGCTTGAGCAACGTAGGACGGTTAATTTTGAGTGGTATACGACCATTTGTTTGCCGGAAGTCTTCGGAGAAATCAAAGGTAAACTGCGTGGTCAACGATTAACGAGCGCCGAAAAGCAGTTGAAGCTATCAAAACCCATGTTTTGGAGGTGTCTCAAGAGGAATGGAACAACTGCTATGACAAATGGTTTGAACGAATGAAACAGTGTATTTATCGGCGATATGCAATAACCCCCAAACGGAAAATGAAATAAGCCCCAATGAAATAACGCCCAAAAAAATATGAAATAAGACCCAAGAAAAAAAAAATTACAGCAGACAGTTGTCCGAGGCCTTCGGACTGTCCCTGCAGGCTGTGTCAGAGACACGGCCATTAAGTTTAACGTAGAATACGCCATCCGATAAGACAGAAAACATATATAACAATAAATTCATTTGCTTATATTATTTATCATTTATTGTTATACTAGCTGGACCCGGCAAACTTCGTTTTGCCTTAAAGATTTTGTACTGACAAAGGGCAAATTGGCAAATATGTAAAATAACTATTTGTTAGAAGTATTTGTTTAGATTTCGATCGTGTGCTGATTTGTCTGAAAAGCTTCTCATTATACTATAATAGCTGTACCCGTTGCGCTTCGCTACCCCTGAGTTGTAATTTTAATGAAACACAATTTTGTTATTTTGTTCTCCTATTTATTCAAGTGCTCTAGGATATACAATATTTCTAGTTTTGAACTCTGGTGCAAATATATATAAGCCTGAAATTTTACCCACACGTGACCATGAAAAATACTGTCCGTGCGAAAAATACGGATTTGTCAAACTTAAGCCACAGACTTCAAGCCCTTGTGCTTTATTAATGGTCATCGCAAATGGCAACCGAATCGGAAACTGCAATCTTTTGAAATAGATGGGCGTATCTGTAGGTATCATGGGAATGCGTGGAATCAGAAAATCGGTTCCTTTATAATTTCCAACGATTATAGTAACTTCTCTATGATTATTTTGTATTTTTTTTATAATGCAGTATTAGGATAACGATATTTAGGATGGTCTTGAAACTGACCTCAATAATATTCATATTCATTCGTATCCGTGGTCACTTTCTTAGCTTCATAGTCTGACCTTTTTAGTAGCTGTAGTTTCATTGGGTTTCCCCAAAAATTATTTTGCTTCATTTTAGTAGCATATATACCGAACCTCATATTCCTTCACTGCAATCGGCAAGCAATTGTCCGTACCTCAGGCAGTTGTGAACATATTTGATTGTATCTCAAGAGATATATGGTTGATTTGATTAAAATATTTGTTTTTATGGTTAGATGAATTGTACTTAAAAAAATGTTTTAAAACGGATCGGTAATATATTTCTTGAGATACATTGAATTATGTGGACTAGTGCCTGATAGTTGTTTGATATAGTATTTATATGTAAAAGTCAAATATTGACGTGTGTGGGCGGCAGCCCGTGCCTTTTTGGCAAATTGCTTCCTAATTGC
Source organism: Phaonia tiefii (assembly GCA_963931995.1). Lineage (NCBI taxonomy): Eukaryota > Metazoa > Arthropoda > Insecta > Diptera > Muscidae > Phaonia > Phaonia tiefii. Next base: position 220,382,839 of record OZ008368.1, on the reverse strand, counting down.
CTGTTCGTATCCATAGGCCAACTGCAACATACTGTGCAATTTTCAGGACGATCAAACTATTATTATGACTACTATAACGGTTTCTTTTAAAAGGGGCGTGGCACATCCCATTTCCACCCTGGCTATAATTCATACTACATCAAAAACATATATACCAAATCTTATCTGCATACCTCTGATAGTTCATGAGATATAGTAATTTTAAATTTCTAGTTTAATGGGCGGATGCCGCCCCTTTCTGTAATCACTACCAAGTATGGGTAATAACTATCAGCAGGTTATCAGTTCCACATTGTGAAATTTTCATAACAATGGGTCTATTTGAACAGCCGTCAGAGCGATTTTTGAAATGGGGGCGTGTCACCACCCACTTCCACCCTGGCTGTAATTCATTCCGTACCAACACTATGTATACCAAATCTCATCTTCTTACCTCTGATAGTTCATGAGACACAGCCGTTTTAAATTTCAAGCTATATGGCCGGTGCCACACCCCTTTATCCAGTTGCTTCCAAGTATAGCCAAGGACTAATAATCCGTCTATTATAAAATCCGTCAGAGCGATTTTTGAAATGTCCACCCTGGCTGTAATTCATACTGTACCAACAACATATGTGTATACCAAATTTAATTTTCATACACTTGATAGTTCCTGTGCTATAGCCATTTTAAATTTCAAATAGTATGGGCGGTGCCACTCCCCTTTATCCAATCACTACCAAGTATAGCCAAGGTCTATCAGCAGGCCATCAGTACCACATTGAGAAATTTTCATAACAATCGGTCTATTAGAAAAGCCGTCAGAGCGATTTTTGAAAAGGGGCGTAGCACCGCCGACTTACACCATGGCTATAATTCGAACTATACAAACAACTTATATACCAAATATCATATTCATACTTCTGATAGTTCATGAGATAGAGCTGTACAAAGTTTCAAGTTGTATGGCATACCCATTGATCCGATCCAACCCATTTTTTTGTTGGATCACGAATTTTATTAGCCTGCATCTATCCATCCAAATTTTCAAGGCGATTGGTGGAACAGTCCTCTAGATATTGCGTGTTCAAAAATAGGATCCAATGGCCGGGCCACACCCACTTCATGTATCAAAAAATCAAGTACCATATTTTCACCACCAGTTTGGTTTGAACCTATTTAATGGCTTTTCAAAACAAATATATGCAAAACTACCTAATAAAACCAATAAAACAATTTAAGAAAAATCGCGAAACTTATCGGACAAACGCGAAACTACACAGAAACACCACTCACGGCCCATAGAATAGCTGTGTGCAAATGAGCCGAAAGAGAAGGGAAGAAAAAACAACACAGTACTTATAGCTCCGTGTCTCTTATATGTGTTGTTGTAATTGTGAACGCTTCGTATAAGCAATTCCATATGATGCGTGTATACGCTTACCTCACGCATGCGTGTGCCGATTTTAAGCAAACTGCACAAAAACCTTTTCTGTAAAACTGTCTACAATGTGTGAAAATTTGGTTGAAATCGGTCCACGCGTTTTCGAGATTAGCGAGCACATCACTTTTTGAGGCTTCATTTTTATACATATAGATATGTTTTCTGTCTTATCGGATGGTGTATTCTACGTTAAACTTAATGGCCGTGTCTCTGACACAGCCTGCAGGGACAGTCCGTGGCCGAAGGCCTCGGACAACTGTCTGCTGTAATTTTTTTTAAACTTAATTTAATTTATGTATTTTAATTAATATTTTTATTGAAATAAGTTCTGCGAATGTTGAGAGGGCCGTCCTAATATTAAAAAAGGTTTACCTTATCGAGTCTTCGCATTAGAATTCGAGCGTTGTGTGAAAGCTTTACGCCTTACAATTCAAAATTAATGTTACAACAGCTTTATTGAAGCTTTCGCAAAAAAGCTTTATTACGTTAGCTTACTGTTTGTTTCACTTTTTACTAGATACATGTTGCCAAGCAACATTAGCTTGCTGTTCGTTTCACTTTTTACTAGATACATGTTCCTAAGCAATGTTGAGCAACCAAAAACACTCAACCAAACACCACACATATGTTTGAGTGTATGTGTTTAAACAATTTTCATTTGAGAAATTAAAATACTAGAAATATATCAACCAATATGAAATGTATATCAAACGAAAGATAACATCTTCATTTACCTACAAAAAAAATTTTAAAAAAATTCATCTAGCCGTTTCCTCAAATTCAATGAAATAAAGATTACAACAATAAAAACCTGATATGACTCCTCATACCGTAAGGTAAGACGTAATCTACGTCAAAATTAAATAAAACCCAAATATAGTGCAACAATCCCCAAAGAAGAAATGAAATAAGCTCCAAAATTCGGGCTTTTTTTCATAACGAAATTACCCCCAAAAAACATGATAGTAATGAAATATATCCCAAAAAAATGAAATAAGCCCCAAATCAATTTAAGTCACTTATAAATTATTTAAATTGTTATTTATTGAATACATGCTTCACATGTCCAAATATATAAAAATAAATTACAAGAAAACTTGTATGGATCGATAACTGCCTGACGGAAAACTGGACATTCGAACTTTTCATGTTCTTTTGCAATTGCATTTGCCTGCAGCTTCAGAACGCATTCACTGCAGATTTTCATGTGCTTACAAGGTACCAGAAGAATGTTTGGCTCTTGTATAGTACAAACAACGCATAGTTTCACTTCTAAATTAGCCGTTTGTTCTGGTTTTTCTACTTCGTCCTCTTCACACTCTTTCTCGAAATAAGTGACGTTTTCAAACAAATCATCTTCTGGATTCATGCGCCTTAGACAAAATTTCAACGAGATGGATTCATGCGCCTTAGACAAAATTTCAACGAGAACTGAGAATGACAATACAAATTTCTTTTTCTACTACTTCACTCAATAGTTTCATTCAATCCTAAGTGTATTCACTGCGGCTTCGATTGAAGCAAATTTACAAAAATTGATTTTTTAACAATATGAAATAACGCCCAAATAAAATGAAATAATCCCGGAAAGCCAAAAAAAGGAAATATTTCCCGAACAAAATTTCTTTGGGGGTTATTTCATTTGGGGATTATTTCATAATGAAATAATGCCCAAAAGTGGGAATGAAATAACACCCAAAAAATATTAAATAATCCCCAACAGATTTTTCGTAATTTTATTGGGCGTTATTTCATTTTCTTGTTTGGGGGTTATTTCGTAGCGCCAGAACTTATTCTGTGCTTGCTTTTGTTAAACAAAATTGTAAGTAATTTGCTGATCCCTGTACTCAGAAGTTGATATATACAACTTTTGTGAGATCAACAATCGAAAATTTATAAAAAATTTATAAAGTTTGCTCTAGGTGTAAATTGAAAAATATGAATACTTTACTAAATTGACGATCCAAAAATTCTTTAATAGTTTTATGTTTCTGGGAGTATTGATTGTCCTGAAATTCTCAGTCGCATTGGCTTCCATTTCCGTTGGATGCCTTCATTCCAATGAATACTATAATGTTCCTATGCATCGAAGTAATTATACTCTCTATGAACGTATTTTACGTTCAGTAAAAGAATATAATTTATCCAATTTATATAAAATTTATATATATTTTAGATACTATTCTTATAATTTAAACGAGCTTAAGATCATGTATATGGATTGATTATTTATTGATTATTTTAAATTGAAGACGAACCTATCTACATATCCTACATTGTATGGAGTACCTACAATTCATAAGGAACAATTCCCATTAAGACCAATATGTTCTTTTGTTAATTCCCCATCTTATGAACTCTGTATGTATGTTACAAATATTCTTAGAAAAGTAACTGAGAACTCTAAATATAATGTAATAAATTCTTTACAGTTTAGAGAAAGAATAAAAAAATCTAAGGATACAAGATGATGAAAAAATTATTTTACATGACGTGGTATCTTTATTTCCGAATATACCCGTGGATATGGCTCCGGAAATAATTAAAGGGAAATGGAATATTATAGGGGATTTCACGAAGATGGAACAGAACCTTTTCCTACGTATTTTAAGATTCTGTATAGTTGAGAACAGATATTTTAAATATGGTAATAACGTATACATACAACAAAAAGGACTTCCAATGGGATCTCCTGCTTTTCCGGTTGTAGCTGACATTGTAATGCAGGAATTGTTAGATTATTGTATTGAGAGTTTGGTTGTGAAACCAAGGGTAATTACAAAATATGTTGATGATGTATTCTGCATTATTCTGGACAGTGCAGTTAATAATATTTTGTTATATTGTTTGACGATATAACATTTACAATTGAGGAGGAATATAATTCTAAAATTCCTTATTTAGATACATTAGTAATAAGAAAGGTTAATAAACTAAAAATTGATTGGTATCAGAAGCCCACAACTTCTGGAAGGATTGTTAACTATTTTTAAAAACATCCAAAGAGGATCGTAATCAGTTCTGGTAGAAATATTATTGAGAGAGTGTTGAATATTGAGAGAGTTTTGAGTTAGAATTAATATTGAAGCGATTAAAAATATTGTGAATGACAATAGTTACCCAATGCAGCTTATCTGTAAATTAATAAGATAGTATAAGAACCGAAAAAATATGAATACGAGAATGGTTACCGATCCAAAAAATTTAGAAATCTCTAACTTATGTACCTCTTATATCTGAAAGATTACAAAAATGTAAAATTTTTGATGACAAGAAATATTCAGTGGCACACAGAACATATAATACTATAGGTTCATTATTCAGCAGAACAAAGGATAGAATAGATAAATTTGAAAGGTCCAATTTAGTTTACAAGATACCGTGTAAGGGAAAGGATAATGTAAATTGCAATACGGTATACTTAGGTACAACAAAAAATAGACTAAAGACTAGAATTGCAGAACAAAAATCCGATCAGAAATACAATATACCACTTCTACACAAAAAACCGCATTATCATTACACTGCAGTAATTTAATTTTGTCTTTAAGTGTAGTTTTACTTATGTTTTATGAGATTTTTTTTTAATTTTGACAAGGAAAGTTTTGTATTTCCCGCTCTTTTTTGAAAGGAAACATTTTGTGATATTGAGGTTTTTACGGTGTTTTATTTAACATGCTTTGTTGTCTGTCTGTATTGTTCAAATCAGTCTGTATTGTTCAAATCTAGTAACTCATTTTTAACACAGTTGCAGTTGACCAATCCAACTAAAATTGTGCACACTTGTCAGATTTGGATGACAGTACATGAATATGAAAATAAAAGTTAAAACATTAACAATGTATTTACTACAAAATTAAAAATAAAAAAATAATTTAAAAAAATTAAGTTACAGTGTTTTATTTATAAATGCACTAAAAACTAGAAAATAATTTTTCTCTTATCCTCAATATGTATATTCTTCTTCATGATGGGGTTGTACAATGGTCCGCCTACTTAGCACTTCAACAACAATGGTCTAGATACTTTCAATAAAAAGCGTAATTAAAACGAATTAGTTAATTAATTTTCTAGGGATCTCTCAAATAAAACGCTTGCATTTAAATTAAAAATGGTGACAAAATTAAATGTCAAATTAAGTGTCAAAATTAAATGTCACCATTTTTAGTTTAAATGCAAGCGTTTTATTTGAGAGATACCTAGAAGATTAATGAACTAATTCATTTTAATTACGCTCTTTATTGAAAGTATCTAGACCATTGTTGTTGAAGTGCTAAGTAGGCGGACCATTGTACAACCCCATCATGAAGAAGAATATACTTATTGAGGCTAAGAGAAAAATTATTTTCTAGTTTTTAGTGCATTTATAAATAAAACACTGTAACTTAATTTTTTTTAATTATTTTTTTATTTGAATTGTTTTTGAATTGTTAATTATTAAAACATATAATAATAATTGTTACCTGAAGAAGTCGCCCATTATGGAGGCGAAATATTGGAACTAAATAATCAATACTTGTAAATGATCTTAAGCTCGTTTAAATAATAAGAAGAATTTCAATCGAAGATCATGGAAAACTTAATATATTATATTCGAGATATATATTATTTTAGTTTAAGCCAGACTGTGAGGATTGTGTATCCATCGACTGAAATAAATAAATAAATATTCACGTGCTAAGCCCCAATTAACTAAACCTCATTGACAAAATGTAACATTTTTTTGAATTTTAATACAAAAATATCTATCTTCATAGCTGGAGTAACTTATGGACCATATTTATAATGAAAACGACCATTCTAAATTCTCTGAGTTAAACATTGGTAACAATGGAAGTTAGATGGAGGCTGGTGGTGCAATGGTAGTGTGCCCAGAAAAATCAGTTCGTGTGAAAGGGAACATGAGTTCGATCCCGGCTCTAACAATCTTGCATTTCTTTCGACGGAAGACTGCTTGCGAAAGCTCTCCCCACTTCTTGGGATATAATAGGAAACAATTAATTTTTTTGTATACAATTTTAGAAGCTACATTTTTGATTACTCTTAATATTAGTAAAACAAACACAGTTTTCGTTCTCCTGTAAAAATATAATTTATCCGACTAATCAATTTGTATAAACATATTAAATATTTAAAGGCAATCTGTCTAACCATGCTTGATATGCTTTATAGATTCTGTTATTGTTGGATGCAAGAAGTGTTTATTGCCAATGGTGTGTAAGTGACCATCAATGCTTTGGTTAACTCCCTCATGGAAAGACGAACACTCCAATAGAGAAACATATCGGTGGATGCAGGCAGAAATGTGAAAGCACCGTATCGAAATTAAATTTACACTAGGGATGTTATGCATATAAAAAAAATAGCATCAGGAAGTAAAACGGGGGAAAATAATACAAAATCGTGCAGATAAAATACAAAATGTCAGTGTTTAAGGCAGCTATACCCAAACAGGGAAAGTTGAAATAAAAAACACATTCACGAAATGGAGGAGGGATGAGCAAACTCAACACAAACTCTTACTCTCTCGCCCTTCCCTGTCCTGTTTCAGCCCCAGTCTCTGGTGTGACTTATTATGTTTATGGCTTGCGGCATTCAGAGGCGTGCAAAACATGGTAATGTTTCATTGCCTCTTGGTAGCCGAGTGTAACGAATTGGAAAGATTTGCCTTTCGGCCGGTACTTCGGCAACACAGAACTTTGAACAATGTGGGTGGTAAATCAAAAGAACGTGGCAGCGAAGCGATATTGAAAATATTCAAATTCATAAAGTACTCCTCCGAAGTATCAGCATATGACCATTGGGGAATGGTAAATGTGGGTGTCAAAGCGTGTGATGGCATATCAGGGCACATTGGTTAGAGAGCATCAAAGTTGCAAAACATTATTTGTAGGCCTTTTGATTGTTACACAAGGGAACATTGTATAATTAGTTAGAATATGTATAATTGTCTTTCTACAATTAGCAAATGCAGTGTACAATTCAGCTCTTTTCTGTCGAATTATCAGCAAAGTGAAAGTCTTTTAATATTTACTGTAAAAATTTCGCTATTGAACAGTTTTCTTTTAAAATTTCCATTCAAATTATATTACGAGTGATTATCGTAATATCTTGTTAAAGCTAACTAACAGTTATAATGTTTAAATTTCATCCAAACTAAAATTGTATTCAGCTTTAACTTTTGGATAACTTGTGATGATGATATTGGGGTTAGGAATATACACTTGACCAAGAAATTTCGCTTAGTTTTAATAGCTGTAATTAACAGCTGCAAACTGAAACAGTTGTATTTTTTCTTATTTGGGTGCAAATATAACGTCTTTGCTGCTTTTCGCTAATTTAGAGGGTGGTTCAGTCACGACTGGACAAATTTCACCAGCGTATTCCTTGGCTCATTTCATGAAAATATGTCCATATGCGACCATCCCTGAAAATGCAAGGGGACGAAATTGATGGTCGGAGGGTACTAGGTTAAAATTGCTAAGTTCTGCACCAGTGGTCGGATTATTTTGTTTTTGGACTTGTTGGAAAGGCCTGTAACGGGCCTTTCACAATCATTAAAAAAAATAAAAAAAATGAAATCGCCGAGATACGGAGCTTTCAAAAAAATTGGAAAAAAGACATAAGAACGTGCACATAACCTAAATTTTCTCATCCTCTCTTTTTTTAAAGCTCCGTATTTCACTTTTTAAATTTTTTTTTAATGATTCTGAAAGGTCACCTAAAGGCCTTTCCAACAATCGTATCCGATTTCGCCCTTTCCATTTTCGGGGATGGTCTTAGATGGATATGTTTTCATGAAATGAGCCAAGGAATACGCTGGCGAAATTTTTCCAGTCGTGACTGAACCACCCTGTATATTACTTGAGACCAAACCTTTTGTGTTTGCTATTCAATACAACATGTTTGGGGCACAATGATTAATAGGTTATAATATATATATTTTTAACCCAAATGAGGGTTTGCTTGAAAAAAAGCAGCAGCTTGCAAACATGTACATTGTTTCTGCAATATGTGGCTGGGGCCGTTATTTTTCAGCGTGTGCATCTTATAAGAATAACTACGAGTTCACTTAAACAGCATAAAACCATTACAAAATGTAGGTATTTTTCATCACTTTCGATAAAACCGAAATTACTGTGCAGTGTTAAAGGAGTGGGCTTGGGTGTCAAACATAAACAAATAATTTTACATTCTGTATGTTACAAAACGGTATAAGCCTTTAGGGTCAAATCTACATGGCTACCACAGTCATATGTTTGTGATGCAAGTAAATTAGAAGTCAAAAGGGATGAAGTGAAATATTCTTTTAACTTTCAAATTGTTTATATTTTTTCCTTTGACTAAACAAAAGGCAACCTTTACGAGATGTGGTGGCTAAAATTAATAAATTACCCACAATAGGAGCCGGTTACGTTAGCACATAAACCACTCGTAATGTATAAGCTTACATATATGTATGTGCCACTAATGAATAGGGACCTTTTCCAAATGTTTTCACTTTGACCTTTCAGGTCTCCAATTGGAAATTTATTACCAAACTTTAGGTTAAACTTTTTACCCGCGTGTCAGTATTGGGGGTTTTAAATGCTTAAGCATTAATTTTGTTTACAACTAAAACAAATTTCAATTTACGACAAACTTTACTTTGATAACAAATAAACCTTTATTTTATTCCATTTGTTTTGTTGTGTAACATAAATCCTTTTTGTACTCAACCAAAAGCAACAAAAAATCCTTTTAGATTAAAAGCTCTGGAATAAAATAAAAATAAAATACTACCAATACAACGACGTCGTTTGGGGAAGTGAGAAACTTTGTTCAGTTCCCCAAGAAAATAAATACTATAAAAACTACTTAATTAAATACTTCAACATCCTTTCCCGATTTTCCTTCTGTTGTTTGTTCGTTCGACTATCTGCCGCCTCTGAGAGGGTTGTCGGTTGAAGCTGAGCTGTAACACGCTCTTCGTCTTGTTGGTAATTCTTAAGTTAAATTGTTTAATTTCTTGTTGGTTTGGCAACATCTTGACAGCATTAGTATGCAACAAAAGGTGCCATTTGCTGTCGTTGCCATTGGATTGGTCCTGTTTTTCCTTTGTTAGGATTTTAGTGGATGAAGTGCTTCCATTGTTAAGAGAGCGCCATGTTCCCTGTTCTTGGTTGAACAATTACAATTTCCTTTTTTCCAATAAGTTGGATTACACTTTTTGCCCACCCACATTACAGTGGTTTTGGGTGATAAGATTGTGTATCAAAGTAAAGTGGTTCTCATCAGAAAAAGGTAAAAGATTAATGACAATTCGCTTCAACCTAGCTGATGGAAAATGAGTATTGGTGGATAGGGACAAATGTGAGATGCTCATGAAAAAACATAGCTAACTGCAGAAAATTGATTTGCCTAAGAGTGCGGGAGAATGAATGTGAATGTTCGGAAAAAACGTCCGTCGTAAAAAATCAATAAGGGCCTTAAAGACAAACAAAAAATTGATACGAAAAAAAGATTATCCTCTTTAAGCAGAAAATCTAATCAAAATGCCTGTGTGTTACGTTTTTGTTCGATTGATTTTTTCATAAAATGTTTGTAAATAGTAAACAATTTTTGGGAAACATGAAAATACAAGTTCATGTTAATATTTTGCATTGTTCAATAACTAAATTTTATTTGCTCTGAAAACAGACCCCTATTGATTAAAATTCTGGATAGGTATTTCGGACATTTTAATCCAAAAATTGCAGAAATTTACAATTTTACATTTCTTAAATTTTCTTCTTTTTACATTTAAAATATGTTGCAGATTTTGAATACTATTTTCACTTTTATGAGAAAAAAATTTAATTTTCTGAGGCCATAATGTTGTACCGGACCAACGCAAAAAATGGGTTTCAAAAGTTTTACTTTAGTAACTTAATGCATTCAACAAGTGTAAGAATTATCCACCTCTGCAGACACAGTGCGCTGTATTTGATATTGGGTTTTATTATATATTTTGACAATAAGCCAACACAAATATTTGTCAGAAGTAACGAAATTGAGTACCAAAACAAAATAGCAGCCCAGAAATAAAACCAAGCAATAAGTTAGGTGAAATTGGCTTGCTATACCGTTACGTTAATGATACTTTTCGCATCCTTTTCTACTCATTTACGGTTCAAGACTTTAACCAATTTGTTGTCCTTAAAAGTTGAACACGGATAAGGAAATTTGTCATACTGAGTTATTTATAACCGTTCTCGTCTTTGTGCACCGGCATACAGTGGGCATTTGATATTTCTTGAACGATTAAATAAATTTGTACACTTTTTGTATATTTAATGATCACCGAATATAATAGTTTCGACTTTAAGTACCGGGACACAGCGACATTCCAGGCAATTGCGTATCGGATGCGTTACCTAGACAGGGCACTACGGCACAGGTTCTTCCGGCAAAGAAGGTGTTAGTATGCCAATCTCTACCTGCCGTTTGCAGCTCAGGCAGTGGGCCGATAATATGTTCAAGGACAAGTGGAGACTTACTTCAGCTTGCAAACAAGCCAGGGTATTCTGGCCACAGGTGGACCGGAAGAGGACTAGGCCACTACTTAACTTGCCGAGAGGCAGGTTATCCACAATGATAGGTACACTTACGGGACATTGGAAAACACGCCCTAAGATTAGGACATAGAAACTCCACTCTCTGTAGATGCTGCACGGAAGAGGACGAGGAAACGGCGAAACACCTTCTCTTCGATTGCCCTGCTCTGGCAAGACTGAGAAGTAGGATATTCGGAACTCATCTAGTGGCCGTCGGTGGTGCAATGGTTAGTGTGCGCGGCTCTTGTACATGAGATCCGGGGTTCGAACCCTGCTCTGGCCACCTTCAAATTTCTTTCGAAGGCGGTCACCTCGCATAGTGACGGCGACACTATCGAGTATATAGCCATGAAAAAGCTTCTAAAATTGTAGGTCCCAATCAGTGAGTGAAAACTGGAAAGCGCACAGCTCAGTGATTGTGAGAAGTTCTCCCCGGTCCCTTCATGGGATGTAATGGGAAACCATTTATTTTTTTATTCTTGTTAGCACCGTAGCCCTACAGGATATTCCTTTAGGTCTTATAGACAAATTTATTGAAAGAGCAAATCGGCTAGACGACTAGTCAATAGTTGCTATGGAGGAAACTGCAGGTATCACAATGCGCTTATTTAGCCTAAGTGTGCAAGACAGCGTGCTTTCTTGCAGCCTTTCGAACCAACCAACCAACCTTACTTACTTACTTACTTATCCGGTCTCGGACAACCCCGGGGGGTCAGGGACCTTACAAAACGAAGATAACATATTTCGCCAACCAGTTCGATCTTTTGCTTTATCTCTCCAGTTGGCAATACCAAGTGTACGCAGGGATTCGTCAACCTGATCCCTTCCTTCAAGTTCGGTTTCGAAAACTCTTCGCGCTGGTTCATATTCATCCATTCTACTGACATGGTCTAGCCAGCGCAATCACGTTATCTTGATCCGCTTAACTATGTCAATGTCAGGATAAAGCTCATACAGCTCATGATTCATGCGTCGCCGATACTCGCCGTTGTGCACTATAGAGCCATAAATTTTTCGGAGTATTTTTCTCTCGAAGACTCCCACAGATGTTTCGTCTGCTTGCGATAGGACCCAGGATTCTGCGCCATAAATCAAGACAGGTTGAAGGAGTGTCTGGTACAGCTGGACTTTTGTTACTCGAGAGAGGGCTTTATGTCTAAAGTGCTTGCTTAGCCCAAAATATCATCTATTCGCAAGCACAATTCTCCGCTTGATCTCAAGGCTGACGTTGTTGTTTTTGTTCACGGCAAATCCGAGGTATATAAATTCGTCCACTACCTCGAAGTAATAACGGTTATCAATGTTCACGCTTTGGTCTAATAGCGTGGAGGCCCTGTTCGTTGAAACCATTAATTTTGTCGTGTCCTCATTTACCGTCAGACCCACTTTTGCTGACTCCTTCTCAATTCTCGAAAAAAGACGGCAGTAACTTCTCTAATTGTGCGCCCAATGATATCTATATCATCAGCAGACGCGAGCAGCATGTGACTTTTGCTGCTGATAGTTTTATTCATGTTGACTGCAGCTTTTCTCATAATGATCTTCATTAGGATGTTAAAGAGATCGCACGATAGGGTGCCTGAGACCTCGCTTAGTTTCGAAAGGTTCGGTAAGATCCTTACCAACTTTCACTGCGGATTTGGTGTTCGTCAAGGTCATCCTGCAAAGGCGTATGAGTTTTGCAGGAATACGAAGCTCAGACATTGCTTCATAGAGTTTCTCCCGTATCGGACTATCGAAGGCCGCTTTAGAATCGATAAATATGTGATAGGTGTCGATTTGCTTTTCGTGGGTCTTCTCCAGGATTTGGCGTAGCGTGAAAATCTTGTCAGTTGTCGGTTTTCCAGGCCTAAACCCACAGTGATATGGTCCAATCAGGTCAGCGATAATTGGTTTTAGTCTTTCGCACATTATACTTGATAGCTATGGATAAAAGGCTTATTCCACGGTAGTTGGCACAGATACTCGGGTCACCTTTTTTAAATATGGGACATAGTACACTGAGACTCCAATCGCCGGGCATGCATTCATCTAACCAAATTTTGCTAATGAGCTGATGCATGCACCTTATCAGCTCATCGCCGCCAGCCTTAAACAGCTCAGCCGGTAATCCATCGGCTCCTGCGGCTTTGTTGTTCTTAAGCCGGGCAATAGCTGTTCTGACCTAGTCTAGGTTAGGGGGCAATCGACGTCGTCGTCCATATTGCGATCGATTGTCCCATCGTCATCGGATATCTCAGGTACTAGTAGCGCGGAGAAATGCTCTCTCCATATTCCCAACATGCTCTGCACACTCTCGCGCTTTCTCCACTGCCGTTTCTTACGCCTAAAGAGACGGTTTACCTCCTCTCTTTTCTCCCTATACCACTCAGTTGCAGCTCGAGTTGCAATTGAGTGAAGCATTACCATACGTGCAGCGTTTTTTTCGTCATTTGCAATGCGACACTCTTCATCGTACCGCGGTTTATTGCGAAGCGGTTTTTCGAAACCAAGTACGGTTGTTGCGGCAGTTTTATAGAGTCGGAAATGGGTTTCCACTGCGAATTATAATCGTCAGAGGGAGGGGGTGGGTTCTGTGCCAAAAGTTGCGAGAGCTTCATTGAGTAGGCTGTGGCTACCTCTGGTAATTGCAGCTTTCCGATGTCCAGCTTCCTCTGCGTCTGGTTTCGTACGATTTTCGCTCTACCTAATCCATTACACTGGATCATCAATTACCACGTGATCAATTTGGTTCTTAGTTCTTTGATCAGGGGATACCCAAGTAGCCTTGTGGATGTCTTTATGCTGGAATCTTGTACCACTAATGACCATGTTTTTTGCCGCGGAAAAGTCAATTAGCCTCATACCGTTGTCGGAACTGTCAGCATGTAGACTGAAATTGCCAATAGTTGGATTAAACACATTCTCCCTTCCTACTTTGGCATTAAAATCTCCTAGTACAATCTTAATGTCATGGCCTGGGCAGCGGTCATACGTTTGCTCTAGGAGCTCATAGAATATGCCTTTGGCATCATCATCTTTCTCTTCTGTCGGGGCATGCACACAAATTAGGGAAATATAAAAATATTTCGCTTTTATGCAGATTGTGGCTATTCGTTCACTCACAGGATTGAACCTAGAGACTAGTTGTCGCAGTCTTTTGCCAACTACAAATCCGCAACCAAATTCATGATTTTTTTTTCATGGCAACTGTTGTGTATGTCGCAATTTTTTTTTTCTTGTGCAGCCATGTCCTGTTCATCGCATTTGCTGGATAGCGGTAATTTCAGCCTTATAACTTTCGAGGACATCTACCAGTTGAATACTTGCACCGGATCTATATAGAGTTCTTACATTCCAAGTGCATATCCCTAAATCGTGGTCCTTATAACGTTTGCGGGGGGTCACCAACAAATAGGGGTTGTTTATGATTTCTGTTTCGTTTTTGTATTTTCACTCCCATTATGAACGGTAGCGGGAGGCAAACCCAGTCCACCGGGTTTTTGCATTTTATTTTACCCATTATGGATCACACGCTGACCAACCAACCAAGTAAGCAAATATCCTTAATGTCGAATCGAGTGGAATTAAAGTCAAAAGGCGTCAAAAATTTATTTAAAACATCAAGTGAACTAATTTAGATAATTTGCAATTTACCAGCGCACGTTTTCGCTATCCTGCTCGCATTTAGTGTGACATAAACTAAAGTTGCACTGACGATATCGTGTGTTAGAAATTAATAAAGTTTATCTCGTAGCTGCCATGCAAACTTACCACGAGAACACATTTTCGATTCCTGTAAGTCCTCTTGAGCTAATAGATCACGTTTTTCTCGATCAGTGAGGAAAATTGTATCTAACACGGGAGGGATTCGAACTTACATTCACATGACAACCGTTTCGATGTTTGTGAAGCATCTTCTTCAACAGCGTCTAGCCCGTTACTGTGTTTTCGCACCACTCTTTCGTATAGAGGAATATTTGCTCGAATTTTTACTCTTAAAAAATAAAGTGTTCGACAAATTCAAACAACTATTTTTATTGCTCATAAGTAAAGGAATTCCGATCTATGCCAACATTTCTCTTCGTCCTATAATTGTTGGCATTGGTTCAATAAATATTTCCATTGTGGTGAACGAATTTTACAATTTTATATTCCATCATCACGTAAATATTCATTTAGCCAATTACACAAGTTATCGGAAGTGTGCACTATTCAGTTCCTCGACGAATTTTTACGTAATGGTGATGCATTCTTCCCATAGCCTTGGCGTTCATGAAACGTTTTTCAGAATACAGCTGACAAGAGACTTCTAACGACGATAAATTCAAGTCTGTTTAAAAAATAAAATATTGGGCCTATAAATCTGTTCATTCTGACACAGAACTAATGTCCACAGAAACGGACAAGAAGTGGTACTCTTTTTAGGAAGAGGTTATTTTTTTAAGAAAATGTACTTATTTTCAGGAAGGCTATTTTAGAAGAAAATATCTTTTTAAGAAATGGGAACTTTTTTAAAATTTGTCCTTCTTTCAAGGATAGGAACATTTTTATCTCAAGAGAAGTTATTTTGTTTCACAAAAAAGGTACTCTTTAAAGAAATTACAGACAGAGTGTTGCAAGAAAATTTACTTTTTTAAGGAAAGGTAGTTATTTAAAAAAAATCCTAGGTAGGTATTTTTTTGAGAAAATTTACTTTTTTTAAGAAAAGGCTCTTATTTAGGAAAATGTTATATTTTTAATATCTCTCACTTTAGGTTTTCTAAATTTACTTCAAAACTACAATATATACTAAATAGTGGTTACAGCCACCACCTAGAAAACTTCCCATTAAAAAAGAATTTATCAACATATGTTAGTCTAGGCACAAACCGGAGCAAAACTACCCAATATAGTTGATAAGAGTGGGATGAAGCATAGTAGTGTTAAATAAAGTTGTCTAATATTTTTTTATTTAGCCCCTATCCCGCAACGTGCGATAAGAAACCTCTATCCAAAACCGACAATAACTAAATATATGAACAGGCGAGGCCAAAACGCCCATTTTGATTACCAAACTGGGTACATAATAATCACTCACAAAATGTGGATGTGTTCGATAAAGTCTTACGGCAGTTATCGTGTTAACGAGCCAGCCAGCCGGTCAGACAGATAGACATACAGACCGACTTGGCTCAATTATCTTAAGAAGTCCTGAAATGAATTTCGTGTAAAGATACTGAATGTTTAATGCGGCTCCTTGAACGCGCTAAATTTGTTCCGCAGTAAATGATATCGTATATACACTGTGTGTAATTTTTTAAGTCATGGCAAAATAACCATATACGGACACCACTACGTGATAAAAGACTAAAAAAAAAAAAGACCCCTGTTTCCCAATTTTTCCCAAAGTCATGCACTTTTTTTTTTATGGGCCGCCAAAGATTTGGGGCCTCGGTATCATTTTCGTAAAAATGTGATCATTTTCTCAGGCTCATATCTTGCAAACCGTTCAGAATTTCGATTTACTCTCTGACGCAAAGTGATTATGTGAAAACAGTGACCGGAGAAAGGTTAACTAAACAATTAATATTTCTTTGTAATTTTGTTTTTGATGGTGGGTGAAAGGAAGAGAGGGTTAAACAAACAATTCTGTTTTGTGTGCTTAAGTTTAAGATTTATTTGAGTGGATGGTAAATTTGTACATAAATGGAAATGGAGGGTACAAAAACAATCCACGCAATAACAAAAGTGATTGAACTCATTGGGTTAATGGAAAATGATTAACAAAATAGGGGCTGCGAGGGAAACAACATTCATTGAATTATAAATTAAATTTAACTTCCTTTATATGTGCAAACAGAAGATACTCTTACATTTACTGTCGTCCTATCTGGTATGAACTAACCAATAGTAATATATATTTTAAATTACGGACACAGCGGCACAACTATTTCACAACTACCGCTAGATACATATACTTTAATACAACATTGTAATACCCATCAGTGATGTAATCTTTTGATCAGCACAAACTAACATTATTCGATTAGCGTTTCAACACTGAAGGATTTTAGACTCAAAACTCATGATGCATTAAGGTTGTTTAGTTCAAGGATTTAAAAAAAAGAAGCAAGTATGATGGTCCTCGCTAAGTTAATTAAAAGAGGTGTGTGATCATATAGCTCACTGAAATCCTAAAATTTTTGGTATTGATTCCGGATGAGGCCAATATCTGTGAGTATAACCGCCAATTGCGTGATCAAAACACAAGGATGATCAAGGAAGTAAATCATGCGATCAAGTATGTGGACAAATTCTACAAAAGAATTGAATACCTGGAGAGTGTTATTGAAGGGATAACATCGAACAACGTCGACTCCAAGAATGATGATGCACCTTTCATTCTACGACTGACCGCTAGAGCCATTGGCCATTATGCAGTGCGCAAAGCAACCCTGTTCAGAGTCGACACAGCATGATAACGCCCGTAGAAAGCCGGCACGGAAAATGGCTGAGGCCTTGGCGAAAGGTGGAAGGAAGTCTGATGAAGCCAAGGATAGTACTGCCGAGGTGGTAGGATTAGGTGTAATAATAAATTTATTCTGGATTTACATTTACATGGTGGTAATGTATGTACTGCGATGGGTGAGATTTCGAACCTGTTAGGGTACGGAAACTGTACGGTGAAGTTTGGCGGTCGTTCCATGGTGTACATAAAAATGGTGACACTGGTCCGTGACCACAGTGTAAACCCATGGTTAAACACAATAAGTATGATTTTGATTCTTATACCCCGAACTCGCAATCTCCCTTGGCGGCTGTTATAGTTGGTTTGTCGGATACCTTCGACTGGTCCGACTTGAAGATATACCCCGAGAGATTTAATATTAAAATTTCCAAACTCGGAGGCGCTAAGTGGTTAATGCTCTTGGCGTGTGACTGGGACATTGAGACATTTTATGGAATAAAATATACTCTACACGTGACGCTAAATTGTCCCATGCCATACCGTTGCTGTAAATATGATGGTTCGAATGGCCCCGGGAAATGCGTCATCCCCGCTAATGGAGACAATGTAGGGAAACATTCGATACTGATCCCACTACGGGCGATTTTCGAACGGTAAACCATATGTATAAATATGTCAGTTTTGTTTTTGATAGGCATGTGGCTAGATATAAGGATTGTACGTACAGACAGAAGCTGCTTAATGAGAAGACCGAAACTAGAAAGCGGTTGTCTGCCACTGGTAGAGCCGGTGTTCTTCCTAAAAGTATATATGTCCATGCCAGCGTTTCTTATGCTGCCGCCGGGGTTGAATTTTATGTTTCGGGACATACGGGTTGAATTTTATGTTTCGGGACAAAAACAGAATTTAACAGAGAACAAAAACAAATATTAATCATTTATACATTTATCTCCAAAAAGTGCATTCTGAATGCAGCAACCGCTTCTTCAGGTGTCGAAAAACGTTGACCTCTCAGTTTGTTTTTTACGTACGGGAATAAAAAGTGAGGACTATATGACGGATGACCCATCAAATCGATGTTTTGGGTGCTCAAAAATTCAGTTGTTTCAGCCGATGTGTGAGAGCTCGCATTGTCGTGGTGAAGAGAGATCCGTCTTCGGCGGTTGGTTTTCCCGATTTCTTGGAAGACAACTGGCAAACAAATGGTTGTGCACCACTCAGAATTCACTGTTCTGCGCTGTTCTACTGGTACGGTTGCGACATGTCCGGTTTTTCCGAAAAACAGGCGACCATTTGCTTGGAAGTGCTTCGGGCTCGAACAATTTTTGTTGGATTTGGCTCATATTGAAACACACATACAGTTGACTGCTGTTTATTTTCGGGCTCATACACGTAAATCCAGGATTGATCACCTGTCACGATGTCAGAGACGTGTTTCGTAACACCGCGATTGTATTTTTGGAGCATTTCTTTCGACCAATCGAGACGAGCCTTTTTTTGAGCGATTGACAAATTGTGTGAGATCCAAAGCGGACAAATTTTGTTGACAGTCAAATGTTTATGCAATATTGAATGTATGCCGGTCCCACTAATGCCTAAGGTTGTCTCATCTCACGGTAGGTCACATGACGATCTTGCAAAATCAGTTCGCGCACAACATCAATGGCTTTCGGAACAACAGCTGATTTTGGACGACCTTCACGAAATTCGTCTTGGAGTGAACTACGACCACGATTGAATTCACCATACCATCGATAAACACTGGTTCTTGATGGAGCTTCATCGCCAAAAATTGAACACGCACTGTTGCTGAGTTAATCCACGTCGAAAAATGTAAAAAAAATCGCACGAAAATGTTCACGATTTCATTCCATTTTTGGGCCGAGATGAATCATTTTAGTTACTGTAAACAACACAAATAGCGCTAGTATGTCAAAACGTTCTGAGTACGCATAACCTCAAAAATGTTCAATTTTACGGTAGAGCTGTCAGTTGCCAGATTGCAACACTAGGGTTGCCAAATCCCGAAACATAAAGTTCAACCTCGTATACCAATAGGCACAGCGGCATATGTCTGGGGCTTCGTCTGCTACGGCGCTGAAACTTAGTTTATGGTTAGAGTTCTCTCTTCATCCAAATACGTCCATAGTGTCCAACAAATTTGCGCATGCAATAAGCAGTCGGTCTTCTTTTATGAAACACTCAGTTTTTTTTTTCTTTTTTGCCTTTTTGCGATTATCGATATACCGAATACATCTTGTCGAAGCTCAGTTGATTATAGTTTTTAATTATTTTTTAGTATGATTTTCCTAGTGTTACGACTAGTTTATAGGCATTTTGTCATTGCATGTTATTTTTAGGTACTTTGGTCTTCTAAACTCGAAAGAAAAATTAAAAAATTTTTACGGTTGTAATTTTTTTAATTCTTTTTTTTTAAATCTTACTTTTGGTCGTTTGTAATTTTACTACATTTAGTAAACTTTGAGACAGCAATTACATGGGCTAAAAGTTTTCTGAGTATAGTTTTTAAGCCAGTTTAGTAGTTTAAGTCAAGTTGCAAAAAAAAATATTTTTTGTAAAAAGAAATCGATGAGTGTTCGAAACCACGGGCGATGTGTTAACACCTTTTTGTTACGCGGTACTTGGTCGATTTCTATGAAACATTAGTAAATGTTACATTGGAAAATGAAAAAATAATAGTTTTTGTGCTGAAGGCTCTTTTGATATTGCACTTTCTTTTTTGTTACATCTGCTTTAGTATTTTGTCATTAACAGAGCGACGGCAAAAAGTATTGAATAGTACTATAGAGAAGTTATTGCCCTGCTTTTACGCTCTCATGCAGAGAGTCTGAGTATAATAAATATTTCAATGTAAATGTACCATTTCGACAATGATATTACATAGAAAATAGAAAAAACATAAATGTTTCAAAATATATCAATGTTTCACTTCAAAATTACGAATGGACCAAGTTACTACAAAAAGAGATTAATACGTTTTGAATCATTCGCCAGAAGTCGCCAGTACCTTTGACTCATACAATTCGTTCCATGAGTTCTCTATACTATTCAATACTCTTTGGCGACGACGACCTGTGTGTTTGTTCGCTGCCGCTCCGTCAATACCATCATACTGGTTTTCAGGCTGAGACTATTGGTGTACAACAACCACGTATGTGGTGCCAACGCTGTGTGTCGTTTGGACGTGTTCACTTTGATAGATTGCACTATCCGTGCCTATAGACGTTAACACGTCAATAAAACTAAAGTTTCAAATTGAATACCAAAGGGAGTTTCTTCTGAGTACAAATTTTCGAGTAGTTTGAAACTCGTTTTTTAAGAAATGTAGAATAACTGATGACGCTGCTACATACACTTACCGACTTAAGACGATTTAACAGTATTTTATATTTATTTTACTTTTAAAAACAGACGTGTTTAACCCCATTTGTTGCAAAAAGTTGTCATTCGATGCTCTTAAAGCGTTTTATCAGTTATCCATTCTTTAGTAAAACTTTTAGTATTATAATGGGTAGTATTGACAACTCTAAACAAGAAAATACTAAACCACATGTTGAATTATTTATAAAACAATTCAATAAGTGAATGGCGTTCTTTTTATTTGTTCTATCATCATTACAATTTTAAAATTAGTTTTTAGATTTACATAGTTTGAGATTTTACTAAAAGTATTGCAACAATTCTTATCTTATTTTGTTAGGGTATAAGTCATTAACGAAATTTGTCACAGTTTTAGGCAAAAGAAATAGTAAAAACCCTATTTTAAGTGTTAAGAAATAATATAATTAACAACTTCTTTCATCTTCGTAGTGAAGATTTAGAAGATAGTCTTTTCTATAAATTTCTTATTAAATCAGAATTGGAGTGTCTGTTTCGAACTTCAAAGCTTCTATTTAGATTATATGCGACCATACTAAAAGAGTCTTCATTGTAATACATATGTAAATTACGTCTGGCTATTAAACACCTTCAGTTTATTGGTATGGATATAATTAATCAACAGATGTATGATTTAAAACAAATCCCTTAACTTAATTCGTTTTGTCAATTTGCTGAATATTTAATATTTTCACTTGCTTTAAATTGAATTATTCTCCACATTACCCTAAAATATACAATATCAATTAAATTGTTAGTATACTAATAGATATTTCATTTATTGAATCAAAAACCAATTTATTTTAAATTAAT
The DNA here is from genome assembly GCA_963931995.1 of Phaonia tiefii. Lineage (NCBI taxonomy): Eukaryota > Metazoa > Arthropoda > Insecta > Diptera > Muscidae > Phaonia > Phaonia tiefii. Next base: position 220,361,199 of record OZ008368.1, on the reverse strand, counting down.
ATACACATTTTGTATATAAGTAAGCAAACCACAAAATATATTTACTTCCCATTGTTTATTCATATTTATAACAAGAAATGCATTGTGATATGAGATATAATCACATGTCGTGATATTGATGGTATCAGATATCTGGAAATTACAGGATGGCTGGTGAAATATGATCACCAACTACAACTCAATGAGAGAAACTTCGTTATCGAAAGCTACTATATTATCATTGTCACCATCATTGTCATCATGATTACTGATAATATCATTGGGACTATCATACGCACAATTGTGTATGGCATGAATACAATTGTATTATAATAAGAGTCAAACGCAACATTATTAACATCATTATCGATACAATCATAATTCGATAGTATTTCTATATAGATCGTATTACTGTGTTTATCATTGTTATTGCAACCGCATATCATGCTCCTCCATCATCATCAGCAAACCACAGTTAATTTATATAAGACTGGGTGATATTGTGAATATTTTACAATGGTCACACATGTCGACAGTTTAAATATTTCTTACAGTTTTATGAGTTAAACTTTGACAAAATTCAGAAACTCATTTACACACACACGCGGACAATTAGATATGCAAATAGATGTGAATGTGTAATTGTATTCATCATGTGAACGTTAATAGTCCAAATATTTCCCCACTAACAATTTTTTTATAAATACTAGCATCCAAACAAACCGACGACAAAATCAAATAATATGCTCAGAAATATGTATATCAGCATAATTGCCAACATTTGCAAACATATAACATGTGGGGGAACACCTTATATCTTACAGTGGTATAAAATATGCACTGTGATTCAGGAAGTTGCGGATAAAGTTCTCCAGCGTATTCCTTGGCACATTTCATGAAGAAAAGTCCACTAGGACCATGTCCGAAAATGCAAGGGTGCGAAATGGCAGCGGGTTCAAAATTTTCGTTTTGGTGGTCGGAGGATAGTAGGGTATAGTTGCTAACTTCTAAGCCAGTGGTCGGATTTTGGGCTTGTTTGAAAGGACTTTAAGAGGCCTTTCATAATCAATAAAAAAAGTAGAAAAACCTCAAATCGCCGAGATACAGAGCTTTCGGAAAAAAATATTCACATATCCTCAATTTGGCCAGCCAGATGGCAGGTAACTTATATTCTGAAATATAGCCATACCTCTTACCTTTACAAAATGACCTAAATGAAGCCCAGAGGTCTTACTGTTCCAAAGTTATGACCATTTTACTGAAATGCAAACATTTTTGGAAGCGAAATAACAGCACACATTTATTTGTTTTCGTAAATTAACACGTTTAAGATTTTATTTTATTGAAATTTTTGGCTGAAGAATCAAACACATACGGAAAAAAAACATATGATCTTAAAGGAAGTGTTCAATGTGGTTCCCATTTTCTACTTAACACAATTTCAGCCGTGTGCGAACCACAGCCGCCACGTTTAGTTCACTCATCTTTTCACGAACTTTCACCGCAGCTTCCTCAATGCGTGCAATCTCGGCTTTGTATCTTGGTGATTTGACTTTTTTCTACTTTTTTTTATTGATTCTGACCACTGGCTCAGAAGGTAGCAACTTTACCCTACTACCCTCCGACCGCCAATCCTAAAATTTTGAACCCGCTGCATTTCGCACCCTTGCATTTTCGGACATGGTCCTAGTGGACTTTCCTTCATGAAATGAGCCAAGGAATACGCTGGAGAAATTTCTCCGGAACTTCCTGAATGACCCTGTATACCTCTCAGTGACAACAACTAAACCAAATTTTCGACCACTTCGTTTGAAAAGTGAGGCTAACTTACCTGAAGCCGCTTAAATTAGCTTAGCAAGGACAAAGAACCCATAAAAAAATTCAGAATGTGAGCCATTTTATCGCCCAAAATTCTCCTCCGTGACTCGCTGAGAGGGCAGAAAATTCAAAATGTTTTCACTGTTTGAACACAAATACTTGAAGTAGGGTTACACTTTCTTCACAATCGAACGCAAAAAGGCAATTTTCGGGCAAAGGGCAGAAAAAATTTTGGGTTTTTTCTCAAAAACGAAATCACCATTAAATCTAAAATTTAGTGTCTGAATAAATTATAATTTTTTGGCTAATTTGTCAGAAATCACGAACTAGGGCCATGGCCTGTAAAGCTCTTATTGACGCAGTTTTCGAAAAATTACAATTTTCAGGAAAGACAGAATTACTTTGTTTTAAGTTTGAAATTAACTTTTTCTCTGTAGTTATGTATAGAATTTATAAACTCCTTAGAGCATGTAGATAATATTTGATAGGGGTATTCGTTGGCATATATCCAAATCGACACAATCCACATTCCATTATTTTCTAAAACTCAACCACTATGCAAACGCGTCACAGTTGTGAAACGGGAAAAATTCCTCAATGTGACACAAACTCGCCCTGTAGCAGACCGCCATCGTGTAATATGTAGCAGGCGTCATCGATATTACACCCGTATGTTTGTGTTGCTTTTTATATTCGTTTAATTTTATTGTTTGGCGTGTTAAAAAATCGTGATGTGAATATAGTATGACATTTTTAATCCCGTATCCTACTTCCCCCTCTCTGTGGGGATACTGGTGACGAGCAGACACAACAAATACCAAAGAGATTTCTATAAGTTGCCTCGTATATGTTAATATTTATGTTGGTTTCGTTATTGTTATGAAAAAGATTTGCATGAAATTTAATACGTAAAATCGCGATGTAAAATGTTGCTGATTTCCTTCTATTTGTTGCGTATGTGGGTAGTAAACACATCCCTAAGTAACTAGTAAATATGTACATGTGCTTATATGGCTGTGGTTGTGTGATGTTTTTCTTTGTGGTGCGGTGTGGCATTACACATTTTGCTGCCGTTTTAAATACATATGCTAGAACAGTTTTAAAATGACAAAATATCACTGGCAGGAGATATAAATATATGTGTATATCTATTAAATGAAATTAATATTACACATTTAATGTGCAAAATTAGAAAAATATTTTAGTATTGTTTAAAGTTTAAAAATGTTTTTTACATTTTGGCATATTTAAATTTAAAAATTTTAGCTGTTAATAGTGTATAAATTTTGCAAATGTACTACAACTTTTACCACCAACGTTATATTTAATATGCAAGATTACGAAAATACTACAGTTTCATTTAGAGTTTAAAAATGCTTTGGATATTTAAATTTAATAAATTTCTCAGCCCAAAGAACCATCGGACGTTGGATTTAAAATTAGTTCACACTATTAATGTAATATTGAACAGTACATCGTTCTAATGGCCAATCTAAGAGGGTGATTGGTTTACAAATTATTTCTTGAAATATAAAAATGGTTATATAAAAAATTTAATTTTACCGGGAACTGTTTATTACGATATGAAACAACCGTTCTGTACATTTATTTTTTTAAAATTATCTATTTCAATTGTTAGCCATATCAGCGGCTCACACTGTCCATTTGGATTTCCAATCAACTAAACTGTGCGCAACTAGACGCTATGAAGCCAACGGGAACATGGTATCTTTTGACAAACAAACTTGTTCATATTTGAGTTAGTCTAAACTATTAAGAATCAACTCATATTTAATCAGTGACTAATAATTTTGGTTAGGCATTCGTTGTGACTAACTTCTTGATATGAATACGGGTAATAGTTGTTTGTTATTTTTATACACTCACTCATAAGCATGGGGTATGTATCATTTAATACGGAAGCAAATTTTAAGCATAGAAGGAACCTCTTAGCGAAATTCGAAATTGGCAATCTTATTTACCGATCACAATAAAATTTTGAGAGTAACCAATATTTTCCCAAGCTTAGCTTGCACCTCCCACACAAATTCACTCTCATACAGAGTGGGCCATTTACATTTTGGAATTTAAGCTCCCCTTAATTTCAAAGCAGATGGTTAATCTTACATTTATGAAGTTGCAGATTATTAGGCAAAGATTAGAAATGTAAGAAAACCAAAGCTTGAAGAAAATTGGCAGATATTAAAAAGTTTCTTCCAAAGTTCTGAGTCTTCATTCAACTCAAACTGTCAGAAATCTAAATTCGATAGTTATATAAGTGAGTGTCATCAACGCATTTTGTGAAGCAATCTGTGAAGCGAACTCTTCAGTTGGTGTCCGTATTGTGCAAAAGGTGTCTTTATCAACCAGTGCGTTCAGTGGACACCAACCCGCCACCGTTCGCATCCGTTTGAACATTTGTCGCACTTTTTCCTCAGTATTTTGCATAAAGACCTCGGTATATAGGTTTATAAAGTCGAATTAGTCCAAGACCTGACTCCTGGCGGTCATCCGATGCGTTTTCGCCTCGCTGAATGGGCTAAAGATCGCTCGGCTGAAGACTAAATTTCCTTTTTACCGAAAAATCATATTTCCAGTGAAGCTCATTTCTATGCCGGGTGCTACGTTAACAAACAATTTGGGACTCGGAAAATCCACAGGTCGTCAAGGAGAACCCGATGCATCCACAAGGAGTGAATATTTGGTGCGGTTTTTGGCATTGCGGCATCATATGCCCTTTTTCCTTCGAAAACGAGAATGGATCCGCCGTTACTGTCAACGGTGAGAGTTTCGGTGCCATGTACAGTAGGGTGTCTCATCAATAAAATTTTTTTTTTGCTCAAGCTTTATTTGAAAGCTTATAGGGTAAAGTATTTTTGAGAATTTTTTCAGATTTTTCGGTAGTGGTTTAGAGGTCGCGCAAGTCAAATTTCCCCCAAAAATCGGGTATTCTGGGCGTTTTTAATTTTACTTAAATTTGTTAGTTTGTCGGTCAACATTTTTTAAGCTAAACGTTCAAACTTTTATTGTATATGCATAAACCACCAATTTTGGTAATGATTTTCCTCAATAAGGTACCACGTATTACATTTTTTAGTAAATTTTGGGTAAATTTTCCTACGCAAATTTAAAAAACTAATGAAGCACTTTAAAAGACGTATAAGTTCCAAGCAATCTTGTAAAAAAATATTTTAAATTTACGGATACTGTTCCAGAGTTATACCATTTTAAAGCCATTTACCCACTGTATGAAACTAAAAATATTATAATCTGTTTGTTATTTTTGCATCAGATTTTCTTTAAACATTGTATTATTGAAAAAAATCAATGAGTGTTCGAACTCACGGATGATGTGTTAACACCTTTTTGCTACACGGTACCTGTTCGATTTCTATGAACACATTAGTAAATGTTACATTGGAAAATAAAAAATAATAGTTTTTTTTTTATACACCGGGCAATGCTGAACATCAAATGTCTCGCTTTGTTTGGCCATAGCAACAACAACGAAACAACCAAACACACAACATCACACATACTTTGTCCGACATCACACATACTAGCTGACGTATACGTGTGTCACATAACCACATGTTTGCCATATCAACTGCAACGAAACAGCCAAGCACACAACATCACACATACTTTGTACGAAGTAGCTGACGTATTAGTGTGTCACGATAACGTCGACTGCGCAAGCCCCATGGGCTTCCAAATAAAATTTTGCGTGACTATGCTTTATATCTCCGTTCAACAACAGCAACAGACACATACATTATTATGTTAATACATACGCTATAGACACAATTGCGTTTGCCTCACCCCTGCCACACTACTCTTGCATTGCTCTCTTGCTCGCTCATTTTTGTTTAACACGTCATTATTCTCTTTCGTAGTCGCAGAAAATCTGGTTTTAGCAGCAGCATAAAATCTGGTTTTAGCAGCAGCATAAAATCTGACTTTGATAGATTTTATACGCCGCTATAGATGTTAACACATCAAAGATCTACATGCGCTAAGTAACGTCAAAGAATTACACGTAGCAAAAATGTAATATAATATAAATAACTCTGGAACAGTAACTGCAAATTCAAAATTTTTTACACAAAATTGATTGGCACTTATTATTTTCATAGAAATTTAAATCAAATCCGATGCAAAAATGGCAAACAGTTTATACTATTTTTAGGTTCATACAATGGGTAAAAGGCTTTAAAATGGTATAACTCTCGAACAGTAACAGGAAATTAAATATTTTTTTCAACAAAATTGTTTGGAACTTATCAGTATTTTCGAATGCATCATAAGTTTTTGAAATTTGCATTGAAATTTTAATAGTTATAAAGCGATACTAACAAAATTTATCCAAAATGTACGAAAAAATTTAAACGTGGTACCTCATTGCGCAAAATTGTTGCCAAAACTAGTGGTTTATGGATATACAATAAAAGTTTGAACGTTTTGTTTGAAAAATGTTGACTTACAAACTAAGAAAATCGTGATTATTGACCGAGTTTTAAATAAAATGCAAAAACGTCCGGAATACCCGATTTTTGGTCGCACAAGTCGAATTTCCCCCAAAAATCGGGAGAAAAATCTGAAAAAAATCTCAAAAATACTTTACCCTATAAACTTTCCATTCAAGCTTGAGCATCCATGAAAATCGAAAAAGAAAATGTTTGTTTGGGACACCCTAATGTACAGTGATATTTTGTTCCTACAAGATGACGCTACGCCCCACACAACAGATCTTACAATCAATCTTTTGGACACAATCAGCCAAAGGTCGGAAGCCCCTTGGGCCACCTCGCAGCTATGATTTGAGCCCGTTAGATTATTACTTATGGGGCACCGTGAAATAGGCCTTAAAACATGAAATCGACCCTCTCGTTCACAAGAAACAGTTGCAAACATACTGAAAAATTAGGTATATCAAATAAGGCACTGTAAAGCAAATCGTGGAAGCAATTTCAGCGAGTTTAGTGTTTTATTCATAAATGTCAATGATTCCGAAAAAATGTCTACTAGTATTTTTTTAATGTTCTTTAATAATTTGCCGGTTCAAGATCAGTAACTAATAAAAAGTAATTTTTCATATAAAAAGGTAAATTTTAATACAAAATTTCAAAAAGATATTCAAACTGGATTTGCGTTGTCTGTGCCTCGGCGTTTTGTTACTTGTAATGCTTATTAAATTTCATTATGAGTAGAAATTAATTTTTTTGTGCTGAACAAAAAATAAATAAATGAATCTTTGAACTCACATAAAAAAGCCATATTGATGGTCAACAATAATTTTTGTATTAATTTTTGGTAAATAATAATAATAAATATTATTATTGAACGTGGAGCACGACGAAACTGGGGGCAATTGTCATTGTCTGTAAGAATTGTGTTTTCTTTTTGGGCAAAAACAAAAAACATGTCTTATGGGAAACAGTGGTTCTCTGGAGATGGAGAGAAGTTTCTGCAAACGTCTTCTTGTGTGTTTTGCTTGAGATATTTTTCGAACACTTGCATTGTTGTGAATTCTCAATTCAAATACGAATTTGTTTGCATTTAGTGTGATGAATTTTTCAAAAGCATCGTTCCAAACAACCGCTGATCTGTGGCTAGATCTGAAATATCTATGCGGTTTGCCAGGAATCACAAGACTGCATTGTGCAAAACTTCTTTTAAAAAACTATGTTTCTATTAATATTGGAATATTTAAATAAAAAAGTACCAATAAAATAGCCGAATAAATAAATAAAAATCATTCCATAATAAATAAGTAAAATATATAACTATAATAAATAAATTCCTACGCACGGCCCTGATTGGGACTATAGATATTTCAATGCCCACCAAGATATATTATCAGCACCCTTCTCCACAAGTATTTAGGTATTAGTCACACATTATAGGTATAAAAAAACTGAACTTATCGAGAATTGTATCATTGCAGAGTGAATTGCAGTAATTGAAAACTTTTGCTATTTATTTGTTTTATATTTCTTAAATGTATGAAATATAATTATCTCTGGGAAATACTAGACAATATTCGAAATTTGCCATTATGCGTTTTCGTTGAACTCCCTAAACTTCGTACACCTCGTATTCCTCATAAATTCAAATTTGTGTGACATGTCGTAAAACGGCAAGTTTTACTAGGTATACGATGGATTTATGAGTTTGTATGAAAGGCAATGCTACGAGTATATTACTGGGCTACAAGCAACGAAAAACAGTCCTAAATTTTCTTATTTATGTATTATACTTATAGCATTTGGCACGAAATATATGGTTTTCGAAGTCGACCATGCAATCTTAGTACAAATTTAACCTTTTTTTGCTTTGTTGCTTTAGAAATTTTCTAAACAGTATTTGTTTGAAATTTGATATATTTGTATATTTTGTTATTTAAGTCTTTTCTGATTGTTACTCTTTTTTAGTGTTTTGCTCTTTTTTGATGTGTTAACATCTATAGCGGCGTATATGGACTAAATCTATCAAAGTCAGATTTTATGCTGCTGCTAAAACCAGATTTTATGCTGCTGCAAAAACCAGATTTTCTGCGACTGCGAAAGAGAATAATGACGTGTTAAACAAAAATGAGCGAGCAAAAGAGCAGTGAAAGAGTGGTGTGGCAGGGGTGAGGCAAACGAAATTCTGTCTATAGCGTATGTATTAACATAATAATGCATGTATGTACATGTGTCTGTTGCTGTTGTTGAACGGAGATATAAAGCATAGCCACGCAACATTTCATTTGCAAGCGCACGGGCTTGCGCAGTCGACGTTATGGTGACATACTAATACGTCAGCTACTTCGTACAAAGTATGTGTGATGTTGTGTGTTTGGCTGTTTCGTTGCTGTTGATATGGCAAACATGTGGTTATGTGACCCACTTATACGTCAGCTACTTCGGACAAAGTATGTGTGATGGTGTGTGTTTGGTTGTTTCGTTGTTGTTGCTATGGCCAAACAAAGCGAGTCATTTGTTGTTCAGCATTGCCCGGTGTATACAAAAAACTATTATTTTTTTATTTTCCAATGTAACATTTACTAATGTGTTCATAGAAATCGAACAGGTACCGTGTAGAAAAAAGGTGTTAATACATCATCCGTGAGTTCGAACACTCATTGATTTTTTTTTTGAAGAGCTTCGGGCAACACTGCTCCGCTCTTGAACATGAACGAATTATAACGCCTATTGGAGACTCTGACCTCTTCGTTGGCAGCAATTTTTTTTTATTGTGTTTCTCTTCCGAAAATTTTAATCTAGCAGAAAATTAAATTCGAACACAAAGAGTGACTCAGGCTGAGGGAATGAATAAGTCATTTCACCCAAGTGGCATTACTGTACTAATTGTGTTTCTATTTGCAAAAAAAAAAAAAATTTGTACTAAAAAATTGTCCACAACAAACTATTTAAATTTAAAAATGGTATTATTTTGTGGAGGAATTTCGATGTCGAAGGGCACACTCAACTATTCTTACTTAGATTTTCGATTACGTCCCATGATTTTATATGAAAGAGATTTTCACCATCAATGAACTGAGGGGCTTTATTTTTTAGTCTCTACTGTTCATTAGATAAAAGAACTTCTGGACTGTGGTACTATTTTATAATGCAGATAAGATATTATACCAGGAGTTCTCTTTGGTATCTCCAATTTTTTACTCAATATTTACTTCGAATTTTTCAATAGTGAAGCGTTCTGATCTGCAGTTGGAAGTAGTCTGTACTTTCAGAAGTACAGTATAATAGCTTGATAAATGGAAAATCAAAAAAAGTAAAGGTTTCCCATTACGTTCCATGTAGGGTTTAGGGGGAACTAGTTTTATTCTCAATGATTGGGACCCACAGTTTTACACCGGTTCCGACCGGTATTTTGAGAAGCTTTTTTGTGGCTAAATACTCGATAGGGTCGCCGCCACTAAGCGATGTGAACGCCGTCGAAAGAGTGTTTAAGGTGGTCAGAGCTGGGATCGATGCCACGATCTCATGCACAACAGTCGCGCACACTATGGCCACCAATTGCCACAAATGGAAAATCAAACCAATCCATTTAATAAACCTCCAAAATAGATGCCCGTAATACAACTCTTCATAGAAGACACCAATATCAATATCAGAACTGATCATAGTAAACTAACCAACAACTAGCAGTGGACATTGTTGTTGTAGGCAGCAACAACCGGCATTTTGTTTTTGTTTCAATCGCTTTAGTTGTCAATCTTTACACGTACGTATGCCAAAATAGAGGAATACAAAAAAGTACAAAAACAAAGTACATGCGAGTGTGACAACTTAAACGATTAATGCCATGGAAAGATGAAATAATTTTGTAGTTTCTCATTAATCTTCTGGATTTTGTCATCAGCGTGATAAATAATGATATCATCGGCAAATCCTATTATATTATCAATTTTATTCAGGAGATCATGAATGAAAATGTTGAATTTCGTAATTGTACCGTCTTCTCGAAATTGTACCATGGAACTGATGTGAAATATTTGAGGAGGATATATGCTCTTATGGAGATCGGAATTAAAACAGATTAATTTTGTATAAACCCTCATTTGTCCGGTAATGTATTTGCTACTGATTACAGTTGAAAAGCATTTTACAAAGTTGAAAATACTTCAAAATTTAAATTTCAAACTAATACCATAATACCTGGTACCATAAAGTGGAGCTGAGATATGAGAGAAATAGAAGATGATTATTAGGCTCGGTACCCAATTTGGTTAACAGTCACACTATTGTGAAACAGCACTTACGTATGTTTATGGTTTATAAATTCCCATAAAATATTAATTTCGTAATTTACAAAGTTTGTGATATAAAGTTCACCATAAAATGCTATTAAATGATCTGTAATACACTTTCGATAATTCCTATAATTTGCTAAATAATTTATTTTGTACTTAATAATATAATAAATAAATAAGCAATAATAATAATTGTAATAATTGTCTTTCATATTGATGTAAACAGGCAAATCGATTTATGTTTATAAACTCTAATTATTTTTGAATTTTCAAGTGTCAGTTTCTTCTGAGACCCACGGGTAAAATTGTTAGGAATGTAGAAAGTTTCAAAATGTACACATGTTTTTGCTCACAGCTACTTTACGTAACTTTTCTTTCAAATAAAGAACCTATTAAGCCGCCAAAGTAACGTGATATGCAATCAAAACCTATTAGCTTTAATGTTTATCACGAAATCCCATAGAAATGTAGACAAAGAGAGTAAAAGACGAAAGCACTGTGCATAACATAACAGAAATATAGTATTTTTTGTTTCAAAAAACAAACAAAGCAAGTAAATATAAAAGAATCCTTGTAATAGTACTTACGGGTCTCACTTTGGTTGCAATAACACATGTAACATTTAAATTTTAATACAAACAATGCTAAATTACATACAGTCGCAAGCGTACATTCACTGATAGACAAACAGACGCCACACAACATATACCTACATAACAATGTATTAAGGCTAATAAATAGATGTACTTTTGTATTGTTATGGTTATTATTGTACCTTTAAACATATACTTATGTATATGTATTTGTATGAGCTATAACAATGTCTGCACACATACAGTTTGATATTCCAGTACCTTGATACCTACATATAATCGCGGCTGGTATTACGGGCATGTATTTGCTGAGCCAAACGTTATAAAATTGTTAAGGACGCCATAAATACGTTTATATAAATGAGTGCGCGATATGACCTAACAATGTTATAAATAATAGCCTGCAAATTACAACTACGCCAATCGCGGAGAATAAACTTTACAACAAACCAGTAATATCATAAAACTTGTGCAAGCGAAAATAAAATGGAAATTATTTTTTTGTATGGGATCAACACTGTGGGATAGAAGTGGTTTTATAGTAAGTAATAGATTAAATAGTAGGCTATATACAAATACAAATATTGAAGATTTCGAAGATTTCGAATTATAAAACTCTGATTATGCAGCCAAACTGTACATGTGTATGATATCAATCAGTATTTTTGTTTTTTTCTGAATCTAGGAGCTTGATACCAGAATATGTAGAATATTTTAAATCAATAGTAACTGCACAAAGAGAACAGAATCGTAGTCACACCTATATTAGAGCCAACTAAAATTAGGCGGTTCATTGGACTATCATATCATGGAGATGTGATTACCAATAATTGTGATCCGTACAACCAAATGTTGTGCATATCAATTGACTTGTAATTTATTTTGTGTCGCAAGAACTGAAATATATCTAAGCCATTGCAACAAGAAATAAATGTGATCTGTAAATCGAGTTTTAGTTCTAGCAATCAAATTATTCAGTGGTGGTGAATATTATATTAGTTCGATCAATAAAAATTTAAAAACTACCAAATGTACCAAATAATATATTGATATGCACAACTACCTACTTGAATTTGATGGATGTCACAATCATTTGTTGATGCCATAACCCGGCTATGCGAATAATCGCCCAAGTGAAAAACGCCCAAAACGAAAAATGAACAATGACCCAAAATCTTTGGGTGTTTTTTCATTAAGAAAAAAGACCCACAAAAAGAGGTAAAATCGCCCAAAAATTTAATAACATTCGCCCAAAAATATAAATCCAATTTATGAACAAACGCCCACTATTTTGTGGTGATTGTTCAGAATGATAAATTGCCCCAGACTGTAGCGAACAACCGCCCAGTTAAATAAAAACACAACTGGTAGAAAACGATTTTTGTATTTTTGTTATATATTTGAAAACACTTGCATGGAATCTTTGACTTCTTCACGACAAGTAGGACAGGTATAATTATTTTGGCTATCCGCAACACTTTGGGCCTTTTACATGATAATAAAGTTACAACAGTTAACTTAAGAACAAAAATGACTTGTTCAACAAAAATAAGATAAGTGATCAATCGCCCAAAAAAATATTTTGGGCGAATTTACATTTTTAAAAATTTGGGCGATCATTCATCATCAACAAACACCCAAAAAATCGAAAATACCAAAACGCCCAAACATGACGAACAATCGCCCAATTTTTTTCCCATATTTTTTCCCCATATATTACTTGTTTTTAATTTGTATTTACTTTCTTTCAAATCGCTTTTCATTTCCTTTCTTTTTCACCTGTTGACAGAAGCTAATAAAAGGTCAAATAATAAAATAATTAGTAATACTAAAGCCAATTATTGAAAACCTGATTGTACCCTGTCAGTGTGGTTTTAGACCAGGCAAGTCCACAACTGACCAAATATTCACGCTACGCCAAATCCTGGAAAAGACCCACGAAAAGCAAATCGATACATACCACCTTTTTGCCGATTACAAAGCTGCTTTCGATAGCCCCCCATACGGGGAAAACTGTACGAAGCTATGTCTGAACTTGGTATTCCGGCAAAACTGATCCGCCTCTGTAGAATGACGCTGACCAACACCAAATCAGCAGTGAAAGTGGGGAAAGACCTCACTGAACCATTCTGTACCAAGCGAGGACTTAGACAAGGCGACACACTTTCGTGCAATCTCTTCAACATCTTAATGGAGATAATAATGAGAAAGGCTGCAGTAAATACGAACAAGACCATTAACCCTGCTGTTAGATTAGGACCATTTGGTCCAAATTTTTTCTGTTTTCCCTTGTAACTTTGGAACGGTGATATATACTGACTAAATTTTTCTGCTAATGGGGTCTTTTAATAAAACAATGTTATGTGCGAAAATTAAATTTTCTAACTTTATTCAGGACTGAGAAAAATACAAAATTACGAATCTTAGGTTAGAGGACCATTTGGTCAATAGTACATTTTTTCATTACCAAGCGAATGTAAATTCATGTCAAATATTTAGAAGATGTTTTTGATATGTCAAATACTTGCTTTAGAAATTATTGAACCAAAATAGTTACAAAGGATAAGATAAAATTATTATTTTGGATGAAAATTCCAGTATGGACCAAATGGTCCCTCAACCTAAGATTCGTAAATTTTTTCATTACCAAGCGAATGTAAATTCATGTCAAATATTTAGAAGATGTTTTTGATATGTTAGCGGATGTTTTTGATATGTCAAATACTTGCTTTAGAAATTTTTGAACCAAAATAGTTACAAAGAATAAGATAAAATTATTATTTTGGATGAAAATTGCAGTATGGACCAAATGGTCCCTCAATCTAAGATTCGTAAGTTTTTTCTAATCTAACAGCAGGGTTAACACGAAAAGCCATATGTTGCTGGCGTATGCTGACGACATACACATCATTGGGCGACATTTTCGAGAGGAATCAGCAAAGGTGGGTCTTGCTGTTACTGAGGGCAAGACAAAATTGATGGTGTCAACGACTAGAGAAACCTCTCAACTTGGTCCGCACTTGAACGTTGACAACCGATTTAATTTTGAAGTGGTAGATGAATTTGTCTACCTTGGATCCGCCGTGAACAAGGACAACAACGTCAGCCTGGAGATAGATAGGAGAATTGTACTTGTTAGTTTGGGCTCAGCAAGCAGTTTAGGAACAAAGCCCTCTCTCGACGGACAAAAGTCCAGCTATATCAGACTCTCATTTTACCTGTCTTGACATATGGCTCCGAGACTTGGGTCATATCGCAAGCGGATGAAAAACACCTGGGAGTTTTCGAGAGAAAAATTCTCCGTGGAATATATGGGCCTGTTAGGGAAAACGGCGAGTACCGACGTCGCTGTAACGCAGAGCTATATAGTCTCTATTCTGACGTGGACATAGCTAGACGAATCCAAGTGTGCCAATTGCGTTGGCTAGGCCATGTTATCAGAATGGATGAAGATGAGCCAACGCGAAAGATTTTTGATAACGTACCCGATGGAAGCAGGAAAAGAGGACGACCAAGACTCCGCTGGAAAAACCAGGCAGAAGAATCCCTCCGTATCCTTGGTGATACCAACTGGCGAGAAAACGCGAAGGATAGAGCCAGTTGAAAGAATATGTTGAAATTTGTTTGATTAATTAATATGTGTAAGACGTCTGACCTCATGAGGTTGTAATATAGTCAATAAAAGTAAAAAAATAGGAAAATAAGTTCCAATTACTATCGCGTAATGTCAAACATCTTAACAAATTTCTGGACGCTGTACCAGGACTATTGGAAGGAAAATTCAAAGAAGCTATATTTTTCTGATTTTTATTGACGGTTTACCATTCTTGTTGATACCATGTAAGAATGTAATCGAAGTTGCTCGCATCACTATCATGTTCAGAGAATTTTTTGGTAATATTGAACATGAATGACAAGTCTGTGGTTCACAGTAGGAATATGAGTCAAGCCTTATCGATATACATAAATAGCAATATATGTATGTAAGTAGGCATAAGCAGAATAAACCAAGCAATATTAAAGTAGACTTGGTAAATGGACCGAAAAATAAAAGATGAATCCATTTGAGGCAAAATAAAATATACTTGTAAAATTGTAACCCACAGATGTCAATATCACTATCCTAATTGTTTGATAATATAAAAAATTTCATATGGCCTGTGGGAAGAAGTTTAGTGAAAAATTAAGGGAAAGAAGTTGGATTAAATGCTAATCTATTTTATTATGAAATTTTGTCTTAAGTTTTCATTGATTTTCTCTAACAGACCAAAGGGTACATTTTATGAATTTACTTATGTGGGTTTCACTGATTTTTGGCACCAAACTTTTTCAGAAAATAAAGTAGGTCATCGAAGATCTAGTTTCACAGACTATCAACCTGTAAATACTACTTGTAAATGTTTCATGTATGTATTTACAAACACAAATGTAACCTATCAGCTCATAAGGAAATATACACGCTGAAACATATGTATTTTGTTGTTGTTTGAATGCAAATATACGATGCTTGTTCCCAAATACACTGTGTTTGCTGTGTGTTGCACTTTTTTTGTAAATCTACCTAAGAAAGGTATAATATATTACAACCTTCAAAAGCGATCGCACTACACAGGAGGGTAAATAATTTTTGTTATGTTTGGATTAAATCATTTGTCAAAGCCTTTTAACATTATGCAAATAGTATGGACAGTCAGAAAAGGATTATCCCAAACTAAATTCTATTTGTGCAGGCGAAGGACAGTGTGTGGATGTGCCGTATTCGCCCTACTGTGCATGTTATAATACACTGTATCACACATATATATGCATGTATGTACACCTCGTAAATGCATAAGTGTCAGCATAAACTGAGCTTGTATTTTTGCTGACAAATTTTCGGTCATTAGTTGAAACTGTGTAAAAATTGTGTGGTATTTGTGGTGAGCGCATTCTGCGAAATGTTATTTGCTGCTGCAATGGCCCTTATTATAATAACCTAAAAACTCTGTTCAGACAACCTAAGCCGCTTTGTCTACCCCAATGGGGTGGACAAATATCAAAGTATCCAAATCCCTACATGCCAGACATAACTACGATACATATGAGCACATCCATTTTCCCAGCAGTGCTTCCTTAGCTAGTGAACGTGTAGGAAAATTTAATGATTTAGTGGTTAGCTGATATCAAACCAGAAGCTTTAAGCCGCGACGACCTATGTATACAATGTATTGTATGCATTCATATGGAACATGTTTAATTAGTGGTCTTTTGTCGACGCTGCGTTGGAAATTTGTCACATGGAAAATGTCTCTTTCTGGTAAAGAGGATTTTTCAATTAGTATTTATATTTGCTCATCAAATAATAGGTATAATTGGTTACACAGTGAATTGAAAATATTTTCACTTTCATGGTACCGTTATTTGTTGAAATTATGAAATGGTAAATACACATTGTAATTGAATGATTTTCATAGGTGTTTTGTTATTTAAACAAACAAATGGTATTGCAGTTGGGAGGACTTTTTGGCTTGCGGCAAAATAAAGGATTTGAACATGAGCAATTATATGCAATAATATTTTCTCATATTCAAATTGGATAAATAATGGTAAAAATAAACAATGTGTGCTTATATGTACAGGATGGCTGGTATGCAAAATATACTAGTAGTAGTCTTCGGTAACACTATAGTGCAATTAGTATACAAATAATCTTGTTTCATGTTATAATTTCAAAACCTATTTAGACGAAATAATAACATAATGTGCCAGAAATTTGTAGTAAAGCAACGAAACGAAAAATTGTGAGCTCCAATAAAACCCAGAAATTCCAAGACCCTTTTGTAGCAGAACCGCCACGACCATTCGGTGATAGTAATCGCTTTATTTTCAATGAGGAAATGAAGCTCAGAAAGAACATTTTCCATAGGTTTGTCGGCAGTGTAATAAACTTGTTGTAATCTTAAATATCAAATGGTGCGAATAACAAAAAGAATTTAATGATTGCAATATTATGAGCCGTTTGTAAGTTTCCGATATGCCTGACGCATGTTAAATAAAATATATATATATGTACTTGGTTTTAGTGGCAGATGACCATTTTATCAAACTAATAAGGATAACAAATAAAACTTAAGGTTTGTTAAAAATTTCAATTATACACGCGTCTGATAAATATTAATCTGACTAATATTACTTATATTCAGAGAAAGTGTTTGTGAGGTTGTTAGTTTGTATGTAGGAGGTAATTTTCTAAACTACTTATTCGATTTTAAAAATTCTTTCACCCGTAGAATGCAACATTATCACTGAGTGCTAAACTCTATATTTTCCCCGGTCTGATTCTAATAGTCATGAGAGACGGACGTTCTGCTCATAACTATTTTCAATCTATAGTTTTTGTGAAAATTCTAACCGATACATTTCTGTTCGACAAAATAATCCAGTTCAACAAGTGTTATCCGTTTAAAAACAAAAACTAATTAAAGTAGCACAAAGATTTTTTTCAATAAAATGAGTGAGCTTTATGCTCGAAACTCTAATTTATTGAACGATAATCATAAATTATTGGATAATGACAGAAAACGTAAAAACGAGAATAACTCTCAGAGTAAACAAGTGAGAAGTAACTACTACTCAATACTCGACAGTGATGAATTCGAGTGCGACGAAGTCTTGCTGTCAAAATATAAAGAGCACGTGCAAGTGCATTCAAATAATCAACAGTCAAGAAGTGAGATACCATCTACTTCTACCATCAACTCTACAAGAGAACCAATAACACCACTAGCAACAACAACAAACTCAAACACAACTCAGAGATCAAACAATAAAACAAGTGATGATAAAAATGATAACAAACGCGAAAAAATACCACCAATAAACATTTATAATGTAGAACCAAATGAAATTATAAAATTCATTAAAAACGGTTTAAAAATTAATGATTTTAAAATTAAAGATTTGAACCACAAAAATAAAAAAATTATATTATATTTAAATAATATGTCTAACTTCGCCCGGGTCAGAACATACCTACAAAAGACAAATACTAATTTTTATACATTCACACCCAAATGTATCAAAAATAAAACATTTGTATTAAAAGGCCTAAACTCAAATAATAGTACTGAAGAGATACTAGAAGAGCTTCGCATGCATGAAAACGAAAACTTTAAATTTGTTAAAGTTACCCAATTCTACACTTCTAAATCGAAAAAGGAAGGCTACACTCTACCCACTTTTCTGGTTCAGATAAGCCCTGAGAGCGATATCAAGCTATTAAAAAATATCAGAGGTATTTTATACCGTTGTGTTAAGTGGGAACCTCTTAAGAAACCTGAAATCCAACAATGCAGAAATTGCCAGGGATTCTTCCATAGTGCATCGAACTGTTTTCTTCAACACAGATGTGTCAAATGTAACCAATCTCACGATGTTGGTAAACGTAAAATCTCCAACGCAGCTGAGAATGATCGCGATAAGCTTTTCTGCGTCTTATGTAACAAATATGGTCATCCAGCTTCATACAAAGGATGCGAAAAATACAAGGATTTGCAAAACAAGATTAAATATAGGCGTCAACTTTTAAAACAAAATACTAATATAAACTCAACCTATGTTAATCCTAATATTAGTTACGCAAACACTCTAAGGCAAGACCTACCTACAGCAAATTTCATGAATAATAATGTGAATATGCAAAATCCTTTTTTCGTTGAACTCAGAAATATGCTAACTAGCTTAAATACTCAAATGATCAACCTTCAAAAACAACTTCAAATGCAATCTTCTAGAGTAGATACTTTATTTTCATTTATAGATGTGTAATGAATGTAAACAGGCCTTCAAAAAATATTATTTCTAAAGAATTAAAAATAATTCATATAAATGTAAACTCTCTAATAAAACTAAGTAGACATTACGAATTAAGTAATTTTATAAATAATAATAATCCGGATATTTTATTATTAAATGAAACCAAGCTAAACAATAAGCATAAACTGTTTTTCGAAAAATATAAATTAGTCAGAAGAGATAGAATGGTTGCCAAAAGGGGAGGTGGCACAGCGATATTGGTCAGAAAAGAAATAAAATTTAAAACGATTTCAAATAATTTCACAGATTCCTTTATACATTTGGAAACCTGTACTATCAAAATACCTACAAATTCTAATAATTCAATCTACATAATATCTGCATATTATCCACCAGGAAACAACGACGACTCATTTAAGAGAGAATTGCATAAACTTTTCGAATCTCTAAATCTAGAAAGCCACAATAACTTTTATATCCTAGTTGGAGACCTTAACTGTAAACATACAGAATGGGGGAATTCTGTAAATAACCACAAAGGAGTCATAATGAAAGATTGGTTGATGAACAACGACATTAGATTTAGATGCAACTTACTTGCGTCTGTTACCCCTTCCTCCCCCGTACTAACTCTTACCTTGATATTTGCATTGCTGACCACCGTATACACATTCAAAGAGAAAACCGTACAGTAAACTGTCTTAAAGTACTACCTTATGATAGTGACCACAATGCACTGCAGATAGTCGCTTCAAAAAATACAAATGAACAATTTCAAATTATAGAGCAGGAAGATGCACCCAATTACAACTATAGAAGAACAAACTGGAAAAAGTTTCAAAATACTATTTTTAATTCTCTTGAGACGTATAGCATACCAAATAACAGAAATCTTACAAATTCCGAGATTGATCACCACTCAAAAACATTAAATGATGCAAATATAAATGCTGTTGTTAAAACAGTACCAAAATTTCAGAATAGGGGTCAGATGAAAATGCTCATAACCCCAATTATCACCAAATTGCATGCAGAGAAGAGCAGAATACTGACACTTATCAAAAGACACAACAGACTGCAACATGTACTCCCATTTAGACACCTGACAATTTTAAAGGGTAAATTAAAATTGCTCAGAAAACTCATACAGGATAATCTTTGTATTTCTATTAATGAACATCATAAGAGCAAACTATCGCGTTTACGCTCTAGAGATCCTACACATATATTTTCGGAAACGGAAAATGAATTCGGCAGTGCTTGACACAATTAAAATCGAGAATACGGATATTCATCTTCTAAGCCAAGCTACCATTAACCCTCAGACAATTGAGGTAGAACCTAATTCTAACAAATTTATCATAAAAGATAAATCACAAATACTTAATCTGGTTGGCACTTATCTGGAGACAATTTACGCTCCGAAGGCTATTAATGTGGAGAACACGATACATAGAGATGTAAACGAAAGTTTCAATGAGTTTTTGGAAGAAAAATGTAGGTTTGATAGTACTACATCTCAAATCATAAACTTTTCCGAAAGTTTTGTAGCAAATGGAATAAATGAATCACCAGAGCATGAATATTTTATAACTCGGGAGGAAATCTCATATATTTTTAAAAATTTGAAGGGAAAACTCTCGTCTGGAATTGACAATATTCCAAATATAGTCCTCAAAAACATTCCCACTGATACAATTTTTAAATATTGCACACTATTTAACAACATGATTAACAACTCTTACTTTCCACAAGCATGGAAACTAGGGAAAGTTGTTACCTTGCCAAAGAAAAACAAAGATTCCAGTGACCTAAAGAACCTTAGAGCTATAACTTTACTGCCCAACATTAGTAAAATTTTTGAGGTTTGTATCAACACACGAATAATTAGGATATTAGACTCTCGAAAAATAATAAATGAAAACCAATTTGGATTTAAGTACAAACACTCGACAACACATGCAACAAACTTATTAGTATCCAACGTGAATTGGAATTTCAATAAAAACTTGTACACAGGAGCATGCTTGATAGATTTTCAGAAAGCTTTCGACAACATTTGGATTCCTGGTTTAATCTACAAAATAATTAATTTCAACTTTCCGTCCCATTTGACAATCTTGCTTTTTAATATGATAAACGACAGACATTTCGTTGTTAACAACCGTGGTGATGAAAGCACAAAACAGTTTTGTATAGTAAATGGCTTGCAGCAGGGTACAGTTAATGCACCTATCCTATTCAACCTATATATACACGAACTATTAAATCTGGTCCCTGACTCAATTGGTTTCGCTGATGATATAATAGTTTATCATGCTGACAATAGCGTACAAAAAATATCAGAAAATTTGCAACATAAATTTGATAAGGTAGTTAAATACTCCGAAGATTGGAATATGCAAATAAATTTTGATAAATGTGAAACAATTCTTTTTAGGCCACCTGTCGGTAAATGCAACTACAATATAAAGAAAAACTGGAAAAGTTTTAGCATAAAGTCACCGATTGATAACATGAATGTTCCGAACAAGGAATGTGTCAAATATTTAGGTATTTACATAGATAAATTTCTGTATTTTAATGATCACATTAAACTTCAAGTTGAAAAAGCAAGGAAAGCATTTTTCAACTATAAAACATTATTCTTCTCGAAATACATCACATCAGAAGTGAAAATACTATTATACCAAACGCTTATACGCCCTATATTAACGTATGGTTGCCCTATATGGTTTAATGTGTCACCCTCTTATATGGAGCGATTTCGAAAATTTGAGAGAAAATGTCTTCGATCATGCACTTCCGTGCACAGATCGGCAAATAGCAACTATGTTAAGTATATATCCAATAAAAAATCGTATAGTTCTTCAAAGATAATCAGAATTGATAACTTCATTATTAAAATCATAAGAAACCATATCGTAAGAAGTACACAATGTTATCAAAATAATCTCATTATTGCGCCTTATTATGTAAATGATGGTTATATAAAAAATACTCTTTCAACAGGTTTTGTACCTCCTGAGGCTTTTATTTACTTGGATAAAAAAGGTTTTATACAAAACTCAAGAGGCGTTCCTATTTTCTACCACCTTAATAGAAGAGCAAATATAAAATCTGTAGATAATAACTTGGTTATCAATAATGACATCAGATTTGATACTAGTGTGTCAAACAGAGGCCTTAATGAGAGAGTAAAAATTGATAAAACTAAGTACTGGTGGATAATAAGCTAAACTGTTTCTTTTCTTTTTTTTATCATCTGTGACCTGTTTTAATCGCTATTATATGAAAGTAATGTTTTTCCAAAATTTTCATTACATGCTAAAATATAATATAACATATGTATTTACTGCTTATGTAATATGTAATATATAAATTAAAACTAATTTTAAGCAAAAGTAATCTACAGATCCTAACTATGCTTGAGTTCCCGATTATAGGGCTATGCGTTTGAGTATACAAATATAAAAATCTATTTTGTTTATTTATAGTTTTAAGTTGTAAGCATGAATTCAATAAAATAAACTACAAAAAAAAAAAAAAATCTATATTTTCCCCTAATAAAATTCAGGACGAAGTCTTCGGGGTTTGCTACACGCTGAAAAATCTGTCTTTTGTTGTTGTTTGGATGGAAATATAAAACGTGTTTGAAGCTTGTCGCAAATATAACAGACTTGTGTCCAAACACATTGTGTTTGCTATTCAATATTACATGTTTGAGATACAACGATTAATATGTTATAATACATGTGTTTGCGACCCACAAATATATATGTTTGTGATACAAATACAGCTCTATTTGTTGCACTGTCTATGCTCTCTAGAGAGCAAGGGAATAAAAGAGGGACAACGAGAGAGTCTATCTTGTCAGTGTTTATCTGTATTTTTGCATTATTCTCTCATTCAGTAAGTCATGGATATTCCTGAATGTGCGTGTAAATTGCAGATGAAGTGTTTCTAATTTTGTCTGATGTATTGCGTTTTAGTTTCATTTGTTCAGTCGTCAATGGTTCATCGGAAAGAAGATATCAAAAGCGCTTGATCAGTGAAAAAAGAATAAACGAAGGCTCGGAAGGTTAAATGGTTTGTAATGTTACTTTCGAGTAAAGAAACTAGAAAGGGAAACCACGTCAAGTCCTTTGTATGTCCGAGCCTTTACGGAGAAAATCAGAACGGCGGACCATTTTTGAAATAAGTGTAATAAAAAAAACACATGTAATTAATCCACGCTTGGCTTGCATGAACTTGATGTGTATAGAAATTTCTTGTTTGTGTACAAATGCATAGTGATGTCCAACGCATAGCTGAAATCTTCTCAAAACAAAGACGTCAGAGCCAACAGAGGCAGGAGAAGCAACAGAACAGCATATTCTCATTTCATGAAAAACAAACAATACATTCAATGCAAATAAATGTAAAAACGGGGGTTTTAGATCTATTAATTTTTTGTATTAATTATTTATATTTGCATCATTATTTATTTATTGAAATCGAAGAATAATTCGTTTCTAAATATTATTATATTTGTGAGGAAATTCGCGTATGTTACCAACGTTAGTATACGCAAGTTTGAGAGAAACACGGGAATGCTTCCATGTAAGTATATGGATGTTTGGGATGAATAACGCAGATGTTTCCACGTAAAAGCATACATGTTTGTCAGTAAAAATTATACTGTTTTTATTTAAATTCAGGTATATCTGGGACTTGCAAACATATGAATGTTTGAATTGTTTTCCAAACATATACATGGTTCCTGCAGAATATGCTTGGGAAAATATGTTAGAGAAACCATTATTTTTCAGCGTGTAGTTGTTTATATTTCCATTAGTTACTGATTGTGAGAAGCTCTCCCTATGCTCTCGTGGAATGTAATGGAAAACAAATTATTTTTGATGTGTTAACATCTATACGCGCGCCTCTAGGGCAGTAAACTATAAATTTAATACATACGAAAGTGTTAGGTTTGTAAGAGTAAATCATCGTTTGTCTGTTCGTTGCTTGGCAGTCGGTATTGAAAGTGATTATTGGGCGATTTTCATATAATTTTCCCACGCGATTTTCTCCGGAAATTCATAGCCGATTTTATTAATTTTTGGATTAAAATGCTAGTGCGGGTTTCGATGAAGAGTTTAGGCCAAAAATTAAGGCGATCCGATATCGGCGAGCCGAGATTGAAGTGTTTTAATTTGGAGTATTAATTTGGAGTAATATTAAAAAAGTATATTTTTATTCTGTTGTTCGACCTTTTCTTTATCAATAAATAATCAATATTCTTCGAGCTTGAGGTCTGATTTGCTGTTGTTGTATTTATTTTCCTCGATATTTCGCTACTCCTTTGTGTAGCATCATCAGGATATTTGAACAATATTTAACAATTAAAACAGTTCATAACCAAAACCACATGACAAATTTAAGTCAACAGTTGTTGTAACTCTATCTGGTGTAAGTCCATTTACTTCGAACATCCCTCTACCGCACCGACCTCACCACGAAGAGTGTGAAATGAATTGTTATATGAGGCAGAAGGCACCTTGTATTTACTGTATGGATCCTCCTATTCAATATGTGTAAGGTCCTTTAGTCCATTCACAACTCTTCTAATGATCTTCAAATGCAATTTGGAAGGAATTCAGCAAGCGGCTTTCAAAGAAGAAAATTCTTTATCTGATATTTCCAAACAAGCTGAAAAATTTAACTTTTTTTGTTGTTTGTATGCAAATATAACGTGTTTGTAGCTTGTCGCAAATACAGTATCCTTGTGTCCAAACACATTGTGTTTGCTCTTCAATATAGCATGGTTGGAACATTATTAAATGGTTATAATTATGGTAACCAAAAAAAAGCTCTAACACAATGTTTTAAGTACTTAAAAAAAGCCTTAAATCCGTTAAGTTAAGCTATCAATACCTGAAAATAAACAGTTCACCGTTTTTCTCAGTTTTATTGACAACTTCTGATGGATCATTCTACAAATATAATGCTAGTTTACAGCCATTTTCTCCTATAGGTGCGATGAAGTTTTGTAATGTATGCTGGCGAATGTAATATCTAATATAAATATAATAAAAAAGGTTTATGGATTTATTAAAAAAAAATGTTTTACCGTTTTGACTATATTTGGAAATTAAATCACCCGAATTTCATGATAACAATGTGGCCACAATCTTTACAAACGCAGTTTACAAATCTGTGACATAGTTTAAGTGCAGTGGTCAGAAAATTAGAAAAAATTTTTTTTAAATAAAAAATTTTTTTTCGAACAAGAAAAAAGTCAGATAAATTAGACTGTGGATTAACAAAATATTTTTAAAATCATTTTCTGTTAAACTTGCTTACCAAGGAAGAAAATAAAATATATCTGAAACAATTCCATGGATAAATATAGAAGATAGGACTCATTATATGAGTTACTCGAACATTAAGTGATCTGCGATTTTGTGACCTCAACTAAAACAATAAAATTAATTAATTTTTTCTTTGTCATATTTAATACCCCCGTTTAGTATTATCCAAATGAAGGAATATGCATCGCGTATATGACAATACCTAGAATTCCTAAGATTCCAATCTAATTTTATTTTTATTTTTTGGAGTTAGACCAATTAATCCCTTAGTAGCTCATATATAAGTACCACAATCTAACCTTTGTTAGTTTTTGTTTTTTTCCTTATTATAGCGTCTTTATTCATTTTATTGGTAACGTTTATTTATGTTGTCGTATCTGAGATTACTACGATATTAGTTGTTGTTTTAAGAATCGAATTATCTTACGACGACATCCATTCAGCAGCCTCATCGGTTGTAAAATATATTTGTAATATTGCAATACCAACAGGTGTTTGCTTTTTGACCAGAAGGTATACGCACGTTTTTGTAAATTGTTCCAAATATAGTATACTTGTGTCCAAACACTTTGTGTTTGCTATTCACAGTTATATGTTTTGTGACCCAAATGTGGCTTTGTCTCTTGACGAATACTGAAACTCAAAACGTGACAAAAAACAACGAAAGTGAAATAAGTTATCTGTACTATTCAATACTTTTGTTATGACAAAACAAAAACAATTATTTCAGTGAGCTAAATATTGTTTTATTTATTTCAACAATATTACATCTAATGTTAAAGCAGATGTAAGAAAAAAGAAAGTGCAATAGCAAAAGAGCTTTCAGTATAAAAATTATTATTTTTTATGTGTTAACATCTATATTATAGGCACGGGTAGGGTATAATCTAACAAAGTCAACACATGTAAACAACACACAGCGTTATCTTCGTCGAAGCTATGCAGCGTTAGCATTGAAAATAATGTTTGTTGGTTGTACAACAATAGTCTCTGCATGAAATTAAGTATGATGGTAATGATGTAGCAGCAGCGAATAGTTGTCTTAAAAGACGAAGTGTTGCTACTCGTAAGCTTACGAACATAGCACAGTGTATGCACATGTGTCTGTTGCTTTGCATTTTCTTTTTTGTTTTGTAACATTTACTAATGTGTTCATAGAAATCGAACAGGTACCGTGTGACAGAAAGGTGTTAACACATCGCCCTTGAGTTCGAAGACTCATTGGTTTTTTTTTTTGATATTGGTAAAGAAAACAGGTTCTGGACTAATCAAATTATATAACAAGACAGATCTACAGATTGTGAGTATAATGTGATCTCCAGGACAAACTTGCAATGTGTTGATTTTGCGTCAAATATGTTCATAGTATTACTGTTTCACATTTATGTTTTGTTTAAAATTTTAACATCGGTAAACAAAACTAAAATTTCTAGTGCTGGATTCTTCTGGTATAAATAAAATCATTCTCAACACAGCTAATCCCATTTTCCCATCAAAAAGTATTTCGACTTTACTACCGTCGTCTCTTTCCCATAATTTTATAACTTCGTCTTAAGCAAATATTTATACATTTAAAGCACCTTTGATTATGTTAGTTGTATGTTTAGTTAACCTTTCAAACTATATGGATTTATCTTCGTTTTGGCTTAAGGTCATAGAAGTGAAAAGGATATACTGCAATATATTCAATTGACCACAATTTTATTAATATATTCCAATATATCGACCAACTTCGTTTATCAATTTCAACAATATTTTGAGATAACAAAGAATTCTTCCAGACTTATCCGCAAGCTTACGTTACTGTTTGTATGATTATCGACAAAAGCATGTTTATACATTCAGAGGTTAAAAATTGGCATACATTTCATATACATATATATTTTGCTACTGCCTTGAAGTCAGGGCGTATGATTAACATACATGAACGATGTATTACATAGCATGTGACGTATGAGTAAAATTAATTATTTTAGTTGCTCTTGACATATTGTAAATACTAATGGAAACTATAAATAAGAAATGTCTGGTATGTTTAATTTAATTAATAAATATTTAATCAACTAAACGTATTGCAGACAATCAAGGAATATAATTCTTTAGCTTCGACTGTATCTCAATATAAACATACGAGTATGTATATCAGATTAAATTCAAAGAAGGTGGTTTTGAATTTAAGAAAATTGCGTGGAAAATGCTTATATTATAATTATCGCTCAAAGCAAACACCAGTGAAAGTCGCAAAGTTTATTCGTATTTGTACATACACTCCGGTTCACTTATTTAAAGGCACTAAAAATTCAATATTCAACAGCCTGTATCTTTTTCAATTTGTAACCGATTGCAGAATTTTAAAATGGAAATGGAAGCTAGAGATCTTGAGATATAAAAAAGTCATTTGAATAGTAGTTTCTTAACTAAATACATTTTTATAAGCAATTTATAACAAAAGTCCAAAAATGTGTTATATTTTTGATTCACTTGAATAAAGGCACTTTATTATTTTTAAAGTAAGCGATGATTTTTTGTAGGGAGCGATTGTTTATTACAATTTATTACATCGTAATCATTTTAAGAGTAAATTTGGCAAAACAACAAATTTAAAATCTATCGGAAAAAACTAAAATCGATATTTACCGTTGTGAAGGATACTCTAACCGCGCAATAGCTAAAAATATTGGACGGACCCCAACAGTTGCCGACAATTACATCAGAGATCCCGGAGGGTATGGAAAAAGCTTTAAAGGAAGGGCTTCATTGTATTTATCTACCTATGAAAAAAGAAAAATCATCAGAATTGCTTATAATTCTACCTTATCCTTGTCAAAAATAATAGCTCAAGCTGCAGTGGAAGCAAGCAAGTCATCAGTACCCAGAGTAATTAAGAGCTGTATCTCAAATATATGAAATTATAAAAAAAATCACCACTTAATGCTCCTCGTAAGGAAGAGCGGCTTCAATTCGCCAGAGACTACATGGTATGGGATGTGCAACCAAGAGGTCAGGTAAATGACTGGAGAACCGTTGTATTTGCGGATGAGAAAAAGTTTAATTTGGACGGGCCCGATGGCTAAAACTATTATTCCTATGATCTGCGCAAAGAAAAGTGGTTTTTGAATCGACATCACAACCGAGAGGGCGGCGTTATGGTGTGGGGTGCTATTACGTACTATGGCACCATCGATCTTGAATTTCAAAGTGCAAAAACGACTGGTGCAAGCTATTTAACGTTATTGGAATCGGCTTTTCCGAAGTTCAGTGAACTATTTGCTCCCATATCTTAGATATTGCAACATGATAATGCCCCTATACACAACGCCAAGGTAGTAAAGGAGTTCATTGCAAGCCAAAATATTAATATTCTTGACTGGCCACCCTATTCGCCATATCTAAACATTATCGAAAATGTCTGGGATTGGCTATTTCGTAAGGTCTATGAAGTAGGTAGACAATTTCATGACAAGCAGCCACTAATTCAGACCATTAAGAATTCTTGGAATCAAATTTCGTTGGATTACATAAATTCTTTTTATCTCTCAATGAAAACCCGTATATTTGAAGTTATTAAAAACAAAGGGCATTGTACCCATTATTAATAGTTCTTAAATAAAGTATAATAAATCAAACAAAAGACAAGAAAAAAAATTAGTTAAAGTTCCCTTATTCAAGTGAACCAAAAAAAATAGCACATTTTTGGACTTTTTTTATAAATTGCTCAAAAAAGTTCTTTGGTTAAGAAAACACTATTGTCATGATTTGGTTTATATCTCAAGATGTCTAGCTTCCATTTCCATTTTAAAATTCTGCAATCGGTTACAAATTGCAAAAGATACAGGCTGCTGAATATGGAATTTTTAGCGCCCTTAAATAAGTGAACCGGCTTGTATGTGTATGTGTGAAATATTATCTGTCAATATAACGGCAAATATAATGAATGTTTTCAAGACTAATTAACACGTTACCGAGGATACAAAGAATGCATTTCAGCATAAATTATAAGGAATTTTTCGTCCACTTTCATGTTTTCTTTTTCTTGTTTTTTGTATTTCCCGTTTTTCCTTTTTTCCGTTATTTTTCTGTTTGCTTCCTCTTTCTTTCCTTTTTCCTCTTTAGACAATAAAGAATACAATACAAAAAAACACAAAAAGAAAAAGCATTAATCACTAAACTAAGTGACAAACACTGAACAGTAAAAGGTGACAAAAACTGGGATAAAATATTTATTTCTCTGTATAAAAAGCAACAGACAAATTTCATTGAGCATAATCATAAACAAACAACCAGATTCCGGTAGAAATTAAACCAGTAAATTGACACACACAGCCCCAACTAAACCTGCACCAGCACTAACTCAGAATATTATAATTCCACTTCCTTTGGGTTTGCCTGGTCTTTGAGGACACACAAGCGGATAACAAATGGATTTTCTATGTGTGACTTCTGTCAAAAGTTGACACCGTTGAATAAGTTAATACTTTTGTTATGCTGAATCCCATTACAAAATTACTCATTTATTCCACAGTGTCAGCTTTTATTTTAATGAATGTCTGGCATACCTCGCATTTAACTAAAGGTTTTTTTTCTATAAATTTGATTAAGAAAATTCTCGAATTCAAAGTGAGAATTGGGTGTTAGCACTTAAGATCACGTGGTATAGGTTCATGGTAGAACACATGGAAATTAAGCTCAAACGTTGGTGCAATGCAACAACAGGGTAAATATTGGAACTGACATTCCGTTTGTAACACTGTGCCATCTTTTGGAGCGTCAACAAAATGAATGAAGTCTGATTCCGCCTACAATATAAACCGTTCTGGATTTGAGACGACTGTATAAATGACAGATTGAGGAAAGCGCTAAACCAAAATGAGATGATTTATTCAACAAATTGTTATCAATCTAATTAATTACACTGTGCAACACGAAAAAATGTAGCCATATACGAACACCACTACGTGATAAAAGACACAAAAAAAGACCCGTGTCTCTCAGTTTTGTCCAAAGTCACACACTTTTTTTATGGGCCACCAAAGATTTGGAGCCTCGGTGTCATTTTTACAAAAAAAGTGATAAATTTGTCAGGCTCATATCTTGCAAACCGTTCGGAATTTTGATTTACTCTCTTAGGGAAACTTGTAGCTCTTGTCATAAAGAACAAAAACTGTGAACATATTAAATCAAAAAACTTATTCAGTGTCAAAATTAAAAAATTCGATTTTTTTTAACTTTTTTCCCCCTATTCAGGTCAATAGGTAGTAAACCGTTCAAAATTCAAGGAAACAGTCGACCACAAAAATGTACCTATGATCTCAGTAAACAATTTTCTAGAACAAATGAACTTCCTAGGAATGATTCTTAATACCGTTTAGGTAACGCTTATGTAGCGTTTAGGTAGCTGCAAAAGTGTTATTTGTATGTATATGGAAGCATATCAAGCAACCGCGGATGATTGTCTGTTAGACTTGAAATAGCTATACGGTTTACGAGGATGCATTTTGCAAACCTTCTTTTCTTAAAAACGATATCTCTATTAATACAGATATTGAATGGTGCTGAGCTTGAATACCAGATACAAATTATGATTTTAAATAAATCTTAAAATCGAACGTATGTTTCTTCAAAATTTTCTTTATAATATTTTCAGATAATAGAGCACACATTTTTGCACTTATACCTTAATTTGGTTCTCAAGCTCGAGTCCGTACCAGCATATAAAAACACAACATAGATGACTTTTTTTGCAGTTGGTGCACCGGTTGGACGACCTCGGTACATGAAAACGCAGCTTTGGCTTTCGACGATGGTTACATCGGTTAGTAGCGGCGACCTAAACGAGTAATGAGCCATGAAAAAGCTTCTCAAATCAAATGGATTTGAAAATATAAACTTGGAACGACACAGCTGACTGATTGCAAAAAACTCTCCCCTCTCCACCCAGGGGATTTAATGTGATGTTTTTCAAAGTCTAATACTAGTTTCTATAGATTTTCCACCTAATATTTTTATGCGTGGGTATTGAAATCAGGGTCGCCAATCTATTTTGCCAAGGAAATAAAGCGGCCGTAACACAACTTGTTCTACAGAGCTCAAAAAGTAGAAAGTATTGGATGTCTTTTTTTGACGTATAGAATTTGAAATTTAATTAAAGTAATGAGATTACACAATTTCAAATAAATCATTGACTTTATTAGAACGATGATTTTATGCCACTAGTGTTTGAATTTGGCGCCTATGGGTTCCACAGCTGACGCGGACTTTTATAAGCAGATGGGGCCGTATCTCGGCAATGACTCGCAAAATGTAAAACTGTCAAGTTTGTTTGAATAAACCAAGACTTCAGGTAGTGCCAGAGAAAACAATCTAGAGGCTGTTGCCAACTGCCTTGCCCATTTCAGGAAATGCCGCAATCATCAAATGTTTCGTCCAAAATTTATATTTTTTATTTGACATTCTATATGAATTGTAGTATAGAAGTACATATGTAAATTGACTTAATCGGTTAGGAAATAATACGAAGGGTTTGCGAGTAATATCTTGTTTGTTGGCGGTAAATGATTCAGTTGCTCAAGGAACTTTTAGTCTGTTATATGTGAATACCATGACGCTATTACCGTGATTGTACCAGGTTTTATTGCTATTCTATTCCAAAAATTATTCATAGATTTCTCCCACTTCTAACGATTTTGAGTTTCTGAGGTTTAGTACTACATTTGCATCGCTATTCAATTTTCTGGTGCTATCGGGGACATTAAGACTTCAGAGGATTATTACGACGCCCATTTCCTGAGGCCCACACGTGGATGTTCTAAAGGTTATAATTTATCTTACACACTGTTTCTTCAGAAGATCTAAATTCGACAACAAGTAAATTTGGAAATCGGCAGCATAAATTTGAAAACCATAGTGCCTAAAATTTTATGGTAGCTCAATTATATTGTACGAGAGCAACAAAGTGGCCAAGAATAGGTCACTGAGGCACTCCTCTAGTTATTGGAAGTGGGCCGGAAATAATAGTCCTCAAATAAACAAAAAATAGTCATATCCAAAGCCTTGAAATGGTCGCATAGTACCAATATCACAAGATTTCCCTCATCAATATCGCACCTAAGATTCTCACCAACTTCAATTAATGCCGTAATGCAGCTGAATGTAGGTCTGAACTAAATGCCCGATGCTTGTCATTTAATATGAAAATTTTCTGTAAGCTTTTAAATTGAGCTTTTAAATGACGAGTGTGAAACTTGCCCTTATTAGTGTTTACAACTCTAAGGGTGAGTTTTATACTCGGCATTTAAAAGCTCAATTTAAAAGCTCACAGAAATTTTCATATTAAATAACAAGCATCGGGCATTTAAACTACATATAAGTGGAGAATTTTCAACTGTGAAACTGGCCATAAATTTTACAACTTCATTTAAATATAACAATTACGATTAAATTTTAAGCTAAAATTTAACTGATATTCTAATTTGGAATGCGTGTTTAAAATGTTTTATTTATTCAAATCTACTTTCAATTGATTTATGGCCAGCTTCACAATTAAAAATTCTCCATTTAAATGCACTTTAAATGCCCGATGCTTGTTATTTAAATGTCATTTGGTATGAAAATTGTCTGTGAGCTTTTAAATTGAGGTCTTAACTAACTTGTGTGAAACTCGCCCTCAAATTTGAAAATCATATTCAATAATCATATTCAAATTTGAAGGACATTTTCAAGTATGAAAATCTTCTTAAGTTTAAAACTTTTATTTATAAAATAATTCTAATTTTTAAATTTGAAAGTTCAATTAATTTACAATTAATTTGTAGTTTCATCTTATTCAAGCCATAAAATCATTTTGAAATATGATTAAAAAATATATTTGCAAATGTCATATAGAACTTTTTGGAACATGAAATCATATTTGAGAATAGAGGGTTGAATTTTATGTTTCGGGATTTGGCAACACTAGTGTTGCAATCTGGCAACTGTCAGCTCTATCGCAAAGTTGGATATTTTTGAGGTAACGCGTACTTAGAACGTTTTGACATACGAGCGCTATTTGTGTTGTTTACAGTAACTTAAAAGACTCATCTCGGCCCAAAAATGGAACTAAATCATGAACATTTTCGTGCGATTATTTTTTACAACTGTCGACGTGGATTAACCCAGCAACAGTGCATGGATGAACTTAATTCAATTTTTGGCGATGAAGCTCCATCAAGGACCAGTGTTTATCGATGGTATGGTGAATTCAATCGTGGTCGTAGTTCTCTCCAGGACAAATTTCGTGAAGGTCGTCCAAAATCAGCTGTTGTTCCGAAAACCTTAGGCGTTAGTGGGACTAGCATGCATTCAATATTGCATAAACATTTGACTGTCAAAAAAATTTGTTCGCGTTGGATCCCACACAATTTGTTAATCGCTCAAAAAAAGGCGCGTGTCGATTGGTCGAAACAAATGCTCCAAAAATAGGATCGCTGTGCTTCGAAACACGTCCATGACATTGTGACAGATGACGAATCCTGAATTTTCGCGTATGAGCCCGAAAGTAAACAGCAGTCAACTGTATGGGTGTTTCAAGACGAGCCAAATCCAACAAAAGCTGTTCGCGCCCGGAGCACTTCCAAGCAAATGGTCGCCTGTTTTTTCGGAAAAACCGGACATGTCGCAATCGTAAAACTATAACAACGCAGAACAGGGAATTCTGAGTGGTACACAACCATCTGTTTGCCAGTTGTCTTCCAAGATATCAGAAAAACCAACCGCCGAAGACGGATCACTCTTCACCACGACAATGCGAAACACATCGGCTGAGACAACTGCATGTTTGAGCACCCAAAATATCAATTTGATGGGTCATCCGTCGTGTAGTCGTGACTTGGCACCGAGTGACTTCTTTCTATTACCGTACGTAAAAAACAAACTGAGAGGTCAACGGCTTTCGACACCTGAAGAAGCGGTTGCTGCATTCAGAATGCATGTTTTGGATATACCTCAATCCGAGTGGAAAAGTGTTTCGACAATTGGTTCAAACGCATGCAAAAGTCTATAAATTTTCATGGGGAATATTTTGAAAAACAATAAAGTGATTTTCGATGATTAATATTTGCTTTTGCTCTCTAATCCCGAAGCATAAAATTGAACCAAATCATGTTTCTTAATTCGAAAATTTCATTAGAATTTAAAAGTCATATAATTTATTATTAATTTATTTAAGGATATGAACACAAATTAAGTAAAACCCGGTTAACCGACTAAAAATAACCGGGTTCCGGTTTGTTCGAAAATTACTATTTTTAACCGATTTTTCGTTTTCGGTTTTAGACACTCTATTTTGAACCCAGACTGATGCTTCGATAAAAGATTATGGGTGCACAAATAAGAATTCATTTGGACAAACAAAAGTTTCTCCAGTACCTTGGAGAATAACAAAGAATGACGACGAGTCGATATTCAGTTTTAGTCTCTGGGACTGGTAGACATTTCGATTGTAGTCATTGATTTCGAAAAGTACTTGACATAAGTACTGTATTGGGCTGGTGTGGTAGGAATCGTTGTAATCGTAGAAGTAATTGAGAAATATATATTTTGCAAAATTTGTGGTTTATATCATCATGCCCCACTGCATACGATTTTACAGCAAAAGAGCTTAAAAACTCGTATTCATTCACAAGTGAGAATTCAAAAATGTCTGCTCGTTGTTCTGAATCCACAAATTGTCCTTCATAATATATATGATTCGGGATGGCAGCTGGAATATTTAAGAAAGATTTATTCATCTCGTTGGCACTAACCAGAAGTTGACGCGCTGTATGGCGTGTGGCGCCGTACTATTGAAAATAAATCCCTTAATTGAACAATCCATTCATTTGGGTAACATGTTTAAAGAAGTAAAGACTATCGATTCCACCGGCGCATAAACCATAAAAAACAGTGAGTTTTAGTGAAAGCAACACTGCCTCTTGAATCTCTTGTGGATTCTCGTTACTCGAAATGCATCAGTTTGTCTTCCTGATATGTCTGTCGGATGGACGATTACGTCGACCATAAAATGGACGACACCCATCGTAACATTTTCGAACTGAACCATGTTTTTCAAAATAAATTTGAACAATTTGCAAGTGTTGTTCTGTCGTTAATCCATTCATGTTTAAATGGAACACCAAAATGCGAACAACGATAATAGCGTGGCCAGGTCTAAGTTATTTATAGGTTAGAATTGACCATTTAAAAGAAAATATCCAATACAGAAGTACGAAAAGTGTAATCAAAGGTAAAAATGTGCACGCAAAAGTACAAAAAGTGGGCAAAAGTGCATGGCAAAAATATACTAGTAGTAGGCCTATTGAACACATTGAAGCAACCCACCGGCGGAAGTCATGACCTGAAGGCCTGCAATCATGAACAAGCAGGCCTTTTTGAAAATACCGAAGGCCTTCTCCATACTTTATCTCTTACTATTTTTTTTTAACATTGCGTGAGATTGGGAGGCAAGTCTTTCCTTACCCACTGCCTAAAGAAGGCCTTAGAAAGCATACAAAAGGCAGGGCTTAGAAGGCATTTACTGTACTTTATTTTTGTTAAACAAAAATAAATTTAAAATAATTGTTTTTATCACAAAATCATTATCCACTTCTACATATTAATTTATATGTACCCATCTTAGAAAGTTGTACCACGCCCAACTTGAAATTGAAAGTCGGTGTCTTCTAAAATGTTGAAAATATCCTGAAAATATTAAATAAAAAATATAATCTAAAATTTGTATGAAATTTTCCAATTAAATTACGGTTAAAAAGAATTGGATAAGAAAGTTTTCAATATTTTAGAAATCTTCATCTTGGTTATATCTGTTAAAACAAAATCTAAGCATTCCGCAGTCATGCATTAGGAAGGCATTGCAAAAGAAGCATTATGCATGCCATATTTGAGGAAGGCCTTGCGAATTCCTCCGCTGGGAAACAAATGGACAATAACTATTGCATTAACCCTTATACATACACATTAATATATTCGACAATAGAAACTGCCTAAATTTATGTACAATCGCTCATTGTGCAAGATGAACTGTAATAACATTAATTCAAAAGAATTGAAGAAAATAGTGACACGCGAAACTAGAACCGATAAACCTTCATTTAGCAAGATGTCAAAATTAATGTAGTCATATGTTTAAACATCCATATAAATACACAGATTTGAACGTATATTTACCATAGTTTAGGAAGGACATAACTAACGTTTTAAAAATTAACAGGAAGAAGAAAAAAATTAGTAAATGTCACAATTACAGAAATTTTAAAAATATCTTAATGCAGCTTGATTTAAATTAAAAATTAAAAAATTTTAAAAATATCTTAATGCAGCTTGAATTGAAAAGGGGAGACAACTTACGCGTGCACAGCTCACTAATTTTTTCAGTAACGATGTATTTTACGTTTTTCTATACGAATGGGAAAAGCCGCTATTTAAAAAAATGCTTATTTACTTCCTTTCTAAATGACGGTAATGATAAATATAAACGAATTTTCAAAGTTTTTTATTAAATTTCAATTCAGCGACACGCTGATTTTTCAGAATATTTTTTAAAAATTGTATTCTTTGTAAAGTTGTTATTTCAAAATTACTACATAACAACAATTGCCAATGTGTATTTAAACAACAACTTGTCAGTGGTTTATTACTGTCATACCTCCCATCCTGTTGACAGGACTGGTTAATAATTTTCGCTTCTTATATTGTATATTAGTAGTAACAAAGAAACTGTTACTATATAGTCAACCATATTACAGGTTTACAATTGTTTGCATAGTCAAATCCTATTTAGAAGGTAGTCAATTTGAGGTTACCAATTATTTATTCATTGTATTTAACCACATAGCAATCCAATATTTACACATACAACATTTCACTTTGCTGGTCATTTTAGAAATGGCCGAGACATATGCATTTGCCTGTTTACTATTTGATAACGCTAAACACGCAATATTTTGGTTGATGTTTTGTCTATGTATGTGTATCTAAGGACGTGTTCATAAGCGCCTCAGCAGTTTTAGTTCAGATAAAGCAAAACACATATACACACAGTCTCATCAGTTGCTGCCTAGTACGGTGCGGTTGAGGAAATTTTATAAAAATATTCATGTAACTCCAATCTATTGAAAAAATCCAATGAGTGTTCGAACTCACGGGCGATGTGTTAACACCTTTTTGCTACACGGTACCTGTTCGATTTCTATGAACACATTCGTAAATGTTACATTGGAAAATAAAAAACAGCGTTCAATCATATGATGACGTTACAGTTAAATAATATTAATACTTAAAATTATATAAAGACCCAGTGCAGCAAGCACATGTGTCATTATATTCTTGCTCAATACTTTTTTTTTATTCCCACAAAAGTCAAAGAATGAAAAGCAACAGACACTTGTACATACATACATACATTGTTATATTCGTACGATATAACCGAAGATCAACATAAAATACTTTTTTAATATTATTCCAAATTAATACTCCAAATTAAAACAATTCAATCTCGGCTCGCCGATATCGGATCGCCTTAATTTTTGGCCTAAACTCTTCGTCGAAACCCGCACTAGCTTTTTAATCCAAAAATTAATAAAATCGGCTATGAATTTCCGGAGAAAATCGCGTGGGAAAATTATATGAAAATCGTCCAATAATCACTTTCAATACAGACTGCCAAGCAACGAACAAACAAACGATGATAAGACAAAACCGAAGATCAACATAAAACACTTTTTTAATATTACTCCAAATTAAAACACTTAAATCTCGGCTCGCCGATATCGGATCGCCTTAATTTTTGGCCTAAACTCTTCGTCGAAACCCGCACTAGCTTTTTAATCCAAAAATTAATAAAATCGGTTATGAATTTCCGGAGAAAATCGCGTGGGAAAATTATATGAAAATCGCCCAATAATCACTTTCAATACTGACTGCCAAGCAACGACCAAACAAACGATGATAAGACAAAACCGAAGATCAACATAAAACACTTTTTTAATATTACTCCAAATTAAAACACTTAAATCTCGGCTCGCCGATATCGGATCGCCTTAATTTTTGGCCTAAACTCTTCGTCGAAACCCGCACTAGCTTTTTAATCCAAAAATTAAAAAAATCGGCTATGAATTTCCGGAGAAAATCGCGTGGGAAAATTATATGAAAATCGCCCAATAATCACTTTCAATACCGACTGCCAAGCAACGAACAAACAAACGATGATTTACTCTTACAAACCTAACACTTGCGTATGTATTAAATTTATAGTTTACTGCCCTATAGGCGCGCGTATAGATGTTAACACATCAAAAATAATTAATAAATAATGATTTAAGGCGATAAGTAAAATAATCTCGTAATAAAGTACTTTCATGTTGTAAAAAAACATCGCACTCAGTTTTGCTTTACATCATCAAAATATATTTATATCCCAGGCGTGAATCTGAGGTACCATATCAACTTCACGTCCATATTTCGTAAGCCTATGGGACCTTAAAACGTTGCCAACACCCTCAAAGACACAAATAAAAAAAATTACGCCAGGTATGGGTATATGGGTGGAACGTTAAGAAAATAAATATTTATTCTCGGTGTGTAGCTGATATACAAATCTCACACGGTCGAAAGAAATGCCACGACCAGCGTCCAAGTTGTAGCCCTCAAAAATATCTCACCAAAAGTGAGATATGAGGTACGAAGCAACGAAAAAAGGTATGTCGGTTTTTAGTCCATATACATATATGATAGTGATTACCATAGTGGTCCAACCCCAAACCCCACAAAATATGGGTTAAGTATAGACTTTATGTAAGCCTTACGTAATCCTCTGTTACCTGAAATGAGTTTCGAAAAAATTAAAAAAATGTTACTTTTTGTGTGAGACGTTGAAAGGACTACACTTTGTTCTTAGTTTGATAGTTGTTAAATTCCAATGGTTTCAATTACTTTGGAAAGTAGTAAGAAAAATCTAAATTATTTTGGCTTTATGTCATCAGAAAAATATTCAGGTAATTATATTTAAGACAATAATTTCAAGTAGTGTGTTTGTGGAAAGAAAATATCATCCATTGACAGAAATAATAACTCCGAATATACGACGTATAATTAGGTCAGTTGCAAAATAAGTGGTAGAGGATTGAAATTTATGTTTCGGGATTAGAGAACAAAAACAAATATTAATCATCGAAAATCACTTTATTGTTTTTCAAAATATTCGCCATGAATTTGAACCAATGCATGCGTTTGAACCAATTGTCGAAACACTTTTTCCACTCTGAGTGAGGTATCTCCAAAACATGCATTCTGAACGCAGCAACCGCTTCTTCAGGTGTCGAAAAACGTTGATAAATACTAAATAATAATAAATAAATAAAATAAAATAAATACATAAAGAGAAGTCATTCGGCGCCAAGTCAGGACTATACGGCGGATGACCCATCAAATCGATGTTTTGGGTGCTCAAAAATGCAGTTGTTTCAGCCGATGTGTGAGAGCTCGCATAGTCGTGGTGAAGAGTGATCCGTCTTCGGCGGTTGGTTTTCCTGATTTCTTCGAAGACAGCTGGCACACAAACGGTTGTGTACCACTCAGAACTCACTGTTCTGCGTTGTTCTAGTGGTAGGGTGACGACATGTCCGGTTTTTCCGAAAAAATAGGCCACCATTTTCTTGGAAACTTAAGTTGTGTTTGGCTCATTTTGAAACACCCATATAGTTGACTGCTGTTTACTTTCGGGGTCATACGCGTAAATCCAGGATTCATAGACGTCATAGACGTGTTGCGAAGTACCGCGATCGTATTTTTGGAGCATTTCTTTCGACCAATCGACACGAGCATTTTTTTGAGCGATTGACAAATTGTGTGGGATCCAACGCGAATGAATTGTTTTGACAGTCAAATGTTTATGAAATATTGAATGTATGCTGGTCCCATTAATGCCTAAGATTATCTCAATCTCACGATATGTCACATGACGATCTTGCAAAACCAGTTCGCGCATAGCATCAATGGTTTTGGGAACAACAGCTGATTTTGGATGACCTTCCCGAAATTCGTCTCGCAGAGAACTACGACCACGATTGAATTCACCATACCATCGATAAACACTGGTCCTTGATGGAGCTTCATCGCAAAAAATTTAATTAAGTTTATCCATGCACTGTTACTGAGTTAATCCACGTCGACAGTTGTAAAAAATAATCGCACGAAAATGTTCACGATTTAATTCCATTTTTTTGCCGAGATGAATCTTTTAAGTTACTGTAAACAACACAAATAGCGCTCGTATGTCAAAACGTTCTGAGTACGCATAACCTCAAAAATGTCCAACTTTCGGATAGAGCTGTCAGTTGGCAGATTGTAACACTAGGGTTGTCAAATCCCGAAACATAAAATTCAACCCTCTAATAATATCAGAACTTTTAAACTGTTGGTCTACTTTGTTTTAGAATGTGCTAGGTTTTTGTAGCAGACGAGTTAGAATATGGTATTTTGAGGCACCCTATTTCAATGTATGTTTTGCTATAATGTGTCCAAATAGAGCACCTTGGTGATGTTCAATGTTTTATGGGATGTAACTTCTAAATTTCGAAGACGATTAACTATTTTTGGAAAGAAGTTCCTTATCGTACGTTGCGGGATGGGGGCTAAATGAAAAAAATTAAACAACTTTTTTTAACACTATTATGCTTGTAGCCAGTACTATCAATTATATTGGGGACATTTGCTTTGGTTTGTGTCTAGACTAACACATGTTGGGTAATTTCTTGCTTAATGGGAAGCTTTCTATGTGGTGCCTGTAACCAATATTTTGTATATATTGTAGTTCTGAACCCAATAAAAAGTAAATTTAGAAAATCCAAAAAGAAGTGCCTTTTCTTAAAAAATTTTTCTCAAAAAAATACCTATACATATTCTTCAACAAAGTACCTTTTCTTAAAAGAAAGAAGAAGAAGTACCTTTGCTTAAAAAAACTAAATTTTCATACAAAAAGTAGCATTTCTTAAAAAAGTTACTTTTTTCATACACAAAGTACTTTTTTCTTGAAAAAGTACATATTCTTACAACCAATTGTCTCTTCTTAAAAAACCACCTTTTCTTTAAAGAGTACATTTTTTGTGAAACAAAATAACTTTTCTTGAGACAAGTACTTACTCCTAAAAATTTACCTATTCTTGAAAAAGGATCAATTCTAAAAAAAAATTCCCATCTCTTAAAAAAACCTTTTCTTCAAAAAGGTAACCTTCTCTTAAAAAAAACATTTCTAACAAAAAATCCTTTTCTTAAAAATACTTTTTCTAAATAATAAAATAATAACTTTTCTTTTCTTTTCGTGAGATAAGTAGTCTTTCTGAAAATTGGGAAATTTTTCGTAAAAAATAGATTTTTCCTAAAAAGAGTACCACTTCTTTAAAAAGTACGT
The DNA here is from genome assembly GCA_963931995.1 of Phaonia tiefii. Lineage (NCBI taxonomy): Eukaryota > Metazoa > Arthropoda > Insecta > Diptera > Muscidae > Phaonia > Phaonia tiefii. Next base: position 220,319,463 of record OZ008368.1, on the reverse strand, counting down.
GTTCATAAATAATTACTTCTTTGTAAAAAAAATCATACCCTTATGGCTTTTTCTTATATAAAGTACTTATTTTTAAAAATAGTACCTTTTCATAAAAAAAATCCAATGAGTGTTCGAACTCACGGGCGATGTGTTAACACCTTTTTGCTACACGGTACCTGTTCGATATCTATGAACACATTCGTAAATGTTACATTGGAAAATAAAAAACAGGGTTCAATCATATGATGACGTTACAGTTAAATAATATTAATACTTAAAATTATTTAAGGACCCAGTGCAAGCACATGTGTCATTATATTCTTGCTCAATACTTTTTTTTTATTCCTACAAAAGTCAAAGAATGCAAAGCAACAGACACTTGTACATACATACATACATTGTTATATTCGTACGATATAACCGAAGATCAACATAAAATACTTTTTTAATATTACTCCAAATTAATACTCCAAATTAAAACACTTCAATCTCGGCTCGCCGATATCGGATCGCCTTAATTTTTGGCCTAAACTCTTCGTCGAAACCCGGACTAGCTTGTTAACCCAAAAATTAATAAAATCGGCTATGAATTTCCGGAGAAAATCGCGTGGGAAAATTATATGAAAATCGTCCAATAATCACTTTCAATACAGACTGCCAAGCAACGAACAAACAAACGATGATAAGACAAAACCGAAGATCAACAAAACACTTTTTTAATATTACTCCAAATTAATACTCCAAATTAAAACACTTAAATCTCGGCTCGCCGATATCGGATCGCCTTAATTTTTGGCCTAAACTCTTCGTCGAAACCCGCACTAGCTTTTTAATCCAAAAATTAATAAAATCGGCTATGAATTTGCGGAGAAAATCGCGTGGGAAAATTATATGAAAATCGCCCAATAATCACTTTCAATACCGACTGCCAAGCAACGAACAAACAAACGATGATTTACTCTTCCAAACCTAACACTTGCGTATGTATTAAATTTATAGTTTACTGCCCTAGAGGCGCGCGTATAGATGTTAACACATCAAAAAATATTCTTACAATTCTTACAAAGTATATTTTTTTGATGTGTTAACATCTATACGCGCGCCTCTAGGGCAGTAAACTATAAATTTAATACATACGCAAGTGTTAGGTTTGTAAGAGTAAATCATCGTTTGTTTGTTCGTTGCTTGGCAGTCGGTATTGAAAGTGATTATTGGGCGATTTTCATATAATTTTCCCACGCGATTTTCTCCGGAAATTCATAGCCGATTTTATTAATTTTTGGATTAAAAAGCTAGTGCGGGTTTCGACGAAGAGTTTATTCCAAAAATTAAGGCGATCCGATATCGGCGAGCCGAGATTGAAGTGTTTTAATTTGGAGTAATATTAAAAAAGTATTTTATGTTGATCTTCGGTTATATCGTATCGTACGTTGCTTTGCATTCTTTGACTTTTGTGGGAATAAAACAAAAAGTATTGAGCAAGAAAATAATGACACATGTGCTTGCACTGGGTCTTTAAATAATTTTAAGTATTAATATTATTTAACTGTAACGTCATCATATGATTGAACGCTGTTTTTTATTTTCCAATGTAACATTTACGAATGTGTTCATAGAAATCGAACAGGTACCGTGTAGCAAAAAGGTGTTAACACATCGCCCGTGAGTTCGAACACTCATTGGATTTTTTTTTACTACATTCCATATAAAAAAATATCATTTTACAAAAAGTAGCTTTATAAATGATCGTATTTTTTAGCGGGCGCCTCAGGCGTGTTGGAACTAACTAATACATAATATATAGCGAAAGGAATTTCGTTCCAACCGGGTGTCCCCTGACACCTCATGTATTTTTTCTTAGAATCTTATAATGCGGAGTTTTGTGTGGTGTCAGTAACTGCTATAAAGACACTTGGATTCAACAATTTGAAATGTAGCTTTATCTCTGACGTTGTTTAAATTTTTGTTGGTAATAACTTAGTCAGTTTGTTCCAAAATGTAGTTCGAAAACCAGAACCATATTGGCTAGACTCCAACAAAGTGAAAGCTGAACATTTTGTTACATTATTTCAAATCTTTGGTAATGCCAACTTCTCAAAATTGATTTATTTTTCATCACATTCTGATGGCCTAGTTTCACCCCGACAAATACCTAGCACATTCTAAACAATCGGCCCACTAATTAAGAACCACTTTTTGCAATCCGCCCCATTGTGCGAGTTTTTTCGAAAAAGTGGAAAGATTACGATAATTATCATCGTCAGGGAATCGACAACAGATCACATTATATGTGGGAAATACAATTGGCTTGGGTTGTGAAAATTTATTTTGTAATTCAGTCGAACTAGGGATGTGAGATTAATGGATTAATTAAAATTTTGATTAATCGATGTCGTGATTAATCAGTGAATTGAATAATCAAAATTTCCGATTAATCAATTAATTTTAATATTGTTTAAACATATTCGTATATTTTTATTCATCGTCCAAATAATTTTTGGAACACACATATTTAACAAACAAAATGAAACATTTGAATATTTTCTGTAAAGAAGATTGTTGGAAAAATGCAAACAGAAAAAACCAGATTTTGCTCAATAAATTTTTTACGAATCAATTAATCATGAATATTGTTTAATCAAAATGAAGATTAATCGAGGAGTCGTAAATATGATTAATTAAGGTGTATTTTTCTAATCAGTTATTTGTATAATCAGGGTATCATTTAATCAGATTGCCTGATCAATCAACTAATCGCATATCCCTAATTCAAACACAAACCCCTTCAAACAAACAGATTATGTGTGACAGACCACTACCATAATTACTGGAATATATACATATATCCCATCGTCGGGCAACCACAATCGTAATTTTCCCACTAAATTGTTGATATCTTTGACAAATAGTCTAAGAGACAAAACTTCTCATTATCTTCAGATAAACTACGATTCAAAATAGTATTAACCCTGCACCGTTATCCTTCGCCAAAACTACGACGCGCGATTTTCTTTTGGAGCTTAAGCATATTTTTTTGTTTTCTTTATATCGTTAGTCGTTTGTAAAATGATGTTTTGTTGAAATTAATTAAGAATTAACTAAATAAAAAAAATCGCCCTGGTTCAAATTTTTGTCAAAATGACCAAGGATGACTTTAGTGTACAAAAAATAGGGATGATGTTTTTAGGTTAATAACTTTACAATAATAAAATAAGTAAATGGTTTCCCGTTACATTCCACTAGGGGATTAGGAAGATCTTCTCACAACCAGTGAGGTGTGCGCTTTCTAGTTTTACACTTTTACTGATTGGGACCTACAGTTTTACACCGGTTCCGAACGGTATGTTTAGAAGTTTTTTCATGGCTAAATACTCGATAGTGTCGCCGTCACTAAACGAGGTGACTGCCGTCGAAAGGAATTTAAGGTGGTCATTGTAGGGATCGAACCCACGTCCTCATGCACAAAAGCCGCGCACACTACCATTACACCACCGACGGCCACTATAATATAGTTTGTAATAAAAGTGAGGGCAAGTTCACGAACCGTATAATAATTGAAGAAAACGAGAATTGTCTTCTAAAATAAGGTCTTTTGAAAAACAAATTCTTTAAAATATCCTGAAAATAAGTCAGTTTTTTCATATCAATCAATCTTTGTTTGACATCTACATTGGACATAATAAAATCGTCTTTATTTTTATCAAAGTATTAATTTTTTTGCCTAAACAAAGCTCCTAGAATTTGTTCGCCCATTACCTTTCTTATATCGCGCAGAAACTACGTCCATTTTAATATTGTTATTAAAATCGGCTCAGCCGCACCGTGCTCGGCAGTTTTCATCTGTTTCTACACTTACTCTTACATACATTAGCATTAACATCAATGAATGGGACATCAACGTGTTAGCATCACGTTGGTCTATAATAGTTTTGACATTACTATGAACCAGTTTCGTTTCATAGTTGCTGAAGAGATTTTTATGAATTAATATGATTACACTGTCACGCAGCCATAGTCGAAATTCGTGCGTGTTTTGGGAATTATATGCATGAGGTGTCATGCTTGAGTGGAGGGGTACATTCACTACATGTGTATACGAATGGAAAGAAATGCAAAGCACATCAATACATACACACAGAATTAACAATCATTGTGGGTGACATTAATACGTGACTGCTAAGCAGACATCTCACTTGCAGATGACAACCATATCCTGGAAATATTGAAATATAAAATTTGTGTTTACGATTGGTGGTCGATGTGGGATGTCAAATGTGGTAAGAGATGTCAGAGAGGAACACCTCAATACCGGTTATCACAATTTCGTGGACGTAAACGTTGTGACCTATATACGTAAACTGGAAACCTGTATAGCATTTTCGGTGGGATGAACTGTCATACGAGTGAATTCTTATTGGAAACATTTTTGGTAACTTTGGTGACATTTCCTATTTAATAGTACCCTAGTTCCTACTACAAAAGAGAGATAGTTTGGTTTTAGAACTTATTTAACCCTGCTGTTAGGTTAGGAAAAAAATACGAATGTTAGGTTTAGGGACCATTTGGTCCATACTGCAATTTTCATGCAGAATATCAATTTAATCGCATTCGTTGTATATATTTTAGTTCAATATTCACTAAATATTGTTATTATCATTATCATCTTTGTTTTGAAAATAAATGTAAAGGAAATCAAAGGAAATATACTATGGACCAAATGGTCCCTTAACCTAAGATTCGTATTTTTAACGAATGTTAGCTTAAGAGACCATTTGGTCCATACTGCAATTTACAAACAAAATAACCATCTATTCGTATTCTTTGTATCTATCTTGGGTCAGTAATACTCAAATATTTTTATTATTATTGTTATTTTATATTTTGAACATAATTGTAAAGAAAATAAAAGAATATATTCTATGAACCAAATGGTCCCATAATCTGAAATTTGTAATTTCTTATTTGACTCAGTCCTGTTTCTAGTTAGACAATTTAATTTTTGCTCATGCCATTGGTTTATAAAAAAGATCACGTGACCTGAAAAACGAAGTCAGTATATATCACTGTTCAAAACTTACAAAGAAAACTAGCCATTATTTGGACCAAATGGGCTTAATCTAACAGCAGGGTTAAAGTGACGAGTTCGCAATTCTCATTTTACAAATATCTATTATTTGCTTATAAAATATTGACTTTTTAAAAATTACCTTTTTTTAATTTGCAAATATTTCAAAGGGATCTTGCTCCTGCATGCGTTGATAGGTTAAAATTAACATTCGCTTTTGAAACGCTTTATATACTTAGATTTGATAAACTGAAAAATATTAACACTCAAATAAATTTTTTGTTTATATACTAAAAATTAATCTGATATTGGATTTAAAATTTATAAACGAAACCAACAAAGCATTTTGATTCAAATACATCAATACTTTATAAAGTGCTTTGTTGGTATCGAAAATACTATAATTCACAGGTGACCGGAAATAGCGCACATGGACTTAGCGGAGTTATGACCGCCTTATAACCGGACTTATCCCCTAATATTTTGTTGGCGTTCAGTCCAGTTCAGTTCAGTTTTTGGGCGCTAAGTCGTTATGCAAACTGGTACGGAACATTTATTAGTAAACATAATAATGAAATAATTATAGAAAAGGGATTGGTAGACTTTGGGGAAACTGATATACACTCAAGGTTCACTTATTTAAAGCCACTAAAAACTCCGTATTCAGCAGCCTGTATCTTTTGCAATTTATAACCGATTGCATAATTTTAAAATGGAAATGGAGGCTAAACATCTTATAGAAAATATATATAGAAAAAATTATGACAATAGTGGTGGAACTTTTTTGAGCCAATTATAACAAAAAGTCCAAAATGTGTCATTTTTTTTTTGGTTCACTAGAATTATTATTTTATTATTTTTAAAGTAAGCGATGATTTTTTGTAGGAATGATTTGATGATTTTTTTTGTAGGTTTATTACAATTTATTACATCTTAATCATTTTACGACTCAAAATGGCAAAACCAAAAATTATAAATCTATCGGAAAAAAACTAAAATCGACGTTTGCCGTTGTGAAGGATATTCTTACCGCGCAATAGCTAAAAAAATTGGACGGATCCCAACAGTTGTCGATAATTATATCAAGGACCCCGAGTGGTATGGAAAAAATTTCATTGTCTTTATCTACGTACGAGAAAAGAAAAATCATCCGAATTGCTTCTAATTCAGCCTTATCCTTGTCAAAAATAAGAGCTCAAGCTGGAGTGGCAGCGTGCAAGTCATCAGTACTCAGAGTAATTAAGAGCTGTGAGTATCTTAAATACCTGAAATTACAAAAAAAGCCGCCACTTAATGCTCCTTGTAAGGAAAATCGGCTTCAATTCGCAAGAGACTACATGGTATGGGATGTGCAGCCAAGAGGTCATGTAAATGACTGGAGAACCGTTGTATTTGCAAATGAGAAGAAGTTTAATTTGGATGGGTCTGATGGCTACAACCATTATTCCTATGATCTGCGCAAAGAAAAGTGGTTTTTGAATCGAGATCACAGCCGAGGTGGTGTGAGGTGGTATTACATACTATGGCACAATCGATCTGAATGTCAAAGTGCAAAAATGATTGGAGTAAGCTATAAAACGTTATTGGAATCGGCTTTTCCGAAGTTCAGTGAACTATTTGGTCCCATATCTTGGATATTGCAACAGGATAATACCCCTATACACAACGTCAGAGCAGTAAAGGAGCCAAAATGTTGATATTCTTGACTGGCCACCCTATTCAGCAGATCTAAACATTTCTGGGGTTGGTTATCTCGTAAGGTCTATGAAGGAGGTAGACAATTTTATGACAAGCAGTCACTAATTCAGACCATTAAGAATGCTTGGAACCAAATTTCGTTGGATTACACAAATTCGCTTTATCTCTAAATGAACACCAGTATATTTGAAGTTATTAAACGGGGTTGTACCCACTACCAATAGTTCTTAAATAAAGTAAAATAAATTAAAAAACAAGAAAACCTGTATTTCATTAAAATTTGTTAAAGTGCCTTTATTCAAGAGAACCAAACAAAAATAGCACATTTTAGGACTTTTTTTATAAATTGATCAAAAAGTTCTTTAATTAAGAAACTACTATAGTTATGATATTCGTTTATATCTTAAGCTGTCTAGCTTACATTTCCATTTTAAAATTTTGCAATCGGTTACAAATTGCAAAAGATACAGGCTGCTGAATATGGAATTTTTAGTGCCTTTAAATAAGCGAACCGGAGGGTATGTACGACTCACATTGTATGGTGGAGAAAATGTATTTTTTGTCCACCCATCAAAATCTACCTTGGGTTGTTTTCTGATGATTCCGAAAATCTTTCGCGTCTATCACTAACATCCCGTGAGCTGGTCCGTTTTTAAAAAAAATTATTTTTGTTAAGATTTTCCAAGAATTTTTTTCTTCAGCTAAAAACAGTGTACACAATATTAGTATTAGTACTTTATATTGGTAAAGGGTTTTTTGTGACGTGTCCTTTTTTTATGGCTAATCTGAAAAAACTAATTTTCAAGTTTTTAGAACGGAGATTTTCTTGATTTAAATATCCGATTGGATTAATTCTAATTATTAAAACCTTGGTCGAGAGCATTTCGCAAAATGTGTTAAAAAATATAAAAGTATATCAATACAACAATGATATCCTTGTCCAACGAAAAGATTTGGACGTTGGGACGTTTAGCTTCAAAACTGTTGACTTTTAAACTAAGAAAATCATGGATATTGGCCAAGTTTTAAGTAAAATTAAAAAAAAATCGCGGAATACCTGAATTTTGGGAAAATTCGACTTGTGCGCCCTCTAAACCACTTCCGAAAAATCTGAAAAAATTCTCAAAATTAATTTAAAAAAGCTTGAGCAAAAAATGTTTATTGATGGGACACCCTAATGTATACATCTTCATCGACTGAAAACGAAAATATTTATGATTAATAACGTAAAAAGATTTTCGTAGATGTTTTAAATTCAAAAAATAGTATTATTCTTATGAACTATTTTTAATTTATATCATAGGAATTTCAATTAATATTTTGTTTGAATTTTTGAATCATTCAACTGATTCTGTAGAATAAGCTCATTCTCTCTACCGTTACCTGGAGAAACAAAGGACTGTAGTAACTGGTCCGCCAGATCAAAGGAATGTGGTTATGTGGAAATATATTTACGCTAACAGATCCGATTTCTAGGCAATTAAAATTAAGTTCCTGCAGACTGTAGATGAGGTAGGTATAAAGATGTGGAAGACAGCGTGCAATAACACCTATTCTTGTGACCCGTTTTCATACCAGTAGGTGAACAAATTTAGGATCTCACTTCCTGTTGGTTCCGACAGATGCTCACGCAGTTAAGCTGTACGATCTTAGGAGATTTCTGAGGAGCACAACATATTTTGCTTGAGTCTAATAAACATAGAAATATGTCTGCAGTGACGTCCTAGAACGCCTGGAAATAGGTAACATTTGGTTTGAACGTAGCTTAACCAAACCAAGTCAATTTATAGGTTCAACAACGAGAATAGAACATGTGGTCCCTTAATCTCACAACGATCGTCATTGAACTAAGAGTGCCTATAGTGACCACCTCTTCTACCTAACACCTATCCTGGTTTATGAAGGGATTTTGGAAAGCTTCTCACATACTTACTTACTTATCCGGTCTCGGACAACCCCGGGGGTCAGGGACCTTACAAAAGGAAGATAACATATTTCGCCAACCAGTTCGATCTTTTGCTTTATTTCTCCAGTTGGCAATACCAAGTGTACGCAGGAATTCGTCAACCTGATCCCTCCAGCGGAGTCTTGGTCTTCCTATTTTTCGACTTCCTTCGGGTTCGGTTTCGAAAACCCTTCATGCTGGTTCGTCTTCATCCATTCTACTGACATGGCCTAGCCAGCGCAATCGCGTTATCTTGATCCGCTTAACTATGTCAATGTCAGGATAAAGCTCATACAGCTCATGATTCATGAGTCGCCGATACTCGCCGTTGTGCACTATAGGGCCATAAATTTTTCGGAGTATTTTTCTCTCGAAGACTCCTACAGATGTTTCGTCTGCTTGCGAAAGGACCCAGGATTCTGCGCCATAAAGCAAGACAGGTTGAATGAGAGTCTGGTACAGCTGGACTTTTGTTACTCGAGAGAGGGCTTTATTTCTAAAGTGCTTGCTTAGCCCAAAATAACATCCATTCGCAAGCACAATTCTCCGCTTGATCTCAAGGCTGATGTTGTTCTTTTTGTTCACGGCAAATCCGAGGTATATAAATTCGTCCACTACCTCGAAGTAACGGTTATCAACGTTCACGCTTTGGTCTAATCGCGTGGAGGCCCTGTTCGTTGAAACCATTAATTTTGTCTTGTCCTCATCTACCGTCAGACCCTGACTTGCTGACTCCTTCTCAATTCTCGAAAAAAAACCGCAGTAGCTTCTCTAATTGTGCGCCCAATGATATCATTATTCATGTTGACTGTAGCTTTTCTCATAATGATCTCCATTAAGATGTTAAAGAGATCGCACGATAGGGTGTCGCCTTGCCTGAGGCCTCGCTTAGTTTCGAAAGGTTCGGTAAGATCCTTACCAACTTTCACTGCAGATTTGGTGTTCGTCAAGGTCATCCTGCAAAGGCGTATGAGTTTTGCAGGAATACCAAGCTCAGACATTGCTTCATAGAGTTTCTCCCGTATCGGACTATCGAAGGCCGGTTTTTAATCGATAAATAGATGATAGGTGTCGATTTGTTTTTCGTGTGTCTTCTCCAGGACTTGGCGTAGCGTGTAAATCTGGTCAGTTTCCGATTTTCCAGGCCTAAAGCCACACTGGTATGGTCCAATCAGGTCAGCGACAATTGGTTTTAGTCTTTCGCACATTATACTTGATAGAACCTTATATGCTATGGATAAAAGGCTTATTCCACGGTAGTTGGCACAGATACACGGGTCACCTTTTTTAAATATGGGAAATAGTACACTGAGACTCCAATCGCCGGGCATGCATTCATCTAACCAAATTTTGTTAATGAGCTGATGCATGCACCTTATCAGCTCATCACCGCCAGCCTTAAACAGCTCCGCCGGTAATCCATCGGCTCCTGCGGCTTTGTTATTCTTAAGCCTGGCAATAGCTGTTCTGACCTCGTCTTGGTTAGGAGGGGGGCAATCGACGTCGTCGTCCATATTGTGATCGATTGCCTCATCGTCATTGGATATATCAGGTACCACTAGCGCGGAGAATTGCTCTCTCCATATTCCCAACATGCTCTGCACATCTGCGACGAGATTTCCGTCCTTGTCTTTACAGCAGGGGGCCCTGAACCATGTCCATTAGTTCCGTTTTTAATTTTTTGGTACAATTTTCGGGCTTCGTTCTTCCTTCTGTATGTCTCAATTTTCTCACTCCCGCGCTTTCTCCACTGCCGTTTCTTACGCCTAAAGAGACGGTTTACCTCCTTTTATTTTCTCCCTATACCGCTCAGTTGCAGCTCGAGTTGCAATTGACTGAAGCATTACCATACGTGTAGCGTTCTTTTCGTCATTTGCAATGCGACACTCTTCATCGTACCACGGTTTATTGCGAAGCGGTTTGTCGAAACCAAGTACGGTTGTTGCGGCAGTTTTTATAGAGTCGGAAATGGGTTTCCACTGCGCAGTATAATCGTCAGCGGGAGGGGGTGGGTTCTGTGCCAAAAGTTACGGGAGCTTCCTTGAGTAGGCTGTGGCTACCTCTGGTAATTGCAGCTTTCCGATGTCCAGCTTCACCTGCGTCTGGTTTCGTACGATTTTCGCTCTACTTAATCTTGTGCGAACCTTTGCTGCTACCAGGTGGTGATCAGAATCGATGTTAGCTCCACTGATCACTCGTACGTCTATTACACTGGATGAGTGCCTTCCATCAATTACCACGTGATCAGTTTGGTTCTTAGTTCTTTGGTCAGGGGATACCCAAGTAGCCTTGTGGATGTCTTTATGCTGGAATCTTGTACCACTAATGAAAATGTTTTTTGCCGCGGAAAAGTCAATTAGCCTCATACCGTTGTCGGAAATGTCAGCATGTAGACTGAAATTGCCAATAGTTGGATTAAATACATTCTCCCTTCCTACTTTGGCATTAAAATCTCCTAGTACAATCTTAATGTCATTGCCAGGGCAGCGGTCATACGATTCCTCTAGGAGCTCATAGAATATGTCTTTGGCATCATCATCTTTCTCTTCTATCGGGGCATGCACACAAATTAGGGAAATATAAAAATATTTCGCTTTTATGCGGATTGTGGCTATACCTTCACTCACAGGATTGAACCTAGACACTAGATGTCGCAGTCTTTTGCCAACTACAAATCCGCAACCAAATTCATGATTTTTTTTCATGGCAACTGTAGTATATACCGCAGTTTATTTTTCTTGTGCAGCCAATTCCTGTTCAACGCATTTCCTGGATAGCGGTAATGTCAGCCTTATAACTTTCGAGGACATCTGCCAGTTGGATACTTGCACCGGATCTATATAGAGTTCTTACATTCCAAGTGCATATCCGTAAATCGTGGTCCTTATAAAGTTTGCGGGGGTCGTCAACAAATAGGGGTTGTTTATGTTTTCTTTTTGTTTACGTATTTTCAGTGTTATTATGAACGGTGGCGGGAGGCAAACCCACCCTCCCGTGTTTTTGCATTTTACCTACTGCCAGGATAATTTGATGCAGCCGCCCATTATGGATCAGACGCTGACCAGGATGCGATATGTTGAACCTGAATTTTCTTCTTTTAGTTTCTATCCGCCGTTGGCCGTATGTTTGGCTCATCCGCATTCTAAGGACAAAAGAATATGCCCGATTGTTTGATGAGCTTCTGTGACATCATTCACCTACTAAACCTGATTTGATGCTCATTTATTTCGCCTTCTCACTCTAGCTAGCTAACGGAGGTTTCCGAAAAGCCATTACCCAGGACATACTGCGTGGAAGTAGTGAGCTGCTTGGACTGCCCAATGAAGGAATCATTTCTGGCCACTCCCAAGTGAATGGCAATCAGAAGCTTTCCACCTCCACGGACAGTCCCATGCTTCTCGCATATGCAGTGTAATTCAAGTCTCCACACTCTAACAATGAAATCTTTAAATAAGACTGCATATTTTACCTGTTGCTCACTGCAACAAAATCACGATGCCTCCGGTGAAGTAGACTTAAAAAGAGTGCCAAAATGTCAGCACCATCAATTTCTTCTTTCTTAAAAATCTGATGAACTGGATCTAAATTCAAAACTAACTTGTATTCTTCAGCAGGTGAAATTTTGGGGAAAATAAGTGAAGTAATCTTTAGTGTCAGCCTAATAAGAATACTATCAAATAACGTGCCCCGAAGTATAATTTTCTGCGCTACTCAAATTTCGTGCTCATTTGAGTGTCGTATAACAGCTTTGTTCATATGAACAGGATTTACTTTCAAATCTATTGTGACTGAAAGATTGATTTCAAGAGAGAATTTAGTAACTTTTACTATAGGTATATCAAGCAGCATTAGACTAACTTTATCATATTCTTATTATCTAAACCTAAAAAAGCGCTTACCCCGGTATTAAAGTCTTCTTATCAACTGCATGTTTTAATCGCTAAAATGTAACAATAAGGCTAATAATCTCATATTTGATTATAACAAATCGCTTGATGTTAAATAGCAAACATCATAAAGGTTAACTTAGAAATATGTCTAACGCTGTGTTTTGTATATAAAACAGACCATGATCGCACATAGAAACATTTTGGTTTCTTCCGCAATAATTTAGAAACTTTCGTGCGATGTAGATACATTTAACTACATTATTCTTGTACCTCATTTTAACGTCATATTTCAATTTGTTTCATTTATGATGTCTTACAATGATAACATCTTCGGAAAGTAAAACAAAGAAGCAAACAAAGTTCTACAACTTTGCCTACGTATGTGAATCCAATTGTCATCGTAGGAGACACAGAGGGAAGACGAAGGAAGGAATCCCATTGCAATAATTTAAAAGTTTTCTGGCTGACATTGACATGTAACACACGTTCCCGGCTTAAGATGATGAGGACTAAAATAAAAACGACAACAACCAAAACAATAACACTTCTACAACAGTTTTGTTTTCAACTTTGCTTGCTTTTACGTCTCGTCTATCTAAAGTTGCTTTAATGAAATCCCAGCAAGAGAATAAATTGTATGAGAGAGAGAAGGAGATATCGAAAGCAAATGTAGTATATAAAACTTAAGTTCAGTTTTCCTTTTTTATTATCCTCGTTTTATGCTCGTCTGTATGTGGCTTAGTGTGCTCGCTACATTGTTTGTAATGGTAAAAGTTACTAATGCCACCTTTTCCTTCAATCCCCCTAAGAGTCCGTCTGTTTTTCGTCAATTTGTAATACACGATTCCCTTTCTGTGCTGTTTTGTAGTGTACTTTTACGGGTATATATAGTACGTTTTGCGAATTTCACAAAAAGTACGAGTACGAGTAATTTATTTGAATTGCGATTCTACCCAGTTTCAGCAGATTTTATTTTTGTTGGCTTCCAAGAATGTTGCAAATACCATATTGCCAATTTCAGGGGGTATATCTGAAAGACTGTATCGATGTGTTTTGTATATGTGAACTTAATAAGAAGAAAAATCAAATAAGATTAATTTAATGTTCAAAGTTTATTTTTGTAGTTGTGTTGTCGTTTCGGATTTATGTTATTTCTTTGGTAGATCTTGGAATAAAATTCGTTGTTATTGAATTGCTGTAGTTGCAGGGAACAAATTTGATTTGCTTATTTGTATTTTTCAAATCAAAATATTGTAATTATATTACAATCACTAAGGTAGAGTGCATGACGTTTGCAAGAAACACAATAAAAAAAACTTGGGGTAAATAAGAAATTCGGTTGCATTTTTGAAACGAAGTTCCTTATCGCACGTTGCGGGATGGGGGCTAAATGAAAAAATTTTATACAACTTTTTTTAACCGTATTATGCTATAACCCAGTATACAACCTAGTATTATTCTGCATACTTTTAGGCTTTGGTAATTATTACTAGATTTGTACATTCAGGGACGAATATGAGGGTTGTGTTCTTTCATGTTGGCTTTGTGATAGTCATGCCCATGTGAAGTGTGCTGGATTCAATGGAAGACATTATGGCATAAATACTGCTAAGGAGAGTGGGCTTCGCTGAGCATGTTGGAAGTGATAGGAATTCGATGTTGATTTTTTTTAGGTTATTGCCTTTTGCGCAATTAACAGTATTACACCATTCTGTGTGCTTGCACTTCAAGCCTCCCGCTAGTACATAGTAGTTATTTGAAGTTTGAAGATTCATAAAATCAAACAGTTTTGCAAGTCTGCTCGTATTGAATTTATATTGCCGGCCGGATAGTTCGCACATGTAATAAATAAAACGTTGTCGCAGTCAACGGGTATCTTAATAGTGCATGTCTCTAAAGCATCTAGCGAATATCTACTTTTGTTATCGTGAGTGTAGTATTGCATGTTATTCTTGATCAATATAGCAGTTCCTGCACCCCTAGATGCATAAATTCGATATCTGCTCATGATATTATAATTTTTAAATATTACATTTTGTCTATGGTTTAATTATGTCTCATTTAATAGGACAATATCTGCTGTCTACAAACTCTTCAAAATTTACCTATTCTTACAAAAATTACCAATTGTAAAAATTTACCATTTCTTAAGAAACACATTTTCTTCACAAAAGCATCTTGTTATCAAAAATACTTTTTCTTACAAAAATTACTTTTCTTAAAAGTACCTTTTCATAAAATTAAAATATTACCTTTTTTTCTTGAGATAAGTAGGCTTTCTGAAAATAAGTAAATTATGCTAAAAAATAACATGTCCCTAAAATGAGTACCACTTCTTTAAAAAGTACCCATTCTTACAAAAGTACTTCTTTGTAAAAAAAAGTCAAATGGCCATGTCTTACAGAAAGTAGTTCTTCTTAAAAATAGTACCTTTTCTTAAAAAAAAACATTATTTTTCAATAATAGATGTACCTCTGTTTAAAAAGGTATCTATATAATACACATTCCGGAAAATACAATACATATTCTTACAAAAAGACCTAAAAATATAATTTTTTTTTAAAAAATACGTTGCAGAAAGAAATATTTCCTTAAAAAGTTTTGTATTTTACAAATTTGTTTCTTTATTTTCTGCGACTGGTAATATGTTGACCAACTAGCAGATTTCTTCTTTTATATTACAACTTAAAATTTTTATTTATTTATTTTTTTTTTTTGTAAAACATTTTTTAAAGAACGTTATAACAAAAACGTCCTCAATTGTTATTCTCGCCTATCAAATCTTGTGCTTTTTTGCGTTTATACGTGCTGCAACTAAATAGTACATAATATATAACGAAAGAAACTTCGTTCCAACCGGGTGTCCTATGACACCTCATGTGATTCATAAATTTTAGTTCGTATCAATTTACATTTAGTTTATATCAATTCAAATAATGAAATTTCCCGGCACCGTAACATAAATAACAGACAGGCGTAGTAGAGGTTTATTGGCAACTACAATGGAACTATTTCATTGTTTTTAAATAAAATTAATATAAATCTATACGAAAAAATCTGAAATTATGTAAGAAGTGATTCTAAGTTATATTGTAAATATTCTATAATTGATATTTTGAACATTATACCTGCATCTAAATTCGATAACAACGATTACTTTTCAATTAAAATGGAAATAATATTACAATTTGGAATGCGTGTTTTATTTAAAATTTAAAAATTTTATTTGAATTCAAATAAAACACATTTAAGTTTAAAAATCATATTCAAACTGGAAAGACAACTTTATATATGAAAATCGAATAAAGTTTAAAACACGTATTCAAATTCTAACTTAATTATGAAATTTGACAAAAAAAATCGAAAGTTTATTTAATTATTATTGAACTAAATTATTCTAAAATTTGAAAAATTTCAAAATCATATCGATGGTGTGCGTAAAAAGGGCCAATCTGCATTTTTTTTACGAGAGTCAGTCTGGTTTTGTTTACCTTATCACGACAAGTCAAAAGGACGAAGCGGCTTGGGTATATCTGCAACGAAATATGTAGACAATTATATTGATCGAAGAGCCCAACCACAACTTTCTATAGCTATAATTTTTTTTGCTACGGTATGATCTATGAAAATCTTAGAGACAAAAACCATCGCTATTTAGCATCATATTTGAAATAGAGTTTATGTTCCTTAATTCGAAAATTTTTGTAAAATGTTGAAGTCTTTAATTTTTAACATTTGTAAGGATGTTTAATACAAATTTAGCACAAACCGGTTTACAGGTTATCCGACGTCAAATAACCGATTTTCGATTTGTTCGAAATGTATGTTTTTTTTTTTAAACACCGGCACACACTTACTACCAAAAATCCCGGTGTACCGATTTCACCCCGATTTCGATTTTGGGCACTTTAGTTCAACCTGCCTAGTGTTTCTACCCGTCTCCGAAATTTTACGACCAAAAGATATGGCTAAATCAGGCGTTCGGATTATCTTCAACATATGTCTACACATATAGTGGTTTATTCTTGTTTACTCTTTGGTTTTTAAAAGTTGAAGAAAACACAAAAAATGTGTTCATGGGAATGAAATATTTATTTGGATCGATAAATTGTGCATATGTTGCCCACTGCTTCGCTTCATCATATTTAATAAATCATTGCCACGAAATTATATACCAGAGTATAATAAAGCCCAGGAAGGAATATGTCGCAATTCATATTTAATAAATAAATGACATGAAATTATATACCAGATAATAATAAAAAAATTCAATTCATTCTGTCTTTTGTTACCATTTTAAGTTCACATGCAGCCGTCTCAAACACCCGTTACATGAGACATGGGTTCGATCCCTGCTCTGACCACCTTACATTTCTTTTGCCTCGCTTAATGATGGCGACACTATCCTGTACTTAGCCGTTAAAAAGCTTCTTAAAATACTGTTCCGAAAAGTGTACAATTTTAGGTCCTAATCAGTGAGTATAAAACTAGAAAGCGCACAGATCGATGGTTATGAGAAGCTCTCCCCAATCCCTTCATGGGATGTAATGGGAAACCATTGTTTGAGATGTTGTTGTTCTCGGGATATACGGCACATGGATATCAATCATTTAGGCACAACAAATCTAGATTATCCTATCGCGAGAGAGCAGCACTATTATTAACCGACCAACCGCATTTTCGAAAAAGAAAATTGTGACCCTATCGCCAGCCTAAAACCAACAGCAACCATAGGCACTTGTTGATGCATTTGTTTCCCAAAAAATCACTAACCTTATTCTTCGATACAAATTGGATCATTGTATCAAAAAGTCGTAGAAAGCTGCACAAATGGGTTATGTTTTCAATTGGACACTCGTGTGCCGAGATACGGTTATTTTTCATTATTTGAACTCAAAATGGAAATGAGTTACCTTGGATACAACCTCAATAGGTCAACCTCAATTCGGTGGTAACAGCCGAATTTACGGTTGCTATGGCATCCTCTTAAGCAATTATTCCTGTGAGTGCGACCAAAGTTAACATTTTCCCTTTAGTTAGTCATATGAACCTTTCCAGCGGACTCATGGCTGTCCAATTAAATGTTTCTGTACTTTCCCAGTATTTAATGGAAAACACGACTCAGTCGGCATGAGCCAAGAAAGTGGCTATGTACAGTGGGCCATTTTACGAGATGGCGGCCAAAAATCGATAATATATGTTATCTGTATTAAATCGGGGCGACTTCGAGCTTTAATTTTTGATATTAATCATCGAAATTGAGTGGTGATTACAAAAGTTATGACGTGTCTGTTGGTACTTACGGATCTCCGATCAAGACTAATTCGCATATTTAAAGTGCATATTTGAGGTTGCATAATGTACACTATTGATGATCTTCCGATGGCATCCATTCCGCACAGTAGTTACGCATCTGATGATGAACTTGTCACGGAGTTCTTAACAGAACTGTCTATTATTTCTAAAAGAACCAATCACTTTTCAATTAGAAAAATGTTCCTGACCTAGTAAGCTTGTTGAATGAACTTCTCATTCATTTACTAAAACTAAAAAAAACGGGCATAAAAAATTAAAAATTCAAAACAAAAAATAGTTTATATTGTTTGAGGTACAAAAGTGAAAGGTTAATAAAAACAGATACATTTTATTGTAATATTAAAATGTGTCTACAAACAAATTTGGGTTCATCTTAAGAAAAAGTTGTATAAAAATCAGAGTAAGTAAAAATTCATCTCGCGAGCCCAAAAATTCAGCTCCTCCTCAATATAAACCTCTCAGTCTGATTTTAAAAAATTTAATATCTCGAGCGAACTAAATTTTTAAAATTTTTGTTTATTTGAATGACTCCCGAGCGGATCAAATATAAAAAAGAAAAATTCGATTCGGAGTTTAACCCTGCTGTTAGATTAGGACATTAGATTGGGACATGGGACTGTCCGTGGAGGTGGAAAGTTTCTGATTGCCATTCACTTGGGAGTGGCCAGAAATGATTCCTTCATTGGGCAGTCCAAGCAGCTCACTACTTCCACGCAGTATGTCCTGGGCAATGGCTTTTCGGAAACCTCCGTTAGCTAGCTAGAGTGAGAAGGCGAAACAAATGAGCATCAAATCAGGTATAGTAGGTGACTGATGTCACTGAAGCTCATCAAACAATCGGGCATATTCTTTTGTCCTTAGAAGGCGGATGAGCCAAACATACGGGCCAACGGCGGATAGAAACTAAAAGAAGAAAATCCAGGTTCAACATATCGCATCCTGGTCAGCGTCTGATCCATAATGGGCGGCTGCAATCAAATATCCTGGCAGTAGGTAAAATGCAAAAACCCGGTGGGCTGGGTTTGCCTCCCGCCACCGTTCATAATGGCAGTGAAAATACAAAAACGAAACAGAAAACATAAACAACCCCTATTTGTTGACGACCCCCGCAAACGTTATAAGGACCACGATTTACGGATATGCACTTGGAATGTAAGAACTCTATATAGATCCGGTGCAAGTATCCAACTGGCAGATGTCCTCGAAAGTTATAAGGCTGACATTACCGCTATCCAGGAAATGCGATGGACAGGACATGGCTGCACAAGAAAAAGAAACTGCGATATATACTACAGTTGCCATGAAAAAAAACATGAATTTGGTTGTGGATTTGTAGTTGGCAAAAGACTGCGACATCTAGTCTCTAGGTTCAATCCTGTGAGTGAACGAATAGCCACAATCCGCATAAAAGCGAAATATTTTTATATTTCCCTAATTTGTGTGCATGCCCCGACAGAAGAGAAAGATGATGATGCCAAAGACATATTCTATGAGCTCCTAGAGGAATCGTATGACCGCTGCCCTGGCCATGACATTAAGATTGTACTAGGAGATTTTAATGCCAAAGTAGGAAGGGAGAATGTGTTTAATCCAACTATTGGCAATTTCAGTCTTCATGCTGACAGTTCCGACAACGGTATGAGACTGATTGACTTTGCCGCGGCAAAAAACATGGTCATCAGTGGCACAAGATTCCAGCATAAAGACATCCACAAGGCTACTTGGGTATCCCCTGATCAAAGAACTAGGAACCAAATTGATCACGTGGTAATTGATGGAAGGCACTCATCCAGTGTAATGGACGTACGAGTGATCAGAGGAGCTAACATCGATTCTGATCACTACCTGGTAGCAGCAAAGGTTCGCACAAGATTAAGTAGAGCGAAAATCGTACGAAACCAGACGCAGAGGAAGCTGGACATCGGAAAGCTGCAATTACCAGAGGTAGCCACAGCCTACTCAAGGAAGCTCTCGCAACTTTTGGCACAGAACCCACCCCCTCCCGATGACGATCCTGATGCGCAGTGGAAACCCATTTCCGACTCTATAAAAACTGCCGCAACAACCGTACTTGGTTTCGAAAAACCGCTTCGCAACAAACCGTGGTACGATGAAGAGTGTCGCATAGCAAATGACGAAAAGAACGCTGCACGTATGGTAATGCTTCAGTCAATTGCAACGCGAGCTGCAACTGAGCGGTATAGGGAGAAGAGAAAGGAGGTAAACCGTCTCTTTAGGCGTAAGAAACGGCAGTGGAGAAAACGCGAGAGTGAGAAAATTGAGACATACAGAAGGAAGAACGAAGCCCGAAAATTCTACCAAAAAGTTAAAAACGGAACTAATGGACATGGTTCAGGGCCCCCCTTCTGTAAAGACAAAGACGGAAATCTCGTCGCAGATGTGCAGAGCATGTTGGGAATATGGAGAGAGCATTTCTCCGCGCTACTAGTACCTGAGATATCCGATGACGATGGGACAATCGATCACAATATGGACGACGACGTCGATTGCCCCCCTCCTAACCAAGACGAGGTCAGAACAGCTATTGCCCGGCTTAAGAACAACAAAGCCGCAGGAGCCGATGGATTACCGGCGGAGCTGTTTAAGGCTGGCGGCGATGAGCTGATAAGGTGCATGCATCAGCTCATTAGCAAAATTTGGTTAGATGAATGCATGCCCGGCGATTGGAGTCTCAGTGTACTATGTCCCATATTTAAAAAAGGTGACCCGAGTATTTGTGCCAACTACCGTGGAATAAGCCTTTTATCCATAGCATATAAGGTTCTATCAAGTATAATGTGCGAAAGACTAAAACCAATTATCGCTGACCTGATTGGACCATACCAGTGTGGCTTTAGGCCTGGAAAATCGACAACTGACCAGATTTTCACGCTACGCCAAATCCTGGAGAAGACACACGAAAAACAAATCGACACCTATCATCTATTTATCGATTATAAAGCAGCCTTCGATAGTCCGATACGGGAGAAACTCTATGAAGCAATGTCTGAGCTTGGTATTCCTGCAAAACTCATACGCCTTTGCAGGATGACCTTGACGAACACCAAATCCGCAGTGAAAGTTGGTAAGGATCTTACCGAACCTTTCGAAACTAAGCGAGGCCTCAGGCAAGGCGACACCCTATCGTGCGATCTCTTTAACATCTTAATGGAGATCATTATGAGAAAAGCTGCAGTCAATATGAATAAAACCATCAGCAGCAAAAGTCACATGCTGCTCGCGTATGCTGATGATATAGATATCATTGGGCGCACAATTAGAGAAGTTACTGCGGTTTTTTCGAGAATTGAGAAGGAGTCAGCAAAAGTGGGTCTGACGGTGAATGAGGACAAGACAAAATTAATGGTTTCAACGAACAGGGCCTCCACGCGATTAGACCAAAGCGTGAACGTTGATAACCGTTATAACTTCGAGGTAGTGGACGAATTTATATACCTCGGATCTGCCGTGAACAAAAACAACAACGTCAGCCTTGAGATCAAACGGAGAATTGTGCTTGCGAATAGATGTTATTTTGGGCTAAGCAAGCACTTTAGAGATAAAGCCCTCTCTCGAGTAACAAAAGTCCAGCTGTACCAGACTCTCATTCAACCTGTCTTGCTTTATGGCGCAGAATCCTGGGTCCTATCGCAAGCAGACGAAACATCTGTAGGAGTCTTCGAGAGAAAAATACTCCGAAAAATTTATGGCCCTATAGTGCACAACGGCGAGTATCGGCGACGCATGAACCATGAGCTGTATGAGCTTTATCCTGACATTGACATAGTTAAGCGGATCAAGATAACGCGATTGCGCTGGCTAGGCCATGTCAGTAGAATGGATGAAGATGAACCAGCGCGAAGGCTTTTCGAAACCGAACTCGAAGGAAGACGAAAAATAGGAAGACCAAGACTCCGCTGGAGGGATCAGGTTGACGAATCCCTGCGTACACTTGGTATTGCCAACTGGAGAGATAAAGCAAAAGATCGAACTGGTTGGCGAAATATGTTATCTTCGTTTTGTAAGGTCCCTGACCCCCCGGGGTTGTCCGAGACCGGATAAGTAAGTAAGTAAGTAAGTAAGTTAGATTAGGACCATTTGGTCCAAATTTTTTCTGTTTTCCCTTGTAACTTTGGAACGGTGATATATACTGACTAAATTTTTCTGCTAATGGGGTCTTTTAATAAAACAATGTTATGTGCGAAAATTAAATTTTCTAACTTTATTCAGGACTGAGAAAAATACAAAATGACGAATCTTAGATTAGAGGACCATTTGGTCAATAGTACATTTTTTCATTACCAAGCGAATGTAAATTCATGTCAAATATTTAGAAGATGTTTTTGATATGTCAAATACTTGCTTTAGAAATTATTGAACCAAAATAGTTACAAAGGATAAGATAAAATTATTATTTTGGATGAAAATTCCAGTATGGACCAAATGGTCCCTCAATCTAAGATTCGTAAGTTTTTTCATTACCAAGCGAATGTAAATTCATGTCAAATATTTAGAAGATGTTTTTGATATGTTAGCGGATGTTTTTGATATGTCAAATACTTGCTTTAGAAATTTTTGAACCAAAATAGTTACAAAGAATAAGATAAAATTATTATTTTGGATGAAAATTGCAGTATGGACCAAATGGTCCCTCAATCTAAGATTCGTAATTTTTTTCTAATCTAACAGCAGGGTTAATTTATATTTTACAGGGAGTGAGAACTTTACAGTGAAGAGGAGCCGAATTTTTCGACTAGCGAGAGGAATTTTTTTGAATTTGGGTATACATAAGAGGGAACTGAGACACAAATCGATTGAAATGTTGTGGAAGGTGCAGAAAATAATAAACGTTTATCAGAAACGGAAGAATTATAAAACGACTAAAAAATCGGATGAAACAATGGGGAATGAACCTATACTAATTGAATAGTATGTATATGTGTTGAAAAACTATAACGCGACTCATAATTGGAATATAAGTTTAAATAAAGCTAAAAGGCAGACGAAAATTTGTTTAGGACCATGACTAGAGATATATTAAATATAGTGTACGTGGTGAAAAAGTGGTAAATATAGGTGAAAAATTCAATAAAACTCATTTGGAATGTTTAAAAATATTGGGTAAAAAGGGCGATAAATTGGTAAAAATTTTTTAATCGGGAATAATGGCACAAATATTTAGAATTGGTAAATGTTAAATAAAATTCTAAATGTGGGTAAAAAGATGTAGAAGGGTCATAAAAGGGTACAACTTCAAAATGTCATGAAACCGGTTTGGAATTATTTGGAATATGTTAAATATAGGGCACATGGGAAGAACATCTTTTTCAGGCATTTTGCTAATTTACCTCATCATACATACACTTTTTTCATTCCCAATTTGCCAAACGATTTGGTTTCGTTTTCAAGTTTTCCATTTTGCCAATTTTTAACCACATTCACAATTTTTTCCACACTCCTAACCTTTCCAAACGATTTGGCTCGCATTTTCTAGTATTACCCCTTTTTATCCACATACACAATTTTTGCCTCATTTCTAACCTTTCCAAACGATTTTGCTCGCATTTTCTAGTTTTACCCCTTTTTATCCACATACACAATTTTTGCCTCATTCCTAACCTTACCTAAGGATTTTCTCGCATTCTCTAGTTTTACCCTTTTCTCCCACCGTTTTACCATTTTTTTAAACCGAATTCTTAATTTTTGCCACATTCTTACCCTATCCAAACGATTTTTCTCGCATTTTAAAGTTTTACTTCTTTTTATCCACATACACAATTTTTGCCTCATTCCTAACCTTTTTAAACGATTTTCTCGCCTTTTCTAACTTTACCCTTTTGGCCCCCCATTTTACACTGTTACTACCATGCAATATTTTTGAACATTCCTATTCTTTTCAAACGATTCTTCTCGCATTTTGGAGTTTTACCCATTTTTCCCCCTTTTTACGAGTCTTATACACATTCACTATTCTTGCACATTCCTATCCTTTCCAAAAGATTTATCTCGCAGTTTCAAGTTGTAACCTTTAAGCATTCTATACGACTTTTGTCGCATTTTTAAACGCCTTCCCATTTTAAACACCTACCCAACCTTTAAAACAATTTTCCTGTATCATAAAATTTTCACAATTTGTTGCCACTTTTTTATTTATTCACCCATATGTATATTTTTCTCGTACATTTAATAATTAAAAAATATTATGAAATTTGATCCGCGAATCGTTTTTGATGTGTAAACATCTATACGCTGGGGGTAAAAATCTTTTTCACAATACAATCACAAATTTAGAGTAAGATGTGCGATGTAATCGTTGACCAATCGTAAAGCGTTATCAAATCGGTGATAGCTATCTATGAGTGGCTTAGTGTACTCATACGCTGCATACAATATACTCAACACCATCTAGTGTGCAATAATAGCGACTAATTTTCACTACTTGTCGTACATTATGTTATCGTAGGCAAATGAAAACAAATAAATAAAATGAATACAAAAACATTTAATTTTAATAACTTTTAAAAAGATTTTTTGCACTTTTAATAAGAAATTTACTAAAACAAGGCAAAATAAGGAAAACTATAAACTAAACTTGTCAAACTATAAGTCTTCTTCGTCCTTGAGATTGTCATTCATACTTAACTTAGCGCCATCTAGTGTGCAATAGTAGCTACTAATTTTCGAAAATCATTGCTGTAGAATAACCACATGCATTACATTTCAGTAAACAGCTGATTAATAACTTGTCACCCGCAACAAATACAAAATAATAAAATATTTTACAAACCACCAAAAAAATTATAACTCAGAACATAAAACAACACAAAGTGTATCAAAGCTGAATGGCGGTAATGTTAATTCTAATAAAATTTCTATTAGATTCCAATATAAATTAAGATTATAACATATCTGTTGCCTGTTGCCTTACACTGAAACTGGTGCACGACAATTGGGTAACAATCTCCATCTCATGCCAATTATTATGGGTGGAGATTTTAATACAAATTTTGCAAACCCACAGTCGCAAGCTTTATCAAAAATTTTTATTTGACGTTTTCCACTTGCATAAGAGCAATTCTCCACAAACCCCCACAACTAACAATTCCACTACTATAGATGCAGTTTTCCATAGATTTTTAAATACAATCGAGTCAAAAATTTAAAGATGTATCTCATTTTAGTTACCATAAGCCAATATTAACTATTTGTACTTAAGGGATTGGCCATAGATGGGTACTTTGCAGTACTACTAAAATTTCAGTAAAAATAATTCTTTAACTAGTAAATTTTTACTGATTACTAAAATTTTTTTCAGCAATTTTTATAAAGTGCCTACATGATTATGATGAGGTGCATTGCATTTTCAGTAATCAGTAATGCCCGATTATTGATTATTATGAAAACGGCCCTATGATTTGACTGGTAATGCAAATTAAATTTCATTATCAATAAAAATTTACTGAATTTTTTCAGTAATCAGTAAATTTACTGCTTACTGTAATTTTTAATGCAGTACATATATAATGCAGTGTGCCCATTTACTAACCAAAAAAGTTAAATAAAACAAACAAAAACCAGCAAATTCCTATGTATTTACAATATTGAAAGTTTTGATACTTTTAATTGATTAATTAAAAAAATATACCAAAAGCATAAGTACTTCCAACTTCATTACTAGATGTTTACACATCTCCCCTGTGATCGGACTCACATTAATTTTTTTTTTAGTTAAATCGGGAGCGAGAAATATTTTAAAATCTTTGAAAATAAAAAGTCGTCTCCCGAACTAAAAATAAAACTCGGGAGTTAAAAAGATTTAAATGATCAATAAATTAAAAATTAAACTCCCTTGCCATTTAAATTTTTCAATCGAATAGAAAATAAATGGCTCTCCGTACTCTGTTAAAAATGTTTGCTTATGAAATATTTTTCTAAAATTTATCTCTGAAAATAACTTCCATTTTGACATTTTTCTAAATAGCACGAACTAAATTTTAATATTGCAGTAACCTAAATATATACACTTTTAAGAGCCAAGGGTTCGAAATATTGTACTAAACTTGTTTGGGCTAAAATCTATTGCGATAATATACCTAGAAACAATTGCATTTTACAAGAAAAAAAAAATACCACTATTACCAACTAGTGAGAGGTGCATTGTAAAAACCCTCGTTCGTGATGAAATAGTCAAAATAGAGATACATATGAACTTTTTGCTCAATTCTATAGTAAAGTTTTGCTAAATTCTTTCATGTACGCAGAATAATGTTGTTATGGTTGACCACCAAAAAAATGTTTGTGGCCGCTTTCTCTTAAAAAATGTCACTGTGCCTGACTAAATAGACTGCCTTCAAGCACCACAATGACACTTCGTCTCTCTGAATATAATGCTAGCATTCACAGTGGAAACGAAAACTAAAACGTATATAATATATCACATACATTCAAAGAAAACTTTATACGCAGACACACATTTATACGAATGTGTAAATTTATATAAACTCTTGTTAGTGTAGTGGCTGACAGCACCTTAAGTGTCTGTGGTACATAGTGGTTGGGGTTGAGTCTTTCGGCCAGAATGAATGAAATATAAGCTGAATTTAAAATGTGATTTACGAAAACTTCCCTCTTTTCCTCTCCAGAAATGACCGACATGACCGTAAAATTACATTTTTGTGGTAAATACTTGTATTACTTGAGGATATATTCGGAATGAAAGGACCATTACAGATATACGAACCTAAGTACATATATACACAAGTATTTATATACTCGTATGTTATTTAAAGTAAAAGCCAAGTAATTTATGCTTTTAAAACGTGTTTGAAATATTTTCTTGGGAATAAGTTAGCCTTGTTGGAACGAAATTCTTGAGAAATATAAAATTACATCACGTTGTTAAAACAGAAAGAATAAATTACTTTAAAGATACGTAAAATACACAAACTAATTACTTGGAAATCAAAAGGAATTTATTTATACGAAACATAATGCCAAGAATTGAAGCAGAAGCAGATACCGAAGCCGAACATGAAAAGATAACTTTATGATTTTGTAAAAACACGAAAAACATGAATTCAATTCCAATTTGTTTGTTAATTAACTCTCTGGACGTAAACAACATTTTGTACGTTTTTGAGGCGTAAAAAGATCAGATTATTAAATTACTAGTATTAAGGTGAATGAATGCCAGTTATTGCCAGGGAAATTACTGTGTTTGTATTTTTTTTTGTTATCATTGAATACATCAGATTTCATTGTACGGTGTTAAAGTTAATTCAAATGACCTGCATTTAATTGAAATGTTTGAAGTAATGAAAAGGTGAAGGTAAAAGTAACACACAATTCATGACATCTTTTATTCACGTAATTCCAACGGTTTTTGGCTGTTAAAGATCAGCACGATTTGTCGATGGGGTTATAGTGTTCAATTTGATTTTGTGATTGTACAAGGTGCTTCAAAAGAAGTCATCCGATGTTTTTTGGCTCTCATTTTTTTCTAAAAGAAAAACTTCGATTGTGTTTTTTGATTATGTTTATTTGAACCTTTAGAATTTTATTGGTTAAGTTGGAAAGATGATATCGGCTAAATGGGCGAGAACTTCGGGCGACAGATTCCCGCACTCGTGATGAATGTTGACCCTGGAACCAGGTCTCGGGCTTGTTCACGTAACCACGGGACTTCAAAAAACCCCACAAAAGAGTATGGAACGGGAGATGAGGCGACCCGGGAACACCGCCTTCAGAAGAACGGTTGTGACTCGCGCAGCAGTGCGTACCGTTGGTCCGTCCTGTTGGAACCACATGTCCTCCAGTCCTAATTCGTCGAATTGCGGCAGAAAAATCTCGGTTAACATGGCCCTATAGCGCACACCGTCCACTGTTGTCGTTTGACCAGCGGCGTTCTTGAATAAAAATGGCCCGATGACTCCTCCAGCGCACCATGCAATCACTTTGAGCGGGTGTAATGGCTCGCCGTGCATCACTCGTGGATTCTCGGTGCACCAGAAGCGATAGTTTTGCTTGTTTACGTACCCGCTGAGGTGGAAATGAGCCTCATGGCTCATTATGATTTTGGTGGAAAAATCATCCACTTTGACCACGAGATTGAGGATGGCTTGGGCGTAGGTTAAACGCGATTGCCGGTCGACAGGCAGCAGCTGATGCACGCACTGGACTTTGTATGGGAACATGCGAAGGTGTTTGACCAAAATTCGCCATAGGGACGACCGGGTGATGGCTAATTGCGAGGCACGGCGTCTGGTCGATGTTTCCAGCGACAGCGGCGATTTTGTAGGCAGAACGGGCGCTCCGGGGTCGACCATTCTTGGCAACGTCTCGCGTGGTCCCATACTCTTCAAGGTTAGTGACCAAATGGCGCAGTGTTTGCGCAGTCGGTGTCGGACGGCCGGGGACTCGGCGACGGTATTCGCGCTGCGCCAACACTACAGACGAATTGTTACGCAAAAAAATAAACACGCTTATTCCGAGTTCTTGGGGAGTGTATCGCTCCATGGCTTGTTTACTTGTATTCTACATCTGTCTAGTCCAGAAATGTTAAAACAGTTTTGACATTGGCGGCCATTTCCCATAGGGTGGTCACTCGTAAAAACCTTATGGCTGATAATGAGGATTTGTTGTGCTCTAGAAGTTATGCGACTTTTTCAAAATATTCATCCAAGCACATTTCCTCCGTTATGCTTTATTATCCTCTGAACGTAACCAGCACTCGCCGGCAGTGGCTCTCTACTTTCGAATCGTACTAATTGAGAACCTGGCAGAACTTTTTCAGATGACCATATATAGGATCTGGAGCTTTCTGGAGCAAACTAAAAGTTTCTCTGGAGGGGCTAGCGCTCAATCTCTCCAGCCGTCTAATATTTTCTCCCAAACGTATTCTGCAGGAACCACGTATATGTTCGAAACACACTTAATACATTCATATGTTTTCAAGTCCCAAACTCATTTGTCTATAAATGTAAACAGTAGCATGTTTACTGGCAACCATATGTGCTTCTACGTAGAATAATATGCGTTCTGCATCCCAAACACCCATATATTTACGTGGAAGCATTCGCGAGTTTTCCCCAAAGCGGCATATATTTACTTGGAAACATATAAGTATTTCCCCCCAAACATAATAATGTTTCGAAACGAATTATTCTGTGAGTTTATTATATACATGTGGCCGTCGGTGGTGCAATGGTTAGTGAGCGCAGCACTTCCACATGAGATCCTGGGTTCGAGCACTGCTCCGACCACCTTAACATTTCTTTCGGCGGCGGTCACCTCGCATAGTGACTGCGACACTATCGAGTATACAGCCATGAAAAAGCTTCTCAAAATACCGTTCGGAATCGGTGTAAAACTGTATATCCCAATCAGTGAGTGAAAACTGGAAAGCGCACAGCTCAGTGATTGTGAGAAGCTGTCCCCTGTCCCTTCATGGGATGTAGTGGGAAACCATTATTTTCTAATTATATACAGGGTGTTCCAAAAACTTTCCGAAAAAATTAAATGCGCGATAGCTTGGATCTATATAATATTTTTTGTTCTAGCACCACTGTTCTAACCCCTACCGTCTTCGTGTTATTGAATCTCAAAGATAAATGCATTTGTGAATGCATTTCCTAAATTTCAAAAACAGCTTTAAATTTTTAAATAAATTTTCTTTGATTTAATTGTTAAAAAAAAATTTTCTTTACACAACCTTTTTTTTTAACATAACTCAGATAAAAATGTTTAAAAAAAACTAAGTTGTTTTAAAATGAATTAAATGCATTTAGAAATGCATTATTTTTTGAGACGCTATAGCTCGAAAACGGTATTGATATTGATCCAAGCTATCGCGCGTTTAATTTTTTCGGAAAGTTTTTGGAACACCCTGTATATATTATTTATTACAATTAATTTTATCAAAACAAATCCACATTTACGAGTATATATAATTAATACATATAACTAAAAGATTTAAACCGGGTTTTGTACATTTTGAAAGCATTATTTGTTTTTTTCATGAAATGACAATCTGATGCTCTTTTGCTTCTCCTTTCTTTGTTGTTTTTGTTTCCAGAAGGTTTTAACTATGCGCTCGTTATCACTATGCGTTGGTAAACAAACAATATACTTATATACTACTCCAGTTAATGCAAACCAAAATATTCTCAGTAAAGGCTCGGGTAGACGAAGGGTTTCGCGTTGTTGCCCTTTCCAGTTTCCTTCCCCGAAATCATTACTCGCTTTGATAGCATACATTCATATATACGAAACACATACACAACAACCAAACCAACATCACAAACCATTTAACCATCCGAGCCTTCGTTCATTCTTTTCCACTGATTAAGCGCTTCTTCTGTCCGATCAACCATTGGCAGCTGAATACATGAAACTAAACCATAATATATCAGCCAAAATAAGAAAATCTGATTTCATCTGCAATTTAAACGTACATTCGGGAATATTTATGAATCACTGTCTGAGAGAATAATGCAAAAATACAGATACACACTCACAAGATATACTCTCACGTTGTCCCTCTTTTATTCTCTTAGTGTCAAGACAGCATAAATAGTACACACTTACAAGATATACTCTCGCGTTGTCCCTCTTTTATTCTCTTGGTCTCAAGAGAGCATAAACAGTACAACAAACACAGCTGTATTTGTATCATAAACATATACATATTTGGGTCGCAAACACATATATTATAACTTATTAGTCATTTTGTCTCAACATGTAATATTGAATAGCAAACTCAATGTGTTCTGACAAAATCCAAGCACACTTTATATTTGCATCCAAACAACAACAAAAAACGTGTGTAAGTCTAAGTAGTAGAAAGTCTAAGTCAGTCGCTCATCGACTGCCTCGAACACGTAATGTTTAAGGGTATAAATAATGCCTTATTTTCCTACTGAATCAAATTTACTGCATTTATTGCCCTTTATGATACAACCAATAACTAATATTCTCAAGTTTCATATCAAACATTCCATTTATATAACTTCAGACAAACATCTCTCATTTAAAACGCTAAAGTGCATAATCTAATGTCGCTAAACTTATCATAAAACTAAAATCGATGTCAAAAGCATCCACACCCACTCAGCCTTTTTAGACTGCAACAGTATCTTAATAACACATATCGTGCAGCTTTAGTTAACATTTATTATCTAAAAGCTCATATTCCAAGGATATGTTGCAGAAGAAATAATAAAATGCAGAGATCCTGCATTATACACACTTGCCCCCGGACATTAGATAGCGAAAAGGTAGAAGAGGGTGGTGATGCACTGTAACATATCTAGGGTTATAGCGAGTATGAGTAAAATTCTACATTAAAAACATCATATCAGTAAACCTTAATAGCTAGGTTTACATATAAATTAAATAACATACTTCTAGCTTTAACACTATTATAGCTTCTTTTAAATTTTTCCGCGTTATGATATGATATTATCTGTTTGCGTATTATCATCATACTCATGAACATTCTACTCATATTATGAAACCCACTACAACAAAAAATCAACGGAAGGTTGGAAGGATATTCTTCAGTATGGATACCAAGCATGCATAGTTCTATGCGTTAGCGTTTCCCAGTGCTGGAATTGGCAAAGTTTGCGCCCCATTAATCAGGCGTGAATATATCTTTAATTTAAATTATATTTACACAAAATTAATAAGCACGAGCTGTTTTACTGTTTATTTTTCGAACCTACTGACTATTTTTAAAAGTAATTCCGAGAGGGTGCATTGCCTAGGACTAATGCTTTACAAGCCACATTTCACTTGCGGAAATGTACGACTTGAACGTTGCAAGATATAGTTTGGGCAGTGAGAGGGATTTTCTATGCACACTTTCGTACGTTTGTGATACGTGATATATAGATCAGAATAGAACAACATTGTGCCGCGTTGCCCAAATTGACAGGACAACTGTTGGAAGGCCCTCTGATAGACTTATTCTTCTGCTTTCCGTACCTAGTTTACCACGAAGGTTGAAATATGAATTATGCACACGGCAGACATAGCGATTATGTTAATACATTTTTTATGAGCACAGCTTTATTTTAGCCATTAACTAAATTTTTGTTGGCGAACTACAACTTTTTTCTTTGGATCATTCGGCTTTTCGTTTAGTATCATTCAAACTTTGTAATATCTCCAAACACACATTAGTGTATCTACTAACACTTACATAGAAACAAAAGAACATTATCCTATGCAACTCTCCCCTGTCTCTATTCTGTGACATGATGAACATAGTTTGTTCTTGTCTTAAGGATATGTATCCATACCCCCTGCATCCTATTCATGTTGCAGGATTATTTGTCGCGGAGGGAGTAAATTCCTGCAGCTTTGGGTATATTCGTTATATGAAATGTGAGGGATTTTTGTCTTTTTGTTTTTTTTTTTGTGTAGGTGTAATACAAGTGAGTATTCTAAGTGCATAAAAATGCCATTATTTTAATAGCACTTTTTTTAAAGTAGTGCAAACACAGAAAAAATGTATAAAACAACTGCTTTATTTTTGAAAGATTTTAAAACGTATACACGAGTAGATTGAGTAATTATATATATTTAAGTAAATCTTTGGCGTGACGTTAGAAACCGTTTTTGGTATGGTGGTTTATAAATTTTTATGACAAAACATTTACTCATATCTAAGTGTATAGAGACATTTTGTGCAAGTTATGTTGGTTTTCGATTTTTGTATTTATTAATTATACTTGTAGATTATGTTAGCAACGATCCATTAATAATTTTTAATAAAGTTCATGTTTCTGCGGGAATATAGGCATATTGTTTATTTAGGTTTGCTGAATTTTATCTCAAAATTACGTACTAGAACCAGTACGTACCTCTATAAGATGTATGTGTTATTAGTCTGTATAGTTCCGTTTTATTACTGATAATCAGCTAGTTTGGGTGGAGTTGATTTTCTAGGCTGTCAACTTGTCAAAGTTTCCGATTTGTGTCAAGTAATTTCTTAAGGCTCCTAATTAATATAGTGTTTTAACAATATACATATGTAGATTTTGTATCAGAGGTAACCATGACGTTTTTAATAGTCTTTAGTAATGCAACTGCTGCATCAACATCTGTACATAGCTTCGAAAACGACCCGACAAAAGAGTATCAAAGAAATATTTTTAAAAATGTAAATGAAGTTCTAATGTTTGTAACAAATTTTAATATAAACTAAAGCTGCAGCCCTTGTTGGCCAAGATTAGCAAATTTAAGAATGTCTGGAAATATTGTTAAAGAAGGATAGGGCTTCCGACAAACCTAGTGACATAATTTCTATCACATACTCGTGACAAAATAATTTTTGCACAAAATTCATGCACCTCATTGTGCTAGTAATCAATCATACTTGGAAACGCACATAATTAGGCAAGAATGTATCTGTGGACGTGTTGCCAGATAATGTAGCAAAAAGTAAATGAGTCCCTGATCTGATCACCTTGCACCTTCCACAAGTCATTTGGAACCCGTGTAAAAATTTAGTATAATAATAGAAGGAGTACAGTGATTGTAAGAAGATCTACCCTGCCGCCTCATGAGATGTCATGGAAAAATTTAAATTTTATTTACATATTTTAAATTATTTTGCTCAACATTTTACAGTAAGATGTATGACAACTATTTATAAAAATTAATCAAACTACAGTACCTTCTAGTCTGATGGAATAATACAAAAATACATCGAATATTCTCTTTAAGTGCTGCCGCAATAATTGAATTGGTCGAAGCGATAGAATAAGTAACGGTGAGTCAGTAAGATTACAGTTTTTAAATGGTGCAAATTAATTTTAAATTTTTTTGTGCAAGTAGCAACGTTGAAATTTGGCACCTGTAACACATGTTTATTCCGATTATTTCAATAAGAGCGCTTTACGAAACAACGACGTGATAATTGTGAAAACTTATTGCAAAAAAATTTTAAATAATTATTATTATTTTTCTAAAAAAATCATCTTCTCCGATGAAGCGTATTTCCATCTGAATGGATTCCTGAATGCACAAAATTGTGGAATTTTGGGGCTCAGAAAATCTTCATGCAATGCATGAGAAGCAAATGTACCCACAATGAGCAACTGTCTGCTGCGGATTTGGTCAGGCGGCGTGATTGGGTTTTACTTTTTTTTGAAGATGAGGACGAAATTGCAGTGACTGTGAAAGGCATTCGTTACAGGAACATGATAACAGAGTTCTTGTGTCCTCAATAGGACGGAATGGATCTGGACGACATGTGGTTTTAGCCACGTGCCACACTGCTCATGAAACAATCGATTACCAGAACAAATTATCTCGAGAAATTGTGATATCAACTGGCCACCAAGATCATGCGATTGAACGCCGTGCGATTTCTTTAGTTGGGGTTTTGTGAAACCTCGATTTTGTGTGAATAAACCAGATACAATTCCTGAACTCAAATCCGAGAACCAACGTGTCATCGGTGAGATACGGCCATATCTCTGTGGATAAGTCATGGAAAACTTCATGGAAAAAGAGATGGCCTATCATCAGAGCCCTGGGGTTCATTCGTCGGATATTTTATTTCATACTCAATCGGAATATGTTTTCTTTATAATCCGAATCACAACTACCCTATACGTGTGTTTATTTTAAAATAAAAAACTGCATTCTTACTGAGACACCCTTTAAAATATATACTCTTGTTGGTTCTACATTTATTTGCATCCGCACTGCCCAAACAGGCCTATAACTGTGTTTTTGTAACTTACGTTTTTTTTTGTCAAATACCAAAGTATTAGTGTAAAAGAAAATTGTAATAAAAATGGTTTAAATTGTGCTACATATTGTCACAAAAAATAAATAATTTTCCATTCTATCCTATGAAGGGACTGGGAAAGCTTCACAAACCCGAATAGCTGCGCTCTTTCTAGTTTTAAATTTACTGATTGGGACCTACAATTATACACAGATTCCGGATGGTTTTTTGAGACGATTTTTCATAGCTATGAGCTCTACTGTGTTACAGTCAATAAGCTAGGTGGCCATAGTCGAAAGGAGAGTAAGGTAGACTAATGGCGGCAATCAGGATCGAGTACACAATCATACTGACTGAAATTTCGAGTAACCGACTTGTTTCGATCGCGGCTCTCGATCGTAAATTTTTATGTAGTTATACAGTGATCATACAGACTTATGTGTTTTTTCTTCCTTTGTGATGCTTTGTGAAAAAGTAAACAAAATAATTGAATTTTCTGTATGACACAATATTTGCAAAAAAAGTTAAAAATATTAATTTAAATGTTTAATTTGATTGAATGTCACCGGAATCAGAAAAAGTGCTTAACATATTATTCCTACTGCCCCTAACAAAAGTGCCTCTGCTGAAGTTCCTTGGCGACAATTATCAGGATAGATTTTTCTCCTGAATATTATTTTATTACTGCATGTTAAACCTTATAATTAGTATCTACATCTGCAAAGTAGATCCTGTAATAAACAATTGAACAAGTTTGCTTTTGTTCAGCGAAAATCTTTACACAAAATGTATCGAGTGATACTTCTCAAATATTTGATTCTATAATG
Organism: Phaonia tiefii; assembly: GCA_963931995.1. Classification (NCBI taxonomy): domain Eukaryota; kingdom Metazoa; phylum Arthropoda; class Insecta; order Diptera; family Muscidae; genus Phaonia; species Phaonia tiefii. The sequence continues at coordinate 220,283,996 of OZ008368.1, read as the reverse complement.
ATTGATTTTTGATTCTATTGATTCTAAACAGTTCGATCAAAATTTGTCGATCATGACACCCATTATTAGGCCCCAGGGCTGGAATGTAACCCACGTTTTCATCTAAAAGATTTGCGAACACTGAGTATTACACCACCCGCTGTCACACGCATTGTTAATGCAAATTATATAGATATTGCTCGAGGAAATCAAATAATTTTAAAGAGTTAACCGAATATTTTAATAGTAGATTCTTCAGTCCTGTTCTGTTCACTCTGCAGTTACAATACAATGTGAACCAACATTTCCAAGTAATTTTCCAAACCTGTATAAATTGTCCCGTTCCCTGTGAGAGAAATCTGCGGACGAAGTATATGCCTTGAAGATATTGGCTACTTAAATGCCAATTGATCCAGCTCAAAATTTTAATAATTTCCAAATTTACATGATTAAGCATTAAGTTTTATATAAATTTAATATGAATATCCTTTAAATTTTTGAAGTCCTGTAATAAGGACAAACGATCACAAAATTTAAATCTGAGCACGCAGTTTTGCTAATAGTAGTCTATGATTAAACTTGTATATAATTTCTGTCTGTGGCCGTCGGTGGTGCAATGGTTAGTGTGCGCGCCTCTTGTAGGTGAGTTCCTGGGTTCGATCCCTCCTCTGATCACCTTAAATATTCTTTCGGCGGCGGTCACCTCACATAGTGACGGTGACACTATCGAATATTTAGTCATGAAAAAGCTTCTCCAAATACCGTTCGGAACGGGTGTAAAGTTGTAGGTCCCAATCAATGAGTTTAAAACGAAAAAGCGCACAGATCACTGGTTGTGAGAAGCTCTCCCCAATCGCTTTATGGTTATAATACCAATATAATAAATATATAAAACCATAAAGTTGACCTGACTAAGGAACAGACTATACTTATATATCTAAATTTTCTCATTTGATTTAAGTTTATGATACATTAAACAAAATCGACGTAGAATAAAGCAGAAGGCATGAAAATATATAAACACAGCACTCTGTTAATTTTGAAATAATAGAGTCGGAATTTCATTCACTGTGCGATTTTTGCGGGTGTGAAGGAATTATATTTTTGTAATGTAAATATTATTTTTAAGTCTAGTCTAAATTTTATTTAAACCAGTGGGCGCATGTTTTTATATGTGCTTAGTCAAAATTTTACTAAATATTTGGAAAATATTTTGTTATAGACAAAATAAATTTTAGTTTTCTACCTTCAGTGTAGACTGATCTAGTCCATGTTCGTTCATCTCTATTTGTACTATTTCATAAAAACAAACATAGTCTACACTAATTTAAAATATTTGTTTTAATTATTAATTGTATTTGCTTAAGAATTCTAAGCTCCTGGAAGAGAAATGTAACCGATACTGATGTAACTGACTACTAAACTCCGGGAAGAGGAATGTAACTGACACTGAGGTGAAACATAAAGTATCTACAGCTTTAAAATATGACACACGTTACCATAGACATCTTAAATCTCACAATGTAATCTTGTTTATCCTGCCTGGATATGTATTAAATCACAAGGTACATAATAACAGGCTATTTATAGAATGTACGTGCAAAACGAGTTACAAATATTTAATGATATGTTGAAGGTTGAAGGTACAGAAACATTTTCGTCTCTGGGTTACGAAAACTGAAAACTGCGACAGTATTATGATCACAATTATGATGAACTGGCATTTAATGAAAAATTTAAAATTTAATAACAACACACCATGACACTAACGGGCACATGACACAACAAACACTCTGCTGCCTTGTCGAGTTAACACTTTTAAAATATCCCTCCTAAAATATAAACCAAATACTATGAGGACACTCTTTACGAAATACCGTGACATACATATGCAGTGACAATAATAATTGTCACATCTTTACATAGTGAGAACAACAACACTTAACCATAATCCTTATGGCTGTTAAATGTAAAGACTTGAAAATACCCAGAGAGCAAAAAAAAAATATAGAATAGAAGCTGTTTGCGCCAGGCTGAACGTGAATAAAAAATGTATGAATGAGACAGCGTTAGCATCCTCGTCATACTTGTAAACGTAGGAAAATTACCTGAAGGGGTTTAAACTGAAGAATGTCAATGTTGCATACATCGTTAGACTTGCAGACTCACACACATGACATCATAAAATGTATATACATATGAGTGGGTACACATACCATGCTGGAAAGAGAAAAAGATAAAGGTAAATATTTAATTTGTATAGTATTTAATTGCAAATAAACTTATGTACAAATATTTAAATTATAAATTAAAAAATTTTAAACTTCGTTGTGTTGCAAATGAAACAAAACTAAAGAGGTCACAGTTTAGACTATAACTTCATAATATAACATCAAAGTATGTCAAAATATGCAGCTTCCTTCAAACACCTTCCTTGGGCGTGTCAGAAGTTATGCTTCCAATACTGCACTCCATATATCAAGATACTACCATATTAGGCATCAAAGAGAAATTAATTGTATTTTGGAATGTAGAGGTAGGTCGCCTTCAATCAAGCTTTTCATAAGGCCTTCATAAGAACGGAGATCTTCTTGCCTCTTGTACATGAGATCCTGGGTTCGATCCCGACTCTGACCACCTTACATTTCTTTCGGTGGCGGTCACCTCGCATAGCGACGGCGACAATATTGAGTACTTAGCCATGAAAATGCATCTCAAAACTCCGTTCGGAATCGGTGTAAAACTGTAGGTCCCAAGCAGTGAGTTTAAAACTAGAAATCGCACAGCTCACTGGTTGTGAGAAGTTCTCCCCAATTCCTTCATGGAATGTAATGGGAAACCTTTTTTTTTTAAACGGAGATCGACGTATAAAGTGTCTCCGGAAATATCCCCATATCTGATGAGATGTTAATGACAATAAAAAACAATTAGAATTTAGTTTGTAAATTTAAAGAATTGCGGTTCGAAACCATCATAAAAAGATATGCCTTCGGTTCGAATACAATATTCGAAGATGCGAAGATAGGACACCACAATGAGGTATTATATTAAGGGATAATAATTCCATTATAAGACGAAACATGCCTGAATCTTTAAGCGAAACAAATACTATTAGTTCTCCTATTAATCTTCTCCTTCTTCTTCTACATAAATTGTGTAACAAGCTATCCGGAAACCCTAGCAATTTCTCTGAGCACAGTTGGAAATACACCCAAGCGCCGAGTGTTGTTACAAAGCCTTACAAGTCCCACAATAGTAATTCAGAACTATTACATTTTGAGAAGCAGTTCTATGGCGCGCAGTAGCTCAGAATCAATTTCCATTGGCAAAAAATGCAATATCTTTTGACCCTAACAAGGAGTCAGGGATTATTGCGATATATCAACAGGCAAACATTGGCATTATCATAATATTTTTATACCTGAAATGACAATACAATTGGTCCACAGCTGGTATTGAGGCGAAACTTATTAGTATGCAGATATAACGGGTTTTTCAATAAGAGCGCTACAAAAGTTTTTTAAATAAAACAAAACCGGTTTCAGATACCAATAAAATTCTTTATTCCTGTGAAAGTACGTTCGATGCCATTATGTATGGAACTCGATTCCTTTTGCATGGCCACCACGGGCACGCTTGCAGAAGTCCAGACGCTGAACCCAATTTTCGACGGTTTTCAAGCATAAATCGGCCGATACTGCTGCAATTTCATGTTCGATATTCGTACGAAGTTCATCAATCGCCGCTGGTTTTTTGGGATAGACCATAGACTTGACGTAGCCCCGTAGGCGGTCAATCGACTGGACCATTTCGTGAGATACCACGTTCACCAAACTTGCTTTCCCATAAATTGATTGTGGTATTCGCTGTGTGGCTTGTGGCGCCGTCCTGTTGGAACCACATGTCCTCCAAATCCATATTATCCAATTGGGGCCAAAAATATTCGGTTATCATTGCACGGTAGCGATTCGCATTCACAGTAATGTGCCGGTCTTGATCATCGCGGAAGAAGTACGGCCCTATGACGCCGCCGGCCCATAAACCGCACCAAACCGTAATTTTTTCGGGATGATTACGTGTGGATTGCTGTCTGACCAATAACGCATATTTTGCTTATTGACGAAGCCATTCAGCCAGAAATGAGCCTCATCGATGAAGATGATTTCCGATGATTTTCCGCTCTTAAAGTTGAGGCCACTGACTCCAAATTTCGGTAGTAAATTTTAATAATTTGGAGTCATTGTTGGCTCGTATATCGTTCCATGATGAAATGGCAAACCTTACTGAAGAGAAATGTCAAAAGATCGGGAAAAAATATGGCGTCGTTTGCTGTCCCTATCGATTTACTTTTGTAGCGTCTCTGTTGAAAACCCGTTTACAAATATTACAATAATGCCAATGTTTGACTTTTGATAAATTTCAGTACCACCTGTATGCCATTCAACGGCAGTAGTTGGATTTACATATATGTATGTTAAATGTTTTGTTGTTTGGAACATAACTCCCGTAAATAAGCTTCGATTGGTATACAAATTACGAAAATGAGAATGATAATTGTATGACCTTTTTATCGGCGCCAAAATAGTTATTCATGTTTAGGCACTAAATTGTTTTTTTTTTTATTAATTGTTATCATATTATAATTGTTATCATATTAAAGGCAACGGAATAAAGGCCCATTGAGTGCAATATCTTGAAAACCGAATGAGATAGAGTTCAAATATTACGAAAAAAGAGAAAAAAACTTTCGATATTCAAAATTAAAATAAAGTGAATAAAAAAAATCTTTGAGTGTTCGACCTCACGGGCGATGTTTCAACACCTTTTTGTTACACGGTACCTGTTCGATTTTTATGAACACATTTGTAAATGTTACATTGAAAAATACAAAAAAAATTCAAACTCTTTTAGTCATTAATAAATTCATCTAATAAGTATTGATCAAGGTTTATATGATACCTAGAGTGCAGTCAATTCCAAAAGCCATTATACGAAATGTACTTACTTCCATTATATATACAATTTAGTTTAAAATTGGTTTTTTTGTGGTTTGAAATGGCTTTTTTTTTAATGTGCTAACATCTATAGGCAATCTATCAAAGCAGTTGCCAAAGAGTATTGTATATTATATTTATAGTATGGAATAGAATATCGAAGGTTTTTGAAACACTTATTCGTTTTGTATTGTTTTATGTAATAACATTTTCGAAATGTTGAATTTATATTGAAATATTATCTAAAGAAAATAAGACTCGTTTATCCTCTTTACTCAGACTCTCTACATGGGAGCCGAAAAAGAGTGAAATAAATTCTCTATATTATTCAATACTTTTGTCATCGCTCTATTTATGACAAAAAAAAACAATTATTTCAGTGAGCTAAATATTGCTTTTTATTCAGTTGTATGACAGCATTCAACCAAGCATGTCGTCGTCGCACTATTTATGACAAAACAAAAACAATTATTTCCTTGACGTAAATATTGTTTTATTTTTTTTTAACAATATTATATCTAAATTTAAAGCAGATGTAAGAAACAGGAAAGTGCAATAGCAAAAGAGCCATCAGCACAAAAACTATTACTTTTTTTTTATTTTTCAATGTCACACTTACTACTGTGTTCATAGAAACCGAGCAGGTACCGTGTAACAAAAAGGCCCGTGAGTTCGAACACTCATTGATTTTTTTTTTGATTTTTCGATTTTGACTCACTTTTGACAGCCACTTACTTCTAACTGGTTGGATGTACCGGTAAACTTTCTTCAACAAAGTTGTTCCAAACGATTTTGGGCTTCAACTATAGTGGACACTGTTTACCTCTAAAACCAGGTTTCAGAACATAGGCAGAAACAAAATTTTTCGACTTTCTTTGAGTTTTCCGTTCACAAATAGCCGGTAACCAGATTCTAATTGTATTTATTTACAATCATTTACCATTATCAAATTCCACTTTAAATTTTACTTAATTTTACTTTTTTACATACTGAAAAGATTTTTTTTGATAAAATGCTTTGTTTAATTCGGTTTTGACTACATGCTACATTTCACCATCCATATAAGTTTGAAGATGTATCCTACTTATATTAAAATACTCCAAAATGTGAAATTGCATCTCGGTTTTGCTTCATGTGAATTTCGGGACGTGAAGGGGTTAATTGTACTCTCTGAATTTATGTGTGTGTATTCTAAATGACCCAGAGATCTATATTTTTACGAACCAAATCCTGTACCTTCACCTTTTGTTTCGGTCCAGCCTAATGTACTTATATATATTAAAATAAGTTTTAGGTATTTTGTTAAAATTTTTTTATTTGTACATTAAATCGAGTACGAAATTGGATTTTAATTCGTTAAAACGAAATATTTAATGCAAAAGTTTGCCAGTTCGTTTAATCGCGAATTCGTTAAATGGAGAGTTAGTCAAATTGGAATCCACTGTATCTGTAATACGAAAAACAATTAATTTTTGGAACGAAGTTCCGTATCGCTCGTTGCGGGATGGGGGTAAATGAAAAAATTTTGAAGAACTTCTATTATCTACTTTATTACAACCCATTATTATCAACTATATTGCGTACTTTTGGTTTGGTTTGGTTTAGAGGGCAGTTTTCTAGGTGGAGCCTGTTTATTACATATTGTAGTTTTGAACCGAATAAAAAGTAAATTTAGAAACGCCAAAGTGCAAGACTGGCAAATCCATGAAGTACAACCGTGAGGATGGAATTACATTTGGCAGCACACTACTCTTACACTCGTACTTTTAGTTTGGTTTGTGCCTAGACTAGCATATGCGGGATATTTCTTGTTTAAAGCGAAATTTTCTAGGTGGAGCCTTTTTTTTATATATTGTAGTTTGAACCGAATAAATAGTAAATTTAGAAAAGCCAAAGTGAAAGAAGTTTAAAAAAATAATATTTTCTTAAATAAGTGCGTTTTCTTAAAAAAAATAAATTTTCTCAAAAAAATACCTACTCATATTATTACATTTACCTTACTAAATACCTCTGCTTAAAAAAGTAAATTTTCTTACAAAAAGTACAGTTTCTAAAATGAGCAATTTTTGAAATAAGTACCTCTTCTTAAAAAAGTACATTATCTTACAACAAATTACCTTTTCTTAAAAATTCAGTTTTCTTTAACGAGTACCTTTTTTTATAACAAAATAGCTTTTCTTGAGATAAGCACCTACTCTTAAAATTGTACCTGTTCTTTCGTAAAAAGAGATTTCTTCAAAAAAAAGCTTCTCTTACAAAAAATACCTTATCACAAATTAAATTGTTCGAGCGTTTGGTCGTATATTTAATTAATTTTATTCTTCGATATTTCGCTACCCTTTGTAATTTTTGAATACAATACGAAAGGTCGGATAAATCATCACTTATTCAAAAATACATTTACTTACAAAAATTCCTTTTCTTAAAAGTACCCTTTCTTAAAAATAAAATAATACCTTTCTTTTTTTGAGACACGTATCCTTCCTGAAAATAATTAGATTTCCTTAAAAAAACAACCTTATCCTAAAAAGAGTACCACTTCTTTAAAAAGTACCTGTTCTTAAAAAAGTTCTTAAAAACTTCATACTCTTAGTCTTTTTCTTACATAAAACCATTAGCTTTTAAAAACAGAAGTGCCTCTCATCAAAGAAAGGACCTTTTCGGGAAAATATAGTACATGTTCTTACAATGTGACCTAAAAATATACTCTTTTTTTTTTTTAAATACCTTCAATAAATTAAAAAATTACTTAAAAAAACTTTATCATTTCACAAAAAGTATCTTTTCTTAAGGATCCATTTAAATTATAGTATTTTTCGACATTAGTACATAATATATAGCGAAAGGAACTTTGTTCCAACCTGGTGCCCCCTGACACCTCATGTAATTTTTGTATGCATTATGAACAAATGCATAACCAAAAAGTAGTCAACTTTGGAAATGTTTCTGAAATATAGCCCAATTTTAATATATTGCAATAATCCTTGACTCTTTGTCTACAGTCGGAATATTAAAGAGCTCAAAAATGTTTTCTAGATGAAAATATATTGAATTTCAGCCAACTGAAATCGATTCTGAACTCATGTCATAACGTGGAATAAACTAGTTATTATAATGCATTAGTTTTTTTTACATCCCCACGAATAGGATATTTGATACGAAAACAGTGTGATGCACAAAAAGAGTCACATTATACCCGAGGAAGATATCGTGGGACCAAATACGTCTTCTCTGACTGGGTTGCTGGTAAACACGATAACTTTACCCATAACAATGGAATTTGGTCAGTGAGAATTATTCGTCTAAACTTAGTTTCGAATTGAAGATGGGAGATATGACCGCGCCTCGTATGGCACCTGCTATGCGTATCGGCACATTAGTATAAAGTTAAGTTTTTTCTAAAACAAATTGTCTGATATATGGGAATAGTGTCAACTCAGACTCTAATAATCTGAAAATGTGTACTGAAAGGAAAAAACTGACGAAGATGCTACGTCTATTATGGGACCACCTCATCGCAGTGTGGCTTGTAGATATGACAAATCGCGTAATACACATCTGATCTTACTGAAATGAGATTTCGTCGAACACCAGCCACCCACTAAAAGGAGAATGATTTTATCACACCCATTTTGGTACCTTTCAGACAAAAGTTGTGTGGCCGGCTAGTTGATCGACAAGATAATTTCCGTAAAACAGAACCACCAATCTTAATGAAATTTGGTACTATTAGTAATTTTTGAGTGACACGCCATTCTTCTACTGAAAATGTGTGATTTCCCATTCTGGTACTTCCCACATACGAGAAGGGCGGACGCACGGTTGATCGATACGATTTCCCCCGTTACTATAACCAAGCTTAATCAAATTTGGTAGTCGACAATACTGTATCACGAGCTAGTGTTTTGCAACAAATGGACAAGTTTAACATGCTCATTTGTGTACCTCCATACAAATTTTATCCGGATAATTGGCTTGTAGTCACTATGATTTCCCGCAATCACAATAGATCCAGGTAAATTAGCAATTAGATAATATTCTACGCAATCTCACTCTGCCATTGAGTATGGCCGAAATTGCCTTGCCCATCCGGGTAAATGAATGTTAGCAGGCTGCATCCAAATTTAAGCCTATTTTGATGGAACTCGGACGCAGCGGATGACTTAGGTTGACGGAATATGTAAGTCTCCTTCATCTAACTGAAATTTCTTCACTGTTTTTCTATTCAATAACAAAGACCCTGTTAAATATTCTTATGCTTTTTAAATTAAATTTATGAGCAGGTATTTGGATAAATATTTTGAAATAATGTATTTACTAAATTCACTAATACCAAAAAAACAGCTACGTTTCTTACAACTTAATGCAGACTCAAGCTAAACAAAAATTAGCAGAGTATTGAAACAAATATTTTTCTTTATTCACTCTAAGTATATTAACACCCGTTTATCATTCCAATCATGTTATCATACTCATACTCTCTCATCATGTGCCAAGCATAGTGCATGCTATAATTTATGTTTTAACAGATTTGGATATTCCTGTAGCTAAACTGCTTTATATTTCCGGTATCTGCAGACGCACATACTTAATTCTCTACTTATGAATGTTTCTATAAATCTTATTCATACTATTGTCACATGTATGTAGCCACACAGTGAATATAAATATGCGGAATGATATTAGAAAAAGCGCAAACATTGGCGGCAATACTAGAATATCACATGCAGTTTATCATTGCTTCGAAACCAATGGAGTATATGAGAATGCTCATGTAAGCACTCACACACGGAGACTTTAGTATCGCTAAACCAACCATTTACGTTACCACTAGAACCACTTCCAATACCACAATCGCCATCAACTCCACAATGAAGGACATAAACTACACACATCTTATCTTTACATGTGTGCGCATGCATTTGGTTTGCGGTTGGGGTTAGCTTGAGTGTTAATGTGTTTGTGAATCTGTTTGATACATATACTTGTACGTCCTGGAAAATATATGCTCATATTACAGATTTACTAACTTCGTATGGTAAAATAAAACCCCAATTTCATCCAGTATATTTTTCTACTTCAATTGCGGCAACATTTCTCTTAATGCTACACAGTAAAGAATGTTAACCTTTTTCGGGCTAACAACTTTAGATATAAGAATGGAGGAGTTCTAAACAACTTTGAGTAATTCATATTTCATATTTTTGTATTAAATTTTGATCTCCCATCAACTTTATAACTTCTAACTATTTCAAACAATTAAAATATTAAACTTTTCAGCTTTAAAACGCACTAGATAATAGTTAATTGAATCGTAAGAGATTTGAAGCAGAAATTCAGAAATATTGGTGGAAACGTACATATATCAGAGAACAAGTTCAATGTTACTTAACTACAGGAGGCACTATACCTATCTTGTAGTTGGTTGCAGGCAATCTTCAGGGGCTGCCTTATGCTGGGAGTCATTCCTAGCATTTGGAAGCAAACCAAAGTGGTTTTCGACCCGAAAGCGGGCTAATGCTCTCATGTTAAACCAGAGGAATTTAGACGAATCAGTCTATCATCATTTGTTCTTAAGACATTTGAAAGGTTAGTGGACATTCATGTTCGAAGTAATCTTCCACAGAATCTACTATCGAGTTCTCAGCATGCCTATATCAATGGCAGGTCAACTGAGACAGCTCTCCACTCTATAGTCAGCGTAATAGAAAACTCTCTTGAGAATAAGGTCTTCCCTCTGGGGACCTTTCTGCACATCGAGGCATCCTTCAATAACATTCAACCTTCGGCGATTCTCAGGTCGTTACGGAATCTAGGAGTCGACAGCTTAGTGACACACCTAATTGGGAAGCTTCTGCTGGATGAATTTGTCAAAGCCCAATTGGGTGGTGTTACAATTGCTAGGAACGTTAACAGGGGGACACCGCAGGGGGGGAGTTCTGTCTCCACTATTATGGTTAACTCTGTCAATGAAGTGCTTCTTGAATTGGACAGAGCCGAATGCCAGGTCTTTGCCTATGCCTTAGCATTCGTACAACCAGCCTACTTAGTCTGATTTCGAACTGGACCGTTAACAACGGACTATCACTTAAAACCGAGCATATCTTGCTCTCTCGGAAATATAAAATACCCGCATTTGAACTGCCGTTAGTTAATGGGGTGCAATTACAGTTGGCTGAAAATGTCAAGTATTTGGGGATAATTCTCGACAAAAAAACTGTCTTGGAAGCTAATGTAAAGGGGCGATAGGAAAGCGCTGGGGACTGTCTCCTAAGATCACCATGTGGATTTATACGGCAACTGTCAGACCAATACATCTCTATGGCATCGTAGTTTGGTGGAGGTCCCTCCAAAAGAAATATATTCTGAATTCCTTGATGAAAATTCAAAGATCAGCACTGATTAGCGTTAGTGGGGCAATGGCTACGACGTCAGACACTGCACTTAGTGCTATCCTGAACATCTGTACTCCTGATATCATGGCCGAATCGGCAGCGGCTACAACCCTGTTGAGAATCAGCGATGGTGGCGTTTTGACATCGGGGGATTCAGGACACCCTTAATTACTACACCGGATCAACTCTATTCCGGTAAAAACGGACTACGGTATCCCCTACGTTCTACCAGCGACAAATCTAAGGACTTATATTCCGAACAAGAGTACCTGGGTAAAATCACTGGAAGGGGACACCAGTAGTATCAGATTTTTCACGGATGGATCAAAATTGGACGAGCAAGTAGGCTATGGAGTCCATTCACCGGACCTAAATGTAAATATCTCCTTCAAGCTGGCTGATCACTTTAGTGTATAAAATAAAATAAATAAATAGTTTCCCGTTACATCCGATGTAGGGATTAGGGAGAGCTCTCACAACCTGTAAGCTGTGCGCGTTCTAATTTTACACTCATTTATGGGGACATACAGTTTTACACCGGTGCCGAACGGTATTTTGAGAAGCTTTTTTTCATGACTTAATACTCGATAACGAGTAAGCGAGGTGACCGTCACTAAGCGTCAATAAACGAGGTGACCGCCGTCGAAAGAAATTTAAGGTTGTCAGAGCAGGGACGGAACCCACGATCTCGTGTACAAGAGCCGCGCACACTACCTTTGCACCATTGTATTTCAGGCGGAAATTACCTGGAGGTTCCTGAACTACTGAAAAGTAGTGTCACAGCCCTCCGGAGAATATGTATCTACACAGACAGCCAGGCTGCCATAAAATCCGTGGAAGCTATGTTTGCTACGTCCCTGACGGTGAAAGAATGCCACTCATCATGGCAGTGGCAGAGTGTTTTGACATCAGGCTCATCTGGGTACCGGATCACAGCGACATTCCAGGCAATTGCGTAGCGAATACGTAAGATAGCCAGGGTACTACGGCATCTTCCGTCAAAAGATGGTGTTAGTATGCCAATCTCTACCTGCCGTTTGCAGATCAGGCAGTGGGCCGATAATGTGTTCAAGGACAAGTGGAGACTTACTTCAACCTGCAAACAAGCCAGGGTCCTCTGGCCACAGGTGGACAGAAAAAGTACTAGGCAACTACTTAACTTGCCGAGACGCAGGTTATCCACAATGATAGGAACACTTACGGGACATTGTCTTGTAGGGAAACACGCCCTAAGATTGGGTCATAGAAACTCAACTCTCTGTAGATGCTGCATGGAAGAGAACGAGGAAACGACGAAACACCTTCTCTTGGATTGCCCACTCTGGCAGGACTGAGAAGTAGGATATTCGGAACACATTTAGTTAGCACCATAGCCCTACAGGATATTCTTGTAGCTCATGTAGACAAATTTATTGAAAGGTCAAATTGGCTGGACGACTAGTCAATAGTTGCTATGGAGGAAACTGCAGGTATCACAATGGGCTTCTTTAGCCTAAGTGTGCTAGACGGAGTGCTATCTTGCAGCCTTTTCAACCAACCAACCAACCAAACTTAATATGATGTTACTTACGCTGGTTTGTGATGACAACACTATCAAGCAGTGATGCAAACGGTTCAGAAGATACGGTTTAAAAGTCGCCCAAATAGAAAACGGTTACCAAAGTCTAAAAGTCAATAAAAAAGAAAATATGAAACGCAGTAAATAAAATAACCACTGGTTAAAATTATTAGTTAAAAATTATTGAAAATTAAATATCTGAACAACTTATATTTAAAAACTCAATTTATGTACTAAATTTAATTAATTTGTGTACCATAAAAATTATTAAACAATGTATAACTAATCATCATATTCACAAGGAGCCTTAAAATAGCTTAAAATCGTCAAAAAATATCAGGTGAAAAAGAGAGAAATGTATACAGTCTTTGTATGAGGAAATTTTCGACGGTATTTCGATAAGTAAATAATCATTAAAAAAATTTAAGTGTGTAATTATTCACTTGATATATTTCATTTTATTTCGTAACTTTAAGCTCAATTTCCGAGTTATACACACTCGTTTAAGCAGGCTTTTTTAAATATTTGTAGCATTCTCACGAATAACCCTGTAAGCGATATTTTTTGTAAAAGTGTTTTTTCGTCGATTCCTATCAATATTACTCTCAAAGATTATTTAAATACAAACCTGAGTAAAACAGAAAAACATTCTGACATTTTAAATACATGTCAAGTCAACAAATTATGTATGTCACTTAGTATTAGATATATATATAGCATTATTCTATTGCAAAATCATTAAAATTTAAATTTATAAAATATGTCAATATTTTAGTTAAAAGATCACAACTGTATAAAGGTGATTGATGCTAATGAATGTGGTAATTATTCCAGACAAACAAAAACTATCTGTCTACAATATTTGAAACGTTTTAGTCTCTAGTGAACAATTTGAATTTTGCCGGTCACAAGCCATCAGTTGCTTCCACTAGATGGCGAAAAAAGTGTTTTTGTGCATCTGTCAAAATGTACCTTGGTTTGTTTTCTCGTGATTCCCAAATATTTCACGTCTAGCATTAAGATCCCATGATCTGGAACGTCTTTAAAAAAAAATATTTATTTTTTACTTTTTCAAAGTAATTTGTACTTAGTTAAAAACAGTGTATACATTATTAGTACCATATGAAAGGGTTTTATATGGGGCGTTAGTGATGTGCGGAACCGGTTCTGTGAAGTCTGGTTCCGAGATGAACCGGGTATTTGGAGCGGTTCCGATTTTCAGCATATTGCTGACCCAAAGAGGCTTAAGTGAAATATCTAATTATAAGAATATAAAATTTGATAAACAATACGCATTTTATATCGAGCCGGTTCCGAGAAGAACGTGGTATTTGGACCCTTATCTTATTATAAGAATAAACAATTTAATAAAAATACATATTTTCTGTCAGTCCGGTTCCGAAAGGAACCGGGTATTTGGACCGGTTACAGTTCTCAGCAAATTTCTGTCTCAAAGAGTCTTAAGTGAAAGCGATATGTTTATGATAGTATAAAATTCGATAAAAATACTTATTTTCGTACTCTCACGCAAACGTTAACAGTTATGGTTCTTTTGAAACGAGTACTCTTAACCAGGTGTCATTTTACGGTTCTTTTCAGCCCGTTTTTTAGTTCCTGTAGAATCTTTTTTCGATCTTTTTGGAACCGCTTTCGGTTCTTTTGAACCCGTCTTCGGTTCATTTAGACCTGTCTTTCAGATCTATAAGCGCCGGTCCGGTCTGTTCTTACAAAGAACATGCATCACTAGAGCGCAACCAACGGTATATAAAATATGCCAAAAAATGTGCTGCAATATCGGTTTTTATATTATACAAAAAATCCAATGAGTGTTTGAACTCACGGGCGATGTTTTAACACCTTTCTGCTTCACGGTACCTGCTCGATTTCTATGAACACATTCCTAAATGTTACATTGGAAAATAAAAAACAGCGTTCAATCATATGATGACGTTACAGTTAAATAATATTAATACATCAAATTATTTAAAGACCCAGTGCAAGCACATGTGTCATTATTTTCTTGCTCAATACTTTTTGTTTTATTCCCAAAAAAGTCAAAGAATGCAAAGCAACAGACACTTGTATATACATACATGCATTGTTATATTCGTACATACGCTACACAAGTTCACAAAATTGTCGTTGCTGTCTTGCTATCTCATTTTTATATACGTATTATACGTCATTACTCTCTTTGCTCTGAGAGTGCTCCGCAACCACATTTTATTGGACTTAACTTTCACTATAATAAAAAAACAACAACAACAACAACTACTACTACTAGGGTTGCCAGATGAGCTGGAATGGGCTGGAATTTCAAGATTTTCCTTGCAAAGTCCAGTTACAAGCTATTCAATAAATTTTCCAGCTAAATATACATTTTGTAATAATATTTCAATAGGAAGGACTATGGTACCTAAAATAAAAACTGTTATGGGGATGCAAAGAGTGGAGAATGTGAGTGTAAATTGTCATGGGGGAGGGTATATAAGCTTCGGCCCGGCCGAACTTAACACCGTTTCTACTTGTTTTTGTATACACCGGGCAATGCTGAGCATCAAATGACTCGCTTTGATTGGCCATAGCAACAACAACGAAGCAACCAAACACACAATATCACACATACTTTGTCCGGAGTAGCTGACGTATACGTGTGTCACATAACCACTTGTTTGCCATATCAACAGCAACGAAACAGCCAACCACACAACATCACACATACTTTGTACGAAGTAGCTGACGTATTAGTGTGTCACCATTACGTCGACAGCAACAGACACATGTACATACATACATTATTATGTTAATACATACGCTATAGACACAATTTCGTTTGCCTCACCCCTGCCACACCACTCTTTCATTGCTCCGTTGCTCGCTCATTTTTGTTTAACACGTCATTATTCTCTTTCGCAGTCGCAGAAAATCTGGTTTTAGCAGTAGCATAAAATCTGGTTTTAGCAGATTTTGACTTTGATAGATTTAGTCCCTATACGCCGCTATAGATGTTAACACATCAAAAAACGAAATTTTGAGCTTTTAGTATTGAGATTTTTGTAATTTAAATTTCAAGTTAGAGTTACAGTGCTATTCTCGAATTCATGACAACCGTCATTCATGATTTTACTGTCATTCAATTCGTGTCATAGGCACTTCAATTACCTATTCTGGAATTGCTGTGACAAGTTAAAAGCTTTTTTGTTTAAAAAATAATATCATTGTTACCAAAACTAAAAACCACATTATTAAGAGCTTTTGTGTTTGTTGGAAACAATTTAAATTCATAATTTTTTAATCTGGAAATACCTTTGCCTACAAAAAAATTATTACTAGGAATGGGAAATTATTACTAGGAAACCTTTATTGTTGAACAATATGCTCCTAAGACATGCTCGTAAAACATCAAAATTTGCCTAAAAATTTAAAGATATGCATTTAGAAATATGCACATTGAAAATTTGGTAATACAGTGTTAATAAGGTCTAATTACCAGCCTACGACGGAGCTTACAACTTGGTAAAAAGCGGTCCATTTACACGCGGCCAAAACCAGCAAGTGTGGTTATTGAAATGAAACGCATTCTTTACGAAAATTTAATGATGTCCTTAGTTTTGTAGTGCGTTATCTGGGGACTCAAATAACCCTAATTTACCACGATATAGGGGGGTCTTGTGAATCGGAACGAAGCCGGCGTTTGACCCGATATCTAATCGAGTTATCTAAAGTTGTTATATAATTTGTTGGCTTATTTTTTTGAGGCCTTCTACAAAGAAGTACATAACATCAGCAAATCGTCCTCACAATCCTTTTTTGTACCAAGTGGGTTGCATGGGTCCGCCATTCAAGAACTTCTAAATTGTTCATGTTCTAGTATTTTCGACTAATTTCTTGGCGTAATTTTGAGAATCTCCCGAAGACTGACAATTTTGCATAAAAATATGCATTCAGAGAAAATAAAACATTCATAATAAAAAATGCAAAAATATGCACCAACAGTCAATGTGGGTTTTCTGCAAAGTGTGTGATTCGGCAAGATAATTTGTGTAATTACTTTTAGACTTTTGAGAAAAAACATGTATACGCATGGAAATCCCATCCCAACTTATTACCAATTAGAAAAATTGCTACATAAAAATATTCTTCAAACGTAGAGTCCAAACAACAAATTGACCAATTTTCCGTGTTTCCAAGGGTTTTACAAATCTTGGTTCAATTCACATCGTAATTTTTTTTCCAAAATAGCCAAATCTTTTTAGAATCTGCATTGAACTATCTTTTCTAAAATCCCTCGAAACCGTTATAAATTGGCTAGTTTATCGTTTGGGCACTCCGTTTGCGAGATATTGCCATTTTTCTAATATTCTGCTTTTATTTACACAACATTTTTATTGTCATGTGCTACTGAGAACGTTATAACTATCATTGTCAACTAAAACAAAGAGAGCTTTCATTTGACATCCAAAATAGCATATTAAAGTTCTTGTCACAAGTGTATTTACTATCACGATAAATCGGTCGAGAATAGCACTGTTAATCTAACTATTCAAAATTTAGTCCAGGACCCCTCGGAAAATATATTAAAAAGTAAGAAAAGTACATCCTTCTTGCCCAAAGAAACGGTTTGATACCCAGATTGCCACGTTTAGAAATGATTATTCACAACGTATTGCATTTTTGGAAAAATGCGAATTTGGTGCGAATTCCAAAAATTAAAATAATTTAAAAATGCTTTTTGATGTGCAAACATCTAAACGCTGGGGGTAAAAATCTTTTTCACAATACAATCACAAATTTAGAGTAAGATGTGCGCTGTAATCGTTAACCAATCGTAAAGCGTTATCAAATCGGTGTGAGCTATGTATGAGTGTATTAGTGTAATCATACGCTGCATACAATATACTCAACACCATCTAGTGTGCAATAGTAGCTACTAATTTTCACTCATTGTCGTACATTATGTTATCGTAGGTAAATGAAAACAAATAAATAAAATGAATACAAAAACATTTAATTTTAATAACGTTTAAAAAGCACTTTTAATAAGAAATTTACTAAAACAAAGCAAAATAAGGAAAACTAAAAACTAAACTTGTCAAACTATAAGTCTTCTTCGTCTTTGAGATTGTCATTCATACTAAACAGCTGCATATATGCACCATCTAGTGTGCAATATTAGCTACTAATTTTCGAAAACCATTGTTGTAAAACTATTGTTGTAAACACTATCGAGTATCTAGCCATGAAAAAGCTTCTCAAATTACCGTTCGGAATCGGTGTGAAACTGTAGGTCCCAATCAGTGAGTGAAACCTGGAAAGCGCACAGCTCAGTGATTGTGAGAAGTTCTCCCCAGTCCCTTTATGGGATGTAATGGAAACCATTTTTTATTTTTTTTTTTTTTATAACATATCTTCATTACGTACTGTTGCCTTACACTGAAGCTGGTGCACGACAATTGGGTAACAATCTCCATCTCATGCCAATTATTATGGGTGGAGATTTTAATACAAATTTTGCAAACCCACAGTCGCAAGCTTTATCAAAATTTTTATTTGACGTTTTCCACTTGCATATGAGAAATTCTCCACAAACCCCCACAACTAACAATTCCACTACTATAGATGCAGTTTTCCATAGATTTTTAAATATAATCGAGTCAAAAATTTAAATATGTATCTTATTTTAGTTACCATAAGCCAATATTAACTATTTGTACTTAAGGGATTTGCCATAGATGGGCACTTTGCAGTACTACTAAAATTTCAGTAAAAATAACTCTTTAACTAGTAAATTTTTACTGATTACTAAAATTTTTTTCAGCAATTTTTATAAAGTGCCTTCATGATTATGATGAGGTGCATTGAATTTTCAGTAATCAGTAATGCCCGATTACTGATTATTATGAAAACGGCCCTATGATTTGACTGGTAATGCAAATTAAATTTCATTATCAGTAAAAATTTACTGAATTTAATCAGTAAAGTAATCAGTAAATTTACTGCTTACTGTAATTTTTAAAGCAGTACATATATACTGCAGTGTGCCCATTTACTAACCAAATAAGTTAAATAAAACAAACAAGAACCAGCAAATTCCTATGTATTTACAATATTGAAAGTTTTGATACTTTTAATTGATTAATTAAAAAAATATACTAAAAGCATAAGTACTTCCAACTTAAAAAAAAAATTTCATTACTAGATGTTTACACATCTCCCCTGTGATCGGCCTCACATTAATTTTTTTTTTGCAGAATATCCCTGAAAAATGGATATGTGGACATGCGTTGCCATCCTTTATATACTGTTGGAAGAGCTTTAAAAAATTTTTTATTATACTAATATTGTATACATTATCTTTAGCTCGAAGTACTAAGTTCTTTGAGAGACTAATAAAAATACTTCATGGTCCAGCTCATGGGATCTTAATGCTAGACACGAAATACTTTGGGAATCATCATAAAACAGACTAACGTACATTTTGAGGGAAGGACAAAAGCAAATTTTTTTTGGGTCGGTCTACTACACGCACATGACATGAATGATATCGAACATACTACAAACCGGTCCGTAGTAGAAGGCGCATAACAATAGAGATATAAGTTCAGCTATAGAATTATCCATCGTCAGTCGTGTAAAAAAATAATGTTACGAATATGAAAATTATTAAATTATAAAAAATAAACTTATTAAATTCCAAACATACATATAACTATAACATAAAATATCCATTAAGTAATTGTAAAACATTCTGCAATGATAGGTTGCATTTTAAATATAACCAGATTGTTAATATTCTAATAGCAGAGGGTTGCTATATATATAAATTTCGGCTCCAGCAATATACAAACAATCAATTAACATTGGAAATGGTTTTATTGTTTTTCAAAATATTCTCCGGGAAGATAAATACAGTTTGCACACACACTTTTTCCACTCCAAATGAGACATTTCGAAAGCGTGGTTTTTGAATGCTTCAGCAGCTGCTTCGGGCGTCGAAAATCGTTGACCACGCAGACTTTTCTTTATGTGAGGGAATAAAAAGAAGTCATTGGGTGCCGAGTCAGGGCTGCATGGCGGATGAACCATCAATTCGACATGTTGAGTGCTGAAATGTCCCATCGGTTCAGGAGATGTGTGAGAGCTCGCATTATCCTGATGCAAAATGACCCGTTTCTCTTGTTGATTTTCCTTATTTCTTCGAACACTGCTTCCAAATAAATGGTGCTATACCACTCCGAATTGGCCGTCCTACGTTCCGCTAATGTCAATGTGACCACATGACAAGTTATGCCGTAAACGCGCAATCCTTTGTTTCGATGTGCTTCTTCCACGGACAACTTTTGTTGAATTTAGCTCGTCTTGAAAGACCCATACGGTCGATTGCTGTTTTGTTTCGGGCTCTTATGCATAGATCCATGATTCGATAGCTGTTGCTATGTTATGCACTGCATTTGAGCTACCGCGGTTGTAATTTTTCAACATTTCTTTGCTCTAATCGACACGACCCCTTTTTGAGAATTCGTCAAATTATGTGGAATCCGACGAGAACACATCTTTTTCACGGCCATATGAACATGCAATATCTTATTGATGGTTGTCGTACTAATGCCCATGGATGCTTCAATCCCACGGTCTATCACATGTCGGTCTTGCCGTATCAGTTCACGTACCGCATCGATAGTTTCCGGCAAAAATACCGAAGTTGAACGACCTCCACGAAATTCATCCGGCAGCGGAAGGCGTCCGAGACTAACCTCTTGGTACCAGCGATTAATAGTGGTTTTTGATGGTGTCACCAAAAGTCGAAACAAGTTTTTTGCAACTCTTTTGTCTCGATAATCCTCGCCGAAAATCGTAAAAAACGGGTTAATTCCATTTTTTGACAGACATGAGTATTTCAACAATAGTGCTTGTAAGTGAAAACGTTCTATGTATGTTTGTGCTAGAAAATGTCAAACTTTTCAATGGAAGTTCCAGTTTGCATCTGGAAACACTAGTATTGCCAGGACTCGAAATATAAGTGGCATCACTTTAAAAGGCGAATCTGTGTAGAATGACTCGCCATTCCCTATAACTTATTATAAGACTACTGCACCGGGGATGAAGAAAATTTGATCAATTTCTAGGCGTCATTAAAATCAGAACACCTTCTAGGCAGTTGTTCTTCAAAGGCATAATATCGAAACTGAAAAGAAAGGACAAAAAGGCACATTGATCAATACCTAAAAGATAACTTTACCTATCCGGTAAAATTATAGCTGCCGGTGGTGCAATGCTTAGTGTGCGGGCCGTTGTGCGAAATAACGTGTGTTAGGTTGCTGCTCTGACCATCATACAATTCTTTCGACGACGGCCACCTCGCTTAGTGACGGCGACACTATCGAGTAATAACCCATGATATAGCTTCTCAAAAAACCGTTCGGAACCGGTCTGAAATTGTAGGTCCCAATTAGTGAATAAAAACTGGAAAGCGCACAGCTCTGTGATTGTGAGAAACTGTCCCCTATGCCTACATGGATGTAATTGGAAAATATTTATTTTATCCAGTAAAATTACATTGGTAATTTTAACTCTTATTTTACCTACGTTTGCTACCGAATACGAGAACATGTCTGCTAAAGTATAGCAATATTCTCGTTTGACGTTTATTGTTATGCCAACTAAATTATTGAAATTTTATTACTCAACACACAGTTGACACAGTTTTGTAAAAAAATTTATTATTTGCATTAGAATGTCGGTAAAGGAAAATAAACCATGTTCTAATTTTACGGAGGTGGAAAACGACGTCAGTAAGTCTACTTAATATCTACTCAAATATACAAGTGTTCTAGAAACAAATAAAAAACAAATGCAGCAAGCAATCAGGAAAAAACGGAGGTGTGGGCAAAACTAGCAGAAAATTTTAATGCAACCAGTGGAAGCTCTCCTCGAGAAATTGCGGTCGAAGTATGAAGACCTAAAAAAACCTTCGAAAAAAATTGGTAACAACAAACGAGAGATGTACAAAAAGGCGGAGAACAGGCACCAACTAAAATCTAACGTCGGATAAAGAACTTATTTTATCGTTAATAAGGCCGTCAGCTTTTGGTTTACAGGATCATGGAGGAGACAATAATTAATTCGCTGCAAATGTAAGTAAAAAATTAAACAAATAAATCTTTTGTATGTTAATACTTATATAATCAATTTTTGCAGGTTGAATAAACGTTTGAATCCATTGGAGTTATGGAATCGAGTGAAGAATTTTTAATTAATGACTGTCATAATGAAGAGATCTCAATCCGCCCAAGCGATACGGGAAATATTTTAAAGCGATCTATTCAAAAGTGTTTTGCTGGCGATGAAATAAATGTATATGAATTATTTATTTTAATGTATTGGTAAAAGAGACACCGGTAAATCCATCCCTACCCTTGAATGCTATGAGTAGCCAAAGAAGAAAAAGGAGAGTTGAAAGGAGAATTTTGCTAAAAGAACAAACTTCAAAAGAATGAAAGTGAAAAGCAAGAGCTAAAGTTAAAATTACTGAAAAAAGTGGTTATCTTTCATTTTAGCTTTTTCTTTATTAGTAATGGGAGTAATGAGATCTGTGCTTTATTTTTATTGTTGTTAATAAATATAATTTATAATTAATTAAGGTATTCCTTGTTGTAGTTGTAGGGTTTTGGTTTAACGCATAATTTTGCGATATGCTATTCATACTCAATTCATAGGAATTTTGCTGTTGAACGTTTTCAAAGGGCAGTATATTACCTAATTTTTTCGGCATATTTTGTGTTGAACAGTTGATATGTTGAACTGTTGATATATTCACTCTCAAAGAATAGCGAAAGGGGCTTCCAAACTCCCACACATCTTTCAACTAAATTCCTTGTTCGAATCTGGGATTCGTTGTATAATTTTTCCGCATGAATTCTTGGCTTGACTAAGGGTGTCATAAAATAAATTAATGAGCTGTACCCCGCATAACTCCATCTTAAGCACCAGTTGATCTCCACGTTTCCCAGTTTCGAATATGGCTTTTATTCTTCTATTGTTAAAAACTGTGACGAAATCTGTGAAGCATAATTGAACATTTCGAGAAAAACAATCCATTCGATTACGAAAAAGTTTTGTAAACTCACCACCTATTTATGTAAAGATAAACTTTTAAAGTAATATGTAGATATTTTGTTAAATTATGTGGTTTTACCAAAGGACATAATTTTTATTTGGAACAATCCAAGGCTCCAACACATCTATTTTTCACAACTTTGTTTGTGAGTATAAGATTTCTTCCTCTATAGTTCGATGTTTGATATACAAATCACACCAGCCTTTTATTACAACGGAAACATTTTTAATTATTCTGCTTGCTGTGGTTTTATGAATTCCTCGAAAATCTGCAACCCATCTTTGGAAGCTTCCAGATGCGTAAAGTCGCAAAGCTTGTAACAATTGGAGGCTTGGTGAAATGTTAGTGCATCTAAAGAGCAAGAACAATTATTATTGAACAAGCAGAAACTGGATTTCAATATTTAACTTTCTACTGGGTTGGGTAGCCTTGATGCAATTGCTTCAAAACCCATTCGTGCACTTTTTCTGGAAACTCGAAACCTGCTCTGAAATTCTAGATCATTCCAAATTTCAAACTTTCTCTCCCTATATTCGTGTTTTGGTTTTTGAGAGTAGGTCCTGTAATTCTAAGTTCATTTTTATTTGTAGATATTGAATTTTATTGTTTTCTACTGAAACTTGACAGTTATTGGAAAATAATTAGAATTCTAGTTACCTAACGCAGCCGTGTAAGAAACACTACAGTTTACCCAAACTTTTGACCACACCTACGACTTACGATAGATATCCATTCGTTGAAGTTACGGCCATAAGTAGGTACATATTCAGATCATATATCATATCTGAGAATTTTATATCCACGTGGTCTAACCCAAGAAATTATTTTTTTTTTAAGTTTTGGGCTTGATCTGGTCTTGGTTGTATTGTCGTAAAAATAATTGACTAAACGTAATTTTTGAGTACAAATCACTCCCGGCGCTACGCGAAAACCGTTAAACTCGACACAGTACCCATCTTTTGACAAACATTATTTTTCTATTGGTTTTCCGCGATCAATTCAATTCCATTTCATTCAAAAAAATTTATTCAAAAATCACCACAAGTAACGGAAAAAACAATGAGTTGATATTAGTTTTTAAATTTTTAACAATCTAATACCAACACCATATGTTACGGAACAACTTAATTTTTAAAATGACCTTCCATTCTGGTTATATGGAATACAAAACAAATCTGAAAAGAAATTTGTTTCTGGTAAGTTGCTTGTTAGAAGATATATGCCCCTCGTTCTGTTATTATTTGTGTAAATGCACAGCTAAATGAGCGACTGAAAAGCAATGTGTCTGGCCTCGAGTTCTGATCCCGGAAAATTTGGTAATGGCTAGATTAATATTGTATATAAGGGTAGTATGTATGGAATACCTTCAGGCGAACATCATTTATTGCTTCACATTTAAACGCAAATGTCGCTCACGAGTAGCCTACTCAGTACATGCAAAAATTGCTGTCGTTTGTTAAATAGTTTTAAAACAATACGAACAATTTGTACTTTAAAAAATCCAATGAGTGTTCCAACTCACGGGCGATGTGTTAACACCTTTTTGCTACACGGTACCTGTTCGATTTCTGTGAACTCATTAGTAAATGTTACATTGGAAAATAAAAAACAGCGTTCAATCGTATGATGACGTCACATTTAAATAATATTAATACATCAAATTATTTAAAGACGAGTGCAAGCACATGTGTCATTATTTTCTTGCTCAATGCTTTTTGTTTTATTCCCATAAAAACCAAAGAATGCAAACCAACAGACACTTGTATATACATACACACATTGTTATATTCGTACATACGCTACACAAGTTCTTAAAATTGTCGTTGTTCTCTTGCTACCTCATTTTTATATATGCACGTATAATACGTCATTATTCTCTTTGCTCTGAGAGTGCTCCGCACCCACATTTTATTTGACTTCCCTTTCACAATAGTAAAAAACCAACCCGTAAAAAACATAGTTTTTGACTATAAATTCTTTATATATGACCACGCCCCTTTGCCCAATCCCGCCCATATTTGCAGCAGATCTTAGAATATCTAAACCTAACTAACAAACCATATTTTGTTCAAATACAATTAACAGGAGCAGAAATAATGGATTTTTAATTTGTGATTTGTATGGGTGGTACTACGCCCCCTTATCCAATCCCGCCCATATTTTGATAGTTTATATTTGTCGTCGCCATTAGTTTCTCCGCGAAGTTTCAGGTCGATTGGAGCACGGGAAAAGGGTTAAAAATCAACCCAAAATTTTTTCGGCATACATGCATACAGACAGACAGGTGATTTTAATATAACGAATTTAAAAAGGCTTAAAGACTAGTGTCATTATTTTCTGATTAATACTTTTTGTTTTATTCCCACAAAAAACAAAGATAATGCTAAGCAACAGCCACATGTTCATTCATACATTGTTATGTTCGTACATGCGCTACACAAATTCTCAATTTTCGCTGCTCTCTTTCTATCTCATTTTTATATACGTTTAACCACGTCATTATTCTCTTTGCTCTGAGAGTGCATGGCACCCACACAATCCAACTATTCGCTGCCACTACATCAGTGTGTGTTTGTTTTCGCAGTTTGACAATCTGTGTTTCGCAGTCGGACAAATCTGTGTTTTATATAGGTGTCGGTCACCCTTCTCATTTAGGGATATGAAAAATAGATATTGGCCGATTCTGAGACCTACCCGATATGCACAAAAAATTTCATACAAATGGGTTCAGCCGCTTCGGAGGAGTTTAACGGTAAACAATGTGTGATCGCTGTCGGACAATCTGTGTGAGCGCAGTCGGACAAATTGTGTGTGGATGTACTCACTTTGTGAATTTAGGCCGTACACGCGCCTATAGATGTTAACACATCAAAAACATTGAAAGGGAAAGCAAAAAACCTTAAAGGATAACGATTTGGATCAGCTTTGCTGGGTTTCGAACCTCGGACCCCCACTATTATCTTTTTTGTAGTTGGGCATGTTAATGTCGTATCACTGGTATATACATATTCTAGTTTTGTACACATTACTCAGTTTGTACAAGGATACATTTCATTAGTTTTAAAACAATACGAAAAATATATACTTAAAAAAAACACATGAGGTGTCATGGGACACCTGGTTGGAACGAAGTTTCTTTCGCGATATTTTATGTACTAGTTAGTTGCAGCACGTATAAAGCGCCCGTTTAAAAGTACGATAATTTAAAAGGATCTTTAAGAAATGTACCTTTAAGAAAATTATAAGAAACTTTTTGTTTCTGGAATGTATTAAATAAAATTATATTTTTAGGTCCTTTTTGTAACAATATGTGTTATATTTTCCGTAATATTTATTACATAGGTCCTTTTTTTAAAGAGAAAATGTACTATTTTTAAGAAGAAGTACTTTTTCTAAGAAAAACCAATAAGAGTATGGCTTTTTTTTACATAGAAGTACTTTTGTGAGAACAGGTACTTTTTAAAGAAGTGGTACTCTTTTTAGGAAAAGGTTATTATTTTTAGCAAAACTTACTTATCTCAAGAAGTAAAGGTAATATATTATTTTTAACAAAAAGTACTTTTAAGAAATAGATTTTTTTTAAGACAAAGTATTTTTTTATACCAAGATATTTTTTCGAAGAAAAGGTTTTTTTAAGAAATGGTAAATTTTTTAAGAAATGGTAATTTTTTAGAATTGGCCCTTTTCTCAAGAATATGTAAATTTTTAAGAGTAGGTAGATAGTAGATATTGTCCTAATAAATGAGACAAAATTAAACCAAACACAATGTAATATTTAAAAATTATAAAATCATGAGCAAATATCGAATTGATGCAACAAGGGAACTGCTATATTAATCAAGAATTACCTACAATAATATAGTCGCATAGTGACGGCGACACTATCGAGTATATAACCACGAAAACGCTCCCAAAATACCGTTCGGAATCGGTGTTAAACTGTAGGTCCCAATCGGTGAGTGAAAACTGGAAAGCGCACAGCTCAATGATTGTGAGAAGTTCTCCCCTGTCCGTTCATGGAATGTAATGGGAAACCATTTACTTATTTATTTACTACAGTCACGATAACAAAAGTAGATATTCGCTAGATTCTTTAGAGACATGCGTCATAAAGATACCCGCTGACTGCAACAACTTTTTAGTTAATGCATGTGCGTACTATCCGGCCGGCAATATAAATTCAATACGAGCAGACTTGGAAAACTATTTGATTTTATCAATTTTCAAAATTCAAATAATTACTATGTCCTAGCGGGAGACTTTAACTGCAAGCGCATAGAATTGGGTAATACTGTTAACAACGCAAAAGGCAATAAAAAAAGTCAACATCGAATTCCTTTCACTTCCAACATTTTCAGCGAAGCCCGCTTTTCTTAGCCGTAATTATGTCACAATGCCTTCCATTGAAGCCAGCACACTTCACATGGGCATGACTATCACAAAGCCAACATGAAAGAACGCAACCCTCATATACGTCCCTGACTGTACAAATCTAGTAATAATTACCAAATTCTAAAAGTATGCAGAGTAATACTGGGTTATAGCATAATACGGTTAAATAAAAGTTGTTTAAAATTTTTTCATTTAGTCCCCATCCCGCAACGTGCGATAAGGAACTTCGTTCCAAAAATATTATAGTTAAATATCTGACGTTCAGATTATCTCTTATAGCCTTGGTCGTAGCCTCCCCAAATAATAATCGGGCTTGCGAAGTTACATATTTTAAAAATCGTTTGTTTTGTTTTTATAAATCGTAAACGTTTTTTCTATTTAGCTCTGCTGCTAGAAAGTGTTTAATTTTTTCTGTTGGAAAGTGAGTGACTTTTTAAAGTGTTATACTTTATAATATAAAAGCTAAAAAAATTATGTAATACCTTTATAACTTATGGACAGATGTCAACATTTCTTTACATTAAATTCATTTATTCACCCTAAATTTCATTAGTTTCACCCTAAAAAAAGTATACTCGTGCGAACTAGTTGGTGATTTATAGATTCATTAGGAACTCTAAATTAATAATACTAATGTACCCTTCGAGTGCCACACAACCTTGTCAAGGGTTAATTTATGATCTTTGACCCTGTTCCTCTTTCCGTAGTTTCCACTGCACATTATAATTCACAAACCGTTTTTCACATTGTGGAAAACACATTTGCATATGTTCGTATATATTATGAAATACTTTAAATGGCATCAACATTTATGGCAGTTATATGTGGAATAAATTGTCCAAGCGCCAACGAGGGAAAGTGGGAGTGTTTGGTTAAAGGACGTAAGGTGGTACGGGCGTATATATAGGGTGCTCAAAATAATTGAGTTAGAATTGAAGTTTTGAGCAAGATATGATTGCCAAAAAACTTGATAACAAATTTGCGGTTTAATGAGAAGAATGAAAAGAAATTTGATTACCACTATCCAATATTTTGGATTTTTATTATTATTAAATACTCTATATATGCACGGTTTGAATATCTAATGTAAGGTCTGAAGGAAGTCCTTTGGAACTGAAAGCAATTAGTGATTCAAAGTTGCTGTACCTTTCACATTTGTTCCTTCATTTAAACACCCTGTAAAATTTGGGGTTTTTTTCTTAACTGCAAATCTGAATTATAGATTTTTCTTCTCACAAAACATTTACTACTCACTGTCGTGGTAACCGCCATGTAGATAGAAAATATTTGAGAGGTAACATTTACCAGCTACATCAGAGTTTATGTGATAACATTTTTGTTTCTCTTCTAACTTTAGCCTTGAAGCCAAATTTGTAGGGGCTAAAATATATGTATGTTCACACATACTCGAATATTTCATTTTGTCGTTTCTCTGTTGATATTAGATATTAGCAAGAAAGAAAAAAAAATGGCACAAAAAGTGTGAAAAAAATATTTATGAGTATGAACACATTCTTCAGAATATATTAAATTCTTAAACGAAAAAAAACGCACATACATAGAAATATTTCCCTTCTTGAGAACGCAATTCATGGAACTATGGCAACGGCATAGCAAAGGAGCACAATTCTGGCGAAAAGAAAGTAATCAATATACAATCTCTAGATGAGGTATGAAGTGAGATGGCCATGAAAGGATATATGTAGACGCGCTGTTATGAAAGTGAAAGTGCAAAACTGCCTTTAACAGAATCAACACAAATGTGCTTCAAAAAATATGAAATAAATGTATATTAAAAATCTGGTAGCACCGATACATGATACGAAGTTCAAGGTCTTGTTAGAGGTTACCAAAAATATAAGAACATTTTAGCAAACACGTTTGCTGAAGCACGACAATAAAATATGACCAAAATTATTAATGAAAAAAATTGATATTATCCAATTTATGTGTCTGCTGCTTGCCAATAAAGGAGAAAACGTATTTACTAGCACATGTATTTCGATCAACAGTTATATATTTGGCAACACGTCATAACAGTTTAACTTGATTTAAGGAAGTACTGTCGACACTTTGTTTGGCTTATCAGAAGCTTTTTTATCCTGCTAATGTCAAAATCAATTTATTTTCTTACAAGTTCGATTATTATTCATACTACTTGAGCTCATGTACAGAAATCTGCAGATTATACCATTTACTCAACTCCGGAACCTCCCACCTTATTCATTCGAATTCGATGTAATATTCTTTATAAAAGACATCACTACATTCAGTGGTTTAAATAAAATTATGTTAAGGTAACATCTATCAATGGAGGACTACTATTTGACATTAACTACGTCCTCAGGCACTTGGAATTAATAACATATTTACTTGAAGTATCACGCGTAACGAATTAAAATATTAAAAGTTTTGATCTCCTGTGGTATGCAAGTTTCAACAAATGGCATAGTGTCAGAAAACTTTTCAAATATATGTATTAAAATGATTGCTAACAATGTATAAATCCCAATTATCAGTACATAGTTTTAAAATTATCTTGAATATTAACTAAGGTGAACATATATGTAAATATGGTATTCCTTTTTTGGATTTGAAACAATTAATGTGTTAAACAAACAACCGAAATGTGAATTCAGTATTGTATTGAATAAAAGAATTACTTTGAAAGTTTTTTCCAATGAAAAATTTCACTTGAGCGGCTGCAAACTAATTACACCAGTGATAGTTTTGCATTAATTTTCTGTATTCTCCTAGGTGGGATATTATGATTTTTTATAGTTTATATCACATATTTATTATATCATTCCTAACGCTTCTAAAATGCTTGCATTATTGTTAAACACCTAAGCCCAGCTGATTTGTAATAGTTTAGCCGTTACTGTATTTAACTGTCAAATTGGGTTCTGTTTTTTTATTAACATTTAATTTATTGGTAAATTTCAAAGAATGTCAAATAAGACGCAATTTTAAGGATAAACGTTGGTGTTTGGAACGGAGTTCTTTATCGCACGTTACGGGATGGGTTCTAAATGAAAAAAAAAGTAAACTACTTTTTTAACACTATTATGCTACAACCCAGTATTATCAACTATATTGGGTACTTTTGCTTTGGTTTGTGTCTAGACTTACATATGTTGGGGAATTTCTTGTTTAATGGGAAGTTTTCTAGGTGGAGCCTGTAACCAATATTTAGTATAATTGTAGTTTTGAACCCAATTAAAAGTAAATTCAGAAAAGCCAAAGTGAAAGAAAAGTTCACTTTCTTAAAAAGAAAATGTTCTCAAAAATAATACCTACTCTTATTGTAAACAAAGTACATTTTCTTAAAAAAATACCTTATTTAAAGAATTACCTTTGCTCAGAAAAAGTAAATATAAAAAGTACCTTTCCTAAAAAAAGTAATTTTATTTTTAAATAGAGGGCGGAGCAATAAGTTCATGACTTTTTGAATGAAACACAGTTTTTTTTTGCAAAAAAAAAATAATATTTTTCAACATAATCTACTTTTAGCTCAATGCTCTTAGTAAAACGTTTCTGCAATTTTTGTATCCCTTCCTAAAAATATGATTTGTCGAGGTCCATAAAATAGGCATTTGTTTGATCAATAATTTCAGCCATTTTTTTATACCCTCCACTGTAAGTGATAGAGGGTATATATCAGCTTGTCATTCTGATTGTAACATATAGAAATAAGGCTTTGCGACCCCATAAAGTAAATATATTTCTTGATCCTTATAACAACCGGAGGCGATATAGCCATGTCCGTCTGTCCGTCTGTTGAAAACATTCTCAGGACTTCAATCGGCGATAACGCGGTCTGGTTTATGGCCAGAATATTCCACGTATTCCTGAGCAGTTTCGTATTGAAAATCAGCGAAATTGGTCCATTGGAAAAAATTTTATGATTGGAAACGTAAAAAAACTCATAAAATTTTCACATTAATTTTTGTACTTTTATACTAAACTACTCCTTTTGCCGAGTGGTGAATTTACGTGTTGAAAATCTTTGTTGTTCGTAATATAACAGGTAAGTACTTTAGACTGTTTAGATGTACTTTCATGTGTTCATACATTTATATAAATTTTGCCACACTCCATCTAAGGTCGCTGTGGCCTGATGGGTAAAGGGTTGCGCGTTGGAGTCTGGGGGTTGTTGGTTCAACTCTCGTCCCGGCTTGTTTTTTTAACAGTTCTTCAAAAAATGCTTTTTTTATTTTTAAAAAATCCTTTGCACCTTGTTTTTCTTTTCAACAGTTCTTCAAAAAATGCTTTTTTATTTTTAAAAAATGCTTTTTTATTTTACCTGTGAACAAAGTACATTTCAAAGTACATTTCAAAGTACATTAAGTACATTTCAAAGTACATTTCTTAAGTACATTTCATTAAGTACATTTCTTAAGTACATGTCTTAAGTTCATTTCTTAAGTACATTTCTTTCTTAAGTACATTTCTTAAGTACATTTCTTCTTAAGTAGATTTCTTAAGTACATTTCTTCTTAAGTACATTTCTTCTTAAGTACTTAAGAAATGTACACAACTGATCATTTAAGTTCGAAATCACACTGCCATATGAAATGCCTTTGGTATCAACAATCTCACGCACTTTTACTCTTCAATCGCCCGACACCATATCGTTGATTTCTTCTGAAATTTCGGGAGTATTGACCTCAATTGGTCGTCCCGAACGTTCAGCGTAATTTGTTCTTGTGTGCCCGCAACGAAAGTTAGTATACCACGTCTTTACTGTTAATATCGGTCGTGCAGAGTCCCTATAGCATTTATCAAGCTTTACCTTGGTTTGATTGATGGTTTTTTTTTCAAAAAATGATGTTTAATGTGCACTCGAAATTCACTTTTTTCCATTTGCACGAGGTTGTATGTTTTGAACAGCTGTTAAACGTAAAGTAAATGACGGAGCTTAGTAGTCTACTAACAGGTGGTGCTTGATGGGAGCAGTGTTGCATTTTATAAAACTATGAGGGCAGTTCCAAAAGGCACGGACTTATTGTTCCGCCTCGAAAATTCGTGTTCTTAAAAAAGCATATTTTCTTAAAACAAATTGCCTCTTCTTCAAAACATACCCTTTCTTTACAGAGTACCTTTATGTGAAACAAAATATTCTTGAAAAAATTACCAATTCTAAAAAAAACATTCCTTTCAAAAAACATTTTCTTACAAAAATTCGTTGTCTCAAAAGTACCTTCTCTTAAGAAGAAAATATTACCTCTTCTTTTAATTTTTTTGAGATAAGTATCATTTCTGAAAATAAGTAAATTTTCTTAAAAAATAAGTGCTATGCCAAAACCCTACTCCGAATTTAACTTAGCTTTAACCCTATCATTTTCCCCTACAATGTTCATAGAGATATTGCGATGAAAAGCACTCAAACCCATTCTAGCAGTGCTTCAACATAAGACTCGCTGATCTTCAGTGTTGACTCTCTGGTCACTGCTATTTTCTCCTCTGAAGCGCCAAGTTGAGTTATCTCAAAGCTATCCAGATTTTTATTGTAACAATACAATTAAGGTGTAAATGAATTTCAACTATTATAACTGGAATAAACAGGAGAATTTGCAGTATTATAAAACACCCGATTTTTTAATCTTTTTTAATCCTGTCTTTTTTCGAGAAAAATATTCGTCATAACGAATTACTCTTGCCGGCACAAACATAACCTTTTCCTAAAAAGACTACCACTTCTTTAAAAATTTCGTGTACTTAAAAAAGTACTGATTTGTAAAAAAAATCATTCCGTTATACCTTTTTCTTCCAGAAAGTACTTTTTCTTTTCTTAAAAAGAAACATTAGCTTTTAATGAAAGACGTACCTCTCTTTTAAAAAGGACCTTTTCGGGAAAATATAATACAAATTCTTACAAAAAGGACTTTAAAATATACTTTAAAAAAATACATTCTATAAAAAAATTGTTCTTAAAAAATGTTTCTAATTTTACAAAAAGTATCTTTTCTTAAAGATCCAATTTAAATTATCGTATTTTTCAACGGGCGCCTTAGACGTATTGGAACTAACTAGTACATAATATATGGCGAAAGGAACTTTGTTCCAACCGGGTGTCCCCTGACACCTCATGTAATTTTATTAATCAGCTACTTTTGAAGACTGAAACATGGAAGGTATAATGCCGCTGCCTGTCAGATAATTTTAACTTGAGTGGGTCATGACACAACGTTGATAAATCAATGGGAGGGTCCTTTATAGATTCTAAGTTCAAAGAAAAACAAATTAACAAAATGGGAAATAATCGCTTTTTTGATTTGGGGATTTTGATTTTGGGGATAATGAGTTACACCTAGAGTATGTATCCCAGGAACTCCTGGAAATTTTATCCGGAAATCCCGCGGAGTTTCCAAAGGAAATTAAAAAACACTTCTTTGATTGCCATCTTTGGTTCTAAATACTCAGAAATAATTGAGAATTTTCAGGATATTCATGGTAGCTCAATCAGATGTTGCTATAATCCATGGTAAAACAATGACAAAATTTGTTTTGCTTTCCATTTTAGTAGTGTCACACTCAGCTGCTTGAAAGCAAACTTACGTGTCTACTCCAAACATATGGAGAAACGAAAATAAATGACATGAAATGAAATTTCAACGCACGATTATCTACATCTGTTTAAGCATAAAAACCCTGTTCCCGCCATATTACCGCAAAACTCGAAGCACTTAAATGCTACCCCTGTTCACATTGTCCCAACCATTTTGCGACATACTAGTGGTATTCATGTAAATGTGCAAGAGCCTCGAAAACTTGCACAGCAAACGTCTAAAAATAAAATTTTCTCATTCAAAATGACTTGCACAAATGTAGAATAGTTTCGAGTCAAATTTGCTGAGCAAATATCGAAAACGAAACATAGGACATTTGTACAAGGTGTTTCAAAAGAAGTCATCCGATGTTGTTTGGCTCTCATTTTTTTTCTAAATGAAAACCTCCGGTTCTGTTTTTGGTTACGTTTATTTGAACCTTTAGAATTTTATTGGTTAAGTTGAGAAGAAGATATCGGTTAAATGGGCGCCGTCACAATTGATTACCGTGCGGGCTCGTTTTATGGCATTTTTCATCACTTCGGCGAGAACTTCGGGCGACAGATTCTTGCACTCGTGTCGAATGTTGACCTTGAGGGCTTCCAGGGTCTCGGGCTTGTTCACGTAAACACGGGACTTCAAAAAACCCCACAAAAAAGTCTGGAACGGTTAAATCGGGCGATCTTGCGGGCCAGTGCAAATCGCCAAAACGAGAGATGAGGCGACCCGGGAACGCCGCCTTCAGAATATCGGTTGTGGCTCGCGCAGTGTGTGCCGTTGCTCCGTCGTGTTGGAACCACATGTCCTCCAGTCCTAATTCATCGAATTGCGGCAGAAAAAACTCGGTTAACATGATGATGACTCCTCCAGCGTGAACAGCGTTCCATGCAGTCACTTTGAGCGGGTGTAATGGCTCCTCCCAGAAGCGATAGTTTTGCTTGTTCACGCACCCGCTGAGGTGGAAATGAGCGTCATCGCTCATTATAATTTTCAAATCATTATGAACAAAAATGCCAGAAAACAAGACCGTATGGTAATCAATTGTAGCCGATATCATCTTCTTAACTTAACCAGTAAAATTCTAAAGGTTCAATTAAACATAATCAAACAACATAATCGAAGTTTTACATTTAGAAAAAAACTGAGAGCCAAACAACATCGGATGACTTCTTTTGAAACTCCTTTTAAAAGTTTTTTTTGTAAAAGAACGTTTTTCTTTTACCGTCTCCTGTGCAAGTTTGCGAGATTTTGCACTCACATGAATACCACGACTGTGCTCATATTTTTCATGAGAGGTGTATAATAAGTGTATAATAGGAATAAAAAATTGCAGTTTCAATTGCGTCCAATTTTCAATTGTTTCGGTTTAGGAAGAACATCACACCGAAATGTAAATAAAGTAAACTATAAAATTTGGTATTTGGCAAATTTAAACAATGAAATCAGCGATGATTCTGCTTCTGTATCTGTCATACTCTTTCAAGTTTTCCTCACTTAAGGAGAGCGTTGAGAACATTCCAGTTTGAAGATTTAAGAGCTGTTAATTGATATATTTTTGTTCAGTCCGTGACACTTGCCATACGGAGGATAACAAAATTTCAAAAGTGTCGATTAAAAATCAAACAAAAATTGTAAATATATTTTCTTAAGATATTTTTTTTGATGTAATTCTGAAACCCGTTTATAACACGCATTCTTTCGTTTCTTTAAGTTGATTTCACTAACTTGCCGACAAATGTCTGTTCCCCACCTACTGGCATGTACACTTTTAGTTTGCCTACTATATTGATAATTGTTATAGATGCTCTAATGGCTAGTTTTTTAGTCAGTGGCCATCCTGAGTTCTTAGTTGTATTGTGGTTATACACCGAATTGTGTTTTTCAGTCAATGGTTAAAAATGATTTAAAGTCGGTTGGTTAACCTGTAGTCAGAACCCTATGATTTTGACAATCTCATTCCTGACTGTCAAAATGAGAAATGTTGGATTGTGTAAAATACATGTTTCTAATTCGAATATTTGTACACATAGTTTGAGCCCAATAAGTTAAATTAATGCGCATAGTTTTGTATAAATTTACTTTTAAAGAATAACTACTAAATTTAATGATCATACAGTATCTGTGATCATAAGTACAAAATATAATTATATTTGTCTATATGTGTAAATATGAATTATTCAAGGTGTCGAAGATTTCGATGGCGACACAAAATATTGTCGCGACAATAAAATCTGATAGGAAAGGTGCTGATGCGCGCATATCCGAGTTTAAATTAGTTACTCAATCAGGGTGTGTGGTTTTGGTGACGGTTGTGCCTATAGCCTGGAAAGTAATAATATTTGGCAAGTCCAGAAATAAATTCTTGACTGCAATCAGGGAAATTAGAAGTAGAATCTTGGCAGAAGTTGCCGGTAGCTGATATGGCACTGTGGTGGTTAGAATCATCTGTGGCGATATGCATGTGCGCAGTATTACAAAATCTGCTCGTGGTGAATCAGTGAAAGTCCAGCAGATTCGTATAGTTCAAACGACTATTGCAATTCCATCTTCTGAAACTAGAACTTCTTTAAAAGCTTCAAACTAAGAAGTTCTTTTAGGCTTTCTTTATAAATTAATTTAACTGGAAGATCAATATTTTCAAATAGCGAGAAAACTAAGTACTGTTTATATTTATATTTTAGTTTATAAAACTAACAACCAAAGCCACGATCTCGAAATAAAACCTAAGAGTCACTCACTTTTGTTCTTATCCCAGGCTTTAAATGTTATTGTGTGGTTGTGTGTTTACAAAATCGGAAGTGACTAACTACATTCGCTGTCGGCTACGCAAACAAAAATGTCAAATTATTCACTTGTCTTTTGGTTGTCGCATAGCTGGAAATCAAATAAAAGATTGAAACAAAAACATTTTATATACAATAAAATGGAAGAAACACAATAGACGGAACATAATGTCATTATAATAAATTTGTTATTAAAATATATTTCCATTTCAGCAGAAAAACTCCAACTTTGCGTCGTAGTCTTCTCTCTGGCTCCGAAATTAAATGGCGAACGTCAACTTTATGTTATTGCTTTGAACAACCACCACACAAACACACGCAAAACCATGCGAACGACAAGTCGAAAGATAGTGAATCGCTATTTGAAACGAAAGTGAGTGACTAGCTTCGTTCGGTTGGATTTTTTAGGAGAGGGTGTAAGTGTGTTCCGATTTTGTACTGAATTGTGTATGTTTTCGTTCGCTTGTTAGTGGCTCCCAAATCAGTTGTTTGTCGCACAGAAAGAAAGCGAACCTTAACGTTCGATGTCGTGACTTTGGCTGTAACACTAATGTTGGTATGGGCTTGGATGGCAAAATTTTGTAAGGATTTTAAATGTTACACCTTCTCGCCCACAAGCCAAAAGTTAGCTTAAAAAGAAGTTCTTATTAGATGATCTTTATTTGTTTGCGTATAATACAAATTCGAAAAATATAATTATCACGCAAGCTTCGATTAGCGGAAAATCGTTGTCCATTATGAAGTTATATTTATCTACTACAAAAATTCATTACAAAGTAGTGTGAATGAATCAGTAATCTAAAATATTTGAACAGAAAATATACCCAAATGACTAAAACCCCAACTCGTATATAACGTGCTACAAACTTGGCAAATACATATGAAGGTAAAAATGCATTCAATTTTATTTGTGATACAAATTAGATATGATTTATACTTAATGATTTATAATAATAAATGATTTATAATAATAATAGATAAAAATTGAGAATTTATTTAAGAAAGAATACAAACAAATTATTACATGAGGTGTCAGGGGACACCCGGTTGGAACGAAGTTCCTTTCGCTATGTATTATGTACAAGTTAGTTCCAACACGCCTAAGGCGCCTGTTGAAAAATACTGTAATTTAAATGGATCTTTAAGAAAATATACTTTTTGTAAAATGATCAACTTTTTTTTTAGGAAATTTTTAATTTATTGAATGTATATTTTAAAAAAAAAAGTATATTTTTAGGTCTCTTTTGTAAGAATATGTATTATATTTTCCCGAGAAGGTACTTTCTTTGATGAGAGGTACTCCTTTTATTAAAAGCTAATATTTTTATGCAGGAAAAAGCCTAAGAGCATGAATTTTTTTACAAAGACAAACTTTTTTAAGAACAGGTAGTTTTTAGAGAAGTGGTACTCTTTTTAGGATACGGTTATTTTTTTAACAAAATTTTCATATTTTCAGGAAGGCTACTTATCTCAAGAAAATAAAAGAAAAGGTATTATTTTATGTTTAAGAAAGGGTACTTTTAAGAAAAGGAATTTTTGTAAGAAAATGTATATTTTACGAAAGAACAGGTACAATTTTAAGAGTAGGTACTTATATCAAGAAAAGTTATTTTGCTTTACAAAAAAGGTACTCTTTAAAGAAAAGGTAGTTTTTTAAGAAAATGCAATTTCTTGTAAGATTATGTACTTTTTTAAGAGAAGGTTTTTACTTAAAAAATTACCTTTTTTAAGAAAAGGTACTTTTTGTAAGAAAATTTACTTAAGTTAAGGTCTTTTGTTAAGAAAAGGTACTCTGTTTAAGAATATTACCAGGTTTTTTTTTTGAGAAAATTTGTTTTTTTTCTTATTTAACAAAATGTTATTTTTTAAACTTCTTTCACTTTGGCTTTTCTACATTATGTAATAAACAGGCTCCACCTAGAAAATTTTCCATTAGACAAGAAATATATTAGTCTAGACACAAACCAAAAGTACGAGTGTAAGAGTTTGAGTGCTGCCAAATATAATTCCATACTCAGGGTTGTACTTCATGGATTTGCCAGTCTTGCACATTGGCTTTTCTAAAGTTACTTGTTCGTAGGTTCAAAACTACAATATAAAATAAACAGGCTCCGCCTATGCTTGCCACTATCAGCGAGTTGTGCGATT
Organism: Phaonia tiefii; assembly: GCA_963931995.1. Lineage (NCBI taxonomy): Eukaryota > Metazoa > Arthropoda > Insecta > Diptera > Muscidae > Phaonia > Phaonia tiefii. Next base: position 220,245,079 of record OZ008368.1, on the reverse strand, counting down.
TATCTTTTCAAACTCACTACTGAGGTCCTACAAATTCCGAAATTAACAATATATTTTTTTCGCACACAAAGCTAAAAACCAATTGCAAATATTTATTATACGCTTGGGTGAACACTAAAGTGTTTTTGTTTAGTATAATCTTGGACCAATAACGTAAATACATAATAACAACATATTAATTTGGAGTGCGTGCACACATTGTACAGATTAGTGATATCGTTTGGTATTAATCATCCGGACTCACGAACTTATTGCTCATTTAAATTAGATATGAATCATACGCCCCGATAACAAATCACACAAAATGTAATAAAAATGTAAAATATATTGTGTAATTTTACGTTTGATATTAGAAAAAAAATTTACTGACGGAAGCAAAACATAGGCAACAACAAATAATTATGCAAATTTTATTTAACAAATACCACGTGTCTACATACTCGCATAGCTGTTGTTAACGATTAGACAAACATAGTCGAACATAAACCATAAATCGAATTTTTATTGTAGTTTATAGTGTTATTATCTTTGACATTAAATGTGAATAGAAATGAAATAAACGTGACGTTTAGCATTTGACATATGCACTAAATATTTTCAATAACTCAAATGTTTTCAATAATTTATTCAACGTAGAAGAAATGTGGCTTTAATTTTTGTTGAATAAATACTAATACGCATTTCAAGTCAATTAAATATTTAATTTAATTTTGATGAATTTACAAGCAACATTTGTGGCTGTGAGTTATTTCTCAGGCATTAGCAGTCTTTGTGCAACAATTGTAATACACAATTTAATTATCTGACAAGATATATCATCATTCGCTTAGGTGGTTTGCAGTATAATAACTAGAGTGTTCAAAAATCGGCATTTTCGAATAACCGGTTTTCGGGTTATTCGAAAAATCAGTTTTTTGCAAAACCGGTTTTCGGTTCCATAGAATGGGGAAAACCGGTGAAGCCGGTTAATTTTCGTGTTTAACCTTCATGTGCCCAGGAGTGTAAACGTACGTAGGCGGTTGGATGATTACCTACGTAGCAATCACGAAATTTTAAGATGATAACACTTAAGTGCTTTAATATTTCATGGATAATTTTATTTATTTATCATAAACGCAGCTACGAACTTCATATCAAGAGTAATAAATATTAGTGCTGTTCAGTTTCTTGACAAAAATAAAAAGACCATAAGAAATATTTTTGTTGTAAAGCGTTGCTACAACAAATTGGTAAAGAATTTAATCGGACGGGGTGTAAACAACCACAATACTTCGGAGAAAATATTAAACTTCAACAGAGGTACCGAATACCTGGATCAAATGTATATGTATATAATCGAAAAACAATAGACGTTAGTAGCCATCGAGCTGTGTGCGTGCTGATGTTGATATTCATATTTGCATATTTTATTGTTTTTGTTGTGAAACTTCTTACAAATTAGCTGTATAATCTTCTTCTCAGAATGATTCTGCAATGAATAGTCAAATTTTAATTGTTCAAATGTTTATGTCTATCAACTTTTTGTAATTACATTAACTTGAATTTAAAATAAGTTCAAAGAGTTGAAGTTTGTGTTTATTTTTTGTAAAATATATCTATGGTAATTACCAGCAATGTTATTTGAAATATATGGGAATAAATAATTCAATTACAAATAAATTACTTCAATTTGCAAGACTTTAAGCCAAACTTATGACTATGGTACATTTGCTAGATCCACCGTATGCCAGCGTCCAAAAAAAAACCTGTGCTAGCTAAATGTTTTATAGTCAATATGAAAATTTATTTCATCTACGTAAACCTAAAGACACAGCTTAACTATTTTATCAAATACTGCACACAGATTGGTGCACACAAATTGGTGAACACAGATTGGTCTACCTATCAATATGATCGAGATGAATATTAGTCGTGTTTTGGTTACAAGCAAGCGATTATCGCTTGCTAAGTTGCAAAGAAAACGGCTATTTAGCGATATGTAATTTTATTCAAAAATATGAAAAATGATTGAAAACTGTAAAAGATGTCAAAAAAAATTTCTTTAAACTTAGCAAAAAGGATTGGCGTCGCTAAGTTCTTGCTAAGTCTTCGCTAAGTGCTTCATACAAAACAAGCGATTACATAAGCAAGCGGTGTAAACAAAACACGCTTATTGTTAATTATTTTCATGAATACCGAGGGAGGCTTTGTCAAATATACCAAGCTACAGGGTGTGCAACTTCGATTTTAAATGCTTATAACATTGTTGCTCTCACGGTATGAGCTGTGGATCCATCATCAGGAGTGTTGAGAACTTCCCGACGTAAAAAATTTTCCAACGTGGTCCGATATACCACCCCTGAAGCGGTTTCTGGTTGCCAAGTTTAATTTTCGAAAATATATGGGCCGATAACTCTATCGGCCATAATTCCACACCAAACCGTGCATCTGAGAGGTTATAACTGTCGCTGCTGCACTGCTTTAGGAATTTCGAGTATGATGACACTATAAAATTTTATTAAATTGTTTATTACCTGCAAAAAAATACAATAAAATCTGTGAAAATAAAAAAATACATGAGGTGTCCGGGGACACCCGGTTGGAACGAAGTTCCGTTCCAACACGCCTGAGGCGCCTGTTGAAAAATAATGTAATTTAATTGGATGTTTAAGAAAATATACATTTTGTAAAATGATAAACTTTTTTCAGAAATTTTTTATTTGTTAAATGTATTTTTTAAAAAAAGTATTTTATTAGGTCCCTTTTGTAAGAATATGTATTATAATTTCCCGAAAAGGTCCTTTCGCTGATGCGAGGTACTTCTTTTATTAAAAGCTAATGTTTTTATAAAAGAAAAGTCTAAGAGTAAGAATTGTTTTTACAAAGAACTACTTCTTTTAAGAACAGGTCCTTTCTAAAGAACTGGTACTCTTTTTAGGATAAGACTATATTTTAAAAAAAAACTTACTTATCTCAAGAAAATAAAAGGTATTAATATTATTTTTAAGATATGGTACTTTAAAGAAAAGGAATTTTTTTGAGAATAGGTATTTATTGTAAGGGAAGGTTTGTTTTTTGAAGAAAAGCTTTTTTTTACAAAAGAATATGTAAAATTTTAAAAGTAGTTATTTATCTCAAGAAAAGTTATTTTGTTTTACAAAAAAAGTACTCTTTAAAGAAAATGTAGATTTTTAAGAAAAGGCAATTTGTTGTTAGATAATGCACTTTTTTAAGGAAAGGTACTTATTTAAAAAATTACTGTTTTTAAGAAAAGGTACTTTTTGTAAGAAAATTTGCTATTTTAAGCAAAGCTACTTCTTTAAGATGAAGTATTTTGTTAAGTACAGATACTCTGTTTAAGAATATGAATAGGTATTTTCTTTGAGAAAATTTACGCCCTTATTTAAGAAAATGTTATTTTTTTAGACTTCTTTCACTTTGGCTTTTCTAAATTTACTTTTTATTCGGTTCAAACTACAAGATGTAATAAACAGGCTCCACCTAGAAAATTTCCCATTAAACAAGAAATATCCCCCAATATGTTAGTCTAGACACAAACCACACCAAAAGTAAGAGTAAGTGTGCTGCCAAATGTAATTCCATGCTCAGGGTTGTACTTCATGGATTTGCCAGGCTTGCACTTTGGCTTTTCTAAATTTACTTTTATTGGGTTCAAAACTACAATATGTAATAAACAGGCGCCATCTAGAAAACTTCCCTTTAACCCAAACCAAACCAAAAGTACCCAATATCGTTGATCATAATGGGTTAAAATAAAGTAGTTAAAAAAAAAGTTGTTTAAAATTTTTTCATTTAGCCCCCATCCCGCAACGTGCGACAAGGAAGCATTATAGGCATTTCAAATCAGTCAGTCGAAGATAGTCGACCCTGTACATCCAAGATACGGTTTGCTGGAACAATATATACCTACTTGTGACAGCTGCCATACACAAGTAGCAGTAGCATGCCAATACCAAAAAGAAAGTGTTAGGCAAAAATCACCTCAAAATTATCCACCTTATTATTATTGCAATCAGATATCCTGGCAGGAGTTAAATTGCAAAAAGGCCGGAGGACTGAGTTGGTCTCCCGCCACCGTTTAGAATGGCAGAGAATATTCAAAAATGAAAAAAATCAATCCCTATTTGTGGAAAACCCCCGCAAATGTTATAAAGACCACGATTTACGGATATGCACTTGAAATGTAAGAACTTTATATAGATCCGATGCAGTATCCAATTGGTAGATGTCTTCAAAAGATATAATGCTGAAAGTATCGCTATCCAGGAAATGCGATTGACAGGGCATGGCTGCACAAGAAAACAAATCTGTGACATATATGAGTACTACAGTTACCATGAGATAAAACATGAACTTCGTTGCGCATTTGATGCCAAAGAAATATTCTATGAGTGCCTAGAGGAAGCGTATGGCCGCTGACAAGCCAAGACATTAAGATTGCACTAGGAGAACATTAATGCTGAAGTAGTCAGGGGAAATGTGTTTCATCCCACTCTTGGCAATTTTAGTCTAAATGCTGTCAACTCCGATACAGGTATGAGATTGATTGACTTTTCCGCGCAAAAAACATGGTTGTTAATGACACAAGATGCCAGCATAAAGACATCCACAAGGCGATTTGGGAATCGCTTGATCAAAGATCGAAGAACCAAATTTATCACGTGGTAATTGATGGAAGTCATTCATGCAGTGTAACGGAGTAATCAGAGGAGCTAATGTCGATTCTGATCACTACCTGGTAGCATCAAAATTGTTTAGAAATATTTGAAAATTATGAAACTTGAAGAAAATTCAAATATTAACAATGTTCCCTGACATAAAAAAATTATTGTTTTAATTTCCAAGAAAAACTAATAATTCATAATGAAATCCATGCATTTATCTAGGACAAGTAATTTGCCTTTAACGACAGTCATTTACAAAAAGAAAGCCCAAAGATATTACTCATACACCGATCGGGTAGCATAAAAGTAGATTTTAATAAAAAAAATCCCAGAAGATATCATATATCATTTGACCTTTTTTATGACCATGATTAACAGTTGTCATGGCTCCCGGAGGCTGTGTGTCTCTGTTAAATAAAACTGTTCGAGCTATTGGGTGGTTGCGATGTTAGCAGTGTGACACCTTTAACAATTCTATGTCAAAATCCCATTGCAAAAAAGAAATAGCAAAAATGTTGGCATACAACTAATGTTGTTAATAATGCGGTATTTATGAATTTATGTATAGGATTCCATGACCCAGATATGGAATTGAAAGCTAGTTGCAATCAAACCCTGTCAGAGATTCCCAATTATCTACAAATAAAAACGTAAAAATGTGTATGGCATAGGAATAGTAGTAGGCATGAGTTGCCCCAACAAAATCTCGTAACAATAAAATTTATGACTTTGATGAAAGGATACTCTTGGTGCTTCTGGTGTGGCTATAAATGCCACATTTGTCACATTGATACATGTGTATAAGGGCATGGTGCACGAAATGTACAATTGTCCGTTTGAGTGGCTGACAGGCACTCAGCATAAAGAAAATATATAAGGAATGAACATTTATACAAATACCTAAAATTGACAATAAATATCCTGGGAAAAGAGAAACACGCAACACATCCACATAGGCACTGCCATCCTCACTTGTCGCTCAGTATGTCCCAACGAGTTTTAGATACATTTATATTTGTTAAACGCTCCTTCTTCTGCACTCCGTCTGAACCTTGTAAATCAGTGACACACTTTGTAACACCAGAGAGGCTAGTACAAACATGTCAGACAAATGGTTTTTTATGATTGTGAATTATGACTATTTTCGTTTTGAATTATTGCGGCATTTATGAGAGACTGCCCTTCCCTGTTGAGCTATGTTCTAGGAACACCCAGAAATAATGGCTAATATAGAGAGTGCTAAGTGTATATAACTAAATGTGCGGAAAGGTTAAAAAAAGGATAATGCCAGATATAGATTTGTCAGTTCCCTCTAGTTCGCTATAAGATGACTGAAATACTTAAAAATTAATTTTGTTGGAGAGGGAAATTTGGGCAAGTATTGTCAATTTATAACTGCCTAAGAAAGCATCAGCTACATTGAAATATTAAAAATATTTCTTTGGAGAAGTTATTTGAAAATGTTTGTTCCATCTTGAAATATGGGCTAGGCACTCGGCCGTTGCTCTTACAACGTTTGTTAATATAAAACATTTCGGTGTGATTTACGACGAAAAGAACAGTTTAATAATTATAGTGACCCTATAATTACTATTACATCCGATGAAGGAATTTGAGCTCTGGACTTGCTAGTTTTAGACTCATTAATGGTACCTAATTTTTTACACCGTTTCCAAATGGTAATTGGAGAAAAATGTAGGAGCAGCCTACTGAAGCGTATGATGTCAAAAACAAAACAGATAATCTTGCAGCACAGGACAACGCTCGCAAGAAATTCTTCAGATTTAATTTACAGGACTGTGAGCCAACAGAATTTGTTGGATCGTCGGCAGCATTTTATTAACCCTAGAACGTCATCCTTATTTTTTGTACGCTAACGTCATCCTTCGGTATTATGACTACGACCTATTTCAAGACGCTATAAATAATATCGTGAGCAAATATGGAAACCAAAATGAATGTTGTTTTATTATTTAGTTAATTTTTAATTAATATTCAATAAAAATTCAGTTTGCAACCGACTAACGCTATATGAAAAATGAGGTCAAGCCAAACGGAAATAACATAGTTCAGCTCGAAAATAAAATCGCGCGTCGTCATTTTGACGAAGGATGACGGTGCAGGGTTAATGGCAGTTATGGACTTACGATAATACTACAAGACTGTGAACACATTATACTTTAGAGACGAAGTAGCTTCTATCTTTCATGTACAGTTGCAGACGCTACCTGGTTCGTTTCTGAGGTGACATTTTACTCAAATACATGTGGGGGATAAAACCAAAACGGTCATGTGGCGGCGGTGGTTTGAATGGCTCAAGTTAAATTTCCCAATTTAACCACAAACAAGAAGTTTCTTGTTTCGGGAAATACGCATATGGAATGCGACGTGAATCATTACATGATTGCAAAACAAAACACCTGTTTACCACCCCCATGGTTTGTACCAGTTGGTAAGAAGAACAGACCTAAATCATAGGTTCCAGGTACAAGAAATGCAGCAAGGAGAATTTTTATATTTTGCAGTTTTGTTGAAGATAGTTTTTGGCAATAGGTGTAAAAAATGTATAGCGAACATTCGAAAAACGTCGGTCACCCTAAGATGTGTTTCTTCAAGGTGAAAGTTCAAATATTATAAAATTCTGAAAGCTTAAAACATTATTGCACGGTAGGTCTTTTTGAAAATTTGAGAAAATCGAATATCATTATCACGGGGTGCCTCCAGGTCAATATTGAAAATTCTGAGACTGGTGTACAGTCGGGGACTACAGTGGATATATTAGTTATTATATAAGTAGAAACTTAAATGATATTTTAAATACATAAAACCGAAATAGTGTTATTCAATAAAAACCTAAATACAGTACACCATATCATTAACAAGGTAATAACAAAATATTACAAATTGAGCACCCTTTTATACTGTATTCCACGTATTTTAGGTGTTTCTTTAGTGTTTTCTTTTGTATTTTGTCCAAAGTCCTTTGTCCGCCAAAACGCATTTTATGCATTTCACGAAAAACTCTCCGATTCCGATGAAATTCTTGACCCACCGTCATCTAAGTTGGTCCGTGCTCGTTCGTCGTGGGAGAGACGTCTTACCCAGAAACTTTAAATCGGGGCTTTGAGCTGGCTACTTCATTGTTTCGCTTTCTTGTTCGGCAAGCCATTTTTGCACAACTGTGGACGTGTGATTTGGATCCCAATCTTGCTGAAAAGTTATATCTGTTACCACGGGTTGACGTCGTCTAATCTTCGTAGAATTTTATGGAATTCAGTTTTACATCCAGTGTCACGTTTGTCTGCACGGCGATCTTTGAATTTCAGAAAATAAAAGATGCACACAGAAAAAAATAACACTCTAGTGGTACCTTAATTATAGTATTAAATATTTTTGGGATACAATTTCGCCACCCAAACTATCGACTAATTTCATATATAATACTGATTTCGTGATTTCGAGTTCCTTAATAACTAGTTCTTAACGGAAGCAATAAGTTATGAACTCCCCGTTATTCCCAATCCCTTGATAGCTTGTAATAGAAAATTACTTTTTCCATGTAACATTTTCCAGTGCAAGTAAGTGGTAAGGAATTTTGGTGTAACAAATAACTACCTTTGTTACAAATAGCTGTACTTTTGGAACGAAGTTCCTTATCGCACGTTACGGGATGGGGGCTAAATGAACAATTTGTAAACAACTTTTTTAACTGTTTTTTTACAACCCTTTATTATCAACTATATTGGGTACTTTTGATTTGGTTTGGTTTAAAGGGAAGTTTTCTAGGTGGCGCCTGTGTATTACATACTGTAGCTTTGAACCCAATAAAAAGTAAATTTAGGGAAGCCAAAGTGCAAGACTGGCAAATCCATGAAATACAACCCTGAGTATGGAATTACATTTGGCAGCACATTTACTCTTACAATGGTACTTTTGGTTTGGTTTGTGTCTAGACTAACATATCGGGGGATATTTTTTGTTTGGAGGTGGGGCCTGTTTATTACATATTGTAGTTTTGAAATGAATAAAAAGTAAATTTAGAAAAGGCAAAGTGAAAGAAGTTTAAAAACCAAGAGAATGAAAAGATTGAAAAGTGTGAGTAAAAAATTTTAAATAGACATAAAAACAACAACACCAACAACAACAACAACAACTACTACTACTACTGATATGTTAGTGATTTATTTGTGCTTGCTGTGCCGTGGAGTGTTTGTGTGGGTGGCGGGTGTAGGGGGGGGGGGGTACCTAAAATAAAAACTGTTAAGGGAATGCAAAGAGTGGAGAATGTGAGTGTAAATTGTCATGGGGGAGGGTATATAAGCTTCGGCCCGGCCGAATTTAAACCGTTTCTACTTGTTTTTGTATACACCGGGCAATGCTGAGCATCAAATGACTCGCTTTGATTGGCCATAGCAACAACAACGAAGCAACCAAACACACAATATCACACATACTTTGTCCGGAGTAGCTGACGTATACGTGTGTCACATAACCACTTGTTTGCCATATCAACAGCAACGAAACAGCCAAGCACACAACATCACACATACTTTGTACGAAGTAGCTGACGTATTAGTGTGTCACCATAACGTCGACTGCGAACGCCCATGGGCTTGCAAATGAAATTTTGCGTGGCTATGCTTTATATCTCCGTTCAACAACAGCAACAGACACATGATATACATACATTATTATGTTAATACATACGCTATAGACACAATTTCTTTTTCCTCACCCCTGCCACACCACTCTTTCATTGCTCTCTTGCTCGCTCATTTCTGTTTAACACGTCATTATTCTCTTACGCAGCAGCAGCATAAAATCTGCTTTTAGCAGCAGCATAAAATCTGACTTTGATTGATTTAGGCCCTATACGCCGCTATAGATGTTAACACATCAATAACATTTTCTTAACTAAGTGCGTTTTCTTAAAAAAAGTAAATTTTCTCATAAAAAAATACCTATTGATATTCTTAAACAATCTACCTTTTCTTAAAAAATACCTTATCTTAAAGCAAAACGCAATCAAAAATAAAACGGAAATTTTCTTACCAAAAGTAATTTTTTTTTAAAAAAGGAAATTTTTTAAATAAGTACCTTTTCTTAAAAAAGTACATTATCTTTCAACATATTGGCTTTTGTTAAAAACTGCCTTTTCTTTAAAGAGTACCTTTTTTGTAAACCAAAATCACTTTTCTTGAGATAAGTACCTACTCTTGAAATTGTACATGTTCTTTCGTAAAAAAGAGCTTTTCTTCAAAAAAAAATATACCTTCTCTTAAAAAATACCTCTTCTTTCAAAAATTCCTTTTCTTAAAAGTACCTTTTCTGAAAAATAAAATAATACATCTTCTTTTCTTGAGATAAGAAGCCTTTTTGAAAATAAATAAATTTTCTTAAAGAAAATAACCTTTTCTTAAATACAGTACCACTTCTTTAAAAAGTACCTGATTTTAAAGAAAGTACTTATATGTAAAAATAATTCATACTCTTAGGCTTATTCTTACAGAATGCACTTCTTTTTTTAAAACAAACACTAGCGTTTTCATCATTTCCCTTACGGGAATTTTTACTCGGTCTGTTCTCCAATCTTACAAATTTATTCAAGCTCAAGACCTTTTTATTATTATTTATAAAGGTCTTGAGCTTGAATAAATTTGTAAGATTAGCTCTTAATACAAGAAGTACCTCTCATTAAAGAAAGGACATTTTCGGGAAAATATTATACATATACTTTTATACCTAAAAATATACTTTTTTAAAAAATTACATTCAATAAATAAAAAATTTTTTAAAAAAAACTTTATCATTTTACAAAAAGTATCTTTTCTTAAAGATCAATTTAAATTACAGTATTTTTTACAAGGTTTGTTTAGTTTCCCTAACACTCCAAGAACGGATTGAAGTAAAATTTATCATTTTATATGGGCCTTTGTAAATTCTGATAAGAAAGAGTAACCGCTAAGTTCTTACAAGCATTAAATTTAACTCACTCCGAAGATTCCAGAATTAGTAAAAGTCTTGGTCGATAGCAAATTCTACTTTCTTCGTTAAAAATATCATAATTTTCATTAAAAATTGTTATCTTTAGCCGATTTTAAATTTCCTCTTGTGTCAAAGAAATACGCTTTTTGTTCATATAAGTAGCTGAGAATCTACTATTTCTAACATAACTCACAGACGCCCATTTACGAATTCCCCTTCTATAGTTTCGCGAAGCAAAACAAGAAGTATTATATTTAATAAATGTGCACATACACACATATGTATGTGTGTCAAGGATAGATAGTTCTTATAATTCTTTTCATACTACGATTGTTGTCATCAAAAAGAAAGTAGTTCCCCAGTTGTCTTTACATTGCTTTCTTTCTGTTTTCATTTCTGTTTCTGCTCCATTATAACTATAATACCATAATACCCAGTAACCGACTTAGTTTGTGAACAAAAATATGGAAAACAACAGCGACAACTATACCAGAATTTTTTCCTTTTTCAATGAGATATAACATTTGATGTCTGCTCTCATATTTATTCACACATATGTGCAATGTGTGTGTGTGTGGTTGGGTATGATTTTATAAGTGGTATACTATCACAAATATATTTACGCTCATGCATTAATATATAATAATAGTTATATTCTTATACAATCTTAAACACAGTGATACTTGTATGATATGTAAATAGATATATACTTTACATATACATATATATATATATAATTTTATTACAGAGAAATAACAATGCCGATAATATAGTACTCAAGTAAGAAGATGTAATGTCACTCTTACAAGCATAGACTTTCAGTAAAATTCTCCAAAATGACGCAATTTTAAAGATCTTTGTCCTTTATAACACACATAACCATGACAGTAAAAACAATTTGAAAGAGTTTACGTTCAACCTCAGCCTATGAAATTAGTGCACATCTGCCATAAATTGGTAAAAATATAAGCATTTATGTGAAACTGTAGCCACCAAATATAAACCCATTTCAAATTTTAAAGCTCGAAGTTTGAGCTGAAGTTTTAAAAGCTGATGAATATTTTTTGAATTGGTGTTAGTAAAGAATCATGTATTAATTTCGAATATTCCAATTTTGGCGAAAGCGGTTTTCGGTTAAACCGAGAAGTAGAAACCGGTTTCGGTTTTTATTACGAAATGGGAAAATATACTATTATTAACATTTAAAATTTTCAATTCAGTTTTTCTGAATTTCGATATCGGTGTTATTAGAAAAAACTAAAAAAACATCTTATTTCATTGTCAAAGTCCATACGGAAGTTCTTCTCTTAGAGAGGCATATTTTCAGCATAACATACAATTTAGATATTTTGCTCTTAAACGATATCTTTATATATTTTTAACGTAACCTGGAATTGAAAATACACCTTGCGTGAAAGTAGATTTAGTCCTACGTTTACAGAGAAAATTATTCAGTTTATTCAGCCTATCCAAATGTGTGAAATCAAATAAATAAGTAAATGGTTTCCCATTACATTCTATGAAGGAATTGGGGAAATCTTTCTAGTTTAAACTCACTGATTGGGTCTTTATGCCGATTCCGAATGGTATTTTTGAGAAGTTTTTTTCATGTCTAAATACCCGACAGTTTCGCCGTCACAATGCAAGGTGGCTGCCGCCGAAAGTAAATTAAGGTAGTCGTAGCAGGGATCGAAATCAGGATCCTATGTCCAAGAGGCGTGCACACTAACTATTGCACCACCGACGCCCACGACAGATATGCCAAATCACCTTGGGTTAATTTTGCTTTGAACTTATTGTACTTATTTTTGGATTGTGAGTACGGATTGATGTTTTATGTATTTCTGATTAAAATTATTCTCAAAAAAAAATCCAATGAGTGTTCGAACTCACGGGCGATGTGTTAACACCTTTTTGCTACACGGTACCTGTTCGGTTTCTATGAACACATTAGTAAATGTTACATTGGAAAATAAAAAACAGCGTTCAATCTTATGTTGACGTTACATTTAAATAATATTAATACTTAAAATTATTTAAAGACCCAGTGCAAGCACATGTGTCATTATTTTCTTGCTCAATACTTTTTGTTTTATTCCCACAAAAATCAAAGAATGCAAAGCGAGTTTGACAATCTGTGTTTCGCAGTCGGAAAAATCTGTGTTCTATATACGCGAGGGTCACCCTTCTCAGATCGGGGTATGGAAAATAGATGTTGGCTGATTCTAAAACCTACCCGATATGCACACAAAATTTCATACAAATCGCTCCAGCCGTTTCGGAGGAGTTTAACAGCAAACAATTGTGATCGCTGTCGGACAAATTGTGTTTGGATGTATTCACTTTGTGAATTTATGTCGTACCCGCGCCTATAGATGTTAACACATCAATAACTATAAAATAACTAATAACTATAAAATACAAATAACTACAAAGGGCACCAATTACGACAAGGACATTTACATTTCTGGCCTATGCAATTTTTAGTACTGCCAGATTGCACCGGGGAAAGAATTACAGATTTTAGCTTAATAGATTTTAGCTCAACGCGAAATTGCTTATGAACAATATTGAGGATAATAATAACCGCAAACATCTCCCTAATTAATAGTGAAAAAATCCGTATATAAGCGTCTGCAGATTATTAAAATTAAAGATTAGATATTGTATTTTATTTTTATTTATTTATTATATTGCATTTTATATTTTATATATACCCTCACAGCAGTCGTAAAATACTTTAAATAATTGCTCATGAACACAAGAAAACGAGGACCCATCTACAATTCCAAACCCAATCAGAAAGATCTGTTAATGTATAAGTATATTAGAGAGTTAAATAAAACAATTAAAAAGTAAACTTAATTCTGCAGGCTAATATTAATCAAAACAAATTTGAAACTTACTTATCAACTTTTAAAGATTACATGCGTTGTTGTCCCAGTGGCAAAACATGTAGCAATTTCCTTGGACTCCTTTCTATAACTGTGCCGCACATTCCTTTTATTTATTTGTGCAGAGCCAGCAAAACATATATTGTTGTCCACATGCGAGTAAACAATAAAATATAAACAACTAAATGTAAATAAAGAGGAAATGATAATAGACATTGATTGACATGGTTGCAAAATTGCATTGTGGGTGGCAAAATAAAAAAAAAACTTCATACCCGCATCATTCCAAGATAACAACACAACATCAAAAAAATAAATATATACAGTAGTATAAACATAAATAACATAAAACCAACAGGAAACTCAAAATAAACAAATAAAAATTTCATACGACTATTTACGCAGTGAAAGTATTTGCTCTATGCTGTGCGGGTCTCCCGTCCCGCTGTATATTTGGGGGAAAGGGCAAACTACTTCTCAATAGGCCATATCTGCCATTGTGGTTCGAGGACGTGACATGAATTTTTCAACCATCATGAAAAATTATTAATATTTTCCCTAGGTCGTATAGTGGTTGAGGTGCAGGAGCAAAATACAGTTTTAAATTGTTTATGGTAGTCATATAAAATTTGTGAAACATTATTTAATTGAAAGATGTTGCAATGAGGACAATTTTATTGTAACAAATGATTGATATTCTTTTCACTAACTTACGAAATGTCATGCGTTAGAAATATTGGTTTATTTATGGGACTTATTATTCTACGAACGTAAAATATTAAAATATACATTAAAAGTTTACTCAAGGAGATTTACGGAATTCAAACGCCATATCAAATTATGATTATTGTTGCATGTTCTGGCATTAACGATCAAAGGATTTTCTAAATTTATAATTTATCTCAAGATATGACAATCTTAATAAATTATGCCGTTTTACGAAGGTTAATATGCAATATTATTATAGCTATTTAAAAGTTTGATTATAATAATTGTATATAGTAGTGATGGGTTGATTAAGTAAACATGCTGTAAAAAACTTATAGATTATTAAATGTTACATGTTTGAGACACAATGATTAAAATGTTATAATATATGTGTTTGTGATCCTAATATATCTGTGTTTATGATACAAACACTGATGTGTTTGTTGCACAGTTTATGCTCTGTCAAGAGCAAGATAATAAAAGAGAGACAAAGAGAGATTATTCACAGTCTTACTTGTAACTGTATTTTTTTATTATTCTTTTTATTAAATAAGTACCTTTTCTTAAAAAATTTAATATTCTTACACCAAATTGCCTTTTCATTAAAAACTACATTTTCCTTAAAGATAACCTTTTGTAGGAAATAAAATAACTTTTCTTTCGAAAAGTACCTTATCTTAAAAATGTACCTATTCTTGAGAAATAGACAAAAAAATTACCATTTCTTAAAAAAACATTTTCTTTAAAAAATACCTTATGTTAAAGAACACATTTTCTTACAAAACTTCCTTTTCTTAAAAATAAAATTTGTTTTTGAACGAAGTTCCTTAGCGCACGTTGCGGGATGAGGGCTAAATGAAAAAATTTTAAACAACTTTTTATACCCTCCACTGTAAGTGATAGAGGGTATATATCAGTTTGTCATTCTGATTGTAACATAGGGAAATAAGGCTTTGCGACCCCATAAAGTAAATATATTCTTGATCCTTATAACAACGGGAGTCGATATAGCCATGTCGGTCTATCCGTCTGTCCGTCTGTTGAAAACATTCTCACGACTTCAATCGGCGATAACGCGGTTTGGTTTTTGGCCAGAATGTTCCACGTATTCCTGAGCAGTTTGGTGTTGATAATCAGCGAAATTGGTCCATTGGAAAAAATTTTATGATTGGAAACGTAAAAAAACTCATAAAATTTTCACACTAATTTTTGTAGTTTTATACTAAACTACTCCTTTTGCCGTGTGGTGAATTTCCATGTTGAAAATCTTTGTTGTTCTTTATAAAAGGTAAGTACTTTAGAATGTTTAGATGTACTTTCATGTGTTCATACATTTATAGGAATTTTGTCACACTTTATAAGGTCTCTGTGGCCTGACGGGTAAAGGGTTGCGCGTTGGAGTCTGAGGGTTGTTGGTTCAATTCTCGTCCCAGGTTGTTTTTTTTTTAACAGTTCTTCAAAAAATGCTTTTTTATTTTTAAAAAATGCTTTTTTATTTTTAAAAAATTCTTTTTTATTTTTAAAAAATGCTTTTTTATTTTACTTGTGAACAAGTAGCTTATTTTTATTTTTTTTAAAAAAGTAAATTTTCTTAAAAGAAAGTAAATTTCTTAAGTACATTTCAAAGTACATTTCAAAGTACATTTCAAAGTACATTAAGTACATTAAGTAAATTTCAAAGTACATTTCTTAAGTACATTTCATTAAGTACATTTCTTAAGTACATTTCTTAAGTACATTTCTTAAGTACATTTCTTAAGTACATTTCAAAGTACATTTCAAAGTACATTAAGTACATTTCAAAGTACATTTCAAAGTACAGTTTCTTAAGTACATTTTCAATGTGAGCATTTGAGCATTGTGAGCAAAGCATTTGGGAGCATTGTGAGCATTTGTGAGCATCCTGCATTTGTGAACAAGTAATTGCATTTGTGAACAAGTAACTTATTTTTATTTTTTTTAAAAAAGTACATTTTCTTAAAAAAGGTCCTTTTTAAAATTTAATATTTTGCTGGTTAACACTAAGGTGGAGGGTATCAAAGATTCGGCACAGCCGAATTTAACACTTTTATTTTAACTACTTTATTACAACCCATTATTGTCAACTATATTGGCCACTTTTGGTTTGGTTTAAAGGGATGTTTCCTAGGTGGAGCCTATTTATTACATATTGTAGTTTTGAACCCAATAAAAAGTAAATTTAGAATAGCCAAAGTGCAAGACTGGCAAATCCATGAAACACCACCCTAAGCATGGAACTACATTTGGCAGCACACTTACTCCTACACTCGTACATTTAGTTTCGTTTGTGTCTAGACTAACACGTAGGGGGAGAATTTTCTTGTCTACTACGAAATTTTCTAGGTGGAGGCTGCTTATTAAATATTGTAGTTTTGAACCGAATAAAAGGTAAATTTAGAAAAGGCACACTGAAATAAGTTTAAAAAAATAACATTTTCTTAAATAAAAAGAACATTTTCTTCAAAAAAAATACCTTCTCTTAAAAAAAATACTTTTCTTACAAAAATTCCTTTTCTTAAAAATAAAATACAGTGCACTCGCGCTAACTTGACTACTCGCAAACTTGAATACTCGCTAGCTTGAACATATTTTTCTGCCAATGGACTTGTTAATGAAAATAATAAAACATATAACTCAAAACAACGTGTCGAGTAAATCAACTTTAAAGATTTTTCTTAGTCCAAAAACAGTAAATTTTGAGTTATAGCAGTCTTCTAGTGAGTGAGCGATATGTTAGGTTAGGCATACCAAAAAAAAACCTTTTTTAATATAAAAATATAGCATTCGTAAACTTGAACAAATTCACTATCTTGAATTGGCCTGGTTTTAATTAGTTCAAGTTAGCGCGAGTGCACTGTAATACCTTTTGTTTTCTTTTCTTGCGATAAGTAGCCTCTTTGACAATAAGTAAATTTTCTTAAAAAATACAATTTTCCTATAAAGAATACTACTTCTGTAAAATGTACCTGTTCTTAAACAAAGTACTTCTTTGTAAAACAAATTCATTAAATTCCTACACTACAGAAAGTACTTCTTATTAAAAATGGTGCCATTTCTTAAAAAAAAACTTTAGCTTTTAATAAAATAAGTACCTCTCATTAAAGAAAGGATCTTTTCGGGAACTAGTCTCACAAAAGCGGCCTAAAAATATACATTTTTAAAAACTACATTCAGTAAATAAAAAATTTCTTAATAACAAAATGTATATTTTCTTAAAGATCCCTTCAAATGATCGTATTTTTCAACGGGCGCCTTAGGCGCGTTGGAACTAACTCCTACATAATACACAGCGAAAGGAACTTCATTCCAACCGGGTGTTCCCTGACACGTCATGTACTTTTTGTACTTTTGTATGTGTGCTACCAAAGTCATAAACGATTTTGAGGGAAGAAATTGAAAGGAGTAACAACGTGAAGCATTTTTTTTGTCTGCTGGAGAAATTTATTAAAAAAAACACACAGTATACAAACAGTGCTAGGCTTGCATGCACCAGCTTTGAATACACATAAATATATTGTCTGTGTACTAACGCATAGTGATAACCGCGATTTAAAATGTAGTAGCGCTTGACGAAGTTGAAAACTTGCGAAAAAAAACCTGAGAGACAAGAAGGAAATGAGAAGAAAAAGAGCAGCAGATGCTTATTTCATAACAAAGAGAAAAAATGCATTAAATGCAAGTAGCTATAAAAGGAGATGTTTTAAATGTTTTAGTTTTTTATTAATTGGTTTCAAAAGTAGATTTATATTGCTGAATTTATTTATAATAAATAATATACTATATTGTTATCAAAAGATAATTTGTTTCTTTATGTTTTTGGGAGGAAATACGAACATGTTTCCATGTAAGTATATGGAGATTTGGGAGGAAACATGCGAATGATTCCACGAAAGTATATGGATATTTGGGATGAAGCACGCATACGTTTCCATTTAAAAGCAAACACGTTTGTCTGTGAACATTCTAATGCTTCCACTTAAATACATGCGAGTTTGAAACTTTCATTGCAACTACATTCAAAAAAATTAATGACATTTTTAACAATAACAAAGCACACTAATATCGGTAAACCAGTAGCTAACTCACGTCAGTTTAGCACCTCAAATTGGATGCTATCAACAAAGGATTAATCACATTTGTAGTGAAGTTATCCATGATATGAGACTTAAAATACACGCTAAAAAAAACGGTCTCTGTAACATATTCTCCCAAACATGTAGATACAAACATGTAGAACAAATAATTTCTGTATCATAGCGTGAATAATTTCTCTACAAATGTGATTAATTTGTTGTTATTATTATCCAATCTGAGGTGATATTATTTTTCATTAAACAGTCATCATTCGGTTATGTTCCACACGTTGTCTATTTTCGTGTACTACTGTGCGTATTATTTCTTACTATATATGTACTTGCCTACCTGGCCGAATGATTAATACTTATTTCAAATCTTTGCTAGGTTATGAATATTACTCACAATTGAATATTATTAACAAGTGATTTAGACAAAGGTTTTATGCTTTGATTTGATCTTCGTCCCTAATAGGCTTTGTTTGATTTTTATGTGATGCCAAGATGCACGTACGCGACTATATAACTTCATGCATTTATTGTTGAACAATATCGGCGTAAAACCTGCTCGAAAAGGCTCAAAATATGCCTTCAAATTTTTCAAAAAATAAATCAATGAGTGTTCGAACTCACAGGCGATGTGATAACACATTTTTGTTACACGGTACCTGTTCGATTTCTGTGAACACATTAGTATATGTTATATTGGAAAATTAAAAAAGAATAGTTTTTGATGTGCTAACATCTAAAGCGGCGTATAGGGACTAAATCTATCAAAGTCAAAATCTGCTAAAACCAGTCGACGTTATGGTGACATACTAATACGTTAGCTACTTCGTTCAAAGTGTGTGTGATGTTGTGTGTTTGGCTGTTTCGTTGTTGTTGATATGGCAAACATGGGGTTATGTGACACACGTATACGTCAGCTACTTCGGGCAAAGTATGTGTGATGTTGTGTGCTTGGTTGTTTTTATTTTTACCTGCTTGATTGTTCGCTGCCGCTGCATCAATATAATCATACTTATTTTCATGCAGAGACTATAGTAGTACAACAACAACGTATGCGATGCTAACGCTGTGTGTTATTTACATGTGGTCACTTTGATAGATTGCCGTACCCGTGCCTATAGATGTCAACACATCAAAAATGTATTTCAAAACCCCTTTTGACATTCATTAGTACTCACACGAAGAAAAAAATCAGTCCGTTGAAAATTCAGTAATACATTTTTTATAGCATTTAATTGGCGGACTACGGGCGAGGCTGAAAACTTGATAAAAACCGAAATTAAGGAAAAATAAGGAACAACAAAAATATTTTTTGTTGTCGGTCGGATATACGAGTATAAGGGTTGTAAGCGCGTTCAAAGAAAGGTCCTTTCAGAGGCGGCTTAAAGAAGTAGGTGTGGTTACTCTTATAAAAGTTATTCGTTAACAAATTTAATGGAGCCTTTATTTATATGGTGCGCCAACTGGGTACCCAAATACGGGGTCTTGTTAATCGAAAACCTCCAAAGACTTAGTGTAGGTACTCAAATTAAAAGTGATCAATGCACTTCGTTAGCAGTAATTTGGGAAATTTTGTAATCCTTAAACAAAAAGAAAAATATATTTTTAAAAATAATGCGATTTTTTAATGTAAGTGGTTACCTGCGGCGCGATGCACTTCAAGCTTTTGTTACACAAAAGGTTTATTCCGAAACAGCGAAGCCGTTGTCGGAGGACAAGTTTCCTAAATCCGGCATATGGTCGTCAAAAATTTCAACTTTCAATATCTCGGTAATTAAGTTAGTTTTCGAAAAATTTAATTTAGCTTTTGCCGACTATTTTTTAAAGTTGTATCGAAAAATAAACAAAAGGTACGAATTTATTATCACATCATGAAACCAGCACTTCTTGCCCCCCTAAGCTATTTTAAATTTAAAATTTTTCATATTTTACTATTTTACACAACTTTTGCGGCTTAAAATGCCTCTTCCGGGGTCAGTCGATTTTGCCTAATTTTGTTATACATACAGTGGCCGTCGGTGGTACAATGGGTAGTGTGCGCGCCTTTTGTACTTGAGATCCTGGGTTCGATCCCAGTTCTGACCACCTTAAAATTTTTTTCGACGGCGGTCACCTCGCATAGTGTGTGTTTATCCATGAAAATGCTTCTCAAAAATACCGTTTGCAATTGGTGTATACTCCCAATCAATGAGAGTGAAACTAAAAAGCGCACAGCTCACTGGTTGTGAGAAGCTTTCCCCGATTCCTTCAGCTCACTGGTTGTGAGAAGCTCTACCCGATTCCTTCATGGGATGTAACTGGAAACCATTTATTTATTTATATAGAAAAATATACATTTATTATAATAAATTCAAAAAAATGCACTTATATCAGTGTGATTTGTATGCAGATTGTCTGATTCTTTAAGATAATTAATAAATATTACTTTTAGACTATTGAGAAAAAACTTCCATTTGCATGGAAATCCCATCCCTATTAATCACCAACATTGAATTTTAAACCCTCCGATGAGTGACAGTTCTGAACTTCACGGCCGTGTGAAAAGGTCCCTACGGACCTTTTTTGTAAATCATGTTTTTTTCATATAAAAAATTTTTTTTTTGATTTTTTTTTGTTTTTATTGTTTATAACTAAATTCTACATACAAAAATAATTTTTTCAATTTTTTTAATTACTAATTACTACGGCGTACAACAATTTCAGCAACGTCCAAATTACTTGCATCTGCCATATTTATATTTTTGTTTCTATCACACACGATTTTACTTTTTGTTCTTAGAATCTTTTCATAGAATTTCTTGTTTTATCATCATCCCTAATGTCTTTTAGTTTAGGTCTTTGTATTCAGAATAAGTAAATTATGTGTTGAAACAATAAAAAAATTATAATGGTGCCCAAAAACATGCATTTATTAGTGAAATTCAGTACATTTCTCACTAAAACCTCAATAACTCCTAAAGTAATGATCCCATCGGATGCGCAACAAAATACTCTTGGAATACAGAGTAACTTTGGGGGGGGGGGGTTGTAGTGGCCGAAGTAGGAGTAATTTCAGTTTGAAAAGGCAAAAAGGTCCCTAGGGACCTTCTCACTCATCGGAGGGTTAAATATATTTTTACTTATATAGGTTAGCAGCATACTTTGCCATTTCATCATAAAAATACTGACGGCCGAATATCGCTTCCAAATATTGCAGATTTATTTTGAAAAAATATGAATCTATTCATGTAACACCTCGTACTCCCATTTTATGGTCGATATAATCGGTCATAAGAGCAATTAGTTCGCTTAATAATGAACTGATTTCTCACATATGTAGGGCAAACAAAATCCTCAAGCCATTGTTGAAACGCTTGTAAATCTAGAAAAAGTGAATGTTTGATTTATGACCCGGTGGAGTCATAGGTGCGTGCTTCGTCAAAACCCATGACGGCCCGAACGTTACAGACCGATATAGACCAGTGACTAATCGCCTCGATAACTGAAACTCTGGTTTCAACCAGGTGGCAGAACATACCAAACAGCGCGTGGGTTAATCGGTTTATAGCTTGTTTCTCTATCTCGAATGGAAAGCTAAGCGAACGAAAATCAGTCACTCACATTCCACCCAAACTGGGTTCCTCTAAATCGAAATTTTCATTCGCCTGACTCCATGTTTGTTCCTAACTGACAGCGAATTCGAAATAGAGAAACCAAAATTTGTACTGAAAAGTTTTTGAAAAATTGCATGTTTTCATTCGACTTGGTTCGTCAAAATTGTGAATCCCAAATCAAACTTCTTTCGTCTAGAATACGAACGAACGCTTCGTTCGTGATGGAGAAACATACTGTTAATATAAGAAACGTTAAGGAACGAAACTACCCAGCCAAAGTGCTGCAAAAATGTATTGCAAATTGAACCTACCCATTGCACTACATGCAAGCACGCTATCGCATTCATATGCCAACAATCTTACTAACATAAAATTATAATCCAAAATATAATGTAATGTCTCACTAAGAATTAACTTTTTAATGTTTAAATAAATACATGTATTTTTATATTGGATTGTAAAGAAGACATGCTCCGATTAAGTATAGTGTAAAATATCCGTCAACTTGCGAAGCCATTCAGATGGAAATGCGCTTCATCGGAGAAGATGATTTTTTTTAGAAAATTGGCATTGGCTACACTTTGCTCCATTACCAGTTGAATAAATTGCAGGCACTTTCAATGGTCTGTTGGTTTGAGCTTCTGAGTAAGCTGAATTTTGTACGAATGAAGCTGCAGGTCTTTGGTCAAAATTCGCTACATAGTGCTTCGTGAAATTTGAAGTTGTTCAGAACGATGCCAACAACCTCGTTTACAGCAGCAATGTTTTCAAGAGACCAACGGATACGTTGTCTTGCTGTCCATAACCGCCCAAGTTTCTTAAAATTTTTTGAATACTCTTCGAATGGTTGACACATTAGATGCACTTTCTAGACTTAAAATTCTTCGAAGTTTGAGAGCGGTCTCAGCATAACTTTCCAAATTTTTGGAATAAGATTTCACAATTATAACGCGTTGTTCTTTGGCAAAGCACACCAGTTTTGATAATCGGACAAAACACATGTGACAGCTGCCAAATTTCAAATATGATGCTTCCACAAAGAAAATTACACTAAATTCAAAAACTGCGACCTTTTTGAGACACCCTTTATATTTCAATATCATTACCAGTCACATTTCGCTTTTAAATTATTTATAAAGTGCTCGACTAAATATTTATATTTTAAATTTTGCTTTCAACATTCAAGCTGGTTTTCATTCTCAAGACAATTCTGCACAAGAAATCACTAAATTAAGGCACTTATCGTCGTTCCGAAGTTATCTTCACGTATCTCCAAAAATATCAAAACAGAATAATGTTTAAGTAATTATGTACAAAGCAGTCTCGTCAGCATGAACTGTAAAGTCTAATACGACACCAGGTCTTTATTCAAAACTTTTAATAGTAAAAACAATAGCGGCATTCATGCAAACGTGAAAGCCGAGAACTTTTGCTCAGCGCAAGTTTCCCTCGCACCGTTGCATGAGGCACCAGGTAAAGTTGCTCAGCGTAGTTGTGCTCAAAACCATATCAGCTGACCAAGATGGATACATAAGGTGGTAGCAGTAGCAATTGCATATTATGTATGTGTACTTTTGCTACTGTTATAGCACTAATCACCTTAGTTATTCATCCTAGTCAGATGGCAACGAAATGCCAAAAATTTACCCGTTTCTCCATCTCACATTTGCGCAGCAAATTTGCTTCGAAAACTTTCCACTTTTGAGCAAGTCGCTTTGTATGGGAAATTTGTTTGTTTTGACGTTTGCTGTGCAAGTTTACGATGTTTTCGAGTTTACGAGGTTCTTTCGAGCTTTCATGAAGACCACTAATAATTGTGGGGTATTCATACAAAGATTCTGTTTTTTATTACATAAATGAATTACAAACATCCCCTGTATTGCGAATACCTACCGGAGGGAATTTCTACAATTCATTTAACCCTAGTCTTTCTATTTTGGGTCTTACTATTAGTACCTGACTGTTCTAAATCCAATATTTTGTATTTTCCCAAATACATCTACCCCAATTCCTTCTTGGAATACAATATGACATTTACTATAAAGATACAAGACTGAATCGTTTTTAGAAAATTCATAAGAAAACATTATTAGAACATGATATTACTAGTCCCATTAACTTTGATGTTTAATATCAAATTGAGTCTTTGTCGCATCATGTATAAAATATAGTAAATCAATTAATGAAACACGTGTCGGGTTTACAATAGTGATTGACATCTACAAATATTTGAGATTTCCCAAATACTTAAAAAAAGCTGAGAAAACTTTTTTACAGTGAAGAAGATTTTTATTATAAAACTTTGAAGAGAAAACATCATGTCTTGTTTATTTTATGCCTAGCGCAATTTTCAATTTTCCTCTACCTCTGGTGCGTTTATTCCTAGAATGACTTTAACTTTAGCATTTACCTTACAACTGGAGTACGGGCAAAATACTAAATTGGCTAAAGCGTGTATTATTTGATGTCTTAATGGTATTGTCAGTTTCCAAAAAACTGTACACAAGGATAACAAAAAAAGGTCCAAAGATTTATTGTCAAGAAACACACACTAACACGTAATATATTTAATATTGATTTCTACATGACTATCGCTAAAAGTCAAACATTTCTCCTACAGATTGAAGGGGATTGATACGATGAATTATTAGCTGAAAGGAGCTAAAGACGTTTAACTGCAGAAAATGGATGGAAACCATTCAGCAAACACGTGTCGAAACTTGTAGCATTGTGCTATTGTCCTGTTAAATGAAGACACTCAATTTGGAAAACAGCTGGTCCTTTTCACGTGGAAGAAATTGAAACAAAGTAAAAATAATTCAAAGGGAATCGAATTAAATTCTATACTTTGAAGTTCTACTAAATTGAAATTTTTATTTAACTTTGGAAATTTAAAACAAAGTACATTTTAATTGTATGCCCAGTTGACCAAACAATCAAGTTAAATTGTCAATCCCTGAACTATTTAATAAACAAACCATATATTATACACAATAATTGGGCAAATTACGAACTGTATAAGCAACAGTCCAAGAAATCTAATAGTTTGTTTTCATTCAAAATCCATAAATATTGTCAACTAACATATTATTCATAAACAATATATAGACAAATACTACGGATACTAGTACATACGAGTATTCGCAAAATGTAAAATTAAGAACAATGCATGTGTAATTTTGACATGTGGACTTTGACCCGCCCTGCTTGTGTTTTCATGTTGTACACTTCAAATTAATAGTTTCATACCAAATTTCACAAAAATGTCATTGAATATACAGAATTGTGCTCTCAGCAGAATCCCCTTATTACGACCGATGAATTAAAAATATTTATTGGAATCATAACTGCCAGCGACTACAGTCATAACAATATCTCTAAGAGGTCATTTTGGAGCCAAGATGCCGATCTACGAAATGAGATGATTTCAAGGGCTATTAATCGCGATAGATTTTTTCTCATTAAGCGGTACATACATTTTGCAACAAAAGAGGATTTCAATCCAAATGAAAAAATGTGGAAGTTGACAGACAACATATTAAAAAATTCAAACGAAAATTTACATCCAGAGCAATGTTTGTCCTACGATGACTCAATGATGACTTACGATGAATTATGGACGCCATGGTTGCAAACAGTTCATAAGGGGAAAGCCTCTGCGGTTTGGCTTCGAAGTTTGGAGCTTGAATACAGTTTCAGGCTACTTGGTTTCCTTTGAAATTTATCAAGGCAAAAACCCTCGCATTCATCCGGACTTGGAAAAAAATTACGCCAAATGCATAGCCCCACTTTTTCAAATGATTCATGAGTTCCCAGAAGATCTTCAGGGCCTCAGTTTCTCATTTTATTTTGACAACCTTTTTACGGGAATACCAGCACTTGATTATTTGAAGAAACTTGGCCATAATGGTACTGGAACTATTCGTGAAATGCTTATTCCGTCTGGATTTCACTTGAAAAATAATAAAATTATGAATAAGGCGCACGTGGAATGATGGAGAGTGCAACAATCAATGACCCTCAAATTTGCGTTACAAAATGGACAGACAACCGCTGCATTGCAATTGCTTCCACAGTTCACGGATTTCCAATTTCAAAGGCTAATCGGTACAGTCGCGTCGATAGAAAACGTATTGAGATTTAAAAACTGTTGAAGCTTCTAACAAGAGCATGGGAGGTGTCGATCGCATGGATCAAAACATAGGATGCTACCGCATTGGTAAAAGATAATTTATTCGTATTAAATCAGACACACAATTATAGTTTCATTTACAAGTATAAATGGTGGTGATCAATTTTTCCTTCGCTGGTTGATGAGGCCATCCAAAATGCATGGCTGATTTACCGTAAGTCAAAAATGAAACAAGTTTCTCAACTTAATTTCCGGCGAAGCATTGCTGAACACTGTTGCCACTCTATCGCCTTAGAAGTTAGGAACCAAGCATTCTCGTCTACCAAAGGAAGACCGTTTCGAACAAAAAGCCCACTACCCAGTAAAACGTACTAAACGACGCTGTGCAAATTGGCCCTGCAAACGCCAAAGCCGCATAAAATGTGAAAAATGTGATGTTGCCCTATGTGTTGATACCAACCATTTCAAGATCATATTGGTTCCTTATTATCAATTCAGTATATATATCTATCGAATAGATGTTTAAATGTCTTTGAAAAATAAATAAAGATACGAAAAAAAAGAAATGAATTTTTTACTAGTACAAAATATATAGCGAAAGGAACCTCGTTCCAACCGGGTGTCCCCTGACACCTCATGTATTTATTTATTTTTAAATGGATGCACAAGTTAATTATTGGAAAAGAAAAGAGGCGAATATATATTGTATATTTCGATTTTAGATTATTACTACCATTTTACTTATATTAATTATGACATCTGCTTATGACTTATAACTGAACTAGAAAAGAATTGTATTCTTAATGTTCTGCCAATCAAATAAATAAATAAATATAAAATGTTATTATGAAACTGTCAATGTGAAACGGACATATACTCTCGTTCAGATGATTAGAACCACTCCAATTACTGGTTTTAGTAGGCCACATCTTTTTAAATTTTTGTCAACAGCCACTATGTTACTACTATCGGAAAGAACATTTTCTTTAGAGACAAATATAATAAAAACAACATTTAAATGTAATGCAACAGTAATATAGGGTTTCTCAGTAAGACTGCACTTTCCAAATTAGTGAAATTTTTTTGTGTGCAAGTGCCAACTATGAATTTTGGCAGCTGTCACATATATTTATTCCTATTGTGAAAACTTATTAAAAAAATTTTGCAAAGATATGCTGAGACCGCTCGCAAACCACGAAGAATTTTCAATAGAGGAAGTGCACCTACTGTGTCAACCATTCGTAGAGTGGTCAAAAAATTTTACGAAACTGGGTCGGTTTTGGACAATAAGACTCCTGTGCGCCAACGTACTGGTGGGTCTCTTGAAAATATTGCTGCAAAAAACAAGAGTGTCGTCGAAAACCATGCGTACAAAATTCAACTTATTCGTTGAATGGGTAATGGAGCCAAGCGAAGTCAATGCCCATTTACAAAAAAATCAGCGCATTTCCATCCGAATACGCAAAATTGTCGAATTTGGTATTTGAGTATTTTGGATTTATGCAAATAAACCGGAAACAATTCCTGATCTCAAAGCCGAGAGCCAACGTGTCATCGGTGAGATACCGCCACATCTCTGCGAAAAAGTCATGTAAAATTTCATAAAATTAGCAACGGCCCGTCATCAGAGCCGTGGAGGCCATTTGACGGATATGTTATTCAATACTCAATCGGAACGTGTCTGCATTACCATCCAGTAAAAAATCACAACTGTCTTAAAAAATACGTGCTTTCATTTTAAACTGCAAAAGTGTATTCATATTGAGACACCCTATATAAATGCTCTTTTCCATAAAAATAAAAAAATATAAACTTTGTCGGTTCATATGATTAGAACCACTTTAAATTTTTAACTTGTTTGCCCGAAGTCACATTTGAATGATATATCAAACACCGTGGCCGTCGGTGGTGCAATGGTAGAGTGCGAGCGTCTTGTACATGAGATCCTGGGTTCGATCTCTGCTCAGGATCGGCATCGGTTACCTCGCTTAGTGAAGGCGACAATATCGAGTACTTAGCCATGAAAAAGTTTCTCAACATACCGTTCAGAACCGGTGTAAAATTGGAGGTCCCAATGAGTAAGTGTAAAACTAGAACGCGTACAGCTCACTATTTATAAGAAGCTCTCCCTAGTCCCTTCATGGGATGTAACGGGAAATCATTTTTTTATCAGACAATTAGTAAGACAAAAACATTATTTTATAATAAACATTAGTGGAAAATGGACATTAAAATTTTTTTGAACGCAGCGGAGAGAGCCAAAATCGATGTTTGTCATTCGCAATGATATTCTTATCGGGCCATTGCGCGAGAAATTGGGCGAATTCAAAAAAATGTGTTAGGATACTTAAAAGATGATGAAAACTACAGAAAGAATTAAAAAGGAAGGATTCCAAACGCTTTAACTCCAACCGCAAAGAGACAAATCTTGAGAAATGTGTCAATTTCTTCTATTTCAGCACTAAAACTTAGACCTCAAGCTGGTATCCAGGCAAGTATCTCGAGAGTAAAAAGAGCCATTGCAAGCTGTAAGTACCTAAAATTGGAAAAACTGATAAAAAATATCCGCTGAATAATGTGGGCAAAGAAATTCGGTTAAAATTTGCTATAACATGGAAAATTCAAGTAATAAGTCCTGTTAATTATTGGCGGACTGTAGATTTTAGTGACGAAAAGAAATTTAATGAAGACGGCCCGGATGGCCACAATTATTATTTTCACGATACGAGAAAGGGGGAGGTTTTTTAAATGGTCATCACAATGATGCTATTAATAATACTAGAGTTGTAAAAGAATTAATTTCAAATCAAGATGTTTGTCTTCCTAATTGGCCACAATATTTTCCCCACCTAAACATTACTGAAAATTATTGGGACTGACTTTCCCACAAGTTTTAAGAAGGAGAAAGACAATTCGACGATAAGACACCATTAATTCCAGCCATTAAGGACTCTTGGAATGAGATTTCTTTGGATTCTTTAACAGCACTTTATGAGTCAATAAAAACTGTAAATTTGAAGTTTTTTTGATGTGTTAACATCTATACGCGCGCCTCTAGGGCAGTAAACTATAAATTTAATACATACACAAGTGTTAGGTTTGTAAGAGTAAATCATCGTTTGTTTGTTCGTTGCTTGGCAGTCGGTATTGAAAGTGATTATTGGGCGATTTTCATATAATTTTCCCACGCGATTTTCTCCGGAAATTCATAGCCGATTTTATTAATTTTTGGATTAAAAAGCTAGTGCGGGTTTCGACGAAAAGTTTATGCCAAAAATTAAGGCGATCCGATATCGGCGAGCCGAGATTTAAGTGTTTTAATTTGGAGTATTAATTTGGAGTAATATTAAAAAAGTGTTTTATGTTGATCTTCGGTTTTGTCTTATCATCGTTTGTTTGTTCGTTGTTTGGCAGTCGGTATTGAAAGTGATTATTGCGCGATTTTCATATAATTTTCCCACGCGATTTTCTCCGGAAATTCATAGCCGATTTTATTAATTTTTGGATTAAAAAGCTAGTGCGGGTTTCGACGAAGAGTTTATTCCAAAAATTAAGGCGATCTGATATCGGCGAGCCGAGATTGAAGTGTTTTAATTTGGAGTAATATTAAAAAAGTATTTTATGAATATAACAATGTATGTATGTATGTACAAGTGTCTGTTGCTTTGCATTCTTTGACTTTTGTGGGAATAAAACAAAAAGTATTGAGCAAGAAAATAATGACACATGTGCTTGCACTGGGTCTTTAAATAATTTTAAGTATTAATATTATTTAACTGTAACGTCATCATATGATTGAACGCTGTTTTTTATTTTCCAATGTAACATTTACGAATGTGTTCATAGAAATCGAACAGGTACCGTGTAGCAAAAAGGTGTTAACACATCGCCCGTGAGTTCGAACACTCATTGGATTTTTTTGATGTGTTAACATCTATAGCGGCGTATAGGGACTAAGTCTATCAAAGTCAGATTTTATGCTGCTGCTAAAACCAGATTTTATGCTGCTGCTAAAACCAGATTTTATGCTGCAGCTAAAAGCAGATTTTCTGCGACTGCGAAAGAGAATAATGACGTGTTAAACAAAAATGAGCGAGCAAGAGAGCAATGAAAGATTGGTGTCGTAAGGGTGAGGCAAAAGAAATTGTGTCTATAGCATATGTATTAACATAATAATGTATGTATGTACATGTGTCTGTTGCTGTTTTTGAACGGAGATATAAAGCATAGCCACGCAAAATTTCATTTGCAAGCCTGTAGTTCCACATACAGCTTGCGCAGTCGACGTTATGGTGACACACTAATACGTCAGCTACTTCGTACAAAGTATGTGTGATGTTGTGTGTTTGGCTGTTTCGTTGTTGTTGCTATGGCCAAACAAAGCGAGTCATTTGATGTTCAGAATTGCCCGGTCATTGATTTTTTTCAAAAAGGGAGGTAGCACGGAGCATTAAAAAGTGTACAATGTTATGAATAAACTAAGTATTAATGGTTCTTATTATGTGGCCGTGGATGATGCAATGGTTAGTGTGCGCGCCTTTTCTACGTGAGATCCTGGGTTCGAACCCTGCTCTGATCACCTTAAATTTCTTTCGGCGGCGGACACCTCGCATTGTGACGGCGACACTATAGAGAAATTAGCCAAGAACAAGCTTCTAAAAATAGCGTTCGGAACCTGTGTAAAACTGTAGGCTCCAATCAACTAGAAATAAAACTATAGAGCGTACAGCTCACTGGGTGCCCTCCCCAATTCGTTCATGGGATGTAATGGGAAACCATTTATTTTATTTTAATGGTTCTTATTATTAAGCTATAAGATAATGCATTTTTAATTAAAATCAGTTGAATGGTCCGAATCACATGAACGGTAAATTTGTATTATTTATTCTCTTTTTTTTGAAAAAGGACCTTCATTATACTGTTGCATTAAACATTATTGTTGTTGTTGTTATTTTGTTACTTTAAACAAATGCCCTTTCCGTTGGTAGTAACATTTTATATGTTGAAAAAAGTTAAAAAAGTATGGCCTACTAAAACCAGAAATTTAAGTGGTTCTAATCATCTTATTCGAGAGTATGTATGTATTCTAAATTTAATAAGCCATATGTGAATAACTGTCATTAGAGTGGACATAAATAAATCGTAATTTTAAATTGTAATAATTTTCATAGTTTGTACTCTACGGAATAAACAATCGAGGACACATTCACGCTAGCTTCTTGCGAGAGGATCCAACAAAAGTTTTCAATACGCATAAACTTGGAATCTAGTGAAGCAAGTAATATGAGAGAGATGGTTTACAGCAGCTGTGAAAGGAGTGTCATTTTGTATAGGACAATTTATTAATACGTGAATTTATACAAGCGGTATAATTATGTGGAACTACAGTCATACTACACGCGATCTCTGTCTTTGAATTTGCATTTTATGAATTTGTCTTTGGCTTTGAATTTGCATTTTATGAACGATTTTGTTTGTGTTAGTTAATGTGCGAGAAGTAAATACTACAAGTTTTAAAGGTCAGGAATATTTTTCTAGTTGAAAAATTGTTGGCTTTTTTTGGAACAATAGACAGTTCAATTAAGCACACTCACTGGCATGACTAGTTTCGAGCTCCGTGACAAGTTCATGATTAGGTGCCTAACAACTGTGCCAATCGCATATGTGACTTGCTCCACGAAGAGGGACCTCTGCGCCGAAAAGAAGTTATTGAGAAGAACGCATTAAAAAAAAAGCGCTTCGTTTTTCCGTGTTTTGCGCATGGTTATGTGTGGTTATGCGTGGTTATGCATGGTTATGAGTAAACTTTTGATATTTTTGTAATTTTGTACCTTTGATATTTAACTTTGTTTAAATTTCAAATATTATATATATTATCTGTTTATATCACATTTTTTTCATTAATTATGCTCATCTTTACATATCATTAATTATGTTCATCTTTACAGGTGATTTGTAAAAAAACTAAAGAACTTAGAAACTTGCGGTGTGCGGCATTTGAAAGAGGGTTTTTTTTTCCTATAAGAAATTTCGGCGCAGAGGTCCCTTTTCGTGGAGCAGATCACATATGTACAAACTCTAATATGCAAATTATATATGCGAATTAGTATCGATCGAAGATCCGTAAGTACCAACACACACTGAAAGGTCCAACACGAGAACAGAATGCTTTTTTCCTCCATGTTCTTCATTTTCTCTTGTATACTCGCATTCTTGCAGAACTTTTTAGGTGAGTTTTACTATATCACAGAGTTGCATTTTTCTGTGGTATTAGCCTTTTTGATGACCGGGTTAGTGTCAGTTACTCATTTGAATTTTATGACCTAGTTTAGCTTTGGTAGATGTGACTACAACCGTATTTTCAAAATATACAGCAAACCCGATTTATCACCAAAAACCGGTTGGTGCAAGTTGCTCCTTGTTCTCTTTGCTTACTAATGGTTTACAATTTAAAAGCTTATTGTATCCTCCCAGACACTACAAACTTATTTGTGATTTTAAATTCCCTTGATGATGCTATTTAACGGTTACCGAAATATCGCAAATAAAATAATTTGCATAATTGAAAAATAAAAACAATTCTAAATTTGTTCCGTTCTTTAAGCCGTCAGCCAATCCGGGCTTATATACATACGGATTATACAACATATTCCTGGGCCATGGTAAAAGTTATTACAATAAAGCGCAAACCTTTTGAAACGAAGTTCCTTATCGCACGTTGCGGTATGGGGGTCAAATTAAAAAAAATTAAACAACATTTTTTCACACTATTATGCTACAGCCCAGTCTTATCAACTATATTGGGTACTTTTGCTTTGGTTTGTGTCAAGACTAACATATGTTGGGGAATTTCCTGTTTAATGGGAAGTTTCCTAGGTGGATACTGCAGCCAATTTTTCGTATATATTGTAGTTTTGAACCCAATAAAAAGTAAATTTAGAAAAGCCAAAGTAAAATAAGTTTAAAAAAAGAAACTTTTCTTAAATAGGAGTAAATTTTCTCAAAATAAAAATACTTATTCATATTCAGTACCTTTTCAGGACCTTTTCTTAAATAAATACCTTATCTTAACGAAGTACGTTTAACAAAAAAGTAAATCTTGATACAAAAATACCTTTACTTAAGAAACGTATTTTGCTTAAATAAGTATCCTTTTCTTAAAAAAGTTTTCTTTAAAAACTACCTTATTTGTGAAACAAAATGACTTTTCTTGAGATAAATACCTACTTTTAAAAATGTACCTATCCTTGAAAAACGGATCAATTCTAAAAAATTTAACTTTCTTAAAAAAACTTGTCTTTAAAAAAATACCTTCTCTTAAAAAAATAAATGTTGTTACAAAAATTCCTTTTGTAACAAGTTCCTGTTCTTAAAAATAGAATAATATATTTTCTTTTCTTGAGATAAGTAGCCTTTCTGAAAATAAGTACAGTTTCTTAAAACAATAATGTTTTTCTAAAAAGAGTACCACTTCTTTAAAAAGTACCTGTTCTTTAAAAAAGTACATCTCTGTAAAACAGATCATACTCTTATGGTTTTTTTTACTGAAAGTACTTTTTTCTTAAAAATAATACCTTTTCTTAAAAAATCATTATGTTTTAAAACAAGAAGTACCTCTCTTTAAAAAATGACCTTTTCGGGAAAGTATAATACATATTCTTACAAAAAGGACCTAAAAATAAACTTTTTCTTTAAAATTACAGTTCAAAAAAAAAAATTTTTAAAAAAAGGTTATCATTTTACAACAAGTATCTTTTCTTAAAGATCCATTTAATTTATTGTATTTTTCAACGGGAACTAACTAGTACATAATATATAGTGAAAGGGATTTCGTTTCCTACCGGGTGTCCCCTGACACCTCATGTAATTTTTATGTTCTTTTTATTTTGTACTATCTGTCGAGTGTGATTAAATTTCATTTTTCCATTTAAACGCCTGGAGTATTTTAACCTAGTAGCTTTTATAAGATTCATCACCGTAAATTTGTTTTCAGAGTTTGATGACGCATTTTCAAAACTAAAAAGTTGTATCAGAAGAGTTTATAAATAAATAAATGGTTTCCCATTACATCCCACGAAGGGACCGGGGAAAACTTTTCACAATCACTGAGCTGTGCGCTTTCCAGTTTTCACTCACTGATTGGGACCTACAGTTTTACACAGATTCCGAACGGTATTTTGAGAAGCTTTTTCATGGCTAGATACTCGATAGTGTCGCCGTCACTATGCGAGGTGACCGCCGCCGAAAGAAATTTGAAAGTGGTCAGAGTAGGGTTCGAAACCCGGATCTCATGTACAAGAGCCGCGCACACTAACCATTGCACCACCGACGGCCACATCAGAAGAGTCTGGTGTATGTAAGCACAAATTTTTTAGCAGTTATAAAATTATAATACGATATAAGTTTTGAAATCGTACTAACGTACTGCCCTTCGCTTGACAGACACGCAAAATATTAGAATGTTTCGAAAGAACGTTTTCAAAGAAAACAATAGAGGATTACCCGGAACACTACGGCCTCCAATAGTGTGAATCCTTCAAAAAAAAACATGATAAAATTTGGGAAAATCTACGGCCTAATTCATAAAAAGTTTAAGAGACGTTTTATCATACAAAAATCAGCTCTCAAACGTCTCTTACCTTTTTGTGATTAAGACTGTTAGTTTCTACATAAACCGGCTTATTGACAAAAATTTGGGTTCCAGGAGTCTACTGGAAATTTAAAAATGAAATTGAAATCCGAACAACAAGTAAATCTGCTCAGAAAACCTCCAGAAGATGTAAGATGAATGATTTAGTTGCATTTACATCTAATCAAATTAACTGACCGAAATTAGCCCAGAACAAAGAGAAGGATTGTATGCTATTATCCCAAATTGAAAGTTCGTGTCAGTTAATTTATTATACGTCATTGAACAAATTGAAGACTTTCCATATGGACCCTCATTTGCTACCGAAACTTCCAAGTCTACCAATGAGTTGAAATTTTAATTTAGACCTTATTTTTGTTTGGCGCTTTATAGTCTATATGGCATAAATAATATTTGTACTTGTAGTTGTTTTTCCTGTGCTACTTTCCGTTTGTTATGTTAAATTTGTATTTTTCCTATTTTTTCACTCTTTTTGTAATTCCTGCTTTTGTTGTGAATTTTCTTTATTATTTTTATTGCGAATGTGTTTGTTTTGTTATTGTTTTTATGGTTCTTAAATAATTTCTACACATAGTGTGAGTACTTAAACGACACACACATATATAAAATTCAACATTTGTATGTGTCTATATATTGCCGGATATTTATATGAATACGTATATGTGAAACTCTGTATGGATACATTGAAGTATTTAACTTTTGGGATACAACCAAGCATCGTCATCATCATCACTGTTTTACGGAAGAACGAACAATTTCGTATTGTTTGTTTTTCATAAATTTTCAAAAATTTATTCATATTTCCCTTGTTGTTAATTTTTCTTTTTCTAGTTACCGATGTAGGATGTGTGTGAGTGTGTTTGTGTAGACGTGAATGTGAATGGGAGTGAGTGTTGGAAACATTTCAAATTGTTTATGTAGCAATTGTGAACAAAAGTTCTTAATTTAAGTTTTATTTATGAAAGTAAATTTGGTGAATTGTATTTTATGGGCATAGTAATGATTTCATTGTAGTTGTTATAATTCAACTAATGTAACCCTGGATTTATTTATTTACGAATAATCAATAATTCCGATGCTTTACAGAGCGTTTCGTATTCTACGATTATTTTTCATTGTGAGATTAACCAGATGTAGTTCATGTAGAATTGTCAAAGCATCTTCTGAGATTATACCACGTTGTTTCTGATAATGATATTGTTAGACTGATGTTAGGTAAAATGAGAAAGCAATTGTCTATACAACCTGTACGAAGAAAAATTCCCGATCTAATTCCACTTCTACGATGCTAGATTTGTATTTAACCCCCGGAAACATTTTGAAATTTTGATGAAACATAATTTTGCGCTTATTTCTTAATGTATTCCGCAAGTTTGAATTTATTTTATGCATTCAATAGTATATTCATGTCAAATAGAAAACAAAGCAAACTAAAACTACGCATAGGGATTTCAAAGACAATCGTGCAAAAAATACCCAGGAGAAATTTTGAAAATATAAATTCATATATGTATATTTTATTTTACAAAAAATTTTAGATGCGTAGAAACAAATAAATTTCGGAGCTATACGAATAAATTTTCAAATGATAACTTCCCAATGATAATCTTTTAAAATGTGTAGATTATGCTAGTTAAAAATTTGTAGCAACAAACCTCATCTTCAAAAATTATTAACACACCTATTTGTCTCTCAAAATTATTTACACATTCTTGAAATTTATTTAAAAACGCTGCAATCTTCGAAAAGCCGTTATTTGTTTTGGTAGTTAGCAAATTTATATTGATTAAGTATATCTTTATACAAAAGCCGCTTACAAAACGTTTAACGGTAAAAAAAAATTACATGATATGTCAAGGGACACCCGGATGGAACGAAGTTCCTTTCGCTATATATTATGTAATAGTTCCATCACGCCTAAGACGACCGTTGAAAAATACGATAATTCAAATGGGTCTTTGAGAAAATATACTTTTTGTAAAATTCTAAACCTTTTTAAGAATTTTTTTTTATAGAATGTATATTTTTTTAAATAAAGTATATTTTTAGATCCTTTTTGTAAGAATGTATATTCTATTTTGCCGAAAATGTTATTTTTTAAAGAGAGGTACTTCTTCTATTAACAGCTAATGTTTTTTTAAGGAAAAGGGACCATTTTTAAGAATAGTTAATTTTTAAAGAAGAGGTACTCTTTTTAGGAAATAGTTGTTTTTTAAGCAAAAGTACTTATGTTTAAAAAGGCTACTTATCTCAAGAAGAATTATTTTATTTTTAAGAAAATTAATTTTTGTAAGAATATGTACATAAAGGGTCCGCCAAATAACTTTTTATTTTGAAAATGCTATAAAAAAAAACTACTGAATATTTTCTCAAATATCTTTTTTTATTTGAAAGTGCAATCCTTCCGGTTAGCAGTGGAAAATAATTTCATTCAAATGGCTGCCTCGGCTGACCATGCAGTAGCCTACACGATCGGCCCAATTTTTAAGCACATTATTGATTGTATTTGTATTTCACCAATGGCTTCACGAATATCGTCCTTTAAAGCGTCAATTGTCTCTGGCTTGTCGGCGTAGCACTTATCTTTGAGGGCACCCCACATATAATAGTCCAACGTTGTCAAATCGCAGCTCCGAGGTGGCCAATCGACATCAGCTCTACGGCTGATAATGCGATCTTCAAAACCGGGGCGCAAAACATCGAGTGTAGCTTCGGCTGTGTGGCACGTAGCGCTGTCCTGTTGAAACCAAATGTTGCCAATATCCTCCTCTTCAATTTTTGTGAACAAAAATTCGTTCAACATGGGCATTGACTGTAACGGCCACTCCTTGCTCATTTTCGAAGAAAAATGGCCCAATTATGCCTCTGGACCAAAATCCGCACCAAAGAG
Source organism: Phaonia tiefii (assembly GCA_963931995.1). Classification (NCBI taxonomy): domain Eukaryota; kingdom Metazoa; phylum Arthropoda; class Insecta; order Diptera; family Muscidae; genus Phaonia; species Phaonia tiefii. Next base: position 220,207,460 of record OZ008368.1, on the reverse strand, counting down.
TGACTCGTGTGGGGTGCATCGGCTTTTCAATGTATGCGTGCGGGTTTTCTGTGCCCCAAATGCGAAAATTTTGCTTGTTTACATACATATATACATAACGAACACACGGAGCTATCGGTGCTTCTCTTGTTTCAAAACTCTCTATATCCGTACCCAATTTTCGCACACATTCTGCAACATTACCATGATTTTCAAAGTAATGTCGCACTATTTCCCAGCGTTGGTCAAGCGTATAAACAACCATATTCGTTCAGCGGAAGGATAAAACTAATTACCTGTCAAATCAGACATGAGCTTAGTGTTACCATTCACGAAATAAGCACTAGTTGAAAAAAAAGTTAGATGGCGGACCCTTTATAAGAATGTGTAGAAGGTAGTTTTTGAAGAAAAGTTTTTTTTTTAAGAAATGGGAATTTTTTTAGAATTGGTCCTTATTTTTTAAAAGTGGTCCTTATTTTGTTTCTCAAAAACGGTACGGTAAAGAAAAGGTAGTTCTGTAGAAAATTCACTTTTTTAAGAAAAGCTGCCTTTTTTTAAAAACAGCCCATTTTTTGAGAAACTACATTTATTTAAGAAAATGTTCGTTTTAAATTTCCTTCATATTGGCTTTTCTAAATTACCTTTTTATTGGGTTCTAAACTACAATATATACTAAATATTGGTTACAGGCTCCACCTAGACAACTTCCCATTAAACAAGTAATTTCCCATCATGTTAGTCTAGACTCAAACCACAACAAAAGTACCCATAATAGTTGATAATACTGGGTTGTAGCATTTAAAAAAAGGTGTTTAATTTTTTTTTTCGATTAGCTCCCATCCCACAAAGTGCGATGAAGAACTTCGCTCCAACAAAGGAAATTCCCGTCGTGACGCTAATTGAGACCGTAACGAAGTTTGAAATGATGATGGAAACCTATAAAACAGGGTCAGAACTAACCGGATATATGTGACAATCAAAATAAAATATCGTTCCATTCTTAAAATATTCGCAGAAAATCTAGTCGGAAGTCTGCTTAAAGTTGGTGCAGAGGCAGGAAACATCATTGGAAAACATGAAAGTGAATCCACAAATCGGAGGAGATTTAACAAGAATGATACACATATCTGAGAAAAAAAAAGAAAAGAGTTTTCCATCGAGTATATCCATACGCCAGTGGATTTCTAGCACAATGTGTTATTGACGGATGAGTCCTGTTTTCAATTGGAAGAGTCATTTGGAAAAACTTATATGCACCTTTACAAAGGTTCGAAGCATAAAGCAGTTCAACCTCTTACACGTTTCTGCAGGGGTTCAGTAAAGTTTTGGGGATGTATCTCATACAAAGGATTTGGAGATCTAGTACCAATACAAGGCACTCTAAACCAGGCAGGATACCTAAATATATCGATTGCCCATGCCATTCCTTCCTCTCAGAGATTATTTCCAGATGAAAATTGGATTTAGCAGCATGATAACGCCCATGCCACAAAGCATGGTTAACAACAACGTTTTTAAATTGAGTTGGACAAGATGTTCTTCCATGGCCACTCCAGACTCCAGACGTAAACATAATAGAGAAATAAACATACTAGGCATTCATAAAAAGGTAAATATCTCTCCAAATGTACCGAAAACGAGAGGAAACTGTTAATGAAATTATAAATATCCGGAACAACTTAGAAATATATTGTACGTAATTCGATTGCATGTATTCCAGCATGACTAAAAGCTGTCATAGATGCTGAGACAAATAATAACACTGTGCAAGTTTTTAAAAAACACAAGCGGACTGAACGGATTTACACTAATTCCCTAATATACTAAGTACACTAATTTGTACGTAATTTGATTGCACCTATTCCAGCTTGACTACAAGCTATCATAAATGCTGAGGCAAATAATAACACTGTGAAAGTTTGTGAAAAACTATTTTAAAACATATGCGGACTCAACGGATTTACACTAACTCGGGTCGTACAAATCGAACTGCATCATTAGTTTTTTGCCACATAATGATGGTTTCAAACATACCAAGGCTGCGATTTAGAGCTTATTTCTTGAAGCAAGTGTATACTTATCTCACCATTACTCCAGAACGCCTAGTCCGATTTTGCTTAAACAAATTTAGAGAAATTAACAATTATAATATCTTTAACCTATATCTACACTATTTGCCAAGATAAGCAACAGTTTCGCAGTTATACAAAAATTTATGAAGAAAAAATAATAATTGTTTGCTTAAAAAATTAAAATTTGGTATGAAAAGATTTTTGGAAACCCATCATTATAGGGCAAAACAACTTATGAAGCAGTAAGATTTTTGGAAACCCATCATTATAGGGCAAAACAACTTATGAAGCAGTTTAATAGGACGGAATCAGTGTAAATCCGTTGGGCCCACTTCGTTTTTTTTGACTGGCATTCTGTAATTTCTAAATAAAGTTAATAATTGTTTTTTTTTTATGTTTTATTATTTTTTTTCTCTTGTGTAAATACTTTTGAGTATAAACAAATTAATGTAAATAGTTTTGAGAGATGAGGTGCAGACTTCTTTAGTGTTTTGAATAAACAATTATTTACTAAGTTAATTTATTGCTGGAATTGTATACTACCATAATCTATGTATTTTGGGGATTACAATACGGATGTTTTCTTGTTGCAAATTTATTCATAAAGCAATAAAATCTTGTTTTATTTCTAAGCATACTAAAATTTCTAATTTGTGAAAATATAAACGGTATTCCAATAAGGACTTAACAACGTTTTTAAATAAAACTCAAACCATTTTAGATATTTTCAAAACTTTATGATCGACTTGAAATACAATCAAAATATTTATGAGTGGAACTCGACTTCGTTTATATGGCCACCGAAGGTACGACGGCAGCGGTCGATTCGTTTGACCCAATTTTCGATAACTCGGTCACACATTTCGCTGTAACGGTCGCAAATTCGCGTTCAAGGTCTGGTGGCACAGACCAATGATTTGACGTAGCCCCAAAGTAAAAAGTCTAGAGGCATTAAATCACACGAACGAGGCGGCCAATTGACTGGTGCATTTCTTGAGATAACACGCTCACCAAACTTAGTCTTCAATAAATCGATTGTAACGTGTGCTGCGTGGCTTGTGGCACCGTGCTGTTTAAGCCATGTCCACGTCCACGTTTCCCAATACGGGCCAAAAATTATCGGTAATCAATGACGCCGCCGGCATGCAAACCGAACCAAATAGTTATTTTTTGTGGATGAAGTGGTGATTCATGAAGCACATGTGGATTTTCACTAAACCAATAACGTATATTTTGCATATCGACGAACCCATTCAGCCTAAAATGAGCTTCGTCACTGAAGATGATTTTGCGATGAAATTCATCATCTTGGCGCATCTGTTCCAGAGCCCAATCGGAGAAACTACGTCACGTCAAACGGTCCATCGGCTTCAATTCTTGAGGCAGCTTGATATTGTGTAGCTGTAAGTCAAGATCTTTACGCAAAATTCACCATAAAATGGTCTTAGCGATGCCCAGTTCTGGCGCCTGAACGGCAGCGACATTTTCGTCACTTCGACCAACCCGTTGTTTCACTGGAACGACAGCATAACACAATGAATATGCAGACTCAAATTTTTGCACTAAACTTGTTATTGCATGTCTACTGGGGCGAGAATAACGACAGAAAATTGGAGTCAACGCTCTTAAAGCTGCGGTCACCGACTCCGAATAATTTTTATAATTTGCATACGTTGTTCGTTCGTGTACTTTGCCATGATGAAAATATTGAGTTTACTTAAAAAAAAGGAAAGTAACAGTTAGATGTTCAGTGAAATAGTGCGTTCACAAACTAAATCCAAAGTTGTCAAGTACCTATTGGAAAACCCGATATATGACTATGTCAACATCTAAATAATATTTTATGCTCATTCTGACACGTCTATTGAGTCACATATTGGCCAAAAATAATATTATATTTTTTGAAAGAATACACTAGGAGTCGCTACTTCGACGGAATCGAAATTTAACTAATTTTACCCTAATATAACGTTTCTGACGTTCCCGTAATCAGGTCATCACTAGGAGTCGCTTTTTTGACGGAATCGTAATTTAACTGAAATTACCCTCATATAACCTTGCTGACATTTCTGAACATGTGTTGTAGTTTTAATAAAACTAAAATAAAATTTAAAATAAAACATATAGTTTTTATTATTTGATTTCTCTTCTATTTTAGCACGCCGCTCTATAACATAACACTTTTCAGAACCTTTCTCGTCAGAATAATTTTTAACAAATCGTACCCGTACAATAATTTCAAATGGCAACATACTTTTGGTTGCCAAGAAATCTGTCCTCATGTCAAACTATAATTTTTTATTGCCTTAACTTAAACATTATGATAACTATGTGGCAAAAAAGTAAAATCCCATTATAACTGATACGAAAGACATTTTTGCTCCTTTCTGTTTGTCCAAACTCGATAATTTCCGCTGCAATCAGGCGTTCGTGCAATGGCATCTTTAACATTTGCATCTTTTACATGTCAATAAATATAAAAAGTAATTTGTCTGAAGAAAAATTCTTCTTGCTCAAAAAAAAAACAATGCTAAAGCCACATCAATAAAAATTTCTCGAAAAAGTATGAAGAGATTTACGTTATAGTTCAAATACCTTACCTTACGTACAGCCCCATGCAAAACCAATGTACAACATCACAAGTTTCTTGGTAATATATACGTACAGCTATATCTATATACATACTTTCTTTAGCTTACTTGGGGGAAAAGTTTTTCCCTATGAATAACTCACAAGACCAACTTGACATGAAAATTCACAAGGATTACCAATAGTTTCTATATATATTTGAATATTCTTCTATCCGTTGTTATTACCACCGTACCTGCAAAAGAAAGGAGACAAAGAGGAAAACCAAAAATTCCATTAGAAAAATTATTGGCATTTTCGTAGTTGTTCCTGTGAACTAAATATGGAAAAATAACTTTAAAAATAAAGAAAATCAGCTGGGGTCAAAGAAAAAAAAGTAAAAATATGCACAGTGTTTTTTACAACACTTTCTTGAGGATGTACAAAATAATAATAATAACTTTTTTAGAATTTTTTTTAAAAAATTGTATTACACGCTTAGATGGATCTCGGAACAACGTGACATTTACTGAGAGCAAGAGAGTAAAAGAGGGACGACAACGAGAGGGTCATAAATATTCCTGAATTAGCCTGTAAATTGCAGATAAAGTCAGTGTTTCCGATTTTGGCTGATGTATTGCGTTTTAGTTTCATGTATTCAGTCGTCAATGGTTCATCAGACTGAGGATACCAAAAGCACTTGATCAGTGAAAACACAATAAACAAAATGTAGTTGTGCTATTAACGTGGGAAAAGGTTTCGAGGAAAGAAACTGGAAAGGGCAACACCGTGAAGCCCTTCGTCTGTCCCAGACTTTACTCAGAAAATCGTAACGGCGGACCATATGTGGAATATAATAAAACACACAAGTAATTAATAGATTCTTGGCTTGCATGAACTAGATTTGGTCTACAAACGTATAGTGATAACCAATGCATAATTGAAACCTTCTGAAATTAAAAACGTGAGAGAGAACAAAGAAAGGAGAGGCAAAAGAGCAGCAGCATAAATATTATTGAAACGAAGTTCCGTATTGCCGGATGGGGGCTAAATGAAAAAATGTTAAACATCTTTTTGATGTGTTAATATCTATAGCGGCGTATAGGGACTAAATCTATCAAAGTCAAAACCTGCTAAAACCAGATTTTATGCCGCTGCTAAAACCATCGCAGTCGACGTTATGGTGACATACTAATACGTCAGCTACTTCGTACAAAGTAAGTGTGATGTTGTGTGTTTGGCTGTTTCGTTGCTGTTGATATGCCAAACATGTGGGTATGTGACACACGTATGTATACGTCAGCTATTTCGGAGAAAGTATGTCTTATGTTGTGTGTTTTTATTTTAGGTACCCTCCCCTACACCCACCACCCACACAAACACACCATGACACAGCAAGCATAAATAAATCACCAACATATCAGTAGTTGTAGTTGTTGTTGTTGGTGTTGTTGTTTTTTTATTATAGTGAAAGGTAAGTCCAATAAAATGCGGGTGCGGAGCACTCTCAGAGCAAAGAGAGTAATGACGTATTATACGTATATAAAAATGAGATAGCAAAAGAGCATCGACAATTTTGTGAACTTGTGTAGCGTATGTACGAATATAACAATGTATGTATGTATATACAAGTGTCTGTTGCTTTGCATTCTTTGACTTTTGTGGGAATAAAACAAAAAGTATTGAGCAAGAAAATAATGACACATGTGCTTGCACTGGGTCTTTAAATAATTTTAAGTATAAATATTATTTAACTGTAACGTCATCATATGATTGAACGCTGTTTTTTATTTTCCAATGTAAAATTTACTAATGTGTTCATAGAAATCGAACAGGTACCGTGTAGCAAAAAGGTGTTAAAACATCGCGCGTGTGTTCGAACACTCATTGGATTTTTTTTAACTACTTTATTACAACCCAGGATTGTCAACTATATTGCGTACTTTTGGTTTGGTTTAATAGGAAATTATCTAGGTGGAGCCTGTTTATGACATGTTTTAATTTTGAGCCCAATAACAAGTAAATTTAGAAAAGCCAAAGTGTAAGACAGGCAAATCCATGAAATACAACCCTGAGCATGGAATTACCTTTGGCAGCACTCTTAATCTTACACTCGTACCTTTGGATTGGTTTGTGTCTAGAGTAACATATGGGGAAAAATTTCTTGTTTCTGGGAAATTTTCTGGGTGCCGCCTGTTTATTACACATCGTAGTTTTGAACCAAATAAAAGTTAAATTTATAAAAAATAAAATGTTCTTAAATAAGTGCGTTTTCTAAAAAAAAGTAAATTTTCTCTAAAACAATACCTATTCATATTTTTAAACAAAGTGCCATTTAAAAAAAAAAACCTTATCGTACAGATGTACGTTTGCTTAAAAAGTAAATTTTGTTACAAAAAGTACCTTTTCTTAAAAAAAAGTATTTTTTTTTAATAAATACGTTTACCTAAAAAAACTACATTATCTTACAACAAATTGCCTCTTTTAAAAAACTATCTTTTTTTTAAAGAGTACATTTTATGTAAAACAAAATAACTTTTCTTGAGGTAAGTACCTAGTCTTAAAATTGTACCTGTTTTTGAAAAAGGGACTAATTATAAAAAAATTCCCATTTCTTAAAAAAAAAATTTCTTCAAAAAATAGACAAATACCTTCTCTTAAAAAAATACCTTTCCTTACAAAAATTCCTTTTCTTAAAAATAAAATAATACCTTTTCTTTTCTTTCCTTGAGATAAGAAGAATTTCTGAAAATAACTAAATTTTCTTAAAAAAATAACCTTTTGCTAAAAAGAGTAGCACTTCTTTAAAAAGTACCTGTTCTTAAAAAAGAACTTCTTTGTAAAAAATATTCATACTTTTAGGCTTTTTCTTACCGAAAGTACTTCTCATTGAAAATGGTAACTTTTCTTAAAAAATCAATAGCTTTTAATAAAAGAAGTACCTCTCATTAAAGAAAGGACCTTTTCGGGAAAATATAATCCAAATTCGTACAAAAAGGACATAAAAATATAAATTTTTCATTAAAAAAATGCATTCAATAAATAAAAAATTTTTTTAAAAAAGCTATCATTTTACAAAAATTATCTTTTCTTAAAGGTCCATTTAAATTGTAGTATTTCTCTACATGCGCGTTAGGGGTGTTGGAACTAAGTATTACATGATATATAGCGAAAGGAACTGCATTCCAAACGGGTGCCCCTGACACCTCATATAATTTTTTATATTTGTGAGGAAATTCGCATATGTTACCACGTAAGTATATGTAGGTTTGGGGGAAACACACGAATGCTTCCACCAAAGTATATTGATGTTTGCGTTGAAGAACGTATATACTCGTATTTCCACGTAAAAGCATACATGTTTGAAAGTAAACATGCTCCTGTTTTCACTTAAATACAAGTGAGGTTGGGTCTTGCAAACATATGAATGTTTGAAATGTGTTCCAAGCATATATATGTTTGGGAGAACATAATACAGAGGACGTTCTTTTTCAGCGTTCTTTTTCAGCGTGTAGCAGGGAAATAATATATATGCAGTTAGATAGGTAAAGTAATACACTAAATAATGCTGTCTAAGTTTTAGACGACTGGTTTCTTGGCACAAAATTATACTGACAAAAAAACATATCAGAAGAGGAAGTATAACCTGGATTAACCCGATGAAAATTGGGACTACAATTTAGTGGATAGATTTGTCAGAAATCTTATTGAGCCAACTTTAGAAAGTTATCAGACATCTACCTCCGTAAATGGCCTAATAATTGGAAAGAGTGACATACATTCGTTGTTTACATCAATTGCATCATTGAGCCGAACTTTAACTTGTGCATAACGTATAAGCGTAATTTTCGAATCGTAAGAATTTTTCAGTTACTAATTCTGTGAAATTTGAGCTCGAACAGTGGTTTCTATTCTCACAGTAGTTGAAATATATGTACTAGAAAACATTATGACAAATAAATTTAAATAAACCTCTCACTTTCTCCAATCTTTTAGCCAATGGTCTAATAAATCACCCTGTCAATCAGTTACCAAGTTATTTTTGTAAGCAGATCATACATTTCCGTTCAGTTATTACGTAGACAGATACCACCGTTTATTGTAGATGAAACCACCTTACATTTCTATCGACGGCGGTCACTTCGCTTAATGACGGCGACACTATCGAGAATTTTGCCATGAAAAAGCTCCTCAAAATACCGTCCGGAACCTGTGTAAAATTGTAGGTCTCAATCAGTAAGTGCACGCTGAAAAACCTGTCTTTTGTTGTTGTTTGGATGCAAATATGATGTGTTTGTAGCTAAATATACTATACTTGTGCCCAAACACATTGTGTTTGCAATTCAATATAACATGTTTGAGACAAAATTACTAATAAGTTATAATATATCGATGGTGTTGCGTAAAAAGGGCCAATCTGCATTTTTTTACGAAGGCCGATCTGATTTTGTTTATCTTGTCACGACAAGTCAAAAGGGCGAAACTGCTTGGGTCTATCTGCAACGAAATGGGTAGATAATTATACTGCTCGAAGAACCCAACCATCACTTTCTATAGCCATAACCATTTTTGCTACGTTATAATCTATGAATATCTTACAGACAATTGGAAACAGCAGATTGGCCCTTTTTACGCAACACCATCGATATGTTTTTGAGACCCAAGTGTGGCGGCAGATCTTCAATTCATGAAAACAGTGCTTGCAAACATGAACATCTTTCCCGCACTATGTTGCTGGGGCCGATAGTTTTCAGCGTGTGTAAAAATAGAAAGTGCCCAGGTCACTGGTTGCGAGAAGCTCTCCTAATCCCTTCATGGGATGTGACGGTATTTATAATTACAAATAACCGTTAAACAACGACCGGTGATGAACTCACAACACTCATTTCCGATGTTCTCATGTATTTTCCTGATAAAGCCGAACCAAAATACACAGGGTTTTCCAATGCCCAATCAGTTACACTGTGCAACTGTGGACGATTCTTGCACCAAATAATTACACTAGCTATAGTCAAACCCCAAAAACTGAGACCCCTGTGTAGCTTTACTTTTTTTTATGGGCGTGGCAAGTTTGATTTTTTTATCCGATACTGTCCGAGTATAATCGAGTATAAATATTGAATCGTTAATGTTAAAGTCTATGAGAATACTATTAAATTATTTAAAACTACAAAGCAAATATAATAATAATAAGTACAGTAACGTTCCAAAAAAATATGGTATTACGTAGCCATTTCTTGTACAAACATATCTATTGATCGTACCAGAAACGTCTTCTGAACTGATAACTCTATATTCAGCTGTCCCAGTGTCTGTCCATGTCTGCTGGTGATCAAAGTATGTCATAGAAATTTACAATGATTACAACGAAATTTTATTGTTATTGTAACTCAAAAATCTAATGATGCAGTTCGATTCCTCGTACCCGAATTAGAGTAAAACAGTCTTCTCCTGCCCTGTCTCGTTTTTTGACTTCCACAGTGTTATTTTCAAAAATCGAAAAACAAAAGCAGATTTGGTGAGGAATTCGAAAATAAATTGAAAAGGTTTTAACGATACTAATGGCAATTTATTCTTTCAGTGCTGATCTTCGTATCTTAATTAATTTGTGGTTAAACATCGCATTGTCCATAATTTGTCTTTGCCTTTATGAACATTGAATGGGAAATTTCCACTCTAATTTATTTAACGGGATTTTCAATAAGAGCGCTACAAAATAAAACAATAAAACCAAACCGGTTTTAGATATCAATAAAATTCTTTATTCCTGTGAATGTACGTTCGATGCCATTATGTGTGGAACTCGATTTCTTTTGCATGGCTACCACACGGGCACGCTTGCAGAAGTCCAGACGCTGAACCCAATTTTCGACGGTTTTCAAGCATAAATCGGCCGATACTGCTGCAATTTCACGTTCGATATTCGTACGAAGTTCATCAATCGTCGCTGGCTTGTTGGCGTAGACCATAGACTTGACGTGGCCCCGCAGCAAATAATCTAACGGCGTCAAATCGCACGACCGATTCGACTGGGCCATTTCGTGAGATAACACGTTCACCAAACTTGGTTTCCAATAAATTGATTGTGGTATTCGCCTCGTGGCTTGTGGCGCCGCCCTGTTGGAACCACATGTCCTCCAAGTTCATATTATCCAATTGGGTCCAAAAATATTCGGTCATCATTGAACGGTAGCGATTCGCATTCACAGTAATGTGCCGGTCTTGATCATCACGGAAGATCACCATACGACGCTTATGGTGGTCAAGCGGCTTCAGTTCTTGCGTCAATTTGATCTTGTAAGGATGTAGGCCAAGATCTTTTCGCAAAATTCGCCACAACGACGTCACAGAGATGCCCAATGCTTGAGAATGACGTTTGAGAGACAAATTTGGGCTTTCTTGAACTGAAGCCTCATCGGCAGAAATATTCTCGACACTACGGGCACCTCTTTGTCTCTCTGGCGCGGGAACATTTTGTACTGTGCCTGTGGATTCAAATTTTTCCACTAGACGCTCAATTGCTGATCTGGTAGGACGATTATGACGACCATAAATTGGACATAGCGCTCTTAAAGTTGAGGCCACTGACTCCAAATTTCGGTAGTAAATTTTAATAATTTCGACTCGTTGTTGGATCGTATATCTTTCCATGATGAAATGGCAAACCTTACTGAAGAGAAATGTCAAAAGAGCGGGAAAAAATATGGCGTCGTGTGCTGTCCCTATCGATTTACTTTTGTAGCGTCTCTGTTGAAAAACCCGTTATTATGACGCAAACGTGTGACAAAATTCTCGGAGCTATGGTGCGCATGAGTAACAAGTAAATGATCTAGAATAATAATACGTCCTCCTTTACTGCTTGGATAACACCATGCGACCAGGGATGGAAAAGTTGATACAATTGTACATTTGATACAGTCTAATAAGTCAAAGTACCATGGCCCTCTCCTGATTTATTCGATACATAAAACAGTTATGCCAAATAGACTACAGGAATTGTACACCTTAATTGCAAACGCTCTTAGTTTTAATTGGTAATAAAAGGGTTTCCAATAAGGCCAGGTACATTTTAAAACTGTATAAAACAAGCTTCGTAAGAGATATCGAGTAGATTTGGTGAGGAATTCGACAATAAATTAAAAATGTTTAAACGATACTAATTGCAAGTTATTCAGTCAGTGTTGATCTTCGTTTCTTAGTTAATTCTTCAAAAACTCGAAAGTTACAAATTTTTAATGCAAAATTTGGATAGCCTAATACATGCCCTGCGATTGGAATGCCAATGAAATATGATCTGAACTTAAAACGAGTTATTGGAGAATATGTGACAAAGAACTAACGCCAATTGAAGCAGGGATGTTCGGTATTTATCAGTCTGGATTATCTACAAGTGCACACTGGGACAGATTTAAAAAATTAACGGACAAAATTAATAACGTCGTTGTTTTTGAATTTAGATGTGTCAAACTCATTAGTCGGTAGGTTTTTGAGGGTGCTGAGACCATTTCTGGCGTTGCTTTTTCAACAGGTTGAGGGTGGTCGAGTTATAGGGTCGGTTTCAAATTTCTTAGGTTTTGGATGCCCCGATTTCATTTTTGGAAAATATTTTTCGATGAGGATTACGACAACTAACCTAACGGAGGCAAGAGCATGTGTAATTTTATCTTATTCCATAAAATTTATTTTCTTAACAAGGTTTAACGTATTAAAGTTTTCTACCATCTTTATTAGGGATTATAAAATAAATAAAAAGATTGAGAAGTTTTTTTCGTAACCATACAAGATTTAGTTGTTTTAGATCCTCGTTATTTTTAAAGTAGTAATTACCTTTAAGGCTGTAAGAGATCATGTTTTCTCCGGTTAGTGAAACAAATGTAAATGCCGCGGGTGGGATTCGAACTCAGATTCGCTGGTCGATCGTTGCGATGTTTGTGAAGATTTATTTGGGACCTTAAAAAAAACTTCGTCTAAAATAAATCTATATCATTACGTTCGACATTTTCATCTTCGTCGTCTTCGGATCTTTCGAAATTTTAGTTTGAAATTTCGAAATTTTCGTTTGGCATTTTATGGTATTGCCTGACCTAAATACCGACACAATAACGCTTTTAACTTTATACTGAAAAAAATCAATTTTTACACAAGTATTTTATATTTAAATATGAAATCAAATACTGGGCCAAAGTTTAAAAAAATTTTCTTCAGCAAAGGGTAGTAAAGGGTAGCGAAATAAAATCAGTCACTTCGGTAAGGGTTTAAAGTGTTTAGAAGTGAATATCGCGGGCCGGGCCTGGTTGGTCCTAATTTTCTTGGTCCACAAAATATGAAAAAATTTTATATCTTTAGTCAATTACTTTCATTGCAATTGAACCAGAAACCTTATGTAAATTAGATTAACTTAGTGCACAATTTTGTAGCTCTTATAACACAAAATAAATAAAAGATGTTTAAAAGATCCAGAAACATCACTTTCATATAACACACATCTACTAAAAATAGCCCAAAATTAGCCTGCGTGCATGTATTGAAACAATACTCAACTTTGGACCCCTTGTCTGATCAGCAACGTGCATGGAAACTTCAAAACAGTTAATTTTCGACCTCAGTGGTTACTTGGTCACTTATTTTATGTAATTTTAGAGAGGAGTGTCAAAACCGAAAACTGTTATCACTTCGAGGTGGTGGACAAAATTTATTTACCTCGAATCTGCAGTAAACGAAAACTTACCGTTTTCAGCGTAGAATCCTAGGTCATATCGCAATAAAACGAAACAGCACTAAGGGTCTTCGAGAGAAAAATTATACCGTCAAAATATGGGTCCAAAATGAACAAAGGCGAGTATAGACCCCGTAGGAACCAAGATCCGTATGAACACCCAATCTTAACGAAGTGAACCAATTCAAAATAACGAGATTTCGATGGTTAACGCTATATGGGTTGAATGGCTAGGTATAAACCTACGTGAAAGGTATTCTCAGGCGTATTCAAGGAAAGTCGAAAGACGACCAAGGTTTGTTTGTGCCCACTAGATAGGAAACTAACAAGTTCAAGCCAGTTGGAGGATAAGATATCTCAAGTTTTTTTTTGGTTGTTGGCAAGTACGATCCTCTTCAAAATATGTTTTATTTTCAAGATAACAACAATATAGCTTTACAGTGAGATTTTGTACATAAGTTAAGAAAGGGCAATATCGGTTCATATTTGATGTATCTTCCACACAAGTTTTGATATTCTCGACTTTTGTTATTAAACCAAAAAAACAAATTATTGACACAAGGTGATTTAAAATATTCTGTAGCCATATAAGGTCGAATATTACTTTGGTTTTCAATCACTATACTACTTTTCCATCTTAGCACTTCATTTAGTTATCAATAGGAATAACTCCAACCATTGTGCTAATGAACTTTTATACTGACTACTCTATAGTTTCAGCAGTTAGAATATTTTGAATTTCGTATACACATCTGTACTAAAATATTATATATCTTTACATTTAATTTATAACTCTAGTGGATTTTTAAAACATAATCGACATCGTTTTACTCCAGGTGTTGTCAAAGTGAGTTTATGGTTTTGTAACTGATAAAGCAATATTAAAACAGGAAAGAAAGTCGATATCATGAACAGGCTTCATAATGAGGAGTCTAAATGAGATACATCTATCTATAACTGAACTGTATATATACTGCCATGCAATTATGACTACCTAAAATGTTATACAGGAATCTCAATAACCAAATCTTTTGAAAGGAGAAAATTTCCTATATATTTAGACAATATATATTCCAATGTATATAGATAACCATATATATTTGTGTACGTAGCATAAGTAGTGGCGACAAATATTTATCTGAATAAAACACATATGAAGTTGTATTAATTTATATCTACACACGAACACACTTATATATAAAGAGCACACATATATATCTATATATATATGTATATATCTGGCTATGTATCTTCGAAATGCTATTGAACTAGCAAAGACCACATAAAATAAAATATAAACACGTACATCCATAAGTACAACGACTCTACATCTAGCTTTGTTGTTCTACTCCTATTTTCATTTGACTCTTGTGGATGGAGTCAAAGTGGTGAAAAGTAATACTCATACAAACATAAAATGACTCTGGACATTTCGACGCCTTGTGTTGTCTTTTTATAGATTCATAGTTTACAAACCAATATATTTCATAAAATACTCCATGACACCCATGTTACACATTAGTCTTTCCAAAATTATAGATTGAGACAACAATACAACGTCATTGTTAACGAAAGACAATAGAAAACTATGGGAATGGTCAAGGGCTATCTTTGGAAATTATTAAGAAGATATACTGATACTCAGGACAATGGCCAAGCTATGAATGAAACACACAGAGAGAGTGAGAGAGAGGGAAAGACTCAAACAATGAGTATATATTGTTGGAAATGTAAGTATGTGCTTGACGTTTTCTAACGATGTGTTATGAATCTATAAATATGACGACCTATTTATTTTTTTGTATTTGTGTTTTACTACTTATATATCCAAACACACATATGTGCGTGAAATTATTTAGTATCCTCCCAGAAGATTTTATTGGAAAAAAATATAAAATAGTTTGTATTTTATATGTTTGGACTATGAAAGTGAGAAATTGGTGTGTTATAAAATTTAATATTTAAAAATTTGAATTTTAAACATTCTTGTACTACATATCTAAATGTTCGAAACTTTTTAAAGTGCTCAATATTGAATTTTACATATAAATATGTATATACTATCAACTCGCCAATAGTTTACACTAGAATGTGGGTGATATAATCAAATTTATCTGATAAACAAAATAATAAATTTAAATCTTTTCCGTGGCGCACAAAATCAGCCGGGTTTTGTAAGCGATTGTTTGAATGTATACATAATAGGTCAACAACCAATATTTTTGGCACGCATGTCTCTTAGACCTGCAGTTTTAGGCACATATACTGCCTGCTCTTAGTCCAACCAGATAGTCGGAGGAAAAATTGCAGCTTTCAGATTTATTTTTATATTGGAAGTGTTTTCCCTTAAATTGCGATTGCTGCGAAGATTGCCCGAAAATTTTTCAATTTGGTGGAAATATATATCTTCTAACTCCATAAATATGTTCATAATTAGTTTTTGCCTTTACCAACATTGAATGGGGTCTATAGTGGTCTTCATGAAAGCTCGAAAGAACCTCGTAAACTCGAGAACATCGTAAACTTGCACAGCAAACGTCAAAATAAACGTCAAATTTCCCATACAAAGCGACTTGCGCAAAAGTGGAAAGTTTTCGAGACAAATTTGCTGAGCAAACCTGGAAAGAAACGTGAAAAGTTTTGACATTTCAATGTCATAATTTTTGTATTGAAAAAAAAGAGGGTTTTTGATTTATGTGAAAAAAATAAAATAATGGAATAGGTAAAGCATATACTTTTAATTTTACTTTGTTTATTTACTTTATGAGCGTTTTTTGACAACTGCTGCATAGATACACTGAGCAACTTTATTTGGTGCCTCATGAAACGCTTCGGAGCAAACTTACGCTGAGCAAAAGTTCTAGGTTATCTTGTTTGCATGAATAGCGCTAATATTAGTATGATGTAAAAGTGTGACACCACACTCTGGTGTATGGTACGCATGAGTAACAAACAATTGCGATGTAGAATAATAATACGTCCTGCTGTACTCTATGGGTAACACTATGTATGGCTCAGGGCAGGCATGGACAAGTTGGTACAATTGTACTGTTGATACAGTTTAATCCACCAAAGTACCATGGTCCTCCGCTAATAGCAATAAAACATTATCCAAAATAGACTACAGTACTTCCACAAGAAATTGGACGGGTGCATATTACAATTGTACAAAACACGCTGCGTATGAGATATCAACGAATTTGCTGCTTTCCTAGAAACGTCTATGAAAGACATTATGTGCGTAAATTGGCATCGTTCAAATGGGTTTCGGGGTTGGCGTACATCCGAGAGGTCAAAGTGTAATGCCTGTCGAATATATCAGGTTATGGCGCAGTCGTTTATAAACTTATTGGCCTAGACTTCCTGAGACTTAAGGAAACCCCACAAGAAAAACTATAACTCTACGTACAAAATAATAAAAGCGCAATAGCTTATATTTCATTCACTTTCTACTAAAGGGTACCCAAAATTGAGGTATCATTTTATATTTAATAAAAAAAAGATTTGTTTTTGAGATATTAAAAATATTTATATTTCAGTTTATTACAAATAGGTTCCGGTTAGGCTCGCAATCTTTTACCAAAATTCTCAATCACGTTTTCCAATAAACTGTTGTGAATGGTCGATATCATCTGCACGATCCTGGTGGCCAATTAAATCCACCTCTACGAGAGATAATGCGATTTTTGAACCTTTCTTTCAAAAGATCCATTGAAACCACATATTCTCTACGTCTAAATCATAAATGTTCCGCCACAAAAGCTTCGGCTCGTCTCCATGTAACGATTTACATTGACCGTAATCGCATTTTCATTTTCGTTTTCAAAAAAATATGGTCCGGTGATTTCTCCTGACCCCAAACCACATCAAACCGTAATTTTTTGCAAATGGAATGGTTTCTCTAAGATAGCCCTTGGAGTCTCTTCACCCTAAATGCGACAATTATGCTTGTTGATGTAGCCACTAAGCTGGAAATGGGCTTCGTCGCTGAAGATTATTTTGTTAAAAATTTCCTAATTGCATCAAAACTTTTGACATTTTCAAAAAATGTTTTAATAACAAAAACACGTAGTTCCTTCGTTTAACGTTATATATTAACTAACCGGAATATATTTAGAATCTGAAAATATAAATTTGAAATCGATTTCAAATTAGAAAAAAAAAAAAAAACAGCAAAATCAAAACGATACCTTAATTTTGGACAACCTTTATATAATCCTAAAAAAAAATTTGACAATCAGTGCCCGGAATCACAGCATAAGTTTAAATGAATATAAAATTTTATATCTCGAGACTCACTGAGTTTAAGAAATTCTCCCCAAGATCTTTGCGCGATATAATAAAATATTTTTTTGTATTCCGTTGATATAATTTGATTAAACAAATATACTTCAAAATCTGCTGACATCGTTATCCTGAAACAACAATAAATAAACTTTTCCCATCCTCGCAACCTTGGAAACATTCAATCAAATTTCCTGCGTCAATGTGAACCACAAAAATTCTAATTAATTATTGTAAAAAATTTTCCAAATGATAGACAAATTTGCACAATTGCTGATGATTACAGCAGCAAACAAAATGAATGAGAATCAAGATTTGTTATATACATATTTATTGTCTAGTTGGTTGAGTATTTTCAGCAATTTATTATAACCAACAACAAAGTACTTGTATAACTATTCATTAGGGAGAAGATAAAGTAAAAATTAGTGGAATTTAGGGGCGGAAATAAATTCGTATCCATTAGACAGTTCAGCGATTTAATGTGTTTGCTCATTCTGGTGGCAACAAACATTAAACGCGATTAAGTTCAAGTTAACCTACAACAAGATAGGAATTATTCAATCTCGTCTACATAAAATGAGGAATAATAAATGAAGCGACTATGAAGGGATATCATTGAGGATTATGTGTCGAACATAAGAGCGTCCTAAAATGTACTTTCGTCCATTTCCTCCCTTCCCTAGAAGTAGGAAAGTGCACCAAACTGTATTTTGTGTGGTAACATTGACACAGAGCTGGTTTATGTGTCTGATGGTATATTTTTACGTGCCCTGCTTTATAGCCAAGAAATATGTGGATTTTGCCGCAACTAATAGCTCTCTTTACTACTCTTTTGGTCAAATGCCACAATATTATTTTACTTCACGTATCTGTGTTAACATGCAGCCATATATATGTTCGTTATATAAATATATGTATGTACGTTTTTCCAGTATTCTTGCATTTCGACAAAAGTGGGTATTAAGTCCCATTCTATTTTGAATATTTGAAAACTTTACCAGTCCAAAAATATAAAAGGCCAAGTGAAATGAGGCTTTTCTTTCTTTAGATATCCAAGGCATTCAGGAGGTAAATTTTTTGTATTTATTTTCATATCCGAGGCATATTTTGAATTTATTTATTTTTTATTACTGGTAATATCTAATCCAGACATTGTAATAATATTACACCAAATCTGAATTAGAAATTTATGGCAAAATCAATTGAAGTGAATTAATACCTAAATATAAAATTGTCTTAAGTACTTATTTCTCTCACTCATTCCATTGATGTGAAATATGTAATATGGATTTAAAATTAAGGAGAATTATTTTATAGAATTTTTCTTTTATATTTTTATGTACTCATGAGCCTTTTCTGTACATGAGTAATACATAACTCCAAACAAGTCTAAGTATTTATTGTTATTATTATTTTATTGGTAATTAGAAAAATATTTTTCCGAAAATTCTAATTAGCATGCCCACGCCAAAGATCTCTTAACTTCAAGAGCCACCAATACGTTATACACCCCAAATGGAGACCACGGCACTAGGATATTCCCGCGAACTGAAGAGTATATGAACTGGCCAGACTAGGGAGTTCCACAAGTTCCACAGGAATTGGAGCATGTTGGCGTGCCCCTGTTGACATGTAGGCACATCCTGCAAGCACACTCCTATTTAATGATGCTAGAAAAGTGGACAAAAACCACATATTAAGGATGTTTTGTATTCCATTAAGCTATCGCCACTTACGGCTTTCCAAATAAAACGATCCATACTTAATACTGCGTAATGTGGCACCATTTGGTGTAATAGGTGAACAAAATACGATACGCGCAACAAATACGTGGGAGCAACAAATGTTGTTGTAGTTGTAAGAAGCAACAACAGACATTTAAATGTCGTTAATTTGTTTTAGTTGTCAAACTCTACATAAATATATACCAACAACACACGACTACAAAAAGGTATGAAAACAAAATATATATGATTTTAACAAGTGAGACGAAAAATGACATGAAAAAAATGTAATCACATGTTTAAAGGACTATAGTTACTACAGCTTGAGTGTAAAATCACTCATATCTCAGGTATTTATAATTCGATCTGGTTGAAATTGGTGTAATTACAAAGGTCTTTGGAAACTCTTTAAGAGCCTATATAAAGATATTATTTTGTTAACCTGTTGGTTCTGAAAACTTGTAAAAAATAAAGGTTGATTTGAGCTGTAGATTAATTTTTTATTTACTTATTATTTAAATTGAATATATTAAAGGTGTATAGATGAGTCTGATATCTTCAAAAAAAGGTTGAAGACTTGCCTATTATGGGAGTCTAGGCATTTTTTTTTGGAAACAAATACATGTTTATCAGAAAAGTGGGATTAAGCAATCACTTGTTTATTTGCTACCCAATGGGGTACTAAAAACAAATGTCTTTGTATAAACACTTATACAGATTCCAAAGACCTTTCTACTGAAATTTATATCAACAGGATCGGATAATAAATGGCTAACAAACGCGCGATTAGGCATTCAAGTTTTGGAGGCCAAATTTTTTTTTATCACCTTTCAATGCCGTATCAGGCAAAAAAAATCTAAAAAAATAGGCGAATCGCAATTAAAGTATATTTGTTCCATAAAAATCTTTCCTTCAAATTTAGAGATATAAAAGTGTACGTAGTCTTCCATTAAATAAAATAATTTAAATGAACTGACCATGTATAAGCCGTTTTGCAAAATTCTGCTTTTGAGTCTTTCCTTGATAACATTTTCATTCGGAAAAAATGATAATTGCTCAAGTCGGAATTTAAGTGGGAAATTGAAATAGCTGGCCCGTACAAATTAAGCTATAATTAACTTTAACGGTGTAAAACCACACGCTTATTGTGTACGCTGAGAAAAATATTGGACAGCAGGAGATCCACTTTAATCTGATAGGTTGGCAAAATGATCAGGGAAATTGACTTCTGTAGTAGCTGTAATGACTACAAAGAGCAAGAATCCACTGAACATTTTCTCTGCACGTGTCTAGCACCAGCTGTCGAGAGGATGTACACTATTGGTTACTACCCATGTATGGGGGGGCCTGGTAGAATTATCTCAGATAGGCGTAGGCGATCTCTTATAGTTCTTGCAGCAAACGCAATGCTTCCGCGGTGGAGCTAACACTTAATCTTGTTAGCCCGTGATGTCAGAATTGGGAAATAAGTATAAATCGGTCGTTCAGCATCTGCTACCAATACTCAACTTAATCTAAATTTTAACATGTCGATGGCAGGGCGAGATTTTGTAAAGTACTTGTATATATCAATGTCTCGTCTGATCGAATAGCAGATCTATTATATTTCTAAAGCAAAGTCTTATCTTATATTTAGGCGGATATATAATTTAAATTAAAAATATTACCATTATTGTTAACAAATTAATTTTTTTTTTGAATGATTTTTGTACTCTAACTATGAACGTTGATATTATACGAATGTCTTTTTGAAGGCGCGTCAAACCATATATAAACCATGCCAAACCATGTCATGACACATCTTTTTCAGGGATATTCTGCAAAAAGTAGCATTGTTAAGTTTTTAGAACGGAAATTTTTCTGATCTAAATTTCAGATTATCTAGTTCAATATGGTGGGAACATTACGTTCTAAACAGGACATCATTGTTGAATAGATATACTGTTTTTTTGTGAAACATTTTTCAACATGTACTATTTCGTTTTCTTGCAGAATATCCTTCAACAAATTATGTATCAGGACGTTCTTTGCCATATTTTATATATGGTTGGACGCGCTGTTAAAAACCCTTTCATACGATACTAATACTGTATATATTGTATTTGGGACATGGGAATGTCCGTGGAGGTGGAGAGTTTCTGATAGCCATTCACTTGTGAGTTGCCAGAAATAATTCCTTCATTGGGCAGTCCAAGAAGCTCGCTAATTCCACTCAGTATGTCCTGGGCAATGGCTTTAACGGAAACCTCCGATAGCTAGCTAGAGTGAGAAAGTGAAAATAAATAAGCAGCTTTAACTGGTTATGCGATCACTGATGTCTCTCAGGCTTATTAGGTGACTGATGTCACTGAAGCTCAACAAGCTATCGGGCATATTCTTTTGTACTTTAGAAGGCGGATGAGCCAAACATATGGGCCAAGAAAATCCAGGTTCGATTTATAGCATCCTGGTCAGCGTCGGTTCCATAATGGGCGGCTGCAATCGAATATCCTGGCAGTAGGTGAAATGCAAAAACCCGGTGGACTGGGTTTGCCTCCCGCCACTGTTCATAATGGCAGTAAAAATGCGAAACCGGGAACATGGCCGAACCATATTTGTTGACGACCCCCGCAAACGTTATAAGGACGAAGATTTACGGATATGCACCTGGAATGTAGGGACTCTGTATAGATCCGGTGCAAGTATCCAATTGGCAGTTGTCCTCGAAAGTTATAGGGGCTGACATTACCGCAATCCGGGAAATACGATGGACGGGACATGGCAGCACACAAAAGAGAAACTGCGACATATACTACATTGCCATGATAAACAACATGAATTTGGTTGCGGATTTGTAGTTGGCAAAAGACTGCGACATCTAGTCTCTAGGTTCAATCATGTAAGTGAACGTATAGCCACAATCCGCATAAAAGCGAAAAATATTTATATTTCCCTAATTTGTGTTCACGCCCCGACAGAAGAGAAAGATGATGATGCCAAAGACATTTTCTATGAGCTCCTAGAAGAAACGTATGACCGCTGCCCTGGCCATGATATTAAGATTGTACTAGGAGATGTTAATGCTAAAGTAGGCAGGGAGAATGTGGTTCATCCAACTATTGGCAATTTCAGTCTACATGCTGACAATTCCGACAACGGTATGAGACTGATTGACTTTGCCACGGCAAAACACGTGGTCATTAGTGGTACAAAATTCCAGCATAAAGACATCCACAAGAATACTTGGGTATCCCCTGATCAAAGAACGAAGGGCCAAATTGATCTCGTGGTAATTGATGGAAGGCAATTGATGAAATGAACGTTCGAGTGATCAGAGGAGCTAACATAACATCACTACCTGGTAGCGGCTAAGGTTCGCACAAAATTGAGTAGAACGAAAATCGTACGCAACCAGACGCAGGGGAAGCTGGATATCAGAAAGCTGCAATTACCAGAGATAGCCACAGCCTACTCAAGGAGGCTCTCGCGACTTTTGGCACATAACCCACCACCTCCCGTTAACGATCCTGAAGCGCAGTGGAAACCCATTTCCGACTCTATAAAAACTGCCGCAACAACCGTTTTTGGTTTTGAAAAACCGCTTCGCAACAAACCATGTCGCATTGCACATGATGAAAAGAAAGCTGCACGTGTGGCAGTGCTTCAGTCTGTTGTAATGCGAGCTGCGACTGAGCGGTATAGGGAGAGAAGAACGGAAATAAACCGTCTCTTTAGGCGTAGGAAACGGCAGTGGAGAAAGCTCGAGAGTGGGAAAATTGAGTCATACAGAAGGAACAACGAAGCCCGAAAACTCTACCAAAAAGTCAAAAACGGAACTACTGGACATGTTTCAGGGCCCCCTTCTGTAAAGACAAGGACGGAAATCTCATCGCAGATCGGTCATTTCTCTGCGCTATTGGTACCTGAGATATGCAGTGACGAGACAATCGATCTAAATTTGGACAACGATGTTGATAGCCCCCCTCCTAACCAAGACATGGTCAGAACAGCTATTGCCCGGCTTAACAACAATAAACCCGCAGGAGCCGATGGATTACCGGCGGAGCTGTTTAAGGCTGGCGGTGATGAGCTGATAAGGTGTATGCATCAGCTCATTAGCAAAATTTGGTTAGATGAATGCATGAACTATGTCCCATATTTAGAACAGGTGACCCGAGTCTCTGTGCCAACTACTGTGGAATAGACCTTTTATCCATAGCATATAAGGTTCTGTCAAGCATAATGGGCGAAAGGCTAGGACCGATTCTATCATCTATCTATTTGTCTATCATCTATTTGTCGATTACAAGGCGACCTTCGATAGCCCGATACGGGGAAAACTCTACGAAGCAATGTCTGAGCTTGGTATTCCTGCAAAACTCATACGCCTTTGCAGGATGACCCTGACGAACACCGCACTGAAAGTTGGTAAGTATTCTACCGAACCTTTTGGAACTAAGCGAGGCCTCAGACAAGGTGACACCCTATCGTGTGACCTATTTAAAATCTTAATAGAGATTATTCGGAGAAAAGCTGCTGTCAACATGCATTAAACCATCAGCAGCAAAAGTTGCATGCTGCTCGCGTATGCTGATGATATAGATATCATTGGACGCACAGTTAGAGATGTTAGTGCGGTGTTTTCGAGAATTGAGAAGGAGTCAGGAAAAGTGGGTCTGACGGTAAATGAGGACAGGACAAAATTAATGGTTTCAACCAGCAGGGCCTCCACGCGGTTAGACCAAAGCCTGAACGTTGATAACCGTTATAATTTCGAGGTGGTAGACGAAATCATATACCTCGGATCTGCCGTAGACAAGGACGACAACGTCAGCCATGAGGTTAAGCAAAGAATTGTGCTTGCGAATGGATGTTATTTTGGGCTAAGCAAGCACTTTTTAGGTATAGCCCACTCTCGGGTGATAAAGGTTCATTTATACCGGACTCTCGTACGGTCTGTCTTGCTTTATGGCGCAGAATCCTGGGAATTATCGCAAGCAGACGAAACATCTGTACGAGTCTTCGGGGGGAAAACTCCGAAAAATGTATGGCCCTATAGTGCACAGCGGCGAGTATCGGCCGCGGATCAAGATAACACGATTGCGCTGGCTTGGCCATGTTAGTGGAATGGATGAAGGCGAACCAACGCGAAGGGTTTTCGAAACCGAACTCGAAGGAAGACGAAAAATAGGAAGACCAAGACTCCGCTGGAAGGATCAGGTTGACGAATCCCTGCGTACACTTGGTATTGCCAACTCGAGGGCTAAGGCAAAAGATCGAACTGGTTGGCGAAATATGTTACCTTCGTTTTGTAAGTTACCTGACCCCTCGGGGTTGTTCGTGACCGGATAAGTAAGTAAGTAAGTATATATTGTATTTAGCTAAAGTTCAAATTTCGTTGAAAACCTAAAAAAACCTTATTTAAAAACGGTCAAGTGCACAGCAACTTAATACTAGACACGAAATATTTTTGGAATTATCAGAAAACAAACCAATGTATATTTTGAGGTGTGGGCAAAAGAATACTTTTCCTCCACTATACAAAATGAGTCGGTCTATTATATATACTTTTACATACAAATTATATTATATATACAACTGATGTTATTTCGGTTACGATAGGAAAATTTGCTTTGAATTCCAAACTTACCCCCATGACGGCTTAAGTTATTTGATTAGAATTCCTACCAGCAGTACCGTTTTGGTTAACAATATTTATATTGTTCTTAATCGACATTGCATACACATACTTAGTAACACCATCCCTCAAATTTAGGTCCGCCTTTCAAATCAATTCTTAGGTATTCTTGGAAAAATTAAAAGGTTCTTTAAATAATATTAACAAAAAGTTATAAGAATATAACTTATGTGTTAAGCTTAAGAGATTAACTTTTTATAGCCTTTTTTTTCTTTTCTATATATTAAAATTCAACTTTCGTTTATTTTACATATTTATTGTCATATAAAAGCGTAAATATATGTATACACACACACACAAATTTGAGTATAAATTCCGAGGGGGAATTATTTCCTTTTCTACCGTTGTTTCTTTGCCACGTGTCCTTAACACATACCATTGGTATCAATATATACGCTCACACTGACGCTTAACTCTTAGGTAGGCATTAAGCGTGAAGAAAGCATCAAAGTTCTTTCAGCCATCAACAACCACATTCAGGCATAAAGCCTAGTGAATTGGAAACTACCAACACCGCTTTTGAGGGAACATTTGTTGGCGACGTTGTTGTCGTCAAGTCAAGGCTTCCGCTTTGAGGCAGTGTAGGCAGCGATATATGTATGTATACATGTACATACACGCAAACATATTCAAATGATAAGGAATGGAACCGATATACGATTGAATAAATTTATACTTAATCTTAATATAACAGAGACATATTTAATGAGTTTTTGGTGGCGTAGGTTACAGCAGGAATTTGGGAAAATATTATTATTTAAATTCACTTATTAAAATTTGATGTAGTGAAGAATTGTTTGTACGGCATAAAAACCTAAATAAGTATCAACTGGACAAACGTAACTTTAAGCAGGCTGTTATTAATTCAGTTTAAATCTATCGACAGTACGTCGAAATCGATCATATGGTAGCCGACATCAATTAATATATTGAGCAGCGCTATGTATGAGTGTAGTTTTTGAAAATGTGCTAACGCTTTGAAAACTTTATAAAAAATTAAAATTTAATTTGCTTGTGTGTTAAACTGGGTGTGTAATCCGATATGCAGCAGTAATAAAAAAATTCCACGAGACGTCACACGACACTCGGTTGAAACGAAGTTCCTTTCGCTATATATTATGTACTAGTTAGTTCCAACACGCCTAAAGCGTCTGTTGAGAAATACGACAGTTCAAATGGATCTTTAAGATGAGATACTTTTTGTAAAATTATAAACTTTTTTTTACGAATTTTTTTACAATATATTTTTTTAAGGTATATTTTTAGGTCCTTTTTGTAAGAATATGTATTATATTTTCCCGAAAAGGTCCTTTTTTAAAGAGCTAATGTTTTTTTTAACGAAGAGAAAATTGTTTTAAGAAAATGTACTTATTTTCAGAAAGGCTACTTATCGCAAGAAAATAAACGAAAAGGAATTATTTTAGTTTTAGGAAAAGGTACTTTCAAGAAAAGGAATTTTTGTAAGAAAATGTATGTTTTTAAGACAAGGTAATTTTTTGAAGAAAAATTTTTTGTTTAAGAAATGGTATTTTTTTTAATTAGTTCTTTTTCTAGAATAGGTACACTTTTAAGACTGGGTACTTATCTCAAGAAAAGGTATTTCGTTTCACAAAAAAGGTACTCTTTAAAGAAAGTTTACGTTTTAAATTTTAAATTTAATTTGTTGTAAGAAAATGCACTTTTTTAAGAAAAGGTATTTATTTAAAAAAAATCCAATGAGTGTTCGAACTCGCAAGCGATGTGTTAACACCTTGTTGTTACACGGTTACACTGGAAAAAAATCAGCGTTAATCATATGACGACGTTACATTTAAATAATATTAAAAATAAATAAATATATGGTTTGCCATTACATCCCATGAAGGCATCGGGGAGAGCTTCTCACAACCAGTAAGCTGTGCGCTTTCTAATTTTATACTCACTGATTGGGACCTACAGTTTTCCACCGGTTCCGAACGGTATTTTTGAGAAGCATTTTCATGGCTAAATACCCGACTACTTTAAGATGGTCACAGAAGGGATCGAACCCATTCCCACAAAAAACAACGAGAATGCACAGCAACAGACACATGTACATACATATGTATATTGTTATGTTCCTACATACGCTACACATGTTCACACAATTTTCGTTGCTCTCGTGCGATCTCATTTTTATATACGTATAACCACGTCATTATTCTCTTTGCTCTGAGAGTGTTCCGCACCCACACAATACAACTATTCGCCGCCGCTACATCAGTGTGTGTTTTTTTTCGTAGCTTGAAACTATTCGCTGCCGCTACATCAGTGTGTGTTTTTTTTCGTAGCTTGACAATCTGTGTTTCGCAGTCCGAATAATCTGTGTTCTATAAGGGATAGGTCACCCTTACCATTTATGTGTATGGAAAATAGATGTTGGCCGATTCTGAGACCTACCCGATATGCATACAAAATTTCATACAAATCGGTCCAGCCGTTTCGGAGGAGTTTAACGGCAAACAATGTGTGATCGCAGTCGGACAAACTGTGTTTGGATGATTTCACTTTGTGAATTTAGGCCGTATCCGCGCCTGTAGATGTTAACACATCAAAAAAATTACTTTTTTTTAAGAAAAGGTACTTTATGTATAAAAATTTCCTTTTTTTAAGCAAATGTACTTCTAAGTAAGGTTAGGTATTTTTTAAGAGACGGCACTTTGTTTAAGAATATTTTTTTATTGGGTACAAAATTATAATATATATTAGAACCAGAAAGCTTCACATTAAACAAGAAATTTCCCAACATATATGTTAGTCTAGACACAAACCAAAACAAAATTACCCAATACAGGTGATAATACTGGGTGATAGCATAATAGTGTTAAAAAAAGTTTTTTAATTTTTTTTCATTAAGCCACCATCCCGGCACATGCGATAAGGAACTTCGTTCCAAAAACACAGATTTTTAATTATTTATGAATTTGGTGCGTGTTTTAAAGAACAATTAACAAAAATACTTGATCGTGTGCGTGTGAAGTAAATTCATTTTAACAAAAGTTTCTTATAAGATAATTTAAATCTATCGCTACATATTTTCCTACATTTTATAATATTTGCAGAACTATGTACTTCAAATAAATTTAAGCAGTAGTAACCTACATACTAAACAATTAAAAACAAAAAAATTTATTTAACAGCCTATTAGAGGCTTCCCCAAAAATGGACAAATAAAATGGGACAGTTGTGCAAAATGCATCCTCATTATTCCTGGCAAACCTCTTTAGCTACATTAACATCTAGTCACAGATCTTAATCAGCAGTTGTTTGGAATAATGCTGTTGACAAATTAATCCAACTAAATTCAAACGGAAACTCATTTGAATTCCCCACTATGCAAGTATTCGAAAAATGTCGCAAGTTAATCACACAAGAAAACATTCGCAAAAATGTATGTTCATCAAAAGAA
The DNA here is from genome assembly GCA_963931995.1 of Phaonia tiefii. NCBI lineage: Eukaryota > Metazoa > Arthropoda > Insecta > Diptera > Muscidae > Phaonia > Phaonia tiefii. The sequence goes on along the minus strand of OZ008368.1, from coordinate 220,179,010 downwards.
ATAATTTTTTGATGCTTGGAATACATCACAATTGATACATGTAAGATTCGTCGTGCTACACGTTCCACTTAATTAGGGATGAGATTTATTTATTCGACATTTTAATTAGAAATATCTTAAGTTATTTACTCCAGCTCAATTCCATTCATTATCGATATTAATAGAGATATTGTATTAAAAAAGACATATTGCAAAATATATTTTCAGGACTCCTGTCAACCCAGTAAACACGCTGGAAAATTTGGCTTTCTTGTTGTTTGGATAACGTGTTTGTAGCTTATCGCAAATATAGTATACTTGTGTCTTAACACATTGTGTTTACTATTTAATTTAACATGTTTGGGACTTAATAATTATTAAGTTGTAATATATGTATTTGTGATCCAAATGTGACTTTGTTTGTTAAAAATTGCTGAATAGAGGAACGCAACAGACAACAAATAAATAAAAAGCAAAAGATCTTCAATTCACCAAAACAATGATTGCAAGCATAACTCAAAATTTCAAGATTTTAAGTTTTTGCTTAAATGCAATCACCAAGGACCATCTGCAACTGCTGTTAAATATCTGGTGTCAGTTTTGGTTACCTCTCGACAAAAAATTCCTGAGAATTTTCATACATTTTTCAACTTTGCAAACCTAGTTTTTTGCCTCTACTGAAAATTTGTCGATTTTGAGTTTTGCCACTTTTGTCTTTAGGGAGCGAAATGTTCTATGTCTGCCAAATCTGAAATAGCAATACGTCCTTCTGAAAACTATATCTATATCTCTGTAAATAGATATATGCAATAGTGTTTAGCTTGAATAACACAAAAAAAAATATTTTTAATTTTTTTTTGAAGTCCCTGTGTTTAGTTTTGTTATCAATAAATATCAACAAGTTTTATATGAATATTTTAAAAGAATTTTGTACCAAATTTCGTTATCTTTTCATACCGTCCTCGTTCATTGTTAATATTTCAATTGAGCATACATGAATATATGTATCGTATACTGTGTAGTGAGATTGTTTCACATACTCGAATAAATTTCTTTTTTTTTATGAAAAGGTTGTTAATTCTCTTCATTCCTTTACGATTTTGCATTCTTACATACGGTCGAATCATCCTCTTCACCATTCTACTGCTTTTTTCAGAACCTTTACCACGTTGATTCTTTCAACATTCACGGATCCTCGTGGAAGAATTTTCAACGGCATTAACGACCAACAGTATAAAAGAGTGTAGCCCTCCTTGCGGAAGAAGAACATTCAATGACATTAATGGGCAACAGTGTAAAAAAAAGAGTGTAACCCTCCAATTTTAAGTCAAATATGTTTTCTAAATGAAGACAGTTTGAAGTCAGTTAGTAAACGTTGATTTCGAGTATGTATTTTCAACATGTTTCCTCCTCACGATGTATGATGGTGCTTTCTCTCCCTCCGCGTGTCTCAGGTTGTTAAAGACTTTTACAAGTGCAATTATTTATCGTATGATTATGAATGTATGTTGGTAAGATGGTACTTGATACTTCGCACTCAAAGCATGAGTTTTACATCAAGTGATGCAAAAATTTAATTTAGTTACTTGTTGAAGCACAAACTTAACTCCGAAGAAACGGCAAATACATACTTCCTTTAATGAGTTTTATATTCATTAATAACGAAATACATATTGGAAGTGGGACGAACATGATGTTGTTTTCCTGGTAAACAATTGTAATTAAAAGACTTCATATGGTTGATGTCATGACAAAGAGCGGAATGAATTGATATTTCGAATGTGTGTACATGTTAAATACAGTGTAACATCAAGGTCTCCAATATTGCGGGGTAATATGGAATCTTTACATTTATGAGATCATATATACACTTTAGCAAGTATTCTTGTGTGGGTGGTCATAGTTGAATGAGCGTTTGCATATAAATTAGATTAGAAATTATAATGAGGAAAAAAAACTTCAGAGCATAACATTTTAAAATTATCTCTTCAAATCTTCTATAGCCACCTCTAAATCACAGCATCTGGGAGCATTTCATGGCTATATTTTCTCTGGTAAGGAAATTTGTCAGAAAACTTAGCTCGGAAGCAAAACCTAAAATTTCCATCAAATTAAATTTCGATAGAAGTAAGATCGAGTTATTTAAAAATTATCAAACAGACATACCTCATAATGAACATCAGTTTTTGGATAATAATTGATATGGATATGATATCATCCACATGAAGAAATATTGATTTACTTACTTATCCGCTCACGAAAAACGAAGATAACATATTTCGCCAACCAGACAGATCTTTTGCCTTATCACTCCAGTTGGCAATACCAAGTGTACGCAGGGATTCACCAACCTGATCCTTCCAGCGGTGTCTTGGTCTCCCTATTTATCGTCGTCCTTTGAGTTCGGTTTCGAAAACCCTTCGTACTGGTTCGTCTTGAGCCGGCATAGCCAGCGCAATCGCGTTATTTTGATCCGCTAAACTATGTCAATGTCGGGATATAGCTCATACAGCTCATGGTTCAAGCGTCGCCGATACTCGCCGTTGTGCACTAAAGGGACATCAATTTCTGGGAGAATTTTTCTCTCGAAGACTCCTACAGATGTTTCGTCTGCTCGCGATAAGACCCAGGATTCTGCGCCATAAAGCAAGACAGGTGGTATGAGACTCTGGTATAGTTGGACTGTTGTTACTCGAGAGAGGGATTTATATCTAAAGTGCTTGCTTAGCCCAAAATACCATAAATTCGCAAGCACAATTCTCCGCTTGATCTCAAGGATGACGTTGATGTTTTTGTTTACGGCTGATCAGAGGTATATAAATTCGTCTACCACCTCAAAATTATAACAGTTATCAACGTTCACCCTTTGGTCTAATCGCGTGGAGGCCCTGCTGGTTGAACCCATTAATTTTTTCCTGTCCTCATTTACCGTTAGACCCACTCTTCCTGACTCCTTCTCAATTCTCGAAAACGCCGCAGTAACTTCTCTAACTGTGCGTCCAATGATATATATATCATCATGCATGTTGACGGCAGCTTTTCTCAGAATGACCTCTATTAAGACGTTAAAGAGATCGCCCGATAGGGCACATTGTCTGAGTCCTCGCTTAGTTTCGAAAGCTTCGGTAAGATCCTTACTAACTTTCACTGCGGATTTGGTGTTCGTTTGCAGGAATACCAAGCTCAGACATTGCTTCGTAGAGTTTCCCCGTCTCGGGCTATGGAAGGTAGCCTTATAATCGACAAATAGATGATAGGTGTCGATTTGTTTTTCGTGAATCTTCTCCAGAATTTGGCGTAGCGTGTAAATCTGATCGGTTGTAGATTTTCCAGGCCTAAAGCCACACTGGTATGGTCTAATCAGGTCAGCGATAATTGGTTTTAGTCTGTCGCACATTATGCCCAACAGAACCTTGTATGCTATGGATAAAAGGCTTATGCCACGGTAGTTGGCACAGAGACTCGGGTCACCTTTTTTAAATATGGGGCATAGTACACTGAAACTCCAATCGTCGGGCATGCATTAATCTAACCAAATTTTGCTAATGAGCTGATGCATGCACCTTATCAGCTCATCGTCGGCAGCCTTAAACAGCTCCGCAGGTAATCCATTGGCTGCTACGGCTTTATTGTTCTTAAGCCGGGCAATAGCTGTTCTGACCTAGTCTTGGTTAGGAGGGGGGCAATCGACGTCGTCATCCAAATTTAGATCGATTGTCTCGTCATTGGATATCTAAGGTACCAATAGCGCAGAGAAATGATCTTTCCATATTCCCAACATACTCTGCACATCTGCGATGAGATTTCCGTCCTTGTCTTTACAGAAGAGGGGCCCTGAACCATGTCCGTTAGTTAAGTTTTTGACTTTTTGGTAGAATTTTCGAGCTTCGTTCTTCTTTCTGTATGACTCAATTTTCTCACTCTCGCGATTTCTACACTGCCGTTTCCTACGCCTAAATAGACGGTTTTCCTCCCTTCTTTTCTCCCTATACCGCTCCACATGAAGGATTATTGATTTATCCATATTATATTTTTCTCTTTATTTGCTAGATGTCCACACAGAATTTTTAATTTTCACACTATTACTACAATTCTGCTTACCAATTGTTGAAATTTTGATATAAACATTTTGTTTTTGTTTTTCATATATGTTTTAAACTTTTGTATAATTTTCTCGTCATAAAAAAAATTGTCTCAAATTGTTTGCAATATTGTGGGCTAAAAGGCTTAAAGATATTGTGCTTGTAACCGGCGATTCGTTATGCAGTTGCTTTAAAATTTTCAACAAAAAAACCCAAGAACAATTACAAAAGTGTAAGACATTTTTATTTGAGTGGACAAACTAATGCTTGCTATTTTTTTCACAATGATTATTTAAAGTCAATGTGTACCATCGCCTAAGTCCTAGAAGTCCAAGTTTGAAATACTGGTTCGACCACAGCGGACGGTATCTTGCTATTAACCAGAGTGACCAAAAACCAGGAAATTTTAAAACCCGGTTTTCGGTTTCCGTTTAATTTTATAATATTCGATCTTTCAGTTGTTGTTATATCCTTTAATAATTGTCCTGTTCAAGATCTTCTATGATAGAGTTAATTTTAATTTTAATAGAACATATTAAAAATTGAAATTGAAATTGTGGCCGTCGGTGGAGCAATGGTTAGTGTGCGCGGAGCTTGTGCATGAGAACGTGTGTTCGACCCCTGCTCAGACCACCTTACATTTCCTTCGACGACGGTCACCTCGCTTAGTGACGGCGACAGCCATGAAAACGCTTCTCAAAATACCGTTCGGAATCGGTGTAAAGCTGTAGGTAGGAGTGTAAAAACTAGAAGCCGAACATCTTGTTGATTGTGAGAAGCTCTCCCCAATCCCTTCATGGGATGTTATAAGACACCATGTGAAATTGATTATTTGGAAGGTTGGGAATATCGCTGTTTCATAGGGATTGCTACATTATAGGGATACATAAAGAACTCAATTTAGCGAGAATTATCTCAACACTCCTACTTGTGCGAAAACATATACAACAAATACTTTGCCATAATCATCAATATTCACAACATTTCTTCCACATGCATGCTTTCATCGGAAGCTGTTACATAGATGTTTTTGTTTCAAAAGGAAACAACGATCAGTTTCTTCGAAATATCAATAATCAAACCGGTGAAACCGATTTTTTTGGCTTTTTTAAAACCAAATTTACCAGATGTGTCGCTTACAATAAATTTATTTACTGTCTCGTATTTCAACTTAAATTTGAAACTTTAATAACTGTGTTTCAATTTTATAATGACGTTTAAATTTTGAATTAAAATTAAATTTAGAATGTGTGTTTAATATAAAATTTTAAAGTATATTAAATTTCACACAAACCTCTTTAAATTTAAAAATCATATTCAAATGTGAAAAACAGTTTTACGAATGAATATCCTATTATGTGTAAAATGTGAATTTAAATACTAATTTCAATTCTTAAATTTAAAAAAATATAAAATCCATTTGAAATTTGAACAAAAATTATTGAAGACTAAGAGAATCATATTTGAAAATGGAGATCATACTTCTTAATTTGAAATTATCATTCAAATTTGAAATAGATCTCTTAGGCTATTTTACATAAATATAGTAAAAGCCAGTTAAACGGTCCGACGTCAAATAACCCGTTTTCGGTTTGTTCGAAATTTTTTTCTTAAACCGGCACACGGTTTATAGCTTAAAAACGGCTAGACCCGTTACGCCTGTTTTTCTGTTTCGTGTTTGGATACTCTACAAACAACACATGTAATGTTGACTGGTAAGGCTGTATTGGAGTCTGGGCTAACGAGAAAGATGTCTGATTTTACTCAACGGCACAATACGGTCTCGGGATCTAGGTTGACAAGTCCTAGCCCCTAAAATGTGATATAAATTACTCATCTATCTTAAAGCTTAAATGGTTATTTATTTCACGTCCTGTCTGACAGTAAGTGTCATTTAGTTTAAACCCCACGTCGGCCAAATTCAGCTCGTCCATTTTAGGGAAAAATGTGACCAGCCTTATATTAATATAGACCAACGATTTCACTAGTCTATAAACCGACTCAAATTCTGAATTTTGGAAACAACCAATCAACCAGAAATAAGTTTCGTCGGTGAATACAGCTTTATATTAAGTTTGCCAAAGAGCTGTATTTTGTATAAAGCAACTTCCGTAACATCTTCCACGTACTCCAGCAACGCAATTTCAATTACTGAGAAAGGCGACGCAAGGAGGAAAATTTAAAAAAAGTTGGCGAAAAATTCGAAATTTGACTATATCCTCTAACCCAATGTTCTAGGTCTGTGTGTAAACTCTTTGAGTGGTTAGTAAGAGACCAAATACGATTCTCTTGATCACCGACAAACCGTATAGCTATTTCACATCTAACCATAGATCTTCACCAGCAGTTCTTCGAAATACTGCTATTGACAAATTCATCACCACATTCACGTTGTGCCAACACCACTTTTATTTTTGCTGTGGGGGTGGGCGATTTTGCTCTAGGGTTTTTGCTTTGGGGATAGACTATTCTTGCGCCAAATGATCACACAACGTGAGTATAGTCAAACCCCAAAAAATTTAGACCGCTGTGTGGCTACACTTTTTTTATTGGCGTCGCAAATTTCAATTCTCTTATCCGACACTCATTGAGATCAATTTAAAAATCTAGTATAAATATTGAATTCAGCGAATTCTTCTGATAACACATCTTCAGTGAAATTTAACAAGAATTATTTTCGTGGAATACTTGAATGCTCCATTTCAAAGTCTAAACGGTCGTTTTCGTCGTTTGTTCAAAAAATACAAAAAATGTACACACAAATGACCAGCTCATGGGTCGCCATAGATCAAAATTCTCTATCGTTATTTTCTGACGTCAGTTTTGTCCTTTACTCAACAAGGTCAAGAAAACGGCAAAAAAATAACCGGCAAAGTATCTAAATGTTCTACATTTATTGTGGAATAAATTTTACTATAGGATTTCGCAGACGACAATCCTTCATATTGAATTTCATTTTTTAATAATTGAAATATTAAAGTTTTAATCCGAAATCGTTTATGTTGAACACACTATGTTCTACAAATATATTGTCAAACAATTATTTATATATTGCACAAGAAGTTTCTCATTATTGTTTATGCGTCCTTTAGTCCCTTTTCCAAAATATGTCACAAAATGTGTAAAACAAAATAGTATAAAACCCTTATTAAAATATGGAACAATTGATGTATTTATGGAAAAATAATTTTTTTACAAAGCAACTACAATATTAATCAGATTGGTCATCAGTATCTAAATCAAATAAATTACTTTGTGACCCATTGCGATCTTCTCCAACGTCCTCTTCTTCAATTTTCTCGTCCTGAAACCTATGGTTTCGCCACCAACACATCTCCCCAAATATTGCTGCAGGAGACCTTTTTCCTCTGTATCTGTAATGATTTAATGTAATATAATAACATGAAAAACAGAAGGTTTAAATAAGTAGTACCGCATTCCAAACGGTAAGGCAACTTGGTGATAACGTCCCCCGTGTTCATGTGATTCGGAGTCCAATTGTCGACTAAAATAGTCTAAATGATGATGCAAATAGTGTATTTTCGGTGACATATGTATACTAGAGTGTCCCAAAAAACGTTTTGTTTTTCGATTTTTATGGTTTCTCAAGCTTGATTGGAAACTTTATAGGGTAAAGTATTTTTGAGATTTTTTTCAGATTTTTCGGAAGAGGTTTAGAGAGGTCGCACAATTCTGGACGTTTTTTGAATTTTACTTAAAACTCGGTCTATACCCAGGATTTTCTTAGTATGTAAGTCAACATTTTTAAAGCAAAATGTTCAAACTTTTGTTGTATATGCATTAAATACCAGTTTTGGCAATGATTTTGCTCAATAAGGTATCACGTATTCAATTTTTTCGTAAATTGTGGATTCCAGCATAAATCTGATATGACAGTCGGTTACAAAAACCGGGTTAAAAACCCGGGTTTAAAAAACCGAGTTTAATAAATTTCAATCAAATCCAGGTTTATTAAAACGCAACGGTTAGCAAACAGTTTCATATAAGAGTTTTAATTGCGGGTGTTAACTAACCCCAGTTTTTGAACTCGTTTTTTTAAACCCAGTATTTTAACCCGGTTTGTAAAACCGGTTTTTGTAACCAACTGTCACATCAGATTTAATAGAATCGGTTTGAGCACATGCTTATGTTTCTAACTTATAATTTGAAATTTGTATAATGTGGTACCCTTATAAGGCCATCTTGGCGAGTTTCCCTCGAGATAGTCTACCTTACTGCACGATAACACCATGATACCGTTGCATAAATATATCGTGTTATAGCTTATTGGAAGCGTTCTGCTAGAAGGTATTGGAATCCAAGTTAACTATTTTTTTATTTCATTTAGACACAATTTTTGGAAAAAAAAACCGAAAAACCCAAATTTTAATTTTTGTTAAAAATTGCAAATTTTTTCAAATTAAAAATTGAAACCCTTAGAGTAGTCGGATTTTACTTAAACTTTATCCAGTTTATATTCGGGTTGAACTAAATCAATCTGCAAATTGTTTTTCAAATGTACCAAGGAATGAAGATTTTTGAGTGTATACGAATTTTCACCCAAAATCCGAAAACTTTGGCTAAAATGCGGCACGGCTTAGAGCTGCCCGATTCGGCTCAAATTTTCACCAAGCCAGTTTTAGACCATAAGGAATAAGAATCCGCATGGGGTTTATTAAAAATCCAAAGATGTTTTTTCAATGCCACCCTAATACACATATTTGTTTGACAATATATTTGTAGAACATTGCGTATGCAAAATAAACAAACCATTTAAGATTTAAATTTTAAGATTTCAATATTTCAAATGGGCTAAAAAGACATAAGCAAATTTAAGATGAAGAATTATCATCTGCGAAATCCTCTAGGAAAATCTATTCCCCAAAAAATTGGCGGAACATTTATTTTGGTGCAGTTTCCTTGACCTTGTTTCAAAAAAGGACAAAAAGGACATCTGAAAATAAGGATAGAGAATTTTATTCTATGACGACCTATAATGAATTCTAATGAGGAATAAGTTCGTAAAACATTCTTAATCAGTAGCTGGAAATTTTAGTGTACATTTTTGGTTTTCTTTGAACAAAGGACGAAATGGATATTTTAAACTTTGAAATAGAGCATTCAAGTATTCCACAAAAATACTCTTTGTCAAATTTCACTGCAGATATGTTATTAGAAGAATCCGCTGAATTCAATATTCATTAACTAAATTTTTAATAAAATCTATAACTTCTTGTCATCTATCCATTATCCAAACCAATATTACTCTATTCTTGTTATTTGCAAAGAAAAAATTAATAAAAAATCATGCAATTCAATTTGTACTAATATTGTTTGAGGAAAAAGTCATTATATTTCACTTTATATATTTTTCTAATACACGGTTCATGCTTTTCAAAAAAATATATTTCATCAGAGTATGCTACAACGCTTGTGTTATCGTAATAAATATTGAGACGTTTATTAATCCCTTTTTTTGTAAGCAGTCTACACGTACTGAGTATATTATTTGCAAGACATTTATTTATAGTTTTCGTTCAAACACCAAGTTACTCATTCTTTGAATAACGTAATTTAAAGTCCGCCTTTTGAAAGATGTTCAAACAAACAACAATTTCTTGTAAAGAATACACCAAAGGAAACAAATTAATCTGACGTTAGATCTCCATCGCCATAGTGTGAGTCACTTCTGCGTTGATTCTGATGTTGGTGAGCATCACATTGCCACTAAAAGCTTGTGTCGCTGGAAACGCTCTGAGCCATGCAAGAAGAAAATAAACACGACAAAAAAAGATCGGTCGGAAATACGATAGAAAAAAGATAAAACCGTTGATTGTGGAAAATATCGCTTTAAATGCCATTTGCATTTTACAGAAGAAGATCGAAGAAAAATATGTAGCGTATATTAGGCAATGAGTGACTACAAAAGGCAGAAAGATTTTATTTTGAAATGCGTTTGATTTTCTGTCATAATGCGAAGAACTAGTGCCATAAATCACGGGCTCTTTCCAAAAAATATTTTCTTACAATGGTAAACGCGAGTAATGGAGAATGTGTGGAATTTTTTTTGAAAAAACATTATGTATTTCAAATGGTCCTATAGATACGGCCATTTCTGACTGCAATATGGATGAATCTTTTCAAGGGCGTGATAAACGTGGCAAAAAAAGTCCTATCAATAAAACTGACAGTCATTCACTACAGTTAGTAAAGTAACATACTGAAAGCTTTCCAACCGTACCAGACCATTATGTAAGACAGTCGTCGCAAAAGAAGTATTTAGACCCAACGCTCTCCATTTTCAAAATGCATGAACTGTATGAAGCAAATTGTATATCGTTCAAAAGGAAACCAGTGAAAATAAATGTTTAGAGAAAAATATTTTGTACTGACTACAATCTATCATTCCTAAGGCCTAAGAAAGGTCAGTGCACTACATGCATCCAATTTAATCTGGCAGACTCAACAAGAAAGGAACAACTCAGAGATGAATACAGTGTGCATTTGAAACGAAAAGATGATTGCAATAACGCTAAGGCATTGGACATTGGATTGGCATTGGACATCACTATTATTTAATGTTATTTAAAGGCAAACTCTCAAGAACTTGAACATTTTCAAACAGCAACCTTTGACCTTCAATGTGTTTTGCATATCCCATCCTCTGTATCCTCTCCAATGTACCACAGTCGTAAAATAAATGTTTACAATCTGACGATATATGAGGGTGGTCACCAAAAAAAATCATTACTCGTATACTACACCTGGAATGAGTTAAATGGAAAGCGAGGAAGCTCTGTAATTGACACAATATTTATTAAATCACTTCCAGCAAAAATTACAGAGCTATCCATTTTCTCTGACACTTGTGGAGGACAAAATCGAAACCAACATGTTGCTGCAGTTCTGCTCTATGATGTTCGAGTAACCCATATTCAAGTAACTAAACATATATTTTTAGAATCCGGCCAATCCTACATGGAGTGTGATTCTATGTATTCTTATTAGCTCGAAACATTCAAAGCGGCAAGAATAAAGACATTGATCCTTACGAAGTCAAATATTTGAAATTTTCAGATTTTGTTTACCTTCATGCATTGTCAGAGATATTAATCGAAAACCGAAATGTTGATGCGGATGGGGGAAAACTATCCTGGTTAAATGTTAAGTGCTTCCGGTATGAACAAAATCAACCAGGAGTTATTTTATACAGGTACGACCATACGGGACTATATAAAAAGATAATATTAGACTTCATGGAAGACCTCGTAAAAATGTAATGCTTCGTAAAGCTTACAAAGATATTTTACCGATCAGCGAAGGGAAGAAGACGGATTTATTAAAATTATGTGATTGGGCCGTTATACCTAGAGAGATAAAACAGTGGTACATGAACCTGCCGACTTCGAAAGGAATCGGAGATAATGACACATTAAACGACTCACATTTAAAAACCTAAAAAATTATTCACTATTACTTAATGTTTATTTACTTTTTTAAAAACTCTGTTTTTCCTACTATGTATTATGTATTTGTATATCTATTTAAATCATCCAAAAATATAATTCGTTAATTGCAAGTTTTAAAAAAAATGTATGAGGAAAAAATCATTAACTACAATTCACACTTTTTGTCTTCAAATATAGATTATTTTTCAAAAATTTTTATAGAAAAAGGTCTTCTAAGACAATCTAATAACTAACCGGAATCAAATGTTTCTATTTCTTTATTTATAGATTTTTAATTTTAAAAAGATATAAAAAAGCTTTATATCTCAATACTTAATTTTTGAAGTTAATGAGGTTTCGTACTAGATAGGCGATTTATACTCGATTTTTAAATTTATCTCAGATAAGAAAATTGAAACTTGCCACGCCCATAAAAAACAGCCCACCCCCAAAATTGGTGTTGCACAGTGTTATTGGTCAAAATTCCGATCGGCTGATTAGCTTTGCGCCATCTTGCACTTATATATTTAGCCAACCTGACTGGATATAGAGACGTTCTTAATTACCCACCTCCTCAAACACATATTCATATTTTACATGTTATTCATTAATATTCCCTCGTATATAAATATCATTATTTTTTTCATCTCATTTGTCTGCTTTCAAGATTCTTAACCAACATTCCCCTCGGTGGCTAGCAAATGAGCGGTTAGTATAACATTATCAATTGCTCTGCAACTGCAGACACATTCCTTCGTAAACAGCTTTATTTTCTTTATCGTTTTGCTTAATAAATTTTTATTTTCATTTTTATTAATTGCAATAAAAATTTAATACCTGTAAATTGCCTTCACTTCCGTTCTACTCGAACATGAACAAACCGAACCTACCGCCATTTCTCCATCTGAGCGACGAAAATCAACTTCAAAGTTCATAAATTATCACACCCCCAAGTGTAAAAAACCTTTGAAGCATAAAAGGAAATGTTTTTGCTCTGTACAACGTCACCGCCATGTTTGTTGTATTAGTTTAATCTATGGTAAATATCTTCCCTCTGTGCACTTTAGGTTTGTAGCAAATTTCCTGTCTTCCTGTTCTGGTCGTCTTTACAATTCATACACTTGGAAATGTATCTTATTGTCATTTTTAATAACTTCTTTTTGAGAATGATTATTATGTGTTACTGTACGCGCCATGAGTTCATTCGTATTCTTATATTCGCCTCTATTAGATAAACATCACAACGTTATATATTTGTTAAATTATAAATAATTTTTTTTTACTTGCTATATTTTCATTTGCCCTGTATTTGCTGTATATTTTATGATGGCTCAACAAGAAAGCTTACAAATAAATCGAAAGCTTGTTTCCCACCCTAAGTACAAGAGTGTCCTAATTTACAAATCTTCAGTAAAAGCAAAACACTGGATCTGCTAAATTAAAGAATATATGAATATTCTCAGTGTTAGATATATTCATATAGGATTTTTTTTGTCGAAATGGAAGAGAAGATAACAGCAGATTTTTATAGGGGATAGAAATGTACTTGTATGTTTTTTAAGTCTTTAAATAAAATATTAAAAGCTGAACATTTGGACTTGTGGCTTGTTTGTAGTTTGGGTGCGAAACAGGCTATCGTTTCGAAAGCTGTCTATTTCGGCCATTGTAAAATAAGGACAATACAAGGCAAAAGAGACAATAGAAATTAAAAAAACATATTTTTAATTTAGATAATATATAACATTGTGATGTTTATCTAATAAAGACGAACGTTAACCGAAGTGTTTACACAGCCAGTTAAAGGTAGAATTATCCCTATAGTGGTACTTATTTCGGAATTACCAGGCATTAATGTTTTTAGTAAGCACCTAGTGTACGGGTGTTACACTTGCCTTTATTAGAGTCTTAAGAAATTTGTTGAACTTTCCCAGATTTTTCCTAACCCCAACGTAATTCTTTTAAACCCTGTAACATACAGGCTGTAATATACATTGGCTGTAATCACCGAAAAGTAATTAAATTATGTATCTCTCTGCATATTTAAAGATTTTGCTAATATTTGGAGCAAACCAGACCACAAAAATAAAGGAAATTTTTTCCTAAACAAGTTGCACACAAAAAAGAAATAGACCTTGATTAGATATCAATTGGATTCATTAAATTAAAACAAAACGCGTGTTTGTTTCTTTTTCTGCCGAATTTGCTGTACAGCAACAACAACTTTTAGAAAACCCATCATCTTTTCTTCGAACTTAACCACTGACATTTTCCCTATGTTACCTCTCCGCCTTCTCATCATAGACATTATGACTACAAAATGATGCCAATCATCGACATTGAACGTCACGCTAAAGAAAAAAATATTGAACCGTGTGGAGAAGGGGAGAAGACCAAATCGTTCATTTATTTTGAAATGGCTTTTGGGGTTGACGGTTCAATGGTGACTGTTCTACAACACCAACCCAGCAGCTATCAACAAATCGACAGAGAATGAGAAAATAGGAGGAGAGCGTGGATGAAGGACGGCATGAAACCGTCAAAGTCAGCATTAACATCAATGTTTTTGGCATACATAAAGTTTTTTCATTTTATCAGCAATATTCCTCCTCTCTCCATGATTTCATAGGATCCCCACTACCAAAATTGTTTGAACATGTATATATGTATGGATGTGTAAATGTATATATGTGTGCACACTCTTTATTTTGTAGCAAATTGCTTTATTTTGCGTAATTTTTCCCATAGTGAGCAGAAAAACGGCAAACAGACAAAGCGGGGTGAAGCAAACAAGATTGGCAGAGAAAATTCGCTCTTTAAAATATATATTTCAAAATCAAATTCTGAGCTTCTTTCTCTCCCCTAACAAACGGCTATGTCGTCTAAAATGAACAATTTATGGATTTTTTTCGGTTTCGTCTCACATTTTGCTTAATATTTCAAAGGAAATGAAATTATGTAATACTCGTTGCCTCCATCAGCGCTTTTTCACACCCTGAGAAAAAAAGGTTTGAGGAAAACTTTACAGAATTAGGTCGAGAGAAAAGAGAAAATGGAGTAGCAGTTTTGCCAGGTCTGAGTGAGTTTTAATAAAATTGTGATTTTTCTTTTTCTCATGTTCTTCGAATTTCAAACTTATTGCCTATCGCGCTTTGTCAACATTTGTGATGATGGATAATTTTTCTATAAACAAAACTTCCTTTTTGCTTTAGAAATTATTGATAAATTTGTTTGGCAAATATTTTCTATAGCTATTTAATTCGGAAAGTATATATTTTCTGCAAAATTAATGGAAAACTTTCGCGCCCTATAATTTGAGGGTGTTGTATAAATTTGTTAGCACTTAAGGCGTCTTAGTGTCTACAAAGGACACCATGACTAATCACCAAATGTTTGGTGAAAAGTTCGGTTAGATGAATACAAAAAAAAACGCCTTTTTAGACCGTGAATTTGCCAATTTTTATATGCAAGCTTCTCGGCTTACAATTTTAAAGGGATGATAAATCATGAAAAAACTGTTAGGGATGAGAATGATTTTAAGAATGCCAATAATATCAGATATGCTAAATCGATAAAAGTTACCAACAAAATTTAAAAACTATCCATTTTTAATATATTGGACCGGAACCGGATTTCTGTAATTTTTAGCGATAAAAATCGGTAAATATATTCAGAAAATTGGAAAACTATATGAATTTTGACAGGTTTGCTAACGGCTTTTATCATTAAATAGTTACAAGTTACAGAATTCCCGTGTAAGTCTTTATGAATACATTTCTGATTAATTATAGTTAAAAGGTAATAATTAAAAGATCCCAGCATTGCATAATTACAGTGATTTAAGGGAATTCGAAAATGTTTAAATATATAAAGTATTTTGACCATCTAGATGACCCTAATTCGAAAGCGCAACGAAAATAATAAAAATATATAATTTTTTACGCGGCCTTATTATTTTGAAGTTTTGTGAGTTGAGTGTATAAACTCCATTTTCTACTGTTAACAAAAATAAAACTCCTTAAGCCAGCCCGAAAGAAGTATAGGCAGAAAGAAATCTATATATATAAAAATGAAGTCTCAAAAAGTGATGTGCTCGCTAAGCTCGAAAACGCGAGAACCGATTTCAACCAAATGTTCACACATTGTAGACAGTGTTACGTAAAAGGTTTTTGTGCAGTTTGCTTAAAATCGGAACACGCATGCGTGAGTTAAGCGTACACACGCATCATATGGAATTGCTTATACGAAGAGTTCACAATTACAACAACACATATAAGAGACACGGAGCAGTAAGTACTGTGTTGTTTTAACGTAGAATACGTTATACGGTAAGGTAGGGGTGTTGATCTGGAGCACAAAATTTTGGGAAAATGTTTGTCAACTTTCACCCACTTTTACTTAAATATTAAAACATATTTTAGCAATTTTTATATGTTATTCAGTTTTGGTAATATGTTTTGTTTCGAATTACATTAAAAAAATTATATGTCTATATATAAAAGTTTTATGTAGTTAAGGAAATAAATATTTAAGAGCATGATATTTTAGACTTTTTTTTGTACATGCCGCTGTTGTTGTTGGTTTGTAAATGCCGCTGTGGTTTTTGTTGTTGTTGTGAAATCAAATGATTTTGGCTTTGCTGTGCTTTGTTTATTTGTCGAGCATGTGTGTGTGTGTACATTTCGTTTTGTTGGATCGGTCGGTTATTAGTTCGTTTGGAGGGGAACATAAAATGAAGGGAGGGGAGCGTGGACACTTGTGTGTGCTTGAAAGATTACAGATCTTTGCTGTCGTTTGTTTACTTCTGCGAGCAGCGTGTAAATGTGTGTGTATCTACATTAATACAAAGGATTGGCGATATATACGCTAACGTATTCTACGTCTGACCTATGCGCCCGTGTTATCTAACACAGGCTTGTTATTTTTTTCTTCTCTTCTCTTTCGGCTCATTTGCACACAGCTATTCTATGGACCGTGAGTGGTGTTTCTGTGTAGTTTCGCGTTTGTCCGATAAATTTCGCGATTTTTCTTAAATTTTTTTTATTTGTTTTATTAGGTAGTTTTGCATATATTTGTTTTGAAAAGCCATTAAATAGGTTCAAATCAAACTGGTGGTGAAAATATGGTACTTGAATTTTTGATACATGAAGTGGGTGTGGCCCGGTCATTGGATCCTATTTTTGAAAACGCAATATCTAGAGGACTGTTCCACCAATCGCCTTGAAAATTTGGATGGATAGATGCAGAGCAATAAAATTCGTGATCCAACAAAAAAATGGGTTGGATCGTATCAATGGGCATGGCATACAACTTGAAATTTTGTACAGCTCTATCTCATGAACTATCAAAGATATGAATATGATATTTGGCATATAAGTTGTTTGTACAGTTCAAATTATAGCCATGGTGTAATTCGGCGGTGCCACGCCCCCATTTCAAAAATCGCTCTGACGGCTGTTCAAATAGACCGATTGTTATGAAAATTTCACAATGTGGAACTGATAACCTGCTGATAGTTATTAGCCATAATTGGCAGTGATTACAGAAAGGGGGCGGCATCCGCCCATATAACTAGAAATTTAAAATTACAATATCTCATGAACTATCAGAGGTATGCAGATAAGATTTGGTATATATGTTTTTGATATAGTATGAATTATAGCCAGGGTGGAAGTAGGATGTGCCACGCCCCTTTTAAAAGAAACCGTTATAGTAGTCATAATAATAGTTTGATCGACCTGAAAATTTCACAGTATGTTGCAGTTGGCCTACAGATACGAACAGGCAATTTGGAAGCAATTTGGCAAAAAGGCACGGGCTGCCGCCCACTCACGTCAATATTTGACTATTACATATACTATATCAAACAATTATCCGTACATCAGGCACTAGACCACATAATTTAATGTATCTCAAAAAATATATGTCCGATCCGTTTTAAAACATTTTTTTTAAAGTACAATTCATCTAACCATAAAAACAAATATTTGAATCAAATCAACCATATATCTTTTGAGATACAATCAAATATGTTCACAACTGTATGGTCTACTGACAAGTGCTTGCCAATTGCAGTGTAGGAATGTGAGGTTCGGTACATATGCTACTAATATGATGCAAAAATATTTTTTGGGGAAAGCCAATCAAAATACGGCTATTAAAAAGTCAGACTATGAAGCTAAGAAAGTGACCCCAGGTACGAATGAATAAGAATATTATTGAGGTCAGTTTCAAGAGCATCCTAAATATCGTTATCCTAATATTGTATTTTTAAAAAAATACTAAATAATCATTTAGAGGATACTATAATCGTTGGAAATTATAAAGGAACCGATGTTCTGATTCCACGCATTCCCGTGATACCTACAGACATGCCCATCCATTTCAAGAGATTGCAGTTTCCGATTCGGTTGCCATTTGCGATGACCATTAATAAAGCACAAGGGCGGGCAGTCGCTTGAAGTCTGTGGCTTAAGTTTGACAAATCCGTATTTTTCGCACGGACAATATATGTTTCATTATCACGTGTGGGTAAACCTTCGGGCTTATATATATTTGCACCAGAGTTCAAAACTAGAAATATTGTATATCCTAGAGCACTTGAATAAATAAGAGAAAAAAAATAACAAAATTGTGTTTCATTAAAATTACAACTCTGGGGTAGCGAAGCGCAACGGGTACAGCTATTATAGTATAATGAGAAGCTTTTTAGACAAATCAGCACACGATCGAAATCTAAACAAATACTTCTAACAAATAGTTATTTTACATTCTTCTACATAATATTCCACTCAACTACAGGTTTATTTGCCTATCGTATATTTGTTCACCCTTTGGCATTACAAAATCTTTAAGGCAAAATGAAGTTTGCCGGGTCCAGCTAGTTTTAAATAAATTAACAATACCGAAACCTCGAAGACTGCCTTGGACCTACCATAGAGAAGAAGATTCCTAAGGCTGGCAAGTCACGCAGCAACGTTTAGTATAAACAAAAACTTCACTGTAATCACGAAGCCGCAGTTGGAGATGGATCTGCCCCAGTGGAGAAAATCACTAAGCCTGGCCAAAGTTCAGTCACGCAAAAAACTATTTTAAACACCAATTCAACATTTTAATTTATTTATTTATAATATAAAAATGAGTTTCTGAATGTGTTGCTAAGCGCGAAACTCGAGAACGGTTGGACCGATTTCGCTAATTCTTTTTCTACAATATTCCTTGAAGTACGAGGATGGTTCTTCCGGAGAAAAAAAAACAAAAAAGTAAAAAAAAAAAAACAAGAAAAAAGTCTAAACACAACACTTTTCTATACACCCAGACAAAAGATTTGTAATAATACTTAAAAGTCAATTCGAACTTAAATACAATACAAACAGCCGAAGTGATAAGTTCAGCAAAGTGTCTGTGGTAAAACGTCACTTGAAATGTAAACGCCTCTAAAAGCCAAAAAATGATTCATATATTTCAGCGCAGTTGATAATTCTGTTAAGCTGAGTATTAGTATTTACATATTTACAACCCTGAGACATAAACTTTGACAGAACTGCCAGTTACGTTAAAGTACATCCATGGCAAAAACAATTGGTTGGAACTATAAAGAAACCGCAAGGGCAACTAAAGGTTACATCTAAAAGCCAGAAGTTTGGCTCGCGTCCGTTTGATCTCAACACCCAGAAGTGATAAGTTCAGCATTAGCCCCTGGTGTATTTTTTGTGTGTTTGTGACTTACTAAATATGCCTCCTATAAGGCGGCGGATAAATTTAGGTAGAAGAACCCGAAATGCAACGAATCAAATTAATTATCAATCAAATCTTACTGCCTGGGAACGTGAAGACCACAATGAACGTGAAAGAATTCGGTTAAGACAGACCCGTGAAGCGCGACATGCGACTAATAATGGTGGAAACGTGATTACGTTTCGTCCCAGCCAAATGGGAACACCTCTGAATGCCATGACATAAGTCTGAAAGACACGACAAAGATCTGGTAGCTTTTCTACAAGTCACGGTGGCGCATAAAAAATCTTTAGAAGCTTTAGATAGAACCTTAAAAGATCTACGGAACAACCAAAATAAATATGGTGGCGCAATGATTTTATTATCAGGAGATTTTCGCCAAAGATTACCAGTGGTTCCACGTTCAACGCAAGCTGATGAACTGAATGAATGTTTAAAGTCGTCAAATTTGGAGAAACATGTCATGGTATTACATTTAAGCAAGAATATGCGTGTCATGTTGCAAAATGATCAATCTGGAGACATATTCTCTAAACAACTCATTGATATTGGTAATGGCAAATTTCCTAAAGACGTGCTGACTGGCTGCATCACCTTCCCCGAGAGTTTTTGTCAGTTACCGCAATCAAAAGCTGAACTCATTCAAAAAGTGTTTCCAAATGTTGCGCAAAATTACTTATTCCATGATTGGTTGAGCGAACGAGCTATACTGGCTGCCAAAAACAATGATGTAAATGAGTTAAATTTCAAAATTCAAGATGACATTCCTGGCGAAATGAAGATATATAAATCAGTTGATATGGCAACTAATGAAGATGATGTCGTGAACTATCCACCGGAATTTTTACACTCACTAGATTTGTTTCCAGTGCGGCTTGCTTTCGCTATGACTATAAACAAATCCCAGGGGCAGTCATTAAGTGTTTGTGGTATTAATTTAGAAAACCCATGTTTCTCGCATGGTCAATTGTATGTAAGTTGCCTGTTCCCGTTTTGGAAAACCATCTCCTCTGTTTGACTCGCTTTGTTTGGCCATAGCAACAACAAACAAACACACAACATCACACATACATTGTACGAAGTAGCTGACGTATTAGTGTGTCACCATAATGTCGACTGCGCAAGCCCATGGGCCTGCAAATGAAATTTTGCGTGGCTATGCTTTATATCTCCGTTCAACAACAGCAACACACACATGTACATACATACATTATTATGTTAATAAATACGCTATAGACACAATTTCGTTTGCCTCACCCCTGCCACAACACTCTTTCATTGCTCTCTTGCTCGCTCATTTTTGTTTAACACGTCATTATTCTCTTTCGCAGTCGCAGAAAATCTGGTTTTAGCAGCAGCATAAAATCTGGTTTAAGCAGCACCATAAAATCTGACTTTGATAGATTTAGTCCCTATACGCCGCTATAGATGCTAACACATCAAAAAAAATCGACTGTGTTGTCCGCTATCACAAATTAAAAATCCTTTATTTATGCTCCTTTGAAGGTATTCGAACAAACTTTTGGTTTGTCGGTGCAGTTCAACTATCATTCTTCTGCGAAATATCGATCCACCACGACTTTGTAACGGAACGGACTTTGTAACGGAACCAGACTTTCAATGAAAATAAAATTTTAAGGCAAAACAACGTTTGCCGGTTTAACTAGTTTATTTATATAATAACACCACCATAAGGACAATAACAATATATTTCTTTTATGGTCCAATCTAAAATTTCTGAATTTAGCACAATTTCTATATATAAAATATTTACTCGATCCTAATAAAATTAAATGCCAAACAAAAAAAAAAGAGAAAGAGGGAAAAAAAACAAACAAAGCAAGCGATTATATCTCATCAGAAATGGAGTAGAATGTGGAAGAGACAGAAAAAAAGATCAGTCTTGACAAAAAGACTTAGGACTGATTTTTAATATGTTGGAAGATAAATTTTTTAAAACTCCTAGCATGACTAACAAGTCGAACATGTGTAGGCAACGTATTCCAAAGTTTGATAGCGTTAAAAACAGACAATCTGCTTGAATTGATGTAATTAAATTCCGGTATAATAAGAGTCTGTCGTCTTAACGACGAACCGATACTTATTTTCTCATAAAGGTATTGTGGTGAGTTATTGATAGGAATTTGGTGAACATAATTCGGAGTCTAAGGTAGTCATCAAGATCAATACCAAGAATCAATTTTCTCCAAGATGAAATAATACAGAAATGATTTAAACCACAAACATAGCGAGTAGCATTATTAAAGGCAACTTGGGGTTTATGTTGACTATAGGTGTCAAGTTCGCTATAAACTTCCACAGCGTAAGGTATTATTACATAAGTTACCAATTTTCGCTTCAACTCAGTCGGTGTGTATGGGCCAGTCATTCTCAGGCAGCGAATAGTAAGATATACTTTACTTATGACCCTATTGATGTGGTCTTTACATCTAAAGGAAGAATTTTTATGGAATCCAAGATATTTGGTCTTATTAACAAACTTAAGTTGCGTTTCTCTCATGAAAATAGCCGGTAGAGACTTCAAATAGCAATTTCCGCATTTAATAGGAGCAACACATGACTTGTCAGGATTTAATTTCAGCTTATAAGAAAACCCCCAGTGCCGGTTCGCCTCAAGATCATTATAGAGGTTAGAACCTAAGCCCTCAACTAGTCCTATTCTCTTGGATATGTTAAGTTGTATGTCATTTGCATAGCCGTGAATATTCGCAAGAAGGCAAACTGAAAAGATGTCATTGATGATCAAGCTGAATAAAAGTGGGCCAGGTATTGAACCCTGGGGTACCCCAGACATTACACTCCTGACAGTAGATGTACAATGTCCAAGACTAACCATCTGCACATGATCATCTAAATAATTTCGTTTTAATAGAGATGATTCATTTCATACATTTTCAGCTTTAAACATAGCAGATTATGATCGACACTATCGAATACTTTCGAAAAATCATGCAAGCGCATACATGTTATAAATTCATGATCATATTTTCCTCTTATGTCATCAGTAACTTTCAAGACTGCAGTAGTGCAGATATGGGAAGCACGAAAGCCGGATTGATACAAAATCTGATAGCTTATTAATGATTCGACGCACTTGGACAGGACTGGGAGTATGCTTGTATGTCTAAAATCACCTGGGTAAATGGCCCAAGAGTTCTTTGCAATAGGTAAAACTTTGGCAATTTTCCACACTTTAGGAAACTTAGAAGTAGTTAAACAATGGTCAAAGATATGGGCTAATGGCTTAACAATATAGAACAGTTTCATGTGAATAAACCGAATCGACATATCTTTCTTACCTACCGTATTCGATATTATATTAGAAATTGAGTTTAGCACTTCCTCTTCTGTAAATGGAGAAAATTTAAAACCGGTTTCACAAACCATTGCAACATTACAGTCCCCAGAACTATTATCAATATCAACAGCAGAGCAACTACCAGAAGTACAAAAATAAGGGATAAGCTCATCGGTATCCAAACAGCACGATGGTTGATTTTTCGATTGTACACCCAATTTTTGCACATTGTTCCAAAGCTTTGTAAGAGACACTGATTCGTTCAAATTTTTAAAATAATATGGCATTTTAGATATTTTAGTAATGAGATTTACATGGTTATTAGCCCTTGTAAATATGCACAAGTTCCAGTTAATATTCCAATTCCTCTAATACTGCCTGAATGCAAGTAGACTCTTTTCAAATTCGTAAATTATATCTTTTGATAGTTTAGCTCGCCCAATTACTCCATTGTCATCAGCATGTAATGTTGTTTCACGTCCTTTCCCAAACTGAAAACAATGCCTCATCGCAATGAAAAAACATTTTCGTGAATATTATTACGTTGCAGTAATGACAAGTCTCGTACATCCGACAATTTGGTTGTTGTTCCAATGAAAAATGTCATTCATGATTTCTGTTACAATTTCTCGATTTCTGTTACAATTTCCCCTAAATTTTCGTTCCTGCAACAATTATATTCAATTTGAATTTTGGATATAGAATGGGCACAAATTACAATAAAAGTATGTGTATAGAAGTAAAAGATTGTTGTATAGCTTATCTCTTACGTTTTCAAGAGTTAAATACCGCGTTTGTGCAAATGGAACGCTCGGCGGAACAATTAATTTGAACCTTCACCTCACCCTCAAAAAAAACTTATGTTGTCTTCCAATGTTTGTAGTTTTCCACACATACGCCATGTCTACATATATTGCACTAGCAACATAATTGATATTTTATTGTCTTACATTAAATTAGTTTTTCTTCAACACATTTTATACAAACATTCGGTATTCGGAGGAACACTTTTGGATCTTTTTGGATGAACATACATATGATGAACATACAATGATCGGGATGTTGTTCCAAAATGTTCGCGGACCAGTGCAGATGTGGACTTGGTTATTGAACTACTGCGCTCCCCCACTGAATCAATTATTGAATTGTTGCTAATCGCAGAAAGCAAAGACGCCGCTTATTCAGTTCATGTTAATGAGAACATGTGTAATTGTGCAAGTGATATTTCAAGCTCACGCAAGAAACTCGTCGCAATATTGTTTTGTTTGTTTTCCAATTTGGTTTCACATCCTCGAACGCGTTTAGAGCCGATATGTCGACCATGTTTGTAAAAACGGCCAACGGCCATCGGTTCGTCTTTCTTTTGCAACTGTAACAAGACAACATTGTGTCAAATGTATCCATACCACGGCATCAAAATAAAAAGTATTCAAACGAAAATCCTGCAAATAAAATCCTTTGATTTTATAATAATATTGAATGACTTTTGGCAACTTTCTATACCATTCTAAACATTCGATTCAAGCATTGTGCTCTGCAGTACTACGAAATTATCTTTTCTTCCCAAGAAAAGGGTTTTTCAATAAGAGCGCTACAAAAGTTATATTCTACAAAAGTTATATATTTCCTTTAAAGGGACCTCCACCAAACTACGATGCCAGAGACAGCTTTTGGTCTGACTATTGCCGTATAAATCCAGACAGTGATCTGAGGAGACAGTCCCCAGCGCTTTCCTATCGCCCATTTACACCAGTAAATAAACAGACGCCTTTTTCACCCTCTCCACCACATTCGGTTTCTGTCGAGAATTATTCCCAGAAAACGGGGTTTTCAATAAGAGGGCTACAAAAGTTTTTTTAAATAGAACAAACCCGGTTTTAGATACCAATGAAATTCTTTATTCCTGTGAAAGTAAGTTCGATGCCATTATGTATGGAACTCGATTTCTTTTGTATGGCCACCATGGGCACGCTTGCAGAAGTCCAGACGCTGAACCCAATTATCAACAGTTTTCAAGCATAAATCGGCCGATAATGCTGCAATTTCACGTTCGATATTCGTACGAAGTTCATCAATCGTCGCTGACTTGTTGGCATAGACTATAGACTTGACGTAGCCCCACAAGAAATAATCTAACGGCGTCAAATCGCACGACCGAGGCGGCCAATCAACTGGGCTATTTCGTGAGATAACACGTTCACCAAACTTGGTTTCCAATAATTTGATTGTGGCATTCGCTGTGTGGCTTGTGGCGCCGTCCTGTTGGAACCACATGTCCTCCAAGTCCATATTATCCAATTGGGGCCAAAAACATTCGGTCATCATTGAACGGTAGCGATTCGCATTCACAGTAATGTGCCGGTCTTGATCATCACGGAAGAAGTATGGCCCAATGACGCCTCCGGCCCATAAACCGCACCAAACCGTAATTTTTTCGGGATGCAATGATGACTCATGGATTACGTGTGGATTGCTGTCTGACCAATAACGCATATTTTGCTTATTGACGAAGCCATTCAGCCAGAAATGAGCCTCATCGCTGAAGATGATTTTCCGATGAAAATCCGAATCATTCTCAAGTTGGTGCTCACCCCAATTCACGAACATACGACGTTTATGGTGGTCAAGCGGCTTCAGTTATTGCGTCGATTTGATCTTGTGAGGATGTAGACCAAGATCTTTTCGCAAAATTCGCCACAACGACGTCACAGAGATGCCCAATGCTTGAGAACGACGTGTGAGAGACACATTTGGGCTTTCTTGAACATAAGCCTCAGCGGCAGCTATATTCTCGACACTATGGGCACTTCTTTGTCTCACTGGCACGGGAACATTTTGTGCTGTGCCTATGGATTCAAATTTTTCCACTAGACGCTTAATTGTTGAACTGGTAGGACGATTATGACGACCATAAATTGGACTTAGCTCTCTTAAAGTTGAGGCCACTGACTCCAAACTTCGGTAGTAAATTTTAATAATTTCGACTCGTTGTTGGTTCATATATCTTTCCATGATGAAATGGCAAACCTTACTGAAGAGAAATGTCAAAAGAGCGGGAAAAAATATGGCGTCGTTTGCTGTCCCTATCGATTTACTTTTGTAGCGTCTCTGTTCAAACACCCTTTATGTGATACGAGTGTTATGTTTTCGGAAATGTTAATAGGAACATCGGAACTTTTTTGCATTCTAAAAGTTTTGCGGGATGCTCCTTTTGTTTTTGCGCATTTTACCGACTATTGTTAGCGCTATTGACAACAGCTTTTGAGCAAGTTTGTAAGAAGAGAAAAAGTTGTCCATTGTTATATTGTGACTTCAGTCCACGAACCTAAAACAAAACTACACGTTCACCTTGATTTTTCTCAGCTAAACCACCAACTGGCTCGCCCATTTCAGAGCCAAAATGTAATTCTATATCGTACAGGCTTATAAGGCATATATTGTCGGAACTTGCATTTTCCACGGAAACGAAGCGATTGCTCGTCAAGAATAACACATAATATAAATAATAAAAAATAATAAATAATACATATAATAGTTCAGACCATTTGTCAAATATTTCGCTAATTGGAGATAATTTGTCCGTAGAGCTTATTTGGCACCTGCTCCTAACATCATCAAATCGAATAACACGATTGGTATATTGAAATGTTATCTTCCACATTATTGCTCTAAATATTGGACGTCCATATTTGCCATCGGACAAGTCCAACATTGTTTCATCCTTTGATATAATTATTACTACTATAAGTATACTAGCTGACCCGGCAGACTTCGCCCTGCCGACAAAAGTATTCAATGATGTCATGGCCACAAATGAATTCACACAATTTATATAGGAAAACACATCATCACAAAAGTGTGCGTAAAACGGAAATGCGTAGATATTTTTCACTGTTTTTTTTTGGAACGAAGTTATGGGCTAAATGAAAAAAATTACAAAACTTTTTTTTTATCAACTTTATTACATCCCAGTATTATCAACTATATTGGGTACTTTTGCTTTGGTTTGTGTCTAGACTAACATATGGAGGCAAAATTCTTGATTAATGAGACGTTGCTAGTAGGAGCGCCTGTAATCAATACCTATCTATATATCTATACATATATAAGTATAGCTGGACCCGGCAAACTCCGTTTTGCCTCGAAGTTTTTGTAATGCCCAAGGGTGAACAACATTGTTTTGTTCCACTATGTTTGCATTTTATTTTGTTCCATTATGTTTGTGGCCGTAGGTGGTGCAATGGTTAGTGTGCGCGGCTCTTGTACATGAGATCGTGGGTTCGAACCCGGCTCTGACCACCTTAAAATTTCTTTCGGCGGCGGTCACCTCGCTATGCGACGGCGACACTATCGAGTATCTAGCCATGAAAAAGCTTCTCAAATTACCGTTCGGAATCGGTGTAAAACTGTAGGTCCCAATCAGTGAGTGAAAACTGGAAAGCGCACAGCTCAGTGACTGTGAGAAGTTCTCCCCAGTTCCTTCATGGGATGTAATGGGAAACCATTTTTTTTATTTTTATGTCTGCAGTAAATGAATATGTCTGCTGGCGTTCCGACACGGGATAATGCCACGTTTAGTTGACAATGGGCAAATAAACCCGTAGAATGTAAAATAACTATGTGTTAGAAGTATTTGTTTAGATTTCGATCGTGTGCTGATTTGTCTAAAAAGCTTCTCATTATACTATAATAGCTGTACCGGTTGCGCTTCGCTACCCCTGAATCGTAATTTTAATGAATCACAATTTTGTTATCTTTTTTCTATTTATTCAAGTGCTCTAGTATATATAATAGGTATGTCTAGTTTTGCCATCTGGTGCAAATGTATATTAGTCGGAAGGTTTACCTACACGTGAACATGCAACATATATCGTCCGTGGGAAAACACGGATTTGTCAAATTTAAGCGACTGTCCTTGCGCTTTATGAATAGTCATGGCAAATGGCAACAGTATCGGAAACTGGAATCTTTTGAAATCGATGGGCATGTCTGTACCTATCATGGGAATGCGTGGAATCAGTACATCAGTTCGTTTATAATTTCCAGTGATTATAGTAGCCTCTATAAGAATATTCTGAATTTTTTTTAAAAAATGCATTATTGGGATTACGATATTTAGGATTCTCTCGAAACTGACCTCAATGATATTCATATTCATTCGTGCCTGTGGTTACTTTCTTAGCGTCATAGTGTGACCTTTTTAATAGCCGAATTTTTATTGGTTTTCCCCAAAAAGTAATTTGCATCATATCAGTAGTCTATGTACCGAACCTCACATTCCGACACTGTATTAAACAGTGAACTTTAAAAAAAATTATTTAAATTGAATCGGCCATATATTTTCTTGAGATACATTGAAATATGTTGTCAAGTGCCTGGTTTACGGACAATTGTTTGATATAGTATATGCAATAGTCAAATATTGACGCGGGTGGGCAGCACCTCGGTCCTTTTTGTCAACTTACTTCCAAATAGCCTGTTCGTATATGTAGACCAACTGTAACATACTGTGAAATTTCCAGGACGATCAAACTATTATTATGACTGCTATAACGGTTTATTTTAAACGGGGCCTGGTACATCCCACTACCACTCTGGCTGTAATTCATAATGTATCAACAACATATATACCAAATCTCATCTTCATAATTCTGATAGTTCATGAGATATAGCCATTTTAAATTTCAAATGGTATGGGCGGTGCCACGCTGCTTTGTCCAATCACTACCAGGTATAACCAGGGCCTATCAGTAGATCATCAGTACCACATTGTGAAATTTTCATAACAATCGGTAGATAGAAAGGCCGTCAGTGCGATTTTTGAAAAGGGGACGTGGCACCGCCTACTTACAGCCTGGCTGTTATTCATACTGTACCAACAACGTGTATACAAAATCTCATCTTCTTACCTCTGATAGTTCATGAGATACAACCATTTTAAATTTCAAGTTGTATGGGCGATGCCACGCCCCTTTATCCAAACATTTCCAAATATAGCCAAGCATTGTCACCAGGTCATCAGTACCGCATTGTGGAATTATTATAGCAATAGGTATATTAGAAAAGCCGTCAGAGCGATTTTTGAAAAGGGGGCGTGGCACGTCCTGGGTTACCCTTATGATTAAGGGGTATGAAAAATAGATGTTGGCCGATTCTCAGACCTAACGCAAAATTTCATACATATCGGTCCAGCCGTTTCGGAGGAGTAAGGTAACTAACACTGTGACACGAGAATTTTATATATATACAGAAGATGTAACTAAAACATTATGCTACCCACACACGATGCAACATTGTTTGCAACATGTGTTTGAAACCTGGTTTCATTTTTTACCACAGACGATGCAACCAAAATTGAAACCATAAATGAAACATCAGTCGGTGAGTATTTCTGCTAAACAAACGTACGCGGAAGGAAAAAATATTAATATACTGCTGTTTTTTTAGTTTAATTTTTGTAACTATCACATTTTACGTTCCGTAATTCTGGTAAATTCTTTTATGAAATTTCTCCAGTTTTCATTATTTCCAATTGTCGTCATTTTTGTCTCTCTTCGCTTTCCTTTACTCCGCGAATTATAAAAAACAACCTCACAGCACAACTGCTCGCAACGAATGATAGATCAAAAACAGTAAACATCGCCACACACGATGCAACATTGTTTGAAACATGGTCATGAAACATGGTCATGGTCACCATTAAGTTCATATATAATATACAACAATATAATATAAACAATATACCTGTAAACTCCAGCCAAAATGAGAACAACGATATATGAATGTAACAAGATGAGTCGATTTCGATATATTTATTGCCGCATTGCCCTTTTGCATATGCGTTCGACCACTTCAGGGTAACATTCTCAATTGGCGGTGGGAACAACTACTTAAAAGCCGTAATCTCCCAGCACGACCGTGAACTGCTTGAGGATTCCATTGAAAACCGTCTTTTGTGACAAAACAAATGGATCTGCGGACGAAATCCTTATTTTGTTCCATTGCATTAAATTCAGAATCAGGTGTTTACTTGCTTCCGATTCATCATTTTCTTGCGGCGAGTAATCGGGAAAATCTTCATCGGCGGAAAAATATTCATCATCAAAAACATTTAAAATAATATTTGACGACAAGAAGTTCTGTTTCTAGTGCAACATATAGAGAAATTGCAAATGTGTGGAAAACCACACACCAGGGTAGGCAATGTCACTTTTTGAATATCTCGTGAGCAAAAAGTGTTTTTAAATCAATTAATGCGTTTCCTGTGTTAAGTTGTTGCGGCAGGAACTGCCAGGAAATTTCATGAACATCGCTTAATAATTTCGAGTATTTAACCATGAAAACCTTTGCAAAAATACCGTCCGGAATCCTTTGCAAAAATACCGTACCTGTAGGTCGCAATCAGTAAGTCTAACACTAACGCACAACTCACTGGTTGTGAGAAGCTCTCCCATTTTTTGGTTTTCTTATATTACATTTATTTATTCAAACAGAATGCCGAATGCAGTGCTGGACTTCAAATCTGGGCGCTGTGCTGATCTTAATACTTCTGAATCGACTGAGCGATGTCTGGCCATCCATATATGTTACAGTACTGCAAAAGATAACCACTAACCAAATCAATCAGTTCCTGAAAGTAGAACAAACAACTGAATTTCTATGTCTCTTTGATTTTCCAAACCAACTTGATTACTGGTTTGATGCTTCAACAAATTTGTGATCTTGCGTTCGACCATAAATAAGACTTTGGGCTTTGTTAGTCTTGGTTGACCAATAAGTCCTTATGTTAAAGAACACTGAATAGTCTACAGACTTAAAGCATTTGATAGAAACTTATTTTTATATTTAAAAAATAGTTGCTATTGCATTTTATTCGTACATTGTTGACCCAATATTTCTGTAGACTTTGCCTGTTCATTTACACTGTTTCTGCACAAGTGTGGTGTAATAACTTTTCATTTGTATTTATTAGTAGGAAGCTGTAAAACACTATATCCTTTTCAAAAGAATCTTGAAATTTATGCCACAAAAAATCTCCAGGAACAAACATAACATAAAATTCCAATTTCCTTTTACTGCAATTTGCACAATATGAAATATATAAAAAAATATTACTCACGAATACATGCATACTTAATATATCATAATCGCAAACATTTTCACCTACACATTTCTGCCATAAAGTCCGACAAAAGAAACGATACCTACAGCGCCGACAACAACAATAGCAAATTTCCACCGGCTGACACACAATTGATTTATAGTGTTTATAGATAAATTTAATGGTTCTGACAAAAGGTGTAAGTTTAACATGATGTGGCTGTTGTAGATATTCTCGGCATACATTTCTTGCGTGGGCTGATACATCATCTGCCCACCTAGCACTGAAGGTGAGGATGGTTGTTAAGGTAGGTCATGATAGGGAGAGAGCCAATGAAGTCTGTGGCGATACATCCATACATATGCATACGTAATTGTTTATGTACAATCATATCTGTGGGGCGTTTAATGTTAGCGACACTTTATAAAGTCATTTATTAAGTTTATAAAAATGACATAAAATGTAAAATACAATAATAACAACAGCAGAAATATATTGCTATAACCTCAAACATACTCATGCATATTTAGCAGGACCATAATTTATTATTTGATTTGTTATTGATGTTGACAGAACGGTCCGTTGTGTTGTATTCATTCATAATAAACTCAATTTTGAAAACTTCATAAATTATCATGTATTTTGTTTTATGCACTGCAACAACAGAGGTAGCATGAGTTATTGACCATTTTCCGCCCTATTCATGACTGGGAGAATTGTACAACATTTTGTTAAAAGTATCCAAATGTCCTTTTATTTCGACTTTACCCATTAATAAACTGTGAATGGAAGGGGTCATATAACTACAAAATACACTCATACATATTAGAATTTTATCTGTTTTGTTAGAGAATCAATTTAAACATTCCTTAGAAAAAGCACATGTCCCATATCATGGCAACTTATTTATTCAAAATATAGATACATAAATAAAAAATTACATGGGGTGTCAGGGGACACCCGA
Organism: Phaonia tiefii; assembly: GCA_963931995.1. Lineage (NCBI taxonomy): Eukaryota > Metazoa > Arthropoda > Insecta > Diptera > Muscidae > Phaonia > Phaonia tiefii. Next base: position 220,147,383 of record OZ008368.1, on the reverse strand, counting down.
TTGGAACGAAGTTCCTTTCGCTATATATTATGAACTAATTAGTTCCAACACGCCTGTTGTGCCTGTTGAAAAATACTGTAATTTAAATGGATCTTTAGGAAAAGATACTTTTTGTAAAATGATAAATTTTTTTAAGAATTTTTTTTTATAGAATGTATTTTTTTTTAAACAAAAAGTATATTAGAAATATAAGAAAATTATAGTATAAAATATAGAGTATATAAGAAAATTTAACTATTTTCAGAAAGGCACTTATCAGAAAAAGAGAAAAGAAATTGTATTATATTAGATTTCAGAATAGGTACTTTTAAGAAAAGGAATTTTAGTAAGAAAAACTTTTTTTTCAGAGAAGGTATTTCTTTGAGGAAAAGGTTTTTTAAGAAATAGAAATTTTCTAGAATAGGTCTTTTTTGAAAGAATAGGTACATTTTTAAGAGTGAGTACTTTTCTCAATAAAAGTTATTCTGTTTCACAAAAAGCTTATCTTTAAAGATAACGTAGTGTTGTAAGAAAATGCGGTTTGTTGTAAGAAAGTGTACTTTTTTAAGAAAAGGTACTCATTTTAAAAAATATTATTTTTTTTTAACAAAAAGTCATTTTTGTATGAAAATTTACTTTTTTTATGTAAACGTACTTGTTTAGGATAATGTTTTTTTTTTAAGTAAGGTTACTACTCTGTTTAAGAATAAGAATAGGTGTTTTTTTTTAGAAAATTTACTTTTTTTAAGAAACGCACTTATTTAAGAAAATTTTATTTTTGTAAACTATTACACTTTGGCTTTTCTAAATTTACATTTTGTCCGGTTCAAAACTACAATATGTAATAAACAGGCTCCAGCTAGAGAATTCCCCATTAAATAAGAAATTTCTCCCCATATGTTAGTCTGGACACAAACCAAACCAAAAGTACGATTGTAAGAGTAAGTGTGCTGCCAAATGTAAATCCATGCTCTGGGTTGTATTTCATGGATTTACCAGCCTTGCACTTTGGCTTTTCTAAATTTACTTTTTATTGGATTCAAAACTACAATATGTAATAAACAGTCTCCACCTAGTAAACTTCCTAATAAACCAAATCAACAGAACCCAATATAGTTGATAATAATGGGTTGTAATAAAGTAGTTAAAAAAGTTGTTTAAAATTTTTTAATTTAGCCACCATCCCGCAAGGTGCGGTAAGGAACGTCGTTCCAAAACCATAGATGGTGAAAGATAAGTGCTGGATTTGAAAGTAAAGGGCAATTTTCTAGATGGCGCCGGATATGGGCAAATTTTCGTGGAAACAAAAAGTATTGAAGAAACTATATAACCATGCTGTCCATCATTTTGTATGGTCATCAAATATAAAAAACCGGTATTCTTTTCTATCTTCTTGAAGAGTTACGCTCATTGCTGATTCACTGACTCTGTCACACTTTTTGAAAAAACGAAAAAAAACGAAAAAACGAGAAAAAAACCAAAAAAAACATGTTTCGACGGGCGCCATAGGCGCGTTCCAATTCACTAGTTATTTATATCCTACTTTCAAATTTAAACAGCAGAATCAAAATAAACATTATTTTTGAGAGCTTTTTCGTCGCATCCGAGTGAAAAATGGTCTACGGGAACAGCATGTGCCCCCTGGTGAAAATGGTGATTAAGCAAATCAATCATCTTTGGTTTTTATTTATCTATGTCCAAAATAATTTTTAATGCATCGTTATCGTCACAAGTAATACCCAATGTAGAAGTTTTACTTCTATATTATGTACAGTAGAGATAGTAAGTTTTTTAAATTTTTAGCGACATTGGACATACAAATTTAAACGCAGGCAGGAACTGACGTTAGCCCGACTATTAAAACCTGTACTCACAGAAAGTTGGTGGTGCAATTGGTAGTGTGCGCGCCTCTTGTACTTGAGATCCTGGGTTTGATCCCTGCTCTGACCACCTTAAAATTTCTTTCGATGGCGGCCACCCCGCATAGTAACGGCGACACTATCGAGTATTTACCCATGAAAATGCTTCTCAAAAATACCGTTCGGAACCGGTGTAAAACTGTAGGTCCTAATCAGTGAGTATAAAACTATAAAGCGTACAGCTCACTGATTGTGAGAACCACTCCCCGATTCCTTCATGGGACGTAACGGGAAACCATTTATTTTTTTTACTCACAGAAAGTTACAACACTCTTACGCTACTATAGAATTAAACTATCCTCTAAGCACTGAAATTATGTGAGGATGCTCAAGGAATGAATAGCATGGAGGAAAGAAGCATCTTGCCGTTGTGTTAGAACAATTGACTTTTCAGTGTGTGCCTTGATACTTAGGTACCTTCGATCGATACTAATTCGCATATGTAAATTTCATACAAGAATTTGTCTACATACGATTAACGATCTGGTATAAATTCAGACTTGATGACCACCTGTTCCCAAAGTTGCCATTGAGTTAAATCCAACTTATCACTTGAGAAACTTATTTCCAGAAAGGTCAATTGTTATTAGCTTGTACATGCTGAAAAGTCTGTCTTTTTTTGTTGTTTGGGTGCAAATATAACGTGTTTGTAGCTTGTCGCAAATATGTCATACTTGTGGCCAAACACATTGTGTTTGCTATTCAATATAACATGTTTGAGACACAATGATTAATAGTCTATAATATTTGTTTTTGAGACGCAAATGAGGTTTGTTTGCTGAAATTCGCTAAAACCAGACAACCAGACAGAGAACAAAGAAACAAAAAGGCAGCAGAGCATCAATTCATGAATACAATGCCTGCAACATGTACGTGTTTCCTGCAATATGTTGCTGTGGCCGTTATATTTCAGCGTGTATTATGAACTTCTCAAACATTTACATGTAATCTAACAAAAACGGCCACGAATATATAATTCACAAGAATGATCAATGTTAGCAATGGACTCGTTTGCAAACTAAATTTCAGAATTATATTTAAAAACTAAATTGAAATTAATTCTGTGCCCACACGGAATAACAGCTAAAGTCGAGTTAGGACAAGGTTGAGTTTGTTTTGTTTAATTCTCTTAGGTGGGTTGTTTTTTTCATCATAAATTGAATTACAAAATTACATATTATAAAATTGCTAATACGAGCTATAAATGTTATTTTAATCAAAAATTCAATGATTTATGCAATGTTTCAAAATTTCAAAATCTTCTGTTGAACACTGTCCGAAATCGAATTTAGTTGTTATTCCTTGTGGGCACAGAACTATCAAGAAAACATGGCTTTTTTTCGTCTTTTCGTGCCTCCTTCGACAGCTAAATTTTTAGGATGAAAGAAATTGAAATCTTTTTCAATTAAATCTTGAGAATAAAGATGTTAGAAATGTGCGATTAGTCGATTAATTACCCTTTTAATCTCAACCGACACAGTACTGCACGAAGTCGTCAGAACTATTGAGAAGTCCTTGGAAACAATATACCCTTGCGGCCTTCTTGGATATAGAGGGTGCATTCAATAATGTGAGCTTAGCGGCTATAGAAGAATCACTTGAAGATCTAGGCGTGGAAACATTCCTTAAGAGTTGGGTAGTGACAATGCTACAGAGCAGAATTATCATCGCCTCTATGGGAAACAGCGAGACATCAAACCGAGTGAATAGGCTAACTCCCCAGGGAGGAGTCATCTCTCCCCTACTTTGGTTATTCGTGATCAACAAAATACTACTGAAACTAGACAATATGAGGATCAAATCCGCGGCGTATGCGGATGATGTGATAATAATGGTGTCTGGTTTGTTCCCATCCGTGTTGAGCAAAATCATGAATGGGGCCTTGAAACCACTTAACGATTGGGCCACTGGGAGTGGTCTTGAAGTGAATCCAGGGAAAACTGAAGTCATGCTTTTCACCACGAAGACCAAGATACCAAAGTTTAATCCTCCTCGGCTAAGTGGAATAGAGATTCCACAGTCAACTCACGCCAAGTACTTGGGCGTGATTCTAGACCCTAAACTTTCCTGGAAGCGTAACATACAGCATCGCGCACAGAAGGCAACCGTTGCATACTACGCTTGTCGGAAAATGCCGGAAGCCGGTGGGGTCTCCGACCAAAATGGTGCTATGGATATACACTAGAATAATCAGCCCAATAATCTCCTATAGAGCAATGGTATGGTAGCCTGTCGTAGGGAAGACGTCCACCATGAAACTGTTGTATAGAGTACAGAGATCAGCTTGCATCGGCATAACAGGGGCAATGAGGACGTGTCTTTCTGAAGCCCTTAATGCAATGCTTCATATAATAGCAATCGAGCTTCACATCACAGATAGGAGTGCCACCCGACTAAACGCTCTTGGACTCTGGAAGAGCAACCCATATGGGCATGCGAGTATACTACAGACAATCCCAAGAGAACTCAATATAACAACCGATTACTGCACCCCCTCATTGACGTTCGATGATCTATTTGATGTCAGGTTTCCCAAGAGAATAGAGTGGGATAAAGGCGAACCACTTACAGGTTTTGACACCAAAGTATTTACGGGCGGATCCAAAATGGAATGTGGAACCGGCTCGGGTGTTTTCTCCGACGACGCAGGCCTCAATTTATCATTCAAACTCCCAGACAAGTGCATCGTTTTCCAAACGGAGATACTGGTCGCCAAAGAAGCCTGCGCCGCGCTTATAGTATAGCGAAAAACAGAGCGCATTGGAATATTTGTAGATAGCCAAGCGGCTCTCCTATCACTCAAATCTTACAACACTGCATCCAAACTCGTCAGTGAATGTAGGGAAAATCTTGTCGAACTAGGTCGGCTGGCCAATGTGGTTCTTACTTGGATACCAGGCCACAAGGGTCTCCTAGGGAACGAAAAGGCAGACGAACTAGCTAGGGCAGTAGCAACGTCTATAGGGTTGTTCAAAAGAGGCATTTTCTGCATTACCTTGATCGAGCGAAGACAAGATGGGATAGGACGGAAACGTGCCGCATATCCAGAAACACATGGCCAATAATATAACATTCACTGGACTAACTCCCTGATCAGCCATAATCGGGGAGACATATCTAGGCTAACTGGCGTGTTGACCGGGTACTGGGCAATCGGTAATCAAGCAAGACGGTTAAAGCTGCCATATAATGACCACTGCCTTTCCTGCAACGACTCAGAAGAGAAGGATACGGTGGAGCATCTCCTCTGCAGTTGTCCGGCTCTGATGAATAGACTCCTGAAGACTATGGGGCGTCCCTTCCTGCATAACCTCACTGAGATACACGAGATAGATCTAGGGGATCTAGGGATATACACACGGTACTTTGGACTTTCCGGAGTGTCCGGTGTCTCAAGACACTAATTGATGGTAAACAGTATCTTTAGCAACCACGAAAACCAACCAACTAACCAACATTTTGATTGATCGATATCGAGATTATTAAAGCTTCTGATTCAGCAAAACTGTGATTAATCGAGTTGTTTGAATATTGATAAATTATATATCATTTATCACTCAAATCGGGTTAGACATGTATGTAACTTGCAAATACTCGCACATACATACATGTATACTATACAAACAAAATGTAAAATTTTTTAATTTTGATATATTGACAGAGAAACGTGAATTGCTTGTGAATTACTAAAATTTACGATTATATTTTTTTCGAAATATATGTTTTTTGTTTGTATTATATTGCTGAAATATATGTTTTCTGTTTGTATTATTTTGCCAGAAACTATAAAAAAGGGGCTAAGTGTTAAACATTAAGAGAAAGAAAATATTGTTTTTGAAAAAAGTGGGCTTCTTCCACCAGGGGCTTCAAATATAAAACAAATAAATAGTAAAAGTTTTCAATGATTTCAAATGAAAATGTGGGGAAATTGCAGTAAACTAGAAATCGGGTCTAACTAGATATATTTGTGCGGTAGTAGATTTAGGGTCTCAACAAAAAAAAACCCAAAAAGTTATGAAAGTATATGCAAATCGGGTTTGACCCTGATTATCACAAATTTCCTTTACATGTCAAGAAGATTTCTTCTGAGGGGCAGGCTTTATTTTTGATTTTACTCCAATGAATCCTAAGGTTTCCGAAATTTTGCAATGCAACAATGTACCAATACTCCATAAAATGGCGAATCGTAACGAAATTTTGAAATATCTTTTATTTCTTATAAATCGTTGAATAAATCTGTGATTAATTTGGATTAATGTGGTACTAAAAATTTTCACGATTTAGTTATATCCATTTGCTTCAATTTGTACACTGACAAGCTAAAAATTGTTAAAATGATTGTTTACTTCCATTAAGTGGATCTAAATATAATCTTTGTTGGTTAGTGAATTTTGCTAAGCTGTCAAGACATTTGTAGCCACAATTTCTGCAAAGAGAGCTAGTATCTCTACAGTGACGCTGAAAACGTAAAAACACTAAAAAAAAAAAGAGTCATGAAATGAGGTAAGTGCTACAGTAAAGTGACAGCGAATCTGTTATCTGTTCTCTATGAAAAACTGAAAATGGTTTCCCACTACATTCTACAACGACTGATATGTGCGCTTTCTGGTTTTATACTCACTGATTGATACCTAGAGTTTTACACAGATTCCGAAAGATATTTTGAGAACCATTTTCATGACCAAGTACGCCATGCCGGCACCTCACTAAGCGTGGTGGCCATTGTCGAATGAAGTATAAAGTGGTCAGAGCAGAGAACGAACGAAGTTTTCATGCACAACATTCACGTAATTTACTATTGCACCTTTACTTATATTAAACATTTTGTTTTTATTTTTCATTGTTTATTCTCTATTACATTATTATACATTTAAATATTAATTTGCATTTTTTATTGACCATAGGTTTTGCATTGAATTCGTTTAAGGTATCTTATACATAAAAAGCTCATGGTCTTACACAATATATATGTACATCACTTTACACTTACTTGCATGTCATTATATCCAAAGTTTATTTGTTGAAGGCAGGGGGCTAACTTCAAATAATTCTAAAGAGTATGCCCAAATATCACGAGAAACAACCTTTAACTGTCCTTGTAAAGAAAAACGCTATTTTCCCCCAAAAAATTATCAAACATTATAATGCAAAAAATGTGCTCCCATTTCAATGTTCCTCGTACAAGATAATAATGAAAATTCCATTGTGTATCATCATTTCGAACCACATTTACGCACACACATATTTCGACTAATAAAGAATATCCGCAGACAAATGTTTAATTTGTAAACCAACCCCCGCCCACAACACCCAGCTACCAGACGTCCCGCAACCACCAATTTGAAGCTTTCCCATGAAATGCGCGATATCCAACAATCCCACACGATTTAATTGTCCTTATGTATTCAAAGACTTCAATGACTGTTGAAATGATAAAACCCCAGCGTTGGGGTTTTAATGTAAAAATATTTTTTATTATTTTAGGGTTGCTGTTTCTCGGTGTGAATAGAAACCTACAATTTAATCGGAATTTTATTTGAAGAAAAACACACATGTGTATTCATAAATTTTAAGGATATCCTTAAAGCAAATTGTTGTGTTGGGAAGAACACTCTATAGAGGACAGTGAACAAACTGGGTATTTGGTGTGTATTGCTGTCATTTTTGCTGATATTAAGCATGTTTTGGTTACACCGCTTGCTTATATAATCACTTGTTTTGTATGAAGCATTTAGCGAAGACTTACCGAAAACTTGGCGAAGCGAATCATTTTCGCTCAGTTTAAGAATATTTTGGAATAAAATGACTTATCGCTAAATAACCGTTTTCTATGCCTATGGATTGGAGAATTGCTTTACACAAATTAAGGTTTTCCTTGTCTGAAATGAGAACCTCGTAATCACTTATCGGACAATTTAATGTTGTAGTCCCAATTTACTGTTTTCCATATTTCATGCAGCGAAAAATGTGAGTACTGTCATCCAGGTGATAAATGTGACTGTAGAATTGTGCCTATTTACCAAAATTCAACTAAGCGCTTGAGTAATGCAAATTGACACAACACTCGTAAATACTTTGAAGAACATAGATAATAATTTTTCCCAGAAATTGGCAGTACCAGGAGTAGTTGTTGGTATCTTAAATTCGAAGTAGACAAAAATTCAAAATTTGTAAATCTTTTCAGAGCACATGTGCCGGAATATATCGCAACCTGCAAGCTAAATGTTGTATCTTACAATAATGCTGAAATCGTTGATGGTAAATGGAGTATTCAAAAAACCGCCCCTTCCAACAAACTGAGTTTTCGGTTGTTTCGTAACGCGACGTTTTCGAAAAACCGGTGCAACCGGTTTTTTGAATTTAAAACACGACTTAAACCGGTTTCGGTTTATGTAACCTAAATTTTTTATTAAAAAATGTAATCAAAAATCTTTAAGTTCCGCAGAAAATACGTATGTAGTTAAATTTTAAAATGTTTTGTGAGATTCCGTAAAAAATGCTCTATATACACTCCGGGTCACTTATTTAAAGGCACTAAAAATTCCATATTCAGCAGTCTGAATCTTTTGCAATTTGTAACCGATTGCAGAATTTTAAAATAGAAATGGAAGATATAAACAAAATCAAGACAATAGTGGTTTCTTAACTAAAGAACTTTTTTTGCGCTATTTATAAAAAAAGTCAAAATATGTGTTATTTTTTTGGTTCACTTGAATAAAGGCACTTTAATTAATTTTAATGAAAAACAATTTTTCGTGTTTTTTTAATTTATTCTACTTTATTTAAGAACTATTAGTAATGGGTGCAACCCCCCTTGTTTTTAAAAAATAAATAAATGGTTTCCCATTACATCCCATGAAGGGATCGGGGAGAACTTCTCACAATCACTGAGCTGTGCGCTTTCCAGTTCTCACTCACTGATTGGGACCTACAGTTTTACACCGATTCCGAACAGTATTTTGAGAAGCTTTTTCATGGCTATATACTCGATAGTGTCGCCGTCACTATGCGAGGTGACCGCCGCCGAAAGAAATTTTAGGTGGTCAGAGCAGGGTTCGAACCCAAGATCTCATGTACAAGAGCCGCGCACACTAACCATTGCACCACCGACGGCCCCTTGTTTTTAATAACTTCAAATATACGGGATTTCAATGAGAGATAAAGATAATTTATGTAATCCAACGAAATTTGGTTCGAAGCATCCTTAATGGCCTGAATTAGTGACTGCTTGTCATCAAAATGTCTACCTCCTTCATAGATCTTACGAGAAAACCAACCCCAGACATTTAATAATGTTTAATGATAATGTCTAGATCTGGCGAATAGGGTGGCAATTTAAGAAAATTAAGATTTTGGCTTGCAATGAACTCCTTTACAACTCTGGCGTTGTGTATAGCGGCATTAACCTGTTGCAATATCTAAGATAGCGGACCAAATAGTTCACTGAACTTCGTAGAAGGCGATTCCAATAACGCTTTCTAGGTTGCACTCACTTTGAAATTCATGATCAATGGTGCCATAGTATATAATAGCACCCCAGTCATTTTGTACCAGTCATTTTTTGCACTTTGAAATTCAAGATCGATGGTGCCATACATAGTATGTAATAGCACTCCAGTCATTTTGCACCAGTTATTTTTGCACTTTGAAATTCAAGATCGATGGTGCCATAGTATGTAATAGCACCCCACACCATAACGCCGCTCTCTCGGCTTTGATGTCGGTCCATAAAACGCTTTTCTTTGCGCAGATTATGGAATAATAGTTGTAGCCGTCAGCCCCATCCCAATTAAACTTCTTCTCATTCGTAAATACAACAGTTCTCCAGTCTTTTACATGACCCCTTGGCTGCACATGCCATACCATGTAGTCTCTTGGGAATTGAAGCCGCTTTTGCTTACGAGGAGCATTAAGTGACGGCTTTTTTGGTAATTTCAGGTATTTAAGATACTCATAGCTCTTAATTACTCTGCGTACTGAAGACTTGCCCGCTTCCACTCCAGCTTGAGCTCTTATTTTTGACAAGGATAAGGCAGAATTAGAAGCAATCTGATGATTTTTCATATCTCATACGTAGATAAAGACAATGAAACCCTTCTGATTCGAGACTACAAGCTTTTTTGCAGCCACTTTCCAAAATCAAAAAAAATAAATAAAAAAAAACGAATGACGATATGTGCTTTAGAACATAGATGTGCAGCTAGTAGTCTTTTGAGTCATCGTGTTTTCACACCGATAGAAGCTTGATCGTTTTTTCACACCAACATGTCCGAAAGCTTGCTACTTGTTTACCGATTCAAAGTCAGTTGCTGTTCTGCATTTGACCAAGCAACACCGTATCGCTCTGCAAGCAAAATTATTTGTAATAAAAAACACTACACTTAAAAAATAAATTTTAATTGCCATGGACGAATATAAAGAAATTTTTATGTTTGTAAATGGCAAAAATCATAAATGGAAATAATCATTGGAGATGTGGATATTTGATTTTTTTTTTAAGATTTAGTTTTAATTTTTAATTTTTTTAATTTTAATTTTTTATTTTTACTCAGTGTACTACTTTTGTTTTCTCTGCTTTTGTTCTGCTTGCTCCGTTCAACTTAACACAGTCGCAAAATTCGTAAAACTGATTTGAAATGCGTTTATGTCAGTTTGCACATGTCTGCTTTAGAACAATGTTCAATTTATTTCGACAGTCGGTAAGCAACTAACACACAGTAGTTGAAGTTAAACACAAATGGTCTTCGGCAGCATCAAAGTATACTGGTAAAAAAGACTCAATTACTCTCTCATACAGTTAGCTCTTACTCATATCATTAGTAGTTAGTAATGTACGTTAGTAATTTACGGCGAATTAAAAAAAGCAATGATACACAACAATATTATGAATTTAGGTAGACTGCGACTTTGATTGCTCCGTACACCTTTCTTTAAAATTTTTTCCATACCCCTCGGGGTCCTTGATGTAATTGTCGACAACTGTTGGGCTCCGTCCAATTTTTTTGGCTATTGCGCGGTTAGAATATCCTTCAAAACGGTAAACATCGATTTTAGTTTTTTTCGATATCTTCAAAATTTTTTGTTTTTCCATTTTGACTCGTAAAATGATTAAGATGTAATACATTGTAATAAAAAAAAAGCTCCCTGCAAAAAATCATCCCTTACTTTAAAAACAATCACATTATTTCCAACAAAAACTAACCATTTTTCAAATAGAAAAATGTTCATGACTTGTAGCTTGTAGTATGAATATCTCATACATTAACCAAAAACTAACAAAAATCGGTCAATAAAATTCAAATTCAAATAAATAATACAAAAATAATAAAGTACTTTTATTCAACTGAACCAAAAACATAGCACATTTTGGACATTTTATTATAAATTGCTCAAAAAATTGCTTATAAATTGCTTAGTTAGTTAAGAAACCAATATTGTCACAATTTGTTTATATCTGAAGATGTCTAGCTTCCATTTCCATTTTAAAATTCTGCAATCGGTTACAAATTGCAAAAGATACAGGTTGTTGAATATGGAATTTTTAGTGCCTTTAAATAAGTGAACCGGAGTGTACTATAAATTTAAAATTTATTCGAAAAACTCTCACCTAACTTCACTTTTGTATCGCCAAAATACCTAAATGGTTTCAACTTTCTACAGAGAAATCTTCAATTATTTCAACATAACATTATTTTGCAGGTTTTCTTTTGAAAATTTCACATATATTTGCTATTTGCAAAAGAAATATCTTACTTTGTCACAATTTAAAATTCTTTGCATGTTTTCTTTCGAAAATATCCCATACATTTGTATTTAGAAAAAGAATTTTCTTAATTTATCAGAATTTAAAACTCTTTGCAATTTTGTTTCGAAAATTTCCCATATATTAGCATTTCTTTTGTCTTAATTTGCTTGAATTTAAAATCCCTTGCAGTCTAGAAAATCTTAAGTAATTGCTGATAAACTTATGAATGGATTTTATTCAAAAATATTTAAATACATATTTTTAAAAGAAAACACTTCTAATCAATTTAGAAAATAAATATTGCTTTAAATGTGTTTTCAGTTTCGGTTTTGTAATACTCTAACGGTAAAGCGTTTATGACATATTGTCTAAATTGTGAGCTTATTACAATCAGTGACCTAACTATTTGAAAGATTCGCTGGTTATGTCCCACTCTTTAACACTATATTCGAAAGATTTGTATATAGTTTTTAAACCCCTTAGTACTTGATATTCTTTTTGTTCTTAAACAACCATGATAACTTTCTGTAGTTTTATTCTACTTAAAATGCAATTCGATGCTTCGAAAGTAGGTATCCCTGGCAATACCCACTGGCCTATCAACATTTTCACAATACACATCCAAACATATACTGTATACACAATTTTTGGTTAATTGTTGTTGGTCTGCTCATAAAATATGTTTTGTTTCATAAGTCTATATAAGTCCAGTATACAGTATGTGTTAAGAATGGTTCTGCTATAAATTATCTTGTAAATGTACACGTAACTAAATGTGTGTGCTTTGTCTGTGGGTCTGAATTCTGTAAAGGCTACAACACACACACAGATGAAGGCTGAAAACGTTTTTGAGATAACCATGTTTATGAGTCCTTTGTTATAGTACGCATAAACACTAAATGCTGCCCAATGCTTCCTTCCCTCCAAGTTTGAGGGGAAACCAACAAAATCCTTTAAATTGTTTCTATGTATTGCGGTTAGCCAATGTTAAATATAATTTCTCACAACAAAACCATACTCAGTTTAACTTTTTCTGGTTATTTTTTTTCAGCTGAATTGAACCCCAAAAAAAAAGCCCATTTATGACATGTGCCACATTTAAAATTATCCCTCCATTTTTTTTTGCAATGATCTTTTTGGCTTATAACCTTCTTTATGAATATCTTTAATACTGTAATCATGATTGGGGTGTTTTAATTTGCATTAGATTTTAATTTGCATTTCCTTATTTAATGCAATAGCAAAAATCTGTGGCCACTCGTTATGAAATTGACTATTTTATTTCGAATTTTCAGTGAGTGAAAAAAGGGTGAAAAATACGCCCAATTAAAATATACTACACAAGTATTTTCCATAAAATTATACTAAAAGTTTCTTAACCAACCAAAGCTCAAAACTCAACTTGAATGCCAAAAATAAGTCAAAACGGAAAATAAATTTTAGGGTTAATTTCGTCGTACTTATTTGGAGTTGGCGGTAAAATGTCCTACAAAACTGCATTTTAGGGGGTTGGTGTGTATTGAAAAATTTCAGTAGAACAGCCTGTTGCTCTATCTCGAACGAAACCTTTCGTTCGTGTTCAACGAATCATGCCATTTGAAGTCGTAGAAACCCAATTTGAGGTGAATGTGAGTGACTGATTTTCGTTTGCTTAGCTTTTCGTTCGTGATGGAGAAACTGGCTATAATTCATATCAGGAATAATATGTATCACGAACAAGTGATAAATTAATATTATGACAGGAACGGGAACAAGCGTTGTAGAAGAAATATTCAGGAGCCTCAAGAGAGAAATAGGAATGCGAAAATATCAGGAACGTCAAAATATAAATAGGAACAGCAGCAGGAATATAAAAACCAGGATCACCAACAAGACATAAAATAAAATTTAAAATAAAGATCTGGAACATGATGAGAAGAACTTTAACAATCAGGATATCGGGAATAACAACACAGGAGAAGCAAGAACATGAATACGGTAATACAGGAGAAGTACAGGAGAAATATATTGCAAGCATTCGCGACTTTTGAATATAACAACGCGGATGCAAGTCCTGCATTCAAAATATGTCTTTGTGTGTCTTTGATCGAAAAGCGGAATTTTATCATACTAGGCGGATGTTTTTGATTTTTAACAAATGAGATAACATTTAAATAAGTAAAGTAGTAAATTTAAAAATAGATTAAATTAGATTTAAACATAATATGCATATTTTTGCAATTAACTAGCCTTTATTTGATTCGCATACATATATACTTTATATTGATGTACGATCGTCCAGCGCATGGGAGTTCGAACCAAAATCAGTAATCGGAGAAAACATGATATCTTAGCCTTAAAGAAGATTGCAACTTTAAAAATAACTCGGATGTAAGAGAACTAAAACTTGTAGATTGTAAGGCTGCCTTCGATAGCCTGATACAAGGGAAATTACGAAGCTATGTCGAAGTTTCGTATTCCTACAAAGTTGGCTAACGTCTGGGAATGGCACTGACTGTTACGAAATCCTCATTAAAGATTGATAAAGATCTCACCGATAAATAAATTACGAGACGAGGCATCAGACAGGGCGATACCCTATTGTACGATCTTTTCAACATTTAGTTGAGATAATTGTGAGACAAATAGTAGTCGACACGAATAAAACTGGCAGCATCAAAACCCGCATGCTGCGCGGGTATTCAGATGAGTTAGACATCATTGGGCGAAATCTGCGACAAGTTACTGACGTATTTTCGAGAATCGAGAAGGCAGTAGCAAAAGTGGGTTTGGCAGTAAATAAGGACAAGACAAAACTAATAGTTTGGACAAGCAGATTATTGGAGGTGAACCTTGAAAACCACTTTACTCTCAAGGGTTTAGACGAATTCTTTTACTTCGGTCTGCGTTACATAGAAATAATAACTTCAACCCAGAAAACAGTCGCAGAATTGTGCTTGCAAACAAGTTTTATGTCGATCTAAGCGAGTACTCCAAAGATAAGACGCTCTCTCGTAGTTATGCGTATCAAAAGAGAACGTTTACGCTGGCTTGGTCATGTCAGTATAATGGAGTAGAATGAACCAGTGCGAAAGGTATTCGAAAATGTACTCGTTGGACATCGACAAATAGGACGACCAAGACTTCGCTGGAAACACCAGGTGGAATATTGCCTACGAGAGCTTGGTGTTACCAACACCTAAAGACCGATCCGTTTGTAGAAACGAGTTATCCATATTTGGTCATTCAATTGACCCCTCTGGGTTGTCTGAGGACGCCTAAGTAAGTCAGAATGTAAGTAGTTAGATTTCATCAAAAGCTATTGGGCTCTTAGGCAAAAATTCTTGCTATGATCCAAACTATTGTTTACTGAAATTTAAAGAAATGTAACTACCTATAGATACTAAACAAAAAGCTAATCACTATAGTTTCTTAATAGTGGTATCTTTCCAATTGCATTGTATGTAATATATAAACTACGGCAAGTGTTGGAGTAAAATATTGGCAAGAGTTTCAAAACATACGCGCACATCACGCGCTTTGCTTACACTATAAAACTTAAATAAACTTAAAATTGTGAGCTTGGTTTTGGATTTTTTGAGGATTGATTTGTTATGTGCCCAACAAGGCCCATTTTCTATTTTTTTCCACTGCAGAAATATTTGCTTTGTTATACCTTTCGCAATACAACCATGTAATTACGAATGTTTCCTATAATTTTTTAATCTTTAAGAACTTGCCAGGAAATATTTTAAATCGTTTTCATCTTTCTTTTCGATCATTTCGCTTTTTTGTTGGTCATGACCGAAATTCAAACATCTATTATAGCCTTATACTCGTAGTTATTCTAAAGAATACTTGATATGCTTCTGCTCTTTATGACAAAAAAAACCTTGCCTTAAAGCATAAATCTCAGGTGATGAAATATAATACTTTCACCCTAATCAAAGTTTGTTTAGCTCTGAGCTAAATAGTTGTCGTACCTTTAATATTCCCTTTGCATTTGCGTTATTTCTTCAATAAACAACTGTACTGCTCCCAGCCAAAGCTGAAAGTAAGGGAATCTTCCGATAGCCATTTAAGTTCATGGCATCCAATGGTATTTGAAGTTTGTGAACAACGGAGACTATCACTTGCCTCATATGGCAGGGTCAAATCAAAAACAGAACAAAAGAAGACAAAACTACAATTAGAATAGTTGTTGCAATTGCAATTCAAAACTTCGGCAACAGTGCGTCTAAGTGGAAAGCAACGTGTAAGTTGAGCCAAATAAGCACTTGACATGATAAAACACTTCGGTTAGTGACAAGTGTGAATACACACTGCGGTGACTGACAGCCTAGACTCTGCTGACGATTATTCTGCTGACGATTATTCTTCACAAACACCAAACCGATCGTCCAGCGAAGTAGGCGACGCAAGTGTAATTTGAAATAAGTTAGTTTTGAGACCTGCTTAAATATTTAACCCATAACAGGCATCTGTTAATTGGATATATCAGTTAATTGGATATAAATTGGATATATCAGGCTAATTTGAAGAAAAATCGAAAAAAAAAATTCTATCAAAATATTTCAGTTAGCGACACATTTCAACAGATGTCAGTAGCCTACTACTAAGCCTCTAATGCTGAAGATCACAACTTCCAAACGATCGTCTGATGGAATTCAAATCCCACTTGCAACAGATGAAAATTGTATGTTAAAAAATATAACTTCTAAACTAAATTATACGTTCTTATTTCTAAAGACAAAAATGTAATAAAGCGGGACTTCTTTGATAAAACCGGGATTAAAATCCAGAGCAGAATGAGACAAAGAAAAGCGGGATCAAAATTCGCTCATTACGTTTACATTTTTCAGCTTGGGGTATCACGTGCTAAAGAAATTTCTTTCAGAAAAGTGAAATAAATTTTACAATTTTTATTCGCTTTAAGAAAACTAGAAACTAGGAAAAATACATAAACATATACAGTGTCGGTCACAACATATTGCACAAAAATTGTCTTCCTACTCTTTTGTCGGACAAAATTGTTTTGAGAATATTTACAACTAAAAATCGAATATTATGCAAAGTGTAAGCCCTACGTTTAATAAAAACATAGAGCTATTAAAGTTATTCTCTCTTTAGAACTATTGAAATAAACAACAACAAAAAGAAACATAAATTGCAAGTGACAAAACATATGGGACAAAACAGGTTTTTTTTAAAAATAGAAAAAACTGTGCCGTACTATTTATTTTAGAAAAAATTTCAATTGAACATAATATTTAGTTTAATGTTACACTCTGTTGATGAACAACTGCGGAGAATATCGCCTACTATTGAATAATTTGCAATTTCTTCTGAATTCATTCAATTTCAGACTTGTATTTAAAATGGCTGGCACAAAATATTGTACATCTGTGAAAAACAATAGTGCTATTCATGCAAACAAGATAACCTAGAACTTTTGCTCAGCGTAAGTTTGCTCCGAAGCGTTTCATGAGGCACAAAATAAAGTTGCTCAGTGTATCTATGCAGCAGTTGTCAAAAAACGCTCATAAAGTAAATAAACAAAGTAAAATTAAAAGTAGATGCTTTACCTATTCCATTATTTTATTTTTTTCACATAAATCAAAAACCCTCTCTTTTTTTCAATACAAAAATATTGACATTGAAATGTCAAAAGTTTTCACGTTTCTTTTTCCAGGTTTGCTCAGCAAATTTGCCTCGAAACTTTCCACTTTTGTGCAAGTCGATTTGTATGGGAAATTTGTTTGTTTTGACGTTTGCTGTGCAAGCTTCCGATGTTTTCGAGTTTACGAGGTTCTTTCGAGCTTTCATGAAGACCACTATTGTAATAAAAGAATTCCAAGGTGGAATGAGCCAATAAAGCATATGCCAAAAGTTTTGCATGACGAGATCTACCGTCAGTTAAAAAAAAATAAATTTGAAAACACAAAAACTGTTGAAACAATTCATCGGGAAGCCGACCAAAATGTACAACAACCAGGGAAGATGCCCGAATTGTGAGACAATTCAGAAAATATCCATATAAATCAGCTTTCAGAGTAATGGAGTCTCTTAATCTAAAATTAAACTTGCGATCTGCACAAAGGAGAGCTGTTGAAGGAGGCCTCGAAAGCTATAGAGCTGCAAGAAAACCATTTGTATCGCAGAAAAATGTCAAAGCTCGCCTAAATTTTGCACGAGAACCTCCTAACTGGACTATAGAGCAGTCGAACAGTGTGTTGTTTTCCAAAGAGTCCAAATTTAATTTTGTGGATTCTGATGGAATGAAAAGAGTACGCCGACCTGCTAATAACCGACTAAAACCACAATATTGCACTGGTTCTTTTAAACACGGAGGAGGCCATGTTATGGTGTGGGGTTGCTTTTCAGGCGAATATATATTGCAGGAGATAATGCTTCCGCACGCCATCTATTCCGTGCATATTCCAACATGGCAATGACGAATCACTCCTCCAAACTTGTGAAAACTTACTTGGAACACGAAGGTGTGACCATTCTGCCATGGCCTGCTCAGTCGCCCGACCTAAATCCAATTGGAAACTTATGGGAAATTTTGAACAAAAAGGTCTAAAGCGAATGGGTACATAGGGACCCAACCAATCTCTACCAGTCCATAAATGATGCATGGTCAGCTATTCCAAGGTCAACAAATGAGAGCCTAATTAGTCCCACGCCTAGAGGATGTGCGCCAGTTCTGAATAATAGTGGTTACTCAACAAAATATTAAAAGATAAATATTTAATGCAATATGTTTTGTCATTTGAATTTATGACATTTGTTTATTTTTTAATGTTTAAATGTGAAACATTGAAATAAATATTCGTTTTTATTAAAATCAGGGAATAATTTTTATGTTAGAGTTATGTAGTTTCAAAAAGTTTAATTTTTTCCCCATTTGAAAAATAGAAAGAACATGATTTTTGTCCAATATGTTTCTATGTACTGTACATCATGTACAGTATATGCTTGCTTAGATAGCAACTTTTATAACCAAAAGTAGTCAGAGTCGAAAAAACTGAAGATAATTATGGTTAAATATTCAGAATCGTTACCAATAGTTGATGAGCATACCATGACTATATATCCATACGAAAATTAATTCTGTTTCTTTTCTAGACTGCATACAAAATAAAAAATTGGTTCGAAAACAGCTGAGTTATGCATTCGTAAGTTCAGTGACACTGTTCCAGTTTTGTTTAAGATAAATTTTTGATGTACTGGACAAGGCGTGTAACACACACGTTTTTAATAATTTTCACTGTAGCACAGACAACATTGCAGTTCTCGCAGAATAATATAGAGTCACTTTTTTTTTCTTCGGGTATAATTTCTCTTATTATTTTGAGAGTTATTCCTTCAAAAAATGTCCATGTTCAAAACTCATACCGCCATCTCATCTAAGCCTCGTGTTAACCCACAAACATCAAATGTCAATATTGTGAAGGTAACTACCCACCTCATAACGTACCACAAACTCTACATTCTCGACTAAACCGTGCATCCTTAGAAATGCTTAATGTCCTCAAGGAATTAACGTAGCAAATTCAATAAATTACTAGCCTTGTTATGAACATCATGCCCAAGTCTGACGAAATCACATATTGATATGTGCCTGACTATAGTTTCGGGAGTGCCAACGAATTAGCACAACACACTTTTAAGTTTAAGCTTTATCAAATTCAAATCAAATAGATATACTCTTAATATCTAAAATTCATTTTACGACCTAGAGCTACTTTGGTATTCTAAAGTCTAAATTTATACTGTAGATCGGCTTTTCCCATAAAGGATAATATTAAACACGAAGGCCAGCACTTTTGCGCCAAAGACACTCAGGCCACGAACGTAGTTCTTGAACACATGTCTGGCCCTATCACTATGTCGTCTATATATAGTCCCCGAGACACACCATAAAGAAAGAACAGAACGACTCGGTTTTCTTATCTCTAGGGAACAAATTCTTAGCATGTGGCGATTACAATGCTAAACAGACAGCATACGGCTCTTGTCCTATAACCCCAAAGTGCCTGCAACTACTCTTGTCAATTAACTATATCTCTCCTAATAGCACTTCCCCAAATTCTCGTACATATTGGCCAAGTGATATTAACAAAATTCCCGATCCTATTGATTTCTGTATATCGAAAACTATGTCGCCCGAATCTCACAAGTGCTGCAGATTGCCTGATTTGTCTTCAGATCACTCACCTGTCTTCTTGACAGTAAATTCTATGCCAAATCTCATGCAATTTCAATGTAAGCTTCATACTTGAAGAAACAATAGGCTGTACTATAAAGAACTTGTCAGTACATCAGACATTTTAAAAGTCAAATATAAATCAAAATATGATATATTCAATGCAATAGAACATTTACATCTCTGCATCCAACAAGCTGCGTGGAACTCTAGTCCACAACAAAGCTTCTACAAAGTCTCTCGTTAGTCTGTAGATGTAAGAAAAATACTTGCCGAAAAGCGTAAAGGTCGCAAGTGGTGGAAAATAACACGAAACCCCTTGGATGAAGCCACTCTTAACGCACTTACTTTGGAATTCAAATAAACATTACTACAGCGAGTTAACACACATTATGAATCTGATATGTTAATCCTCGACCCCTCGAGTTTAACAATCATGAGAAAATTAGAAAAAATTCATGGACAAAAATTTGCTATGAAAAGGCTGCTATTCCAAATGAAATGGGGTCCAACAATGCTGATATCCAATTTAAAATATCTGTCTTCCTGAATCAAATTCATAAACTTGATTTGATCGTAAGAAAATGCTTACAATTCGAAGTGAAAGATGCCATACGTAAACTCAAACACAATAAAGATCCAGATTATGATCTTGTTACTCCTAAAATTCTAGAAAAATTTGCAAAAGACAGCCTTTCTAGTTTTACATATATTTATAATTCATGTTTATCCCGTTGCTTTGTTCCACCTCAATGGAAAGTTTCGGAAATCACAACGATTCTCAAACCGGGAACGCCTCCCGAACATGTATCCCTATAACGCCCAATCAGTTTACTAGGAATTCTCGGTAAAGTCCTGGAGTCTCTCGTTCTTAGCATTATTATGTACGTTAAAGATATTAAAAATCTGTTTCCTCACCATCAATTCGGGCTTAGGAAAAAATATGGTACCGCAGAACAAGTTCACAGTCTCGTGGAAACGATAAATCAGTCTTTTAAAAAAGGACAGTACCGCACTGCAGAATTTCTCGATATCACTCAAGATTTAATATACTCTAGTTTGGCATTATGGGCTGCTATTCAAATTAAAGAAACTGTTTTCGATAAACCATTATCCCTTTCTCAACTCATATATTCGAAATCGATATTACTATGTCAACGAAAATTTGGAAATAACTATACTAAGCATGGGTACCACAAAGTAGCGTTTTGGGCCCAACACTTTATATGTTTTTCCGAGCTTTTACAGACGATACAGCTGACTTAGCCTTCATTAAAATCCCCATAGTGGCAAGTATCTCCCTTCAAAAATGTCTCGATAATACCTCACCTTGGCTAAATGAGTGTAGGATCAAAGTCATTGAAGCGAAATAAGTCACTGACAGTCATGTTTACTCTCATACGTCAAACTTGTCCTAAAACTTAACTCTAAATGCAGCAAAGCAATTAAAATATCCCAGAATACATCTTGACAAAGGACTCAAACGGAGAAAACATAAAACTAAATAAATAAATAGTTTCCCGTTACATCCCATGTAGGGATTAGGGAGAGCTTCTCACAACCAATGAGCTGTGCGCTTTCCAGTTTTCACTCACTGATGTGGAACTACAGTTTTACACCGATTCCGAACGGTATTTTGAGAAGTTTTTTCATGGCTATATACCAGATAGTGTCGCCGTCAATAAGCGAGGTGACGGCCGTCGAAAGAAATTTAAGGTGGTCAGAGCAGGGATCGAACCCACGTTCTCATGCACAATTTGCCGCGCACACAACCATTGCACCGCCGTCGGCCACCATGGAGAAAACATACTCAGGCAAAAGAACAACCTCTCGACATGCAATTGAATAAATTCGATTCTACCACTAACAAATCTTCCTCGAAAACAAACTATTGATTTACAAATGCAACATCAATCTGATATGGACATATATGTATAATTCACCCATGGCGAATAGCCCCGAACTCTAATTTGGAATTTTACTCGGTTTTAGTCAAAACTGTAAGGAAACTCTGAAATACTCCGTGGTTTGTTACTAACATCCAATTACATACTGATATCAAAATGCTCACTGTTAAAGAAGAAATACAAGCTAGAATGCTCACGTGCAGAGCGTCGAAATCCTCCAGAGGGAGAACGAGAAGAAGATCTGCCCAAAATCTCTTAGTGCAAAGATTGTTTAATATTTTTCGTTATAAACCTGGAATGCAAAGGCAAAATTTTTGGCATTGACACTTTATCTTCACTTTCGTATTTATAACTATTATGGATTTTCAATGTAAAATCATCATTGGATTATTTCAACTTTATTATACACAATGATCATAATTAATGCTAAATATTATTTGTAGATACAAGAAAACAAAGTTCATGTAAGGGGTTATTTCATTTCCGATTGAGAGTTATTTCACATTTCAACTTTAAATGTTATTTAAATTTTGTTGGGGTTTATTACATTGGTCGTGTTTCTGTGAGTGTTATTTCTTAGAACGTTATTTCGTACAGCCACGAAACAGATGTTCTCGCAAAACTTACGTCTGCAGGTTGATTGGTTTCAAAATTATTAGATAATAATTTAACAGGTTTTACTACTATTTCGTCCCTCATGTGGCTTATTATGGAAGATTGGAACAAAATCCATACACATGTTAGAAATTTGAAATTTATCCTTCAGATCTTAGAAAATGGAGGTCATCGAGTCTTGGTCCTCTTCCTTATCTTGACAAAGTTAGGCCCGCTCTTTTGTAGAAAAACTTGTCGACTTCAATTTGTTGGCCAACCAACACACCGCAAGGTATGCATGTATCTGATTTGGTATTGCGAAATCGAGTGTTGAAATTTAGAGCAAAATACCTAACTACCTCACCTGGGTTTTCTGCAGTGAAAAGTTCATGCATCGTGTTCAACGCAAGGTTTTCGGGTAGATATTCAACGTCCTGGTTATCCGCTCAAGAATAGTGTGAAGGCTATCTTGGGAACTTCGGGGCATGATTATGAACCGTCTGTACTACCTCATCTTTAGTCTGGTTTGGTATAGTTATTTGCATGTTTCCCTCTTTGTTTAGAGCAGATATCTTGGCAATTAGTGTCACTCTTCTCAAAGAAATAAATTTATTTCGAAAAATTCAAACGTACCTCACACTAGGCCGGTCATTCGAAAACTATCTGACACAGAAATGCAGCTATGTGTTACAGGTAAGCTAACCTCAAAACTGCTAGAACCCTGTAAGAATGTAAGAGGAAAAGAGAACATGGAGGAAAAAACCTTCTTTTATTGTTGGAATATATTGACTTTCACGTTGAGTTGGTACTGAGGGATTTTCCATCGAAAGCAATTCACATATGCAAATTGCATAGATAGGTGATAAATATACGATTGAAGATCTATTCAATGGTACCAATTCAGGCACCGTGAGTAGGCATCTGATGATATACTAGTCACGGAGTTCAAACCTAGTCATGCCAGTCAGTGTGCTTTCGTGACTTATCTATTATTCCAACGAAAAACCAAGCAATTTTCATTTAGAAAAATGTATCAGAACATGAAAGCTTGTAGTACGAAATACTCGTACATTAAACTTCAAAATTAATTTTAGTCAGCAAGTTTTTTATTTTAAAAATTATTAGACAAATTTTAAAAAAGCATTATCCTTGTTTGCAGCTACAATACAAATGCATAGCAGTGGAATGGATTGTCAATTGGAATGGATTTCTGGAAACTTGTGTCGTATGGTAATATTTTGTTATATTATAATTACCTTTTATGGCTTCTAAAGTCTAATTGCAACCTCCTAACATTTTCGGCATACTTTCCACACATTTGTGATCAAATGTGTTGTTAAATGTTATATTAGTGGAAAAGCCTAAAAACAACTGTCGTCTAATTAAGTGATGGCATGTATGAATCGGGCCATAGTAATCCAAAACTACCAAGTTTACATTTTTGTAAACATCTTTTTTTTTGTTTCTTTACATGATAATAAGCGTGTGTTGGTTACACCGCTTGCTTATAGTTATATTCGCTTGTTTTGTATGAAACATTTTGCGAAGGCTTAGCGAGAACTTAGAGACGCGATTCATTTTCACTAAGTTTTAAAAAAAATTGACATCTTTAACCGTTTTTAAAAATTTTTCATATTTATGAATAAAATTGCTTCTCGCTAAAAAGCCGTTTTCTTTGCACTTCATGTCTTTGAAAGGAAGTTTCATACTACAAACTTCCAACAAAAAATCCAATGAGTGTTCGAACTCACGGGCGATGTGTTAACACCTTTTTGCTACACGGTACCTGTTCGATTTCTGTGAACACATTCGAAAATGTTACATTGGAAAATAAAAAACAGCGTTCAATCATATGATGACGTTACAGTTAAATAATATTAATACTTAAAAGTATTTAAAGACCCAGTGCAAGCACATGTGTCATTATCTTCTTGCTCAATACTTTTTGTTTTATTCCCACAAAAGTCAAAGAATGCTAAGCAACAGACACTTGTACATACATACATACATTGTTATATTCGTACGATATAACCGAAGATCAACATAAAATACTTTTTTCATATTACTCCAAATTAATAATCCAAATTAAAACACTTCAATCTCGGCTCGCCGATATCGGATCGCCTTAATTTTTGGCCTAAACTCTTCGTCGAAACCCGCACTAGCTTTTAATCCAAAATCCAAAAATTAATAAAATCGGCTATGAATTTCCGGAGAAAATCGCGTGGGAAAATTATATGAAAATCGCCCAATAATCACTTTCAATACCGACTGCCAAGCAACGAACAACAAACGATGATTTACTCTTACAAACCTAACACTTGCGTATGTATTAAACTGATAGTTTACTGCCCTAGAGGCGGGCGTCTAGATGTTAACACATCAAAAAGTGTTGGTTTTTGTTGGAATAATAGATTCGGGAACAACTCGCAACAACTAGTTTCTAACTCCGACACAAGTTCATCTCAGATGTCCACCTACTGTGCCTGAATGGATAGGTGTCAATCTGAAAGCCAAATATTAATATATAACTATTTATTATGTAATCGATTGTTGTAAAACAAAAAGGCTATTGGGTAAAGAAATTAAGAGTCAACACAATTTTTTGCATCAGAACTATAAATACAACCAGAAACTATATCTGTGGTCACAAACAATACCAGTCTAAGTCGATTCTAATATTTTTCAGGGAAATCAGTTTAAAGTTTAATATCTTTACTGAAAATCAGGAGTCGGAGTTTTTGTGATAACTTTGTTACAGATAACAAGAAACCGAATTATTTTACTTACGTCTTAACAAAAAAGATTCGCTTATTTGAGCACGGTGACGTCTCAAAAATTTTTTTCAATTTTGTCCTAACTCCAGTTAGGCTGTCATTGCTTGTGACCATTGATATATGAATAGCGAATCAAAAAGTTACAAGAACAATCTCCGTCGAAAATTGTGTTTCAGTGTTTAAACTTCAAGAATAAAATTCTAAAGTGCAACTTCAAAAAATCTTTAAACTAGCAAATATATGATCTGAGCCCCTATCAATGATTTCATAAGTTTTGTTGCCGAAAAATGCAAAGCATAGGAATAGTACTTAATTCAGAAGGAGGGGTTTCTTCACTGTTGCCTACAGTGCGTATTGAAAATCATGCTCAAATACACAAATGTACATGCATTGACACTAACTACTCTGCGAAACTATGTTACTAGCATTAACCTTAGAAAATGTGTACGAGAATCTAAAGAAAATGTGGTAAATCAACACCGGTATCACAATAACAACTTAAAATACGTAAAAAATATCATGGCTGCATATGTATGTATCTATGTATACAAAATATATATTATGTTTCCTATGGCTTGAATGTTATGCACAGACATATATACAATTGTATGAGCTCTCACACAAGTGGATACATAGGAGCAGTATCACGTAGCACTACATTCAATATTTATGCAGATGAGGTTTCTGTGCCAACTTAAGAAAAATACGTTAAGTAATTCCACAGCAACAACGCAGCCACAAAAACAACGAATATAAGTATAAAAACACCATCAACAAACCAACAACACAACCATGTTTATGTATGGATGTGTATGTCATACGAACACATATACACTTTTAAAAGATTGTTATAGCATAGCTATGATGTACTTCAACATTGAACAATATTGCGTTGATTTTCGTTCCTTTTTTCCAACCCATCTATATGTATATCAGTTTACAGCCAAACATAACCTCTTATGCACACATACACCCAATCATACCAGCATCCGTACCAAAGTATACGCGCACACACGTTTGCAAGAATAACTGTTATGTTTGTTATATTTGGTTTTATATAACTTTAACGCACCCATATACAGTCACACCCATACTGTTGTTGTGTTTGTTGATAAAAAGAAATCTCTGTATAAATGTTTATTAAGATGAAAAGTGTGTAGTGTCGTCTGATATACATACATACATGTATAATTATGTAGCTGTAGCGTGAGTTGTATAATCTTGTGTGTGCATGAGTGTGCGTTAAGGTTTTTCATGTTAGTGTATACGAGTATTTAAATATGGTACACATGAGCTTATTGATGTCTAGATGACTGTTTTGGGATATGGTTTTATGCCGTTGTGTTTGTGATAGTCTATGCATATATTTATAAGAACAATTCACATTACAATCAACCGGAAGTAATGTACAACTTATGCACAGAAAACTACTGTCTGTCAAAGTCGACTTATGGGTTATCTAAAATGCTGAAACTATCTGTAAAATTAATAAAATGTTTCCAAAGTTATAACTTTGATTTATGATAAACAAACTGTAACTGTTATTGATCTTATTCAGAAGTACTCAGAAGTGTGGCTAAAAAAATAAAAGCGTATAATTTGTGAAATATTTGGGGTTTCAATGCAGCGGCATCCCTGTCAAAATATAAATCCGAAGACCTTTTTGATGTGTCAACATCTATAGCCTCGTATAGGGACTAAATCTATCAAAGTCAGATTTTATGCTGTTGCTAAAACCAGATTTTATGCTGCTGCTACAACCAGATTTTATGCTGCTGCTAAAAGCAGATTTTCTGCGACTGCGAAAGAGAATAATGACGTGTTAAACAAAAATGGACGAGCCAGAGAGCAATAAAAGAGTGGTTTGGCAGGGGTGAGGCAAACGAAATTGTGTCTATAGCGTATGTATTAACATAATAATGTATGTATGTACATGTGTCTGTTGCTATTGCTGAACGGAGATATAAAGCATAGCCACGCAAAATTTCATTTCATTTCGACTGTAGGCTTGCGCAGTCGACGTTATGGTGACACACTAATACGTCAGCTACTTCGTACAAAGTATGTGTGATGTTGTGTGTTTGGCTGTTTCGTTGCTGTTGATATGGCAAACATGTGGTTATGTGACACACGTATACGTCAGCTACTTCGGACAAAGTATGTGTGATGTTGTGTGTTTGGTTGTTTCGTTGTTGTTGCTATGGCCAAACAAAGTGAGTCATTTGATGTTCAGCATTGCCCGGTGTATACAAAAAAACTATTATTTTTTATTTTCCAATGTAACATTTACTAATGTGTTCATAGAAATCGAACAGGTACCGTGTAGCAAAAAGGTGTTAACACATCATCCGTGAGTGCGAACACTCATTGATTTTTTTTATATTAAACTATTTGATATAATGTAAACAAAAAGTTGAAAATTTGTGAATTTTCAGGTGAAATGCCTAAACAT
The DNA here is from genome assembly GCA_963931995.1 of Phaonia tiefii. Taxonomy (NCBI): domain Eukaryota; kingdom Metazoa; phylum Arthropoda; class Insecta; order Diptera; family Muscidae; genus Phaonia; species Phaonia tiefii. The sequence goes on along the minus strand of OZ008368.1, from coordinate 220,119,819 downwards.
AAAAGAGTTTTTGAATTATATGACCGATATTGTTACTTTTACTTAATGTATGAGAAGTTCATGCAGCAATCTTATAAGGTCAGGAATATTTCTCTAATGTGTGATCTACCGACATCAATGTGTGATCTATGGCATCAATTCAGACACAGTAGTGAGGCATCTGATGATGAACTTGTTCCGGGGTTCAAAATTATGCATGCCAGTGAGTGTGTTTATCTGAATTGTTTATTATTGTAATAAAATCCAACCATTTTTCACAGTAGAAAAATGCTCCTATTATTGCAGTATGAACTACTCATACATTGACTAAAAAAAATAATAATTTCAATTACAATCGTTACACTTTATTGTAACGAAGTCCCTTATCGCACATTGCGGGATGGGGGCTAAATGAAAAAAATTTAAACAACTTCTTTTTTAACACTATTTTGCTACAGCCCACTATTATCAACTATATAGTTTACTTTTGCTTTGGTTTGTGTCTAGACTTACGGTTTGGCTCATAGAGAAATAAATTAATGGCAAGTTTTCTAGGTGGAGCCTGTAACCAATATTTAGTATATATTGTAGTTTTGAACACAATAAAAAGTAAATTTAGAATATCCAAAGTGAAAGAAGTTTAAAAAGTAACATAAATAAGTGCCTTTTCTTAAAAAATTAAAATTTTCTCACAAAAAAATACCTATTAATATTTTGAAATAAAGTACTTTTCTCAAAAAAAATACCTTATCTTAAAGAAGTACTTTTGCGTACTTCTACAAAAAGTAAATTTTCTTAAAACAAAAGTAATATTTTTTATATGTACCTTTTCTTAAAAAGGTAAATTTTCTTACAACAAATTGCCTTTTCTTAAAAAACTACCATTTCTTTAAAGAGTATCTTTTCTGTGAAACAACATAACTTTTCTTGAGATAAGTACCTACTCTTAAAAATGTAGCTATTCTTGAAGAAAGAGCAATTCTAACAAATTTCTCATTTCTTAAAAACCTTGTCTTCAAAAAATAAATAAATAAAATAAATGATTTCCCATTACATGCCATGAAGGGACAGGGGCGAGATTCTCACAATCCCTGAGCTGTGCGCTTTCCAGTTTTCACTCACTGATGTGGAACTACAGTTTTACACCGATTCCGTACGGTATTTTGGAGAAGAATTTTCATGGCTAAATACTCGATAGTGTCGCCGTCACTATGCGAGGTGACCGCCGCCGAAAGAAATTTTATGGTGGTCTGAGCAGTGATCGAACCCAGGATCTTATGTACAAGAGGCGCTCACACTACCATTGCACCACCGCCTTCTCTTGAAAAAAATACCGGTTCTTATGAAATTTCCATTTCTGAAAAGTACCTTTTCCTAAAAATAAAATAATACAATTTCTTTTCTTTTCTTGAGATAAGTGGCCTATCTGAAAAAAATGCATTTTCTTAAAAAAATAACCTTATCCTAAACAGAGTACCACTTCTTTAAAATGTACCTGTTCTTAAAATAAGTACTTCTTGGTAAAAAAAAAAATCATACTCCTATGGCTTTTTCTTACAGAAAATACTTCTTCTTAAAAATAGTAACTTTACATAAAAAAACATTAGTTTTAATATAAGAAATATAATAGTTTAGTTTGAAAATATAATACATATTCTGGCAAAAGGACCTAAAAATATACTTTTTTTTAATAAAATACATTCTATAAAAAAAAAATTTCTTAAAAAATGTTATAATTTTGCAAAAAGTAACTTTTAGGCCGTCTGTGGTGCAATGGTAGTGTGCGCGGCTCTTGTGCATGGGAATGAGGGTGCGATCCCTGCTCTGACCTCCTTACATTTGTTTCGACGGCGGTCACCGCACTTAGTGACGGTGACACTATCGAGTATTTAGTCATGAAAAAACTTCTCAAAATACCGCTCGGAACCGGCGTAAAACTGTAGGTCCCAATCAGTGAGTGTCAAACTGGAATGCGCACAGCTCACTGGTTGTGAGAAGCTCTCCTTAAACCCTACAGTGAATGTAACGGGAAACCATTTATTTTTTTATCTTTTCTTAAAGATCCATTTAAATTATTGTATTTTTCAACTGCAGCTTTATGGGTGTTGGAACTAACTACTACATAAAATATAGCCAAAGGAACTTTCTTCCAACCGGGTGTCCCCTGACACCTCTTGTATTTTTTGACTAAACTAATACTTATTTGCTCGAAGATAATAGAGAATTCGAAAAAGAGCAATCCAATTTTTTTCGGAAATATTTTAAGTGATCCTTTCATCTTACTCCGACTAGAAATGATAATAAGTATAAGGAACCCCATATCCAGTTTTTGTAGGTAATACAGCAAACCAGTCCTTACTTTCGATTTAACGGGACATCTTATTAGATGAATGTTTTCCTATTATATACCTCGAAGGGGTTGGGAAAACCTTCTCATCATTAGTAAGCGGGGGGAGATCTAAATACTGACTCACAGATTGATACGTTTTTACGTACCTGAGATGCCCACGCTATCCATTGCACCATCGACGGTCAGCCGATTAGAAGTTGATACTGTAAGAGCACATTGAAATAAGTTGGCATTGAACTTGTCAAATTTGGTCAGGTGCTTTATCGAATTGATGTATCGTTAGCCGAAATCTAAATCGACTTAACTACAATTTACAATTTTTACAGGAAAACAAAAAAAACACCTTATACAATGGTAAAGAATACAGTATTCATAGCCAAAATTTCGAATCTAACCGTAAGTAAGTTTCGAAAATATGACTGTCAAAAACGTGTTCTTAACAAATGTATACGTTTCTGTTTCGTTTCCAGTAAAACCTTACAATTTTTGATAACGGTGCTTTTCATTTCAACTGCCCAAATGGAGTTATAGCAGGCCTAAATTAATATTTTGCCCTTCGGCATTTTATCACAAATTTGTAAAACTACCTTCCACGCGAGTAACCTACAAGGTCACACAACAAACTCATTTCTCTTCACCTGCTGGTATTAACACAAATTCAACAGGGTACTTAACTGTTATTTGTTTTCACACCAAACCAATTGCGCACATTCCTGTCACACTATTTTGATGTCCTGACTAATGTCAATATTCAAAGATAATATAAAGCAATTAACGTTAATGGATATGACTGTTGCCAGTAAAACTCAAAGCTATAAAGCAAATGCTATACTATCGTTCTGCCTAATTTTGAAATCATTAACTGTTTTTTCTTATGCTAGAAAAAAATTTCAAGTTCACATATATTAGCCTAATTGCTTCTTATTGATTGAAATTTGTACAGTCACCTCTTAAAACTTTTCATTACTAACATTGCGATATTTGTGAGCGGCTAGAATCCTAGTAGAACCACAAATGTTTCTACTACGTACATACATATATGCAAAATTATATTCTCAAAATAATTACTGTATAAAAACATTGTTCATGACATGCACACCAACATAAGTACAATTATATATTATTTTTTTTAAAAGGGAAGAAAAAACCTTAAATAATAATATCAAGGAATACAATTTTGGCAGCCGTATTTTCGAATAGTGTTTAAGGCAAGACTTTACTCAAAGTAAGATTCGAGAATATGGGTTCCAAAACTTTATACTACCCACCAAAACTATAATAGGATAATCCTAATGGATCTACCTCTTTCAGTATATCTCACAAAGTACTAGGTGCGAATATTCTGCATACAGGAATCCGACATTTTAGTACAAATATAATGGTGTTTGTCACTAATAGTGTTATTGTTCGTTCAAGCGCAATGTCAGGTAAAGTAATAATTATTAATAATTACAACTCACACCGGGTATACTTTGTATACACGTGTATACTTTAAAGCGAATACAAGTTAATTCCGAACTTTTTGGCAACTAAATGTAGATATCGCTCGCCCTAGAATTTCGCTGTAATTGCCACATATGTAATTTTTTTTTAAAAAACACTTCTCCGAACACATTGCAGAGTGCTAAGAAAAACAAAATAAATCTATATTTATAAAGGACTTTGTTTCAAGTTTTTGCCTCCAATTAATATATTATGTTGTACATAATTATATTTCAAAAAGAAATTTGTAAATTTAAGCTGAATAAGGTAATATCCTTAAACTTTTTAATTATAAATATTAAAAATGTTTTACAAATTATGGAATACTATGAAAACAAAAAATAAATAAAATAAATGTAAAAAAAATTGTTTTTGTTAGTTCCTAACCCAGGACATTCATCAACTGTCGTTTTCTAGTCGGGCATGCAACCAAAGTGTTAATGTTTGTGCTGAAACGTCGCGCTAAAGAGCTGCTTTAATTACTTACTTAAAAGTGTCCAATGCAACAACCAAATTTACACTACCTTCTACTGCTTATTTCTTGTGGAAATTATGGTCATTGGTATAATTTTTTTTGTTTAACTGGAATATTTTAAGAGATTTCTGTGGTCTCCGCAAACAATTAAAATTATAGGTGCATTGTTTACAGTGCAGTAACGGTTTACACCGTTAGCATAACATAGAATATATTGTCAGCTTTACAGAATTTGCGACGATCTCATTCAGAAGCACTAAGAATAAGACGAAAAATTTCCACGTTTTCTGAAAATGTTACGATCTTTCTTTAAACCATTTTTGGTTGGAAATATTGACTAGAACTTTCCCTTATACAACGAACAAATATTTATAAGGTCACTTGTTTCATTACTTTTCAAGGTTTTGAATCTTAAACGGTATAAAATCTTAACCAATCCTTAGAGTAATTACATACATACCTAGAGTAAACATCTCTTTCAGCAAAATTATGACAATAGACCTGGTGTGATATGAACATTGGATGTTGAAAGAATTGCGATAATAATAGTAGATAGAGGCTTAAAACAAACGTTCCATTAATAACAATTATTAAGGAAAATAACATCTTATAGATCGAATAATAAAACAAAAATGGAAGAATACGCAGACGGTACACTGTACGCCAATCTCATGGCAATCGTTGTTCCTTTTTTGAAACAACAACATCTATGCAATGGCAATCGATACAAGCCTGCATAGGAAAGAAATGTTGTGAATATTGATGGTTATGGCAAAGTATTGGTGTGAATGTTTTCACACAAATAGGAGATTAGACAATTATCGATTACTTGAGATTTGTTTATCCTTATAATGTGTGATGATACACCTAAATACTTGTGGAGAAGGGAGCTGATAATATGCCTTGGTGGGCATTGAAATAGCTATATTCCCAACCATCCATCATAATATTCAATTTCATATTTATTTATTTTTTTTCATAATACATTCTATGAAAATGTATTTTTTGTTGTAAAAGTACTTTTTCATAGAAATTGATCTTGAACCAGAAAAATTATTAAGAAAAATAATTAAATTAATTAAAATTAAATACAACACAAATGTATACTAACACTAGAATATAAGAAAACAACTTGAAAATATATTTCATTTTCACAGTTCTCCACGAAAACGACATGAAAAATGCAAGTCAAAGTCAACAATCCATGTAATTCCACCTGGTGTAAGTGGAAAATCTCTCTGTCACACCGACCTGATCATGAAGACTGTGAAATGAAAATCAGATGACAGAATATTTCCCTCTGTATATGTATTGCACTACGAACAAATCTATCATAGCTGTGTGTCTAAAATTAAAATTGTGAATTTTTTGAGGTACTAGGAGTCAAACAACGCGTCAAAATCAACACACAAATTAAAACAGAAAATAAAACACTAATTTTTACGAAACGCTTTTTCGATCCGATTATCGTATGAATTTGGCGGGCCCATTGTTTTTTTGAGCATAAGTCCGATTTCCCAAAAGCTCAAAAGCTCTACTCTACGAATGTCAGCGAAAACGTTCACACTTTCGCAAAAAACATGTACCATTAAATACATAATAACAAATACTTAAAACAAACATTTATTGGACCACTTAATACCAGTTCATAATAATAGGTGCAATGGTTAGTGTGCGCGAATCTTGTACGTGAGGACGTTGGTTCGATCCCTGCCCTGACCACCTTGCATTTCTTTCGATGACGGTCAGCTCGGTTAGTTGGCGAGGCGGCAACACTATCGAGTACTTAGCCCTGAAAACGATTCTCAAAATACCGTTCGGAACCGGTGTAAAATTGCAAAAACACTTATTAGTCGTTTATATATTTTTAGCTTGACAACGGAGAAAATGCAGTTGAAACCATCAATTATATTGACAGCTTTATAGTTGACAAATAGAGTTTTTTTTTAATTTTTGTCCCCAATGTGTGTAACACTGACCTCCATAAACAGATTTTGGAAAAGCTAAAGTTGAAAAATTGATATTTTACCACCAAAATTAATTTGTTCCCAATGTGCATCGTTGCGTGTCCGACTAGACACCAAGCTGTCCTACCAGCAACTAAATGTACACGCTAAAAAATAACGGCCCCAGCGACATATTGCAGGAACCATGTGCATTAGGGTTATGACTATTTGAAATTTTTGCAAATATAAAACTCTTCATCGCATAGCCGTATAGAAAATGAAACAATATTAAGAAATGATGTATTACTTTTTCGCGATCATTAAAAAAGTTCACCCACCGATCGCGATGAAGTTTTGAATTGTAGCTTTTCTTTGAAGCAAAAAAAAATTACAGCAGACAGTTGTCCGAGGCCTTCGGCCACGGACTGTCCCTGCAGGCTGTGTCAGAGACACGGCCATTAAGTTTAACGTAGAATACGCCATCCGATAAGGCAGAAAACATATATTGTTATATAAATGATAAATAATATAAGCAAATGAATTTATTGTTATTTATGTTTTCTGTCTTATCGGATGGCGTATTCTACGTTAAATTTAATGGCCGTGTCTCTGCCACAGCCGGCAGGGACAGTCCGTGGCCGAAGGCCTCGGACAACTGTCTGCTGTAATTTTTATATTTACCAACGGCATTTGATTCAAGTCCGTTTAAAAAAAAAATATTGTGTTCAATTTTTTTAAACTTAATTTAATTTATGTATTTTAATTAATATTTTTATAGAAATAAGTTCTGCGAATGTTGAGAGGGCCGCCCTAATATTAAAAAAGGTTAACCTTATCGAGTCTTCGCATTAGCATTCGAGCGTTGTGTGAAAGCTTTACGCTTTACAATTCAAAATTAATGTTACAACAGCTTTATTGAAGCTTTCGCAAAAAAGCTTTATTATGTTAGCTTACTGTTTGTTTCACTTTTTACTAGATACATGTTGCCAAGCAATGTTGAGCAACCAAAAACACTCAACCAAACACCACACATATGTTTGAGTGTATTTGTTTAAACAATTTTCATTTGAGAAATTAAAATACTAGAAATATATCAACCAATATGAAATGTATATCAAACAAAAGATAACATCTTCATTTACCTACAAAAAAAATTTTAAAAAAATTCATCTAGCCGTTTCCTCAAATTCAATGAAATAAAGATTACAACAATTAAAACCTGACATGACTCCTCATACCGTAAGGTAAGACGTATTCTACGTCAAAAGTGTAATTTTGTTGTTTTTCTTACTGATTTCATTTTTACTTGTATTTACAAATATATTTTTTATATATTGTTTGCAAACATTGTTTTCGTTAATTGAAGATCTGCTGCTATTTTTGCTCTAGTGTCTGTCACATTTTTGTTTTCAGCAGTTTTCAACAAACAAAACAACATTTGGGTTAACAAATATATATATTATAAGCTATTGATCATTGTGTCCCAAACATGATATATTGAATACCAAACACAATGTGTTTGGGCACAAGTATAATATATATGCGACAAGTTACAAACACTTTATATTTGCACAAATACAAACATATTTTTCAGTTTGTAGACATAAAGCTGTTAAAGAAATCTCTCCTTTCAAGTGTTTATTTTGAGCGGCTTGGTTTGGCCGGCTAACTATTATTAATTGACATATTTTATATCTCTGTGGCGTAATCACGTATTTACACTACACAAGATCTTAAACGTGTACGTCGAGCAAAGTCAAAGAAACTCCGGAAATATAATACAACTGTGAGATTTGCTGTGAAGGCATACACAAATGTAAAATATGCCACAATTATAAATCAAAAAGTTGGACGCAGCGCTCCAAAGAATTATCTTTTTGGAAATTTTGCAATATTTCAGTCTTACCACAACATTGTAGTATCAATTCCTTGAAAAGACCTCCTCGAATTGAACTACAATACACAACAATTTAAATTTTTTACAACAGCCTATATTAAATATTAAATTTTATTTATATTTGTTGTACTCGAATCATTAGTATTCTATAAGATGGCATATTTGCGGTCACATTTATCTTAGTTTGATCAAATCCACTGGTAATTTACTTCCCCACAAATAAAGATAATCTCCCGACGAATAACTTTATCACGTCCAAGTGATATTTAGCAAATATTATACCTTTTAGAGATTTGTATCTCATGCACGCACGTTGTAGGGTAGCAAATTACTTCCGCTTTTAATTTTGTATGTGGAAGTGTGCGTGAGTGTAATCTCATAATTTGTTTTGTGTTATTTCGTTTGCATAATTCCCCATTTCCCCAATGTTATTTTTTTTCCGGGGGGGAGTTGTCACCGTGTGTACTGTTGTTAAAAGCTATTCTCAGTTTTCTACCTAATTTAAGGCAATTTTATGTATGATTGTTTCTAGCAAATTTAAGAGAAGTACGCACTCCAACATGTACTCACCCCAAAACACAATATTGCGTAAATGTGAAGTTCTTTAACGCCTAAGGTTTGTGGTTATTTTTACTCTGGCAGTGGTGTGGGTTGTTTATAGCTACTTAATATATTGTTTGTATATATATAAAGTCTGTTAATTTCATTTTTGTTGTCTGAGTCTGATGTCGAGAAACACTAAAAAGAAACTTGTGTTACACAGTGAGAGATTTTTCGAATAAATTGGGAGAAAGTTCAATGAGGAACTTATATATTCATATAACAAAATAAAGTATCTTCAATTAGTGAAACAAAGCCCTTTTCCACGGAAAGATCTATAGTTGCAGAAAATATCAGGACAAATAAAATATTTTTTTTTGAAAAGCAATAAAGCTATTGCTCCCAAACGAAGATAATTTTTCAGAAAATCAATTCTGTTGGAAAAAATAACGCATAACAGTTTGAACAGTTTGAGCGTTTATTGTGTTTCGATGCAAAAACGTGTTGCCCAAAGTATTGGCCACTAACAGCGAAGTAAGGAAGTTTGATTTCCTTACATATCCTTCAAACGATGCACTAATAAAGTATGACAGAAACTTTAGGATATGCTACGAGCAATTTCATATGATGCAAAGATTTAATACAAGGTTTTTCAAAATAAATTTTTTATCTTAATTTAAAAACTATCGTAGACCTATAAAAAATTATATGTTTTAGATGAAAAGCAGTGTACCAGTAAATACCAGTAAATTAAGAAAATATATTTTTTAAACAAAATAGAAAAACACAAAATACAAAAAATGGATACAACATTTTTAGCGCTAAAACTTAAGAGTCAGTAATACAAAATTACATGAGGTGTCAGGGGACACTCGGTAGGAACGAAGTTTCTTTCGCTATGTATTTTGTACCAGTTAGTTCTAAAACGCCTAAGGTGCCCGGTGAAAAATACGATAATATAAATGCATCTTTAAGAAAAGATAATTTTTGTAACATGATAATTTTTTTTAATTTTTAATTTGTTATACTATATTTTTAGGTCCTTTTTGTAAATAGGTACTTTTTTTGAGAAAATTTACTTTTTTTTTTAAGAAAATGCACTTATTAAAGGAAATGTTATTTATGCAAACTTCTATCAGTTTAGCTTTCCTAAATTTACTTTTATTTGGTTTCAAAACTTGAATATAAACTAAATATTGGTTACAGGCTCCACCTAAAAACCTTCCCATTAAACAAGAAATTTCCCGAAATATGTTACTCTAGACACAAACCAAAACAAAAGTACCCAATATATTTGATAATAGTGGGATGTAGCATAATAGTGTTAAAAAAAAGTTGTTTAGTTTTTTTCATTTAGCTCCCATCCCACAACGTAAAATAAATAAAATAAATGGTTTCCCACTACATCCCATGAAGGGACCGGGGAGAACTTCTCACAATCACTGAGCTGTACGCTTTCCAGTTTTCACTCACTGATTGGGACCTACAGTTTTACACCGATTCCGAACGGTATTTTGAGAAGCTTTTTCATGGCTATATACTCGATAGTGTCGCCGTCACTATGCGAGGTGACCGCCGCCGAAAGAAATTTGAAGGTGGTCAGAGCAGGAATCGAACCCAGGATCTGAAGTACAAGAGGCGCGCACACTACCCATTGCACCACCGACGGCCACATCGTGCGATAAAGAAATTCGTTCCAAAATCTACAAGCTTTTATCTCCTCTACATTGCGAAAATATTTTTCATAATATCTATGAAATAATCTTCATAAAAAATGTGTACTTCTTTATTCCTATGAAGGTTTTTGTAAACTTTCATAAAGAGTTTGCGAAACGTATTCATAACAAGTCTCATCGAATATACTTCATTAATTGAACCGAAAAATTTTATATTTGGTAACTTGTGTATGAGTGCCAGGAATATTGTAGCAATTATATACCAAAAGTTATCATTCTATTTAGCGTTTAAGTTACATATAATACGATGTAATTTTTAATAGTATCTATTATTCAAACAATCGGAGATGAAATAACAATACGGTTTGCCAGAAATCATAAAATGATAATCTAATTTTATAACAATTGTCATAAAATCTATGAAAATTGTTTGAGGACGAATTTTCGGAAAATCTATGGTTTATTATAACTCAAGTCTTAGTTCTTTGTGTATCTTTTATGTAAAGTTAATATTACCCACTAACTATTTTCGCTGTCACCTATACGAACAGTCATCTATGACAAAACCAGACAAAATTATTGCCAAGCTATGCGGCAATCAAAAGAGAAGTGACTGGTTTTAACATTTTCGTTGGCATAGATGATAGCGAAAGTAGTCAGAGGGCCCCGATTTTCTAAGCACACAACTACACAATAACAATTAAAGCCAGGCGACAAACGAAAGTGAGAGACTGGGTTTCGTCGTCTTAGGTTACCTTTCAAAGTCGTGACTTTGGCTGATAATTTTCTTTTAAGCTATGACCTATTGAAATTTGTTGAGATCAAGAAAAAAGTTCCGATGTGGCCGTATTGAAAAGGATGTAAGTAGTGTAAAACTCGAAGGAAGATTTCAATTATTGAAGACTGGTTTAAAAGCTGACGACGCGCACTTTTTGGTGGTGTATTTAGTTTTCAACAACTTGATACATAATGAATTTTTTTGGATTTTCGTTTTTTTTGCGTTTTTTTATCATAAAATGACCAAAGCTCCACAGCAAAAACTATATAAGCGGATAGTCACAACAATTTTATACAAACGGTGTCAATTTAAATGTGGACAAATAATAGGTTGTATTTATACAAAAAAATATGTCCTAAATAGAGTTATCCGAAAACACCCCTTTCTGAACGAATTTCGTTACGTATAAGCATCAGTTGCCTCCACATTAAACGGTTGTTCAAAAATCATTCTAAGCTGTAACGAAAAATTATTGTTCGAAAATAATTTAATTGCTTGAATCTGTACTGTATATTAGGGTTAGTCACTTTTTTTCGGCAAATGATCCCGGAGTATGATATAGGGCATACACAAATATGAAGCACTGCGTCTTTACTGTTTTGATATTGCAAAAAACAAACCTTCCACACCAACTGCAGTTAAATTTTGTATTCAAATCAGATATATTCAGTTTTATTTTTTAATTTAAATGTCCCATAATTGCTATTCACACTGCATAGAATACTCATGAAATAAGTTACGTTTTTGTATTTTAAAACCCATAAAAGAGATACCAAAATATTATTGCTACTACATTATTTATTTTGGTTTATACCTTTTTGCATCAGTTAAGGTGCAAGTAATCGTGTTGGCAAATAAAACATACAAAACATCATTTGTAATAGAATATCTTAAGTTTGTGAACGATGACGGGAGGGCAACCGATGCTTTTGTGTATACAAATTCGTTCAAAAAGTAGTGTTTTCAGATAACTTTTTTTTAGTAATTTTCAGATCTACAGGATTTGTATAGAGTCGATTTGACAATGCGCTTAAGTTGTTCTTGATTTGGACCTTAGATGATTTTATGATAAAAAAAACACGAAAGAAACTGTAAATCCAAAAAGAACACATTTTTTGTTACACGGTACCTGTGCGGTTTCTATGAACACATTAGTAAATATTACATCGGAAAATAAAAAACAGCGTTCATTCATACGATGACGTTACATTTAAATAATATTAATACTTAAAATTATTTAAAGACCAGTGCAAGCACACGTGATATTATTTTCGTGCTTAATACTTTTTGTTTTATTCCCACAAAACAATAGAGAATGCAAAGCAACAGACACATGAACATACATACATTGTTATGTTCGTACATACGCTACACAAGTTCACACATATTTCGTTGCTCTCTTACTATCTCATTTTTATTTACTTATAATACGTCATTATTCTCTAAGCTCTGAGAGTGTTCCGCACCCACATTTTATTTATAGTTAATAATAAAAAAAATCCAACCCGAACAAAACATAGTTTTTGACAATAAATTCTTTATATATGACCATGTCCCTTTGTCCAATCCCGTCCATATTAGCAGCAGATCTTGGACTATGGACACCTAACCAACATACCCAATTTTGTATTTGACCGTTAACAGGTGCAGTAATAATGCATTTTGAATTTGTGATTTGTATGGGAGGTACAACGCCCCTTTTTCCAATCCCGTCATATTATAATAGTTAATTTTTGTCGTCGCCATTAGTTTGCCTGCGAAGTTTCAGTTCGAGTGGAAGACGGGAAAAGGGTTATAAAGAATTGAAATGGGCGTTCAATCATATGATGACGTTTCATTTAAATAATATTAATACTTAAGAAGACTTAAAGATATTTAAAGACAAGTGTCCTCAATTGCTTGCTTAATACTTTTTATTATATACCCACAAAAAACAAAGAGAATGCAAATCAACAGACATATGTCCATACATACATTGTTATATTCGTACATACGCTACACAAGTTCACACAATTTTCGTTGCTCTCTTGCTATATAATTTCTATATACGTATAACCACGTCATTATTCTCTTAGCTGTGAGAGTGCTCCGCACCCACACAATGTCACAAGAACTTGTAATCTAAACCGGAAAGAACGCGTCCTAATCTTTTAAGAAAGACTACATTCATGGAAATCCACCTTCGAGTTTACATACTACACCGTTTTCAACGTTACCACCGCGTTAAGCAATTTTGCCAAGTTTCTAAAAAATCAGAAACAATGATGTAAAAAATGTGTTCGGTTTGAGTACTGTTCAATAGTCTGGAATCCTTATTATTTGAAATACTCCAATCGAATTGAAAAGATTCAAAAATTGTTGACAAGGATCATCTTTAAAAAATTAAATTGGCCTGAGGCAGTTCCTTACATATCAAGAAGAAAGTTTTTGGGGTTGCAATCATTAAGTTGTTTTTAACGTGTTGTCTGGATATATAAATTGTTCGGAAATAAAAGAAATTATTAATTTATATGAACCTCCAAGGGAATTACGATGCAACCGTATATTTGAGGTGGCCCTGCACGGGTCAAATTATGCGTTAAATGAGCCTATATCAAGTTGTTTAAAACTGTGTAATAATTTTGCACCAACATTAAATTTTAACGTGTCCAAAAATATATTTAAATTAAACCTATTTATATTGTACAATTAGTATTAAGTCTTTATGTAACTATAATCTGTAAGAATGAAATTCTGTACATAAATAAAATAAATAAATAAATGAACGAAATATGAAAAATTTGTAGTTAATCTGTCTATCTATATGTATAAAAATGAAGCCTCAAAAAGTGATGTGCTCGCTAATCTCGAAAACGGGTGGACCGATTTCAACCAAATTTTCACACATTGTAGACAGTGTTACAGAAAAGGTTTTTGTGCAGTTTGCTTAAAATCGGAACACGCATGCGTGAGGTAAGCGTATACACGCATCATATGGAATTGCTTATACGAAGCGTTCACAATTACAACAACACATATAAGAGACACGGAGCTATAAGTACTGTGTTGTTTTTTCTTCCCTTCTCTTTCGGCTCATTTGCACACAGCTATTCTATGGGCCGTGAGTGGTGTTTCTGTGTAGTTTCGCGTTTGTCCGATAAGTTTCGCGACTTTTCTTAAATTGTTTTATTGGTTTTATTAGGTAGTTTTGCATATATTTGTTTTGAAAAGCCATTAAATTGGTTCAAACCAAACTGGTGGTGAAAATATGGTACTTGATTTTTTGATACATGAAGTGGGTGTGGCCCGGCCATTGGATCCTATTTTTGAACACGCAATATCTAGAGGACTGTTCCACCAATCGCCTTGAAAATTTGGATGGATAGATGCAGGGCAATAAAATTCGTGATCCAACAAAAAAACGGGTTGGATCGGATCAATGGGCATGCCATACAACTTGAAACTTTGTACAGCTCTATCTCATGAACTATCAGAGGTATGAATATGATATTTGGTATATAAGTTGTTTGTATAGTTCGAATTATAGCCATGGTGTAAGTCGGCGGTGCTACGCCCCTTTTCAAAAATCGCTCTGACGGCTTTTCTAATAGACCGATTGTTATGAAAATTTCTCAATGTGGTACTGATGGCCTGCTGATAGACCTTGGCTATACTTGGTAGTGATTGGATAAAGGGGAGTGGCACCGCCCATACTATTTGAAATTTAAAATGGCTATAGCACAGGAACTATCAAGTGTATGAAAATTAAATTTGGTATACACATATGTTGTTGGTACAGTATGAATTACAGCCAGGGTGGACATTTCAAAAATCGCTCTGACGGATTTTATAATAGACGGATTATTAGTCCTTGGCTATACTTGGAAGCAACTGGATAAAGGGGTGTGGCACCGGCCATATAGCTTGAAATTTAAAACGGCTGTGTCTCATGAACTATCAGAGGTAAGAAGATGAGATTTGGTATACATAGTGTTGGTACGGAATGAATTACAGCCAGGGTGGAAGTGGGGGTGACACGCCCCCATTTCAAAAATCGCTCTGACGGCTGTTTAAATAGACCCATTGTTATGAAAATTTCACAATGTGGAACTGATAACCTGCTGATAGTTATTACCCATACTTGGTAGTGATTACAGAAAGGGGCGGCATCCGCCAATTAAACTAGAAATTTAAAAGTACTATATCTCATGAACTATCAGAGGTACGCAGATAAGATTTGGTATATATGTTTTTGATGTAGTATGAATTATAGCCAGGGTGGAAATGGGATGTGCCACGCCCCTTTTAAAAGAAACCGTTATAGTAGTCATAATAATAGTTTGATCGTCCTGAAAATTTCACAGTATGTTGCAGTAATTTGCCAAAAAGGCACGGGCTGCCGCCCACACACGTCAATATTTGACTTTTACATATAAATACTATATCAAACAATTATCAGGCACTAGTCCACATAATTCAATGTATCTCAAGAAATATATGACCGATCCGTTTTAAAACATTTTTTTTAAAGTACAATTCATCTAACCATAAAAACAAATATTTGAATCAAATCAACCATATATCTCTTAAGATACAATCAAATATGTTCACAACTGCCTGATGTACGGACAATTGCTTGCCGATTGCAGTGAAGGAATATGAGGTTCGGTATATATGCTACTAAAATGAAGCAAAATAATTTTTGGGGAAACCCAATGAAACTACAGCTACTAAAAAGGTCAGACTATGAAGCTAAGAAAGTGACCACAGATACGAATGAATATGAATATTATTGAGGTCAGTTTCAAGAGCATCCTAAATATCGTTATCCTAATATTGTATTTAAAAAAAAAATACAAAATAATCATTGAGAGGATACTATAATCGTTGGAAATTATAAAGAAACCGATGTTCTGATTCCACGCATTCCCGTGATACCTACAGACATGCCCATTCATTTCAAGAGATTGCAGTTTCCGATTCGGTGGCATTTGCGATGACCATTAATAAAGCACAAGGGCGGGCAGTCGCTTGAAGTCTGTGGCTTAAGTTTGACAAATCCGTATTTTTCGCACGGACAATATATGTTTCATTATCACGTGTGGGTAAACCTTCAGGCTTATATATATTTGCACCAGAGTTCAAAACTAGAAATATTGTATATCCTAGAGCACTTGAATAAATAGGAGAAAAAAAATAACAAAATTGTGTTTCATTAAAATTACAATTAGCGAAGCGCAAAGGGTACAGCTATTATAGTATAATGAGAAGCTTTTTAGACAAATCAGCACACGATCGAAATCTAAACAAATACTTCTAACAAATAGTTCTTTTACATTCTTCTACATAATATTCCACTCAACTACAGGTTTATTTGCCTATCGTATATTTGTTCACCCTTTGGCATTACAAAATCTTTAAGGCAAAATGAAGTTTGCCGGGTCCAGCTAGTATATATATAAAATACAATGTTTGTAAGTTTGTCCTCTATACACTCTAAAACTATCCAACCGCTTTGGACCAAACCGGTTTCATTTGAAAGGTTATAGTCCAAATCAGGTTTTCGGCTATATATCTTTTTGATATTGCAAGTGGGCGTGGCCCATCCCACATAAATTGAATAACGTCATATATCTTGACCGATTTGGCCCAAACTGGTTTCATTTGAAAGGTTATAGTCCAAATTAGGTTTTCGGCTATATATCTTTTTGATATTTCAAGTGGCCGTGGCCCCTCCCACATAAATTGAATAACATCATATATCTTGACTATTGTGATAGCAAGAGTTTTGAAACATTGCAGTATCCCATATGTTACTGATTTGAATAATCAGGAAAAAAATGGGCGGGCTCGGACCAGTGGGAGTGGCAGCTCCCATACAAAGTATATATTTAATATCATATATCTACAGTTCTATAATAGCCAGAGTCTTAGAAATTTGTACACGTTGATTATTTGTTAATGTGAATAGTCATGGGAAAAGTGGGCGTGATCGGACCATCAATTACAAATATTAATAGCCGAACAGAAAATGGGCGGAATGGGATAAATGGGCGTGGTACCAAAAGCAAAAAAAAAATAAGCATTAAAATAAATTATCACATTCAATACTTTTTGCGAGGTTATTTAATAATATTGTTCAAAAATTGTTTTAGCGTTCCTCCTAGAATAAATAAAAAAGGTAAAGAAGTAAACAATAAATTGTATGATATGGTTTTAAGTAACAATTGATGTATAACAGGTACACTTAACATACAAAATATATTTTAATGCTATGGTAATCACATGCGGTTTAATTTCCATCATTACAGAATTTAACAAGTGAATTAGTTCAGGTATATACAAGTCAGCATAGAATTAACAAGTGAAATGGATCAGGTATATTTCATTCAACTGATTTCCTTCTTAAAATTTTATTGGTATTTCCCCCCTTAAGCGTGAAAAACGTGTTTTTAATAACACAGGTATTCATTGAACATTTTTTAATAATTTTATTGCTGCATCAGGCAAATATTTTCAAAAATGAGTATATCGGCATTGACTCAAACAGTTGTTTGGATGTGGTCGCTGAGTGATAGATGGCGCTTTAGTCTTCGTAATGGGCAACACTGGTTTGTAGATAACAAATCGAGGTGACAGACAACCTGTCATGAGAAGACAGATAACGAAGAAAAAGGAGTTAGATAAGTTGGAGGAGCAGCGCGGTCACTAAGTAAGAAAAGGAGAAACAGCGAACTCATCGTCATGCCACGCTTTAAATCGTGAATGTTTGAAATTAGTTTAATCAAAAAAATATTTTGGTCAAAACGAAGTTTGCGCCGGGTCAGCTATTTGAAACATAAAAAGATAACAAAAACCTAATTCGCCACAATGTTTAAAACATTTTGTTTAGTCTCTAGTCGATAATTTTTATTATGTAGCTTACAAACGTGTAAGAGCATCACTAATATTTTACTCTTAGAAGACGGTGCCCATTTTCAGCATCTTTAAAAAAATCGCATATCATTATTTAACTTTTTAAACGATTAAGTTAGAAATTATATAATGCTATTTTATAAATCGTTTTGTTTTGCATTACTGGATGGAATTTCAACATAACACTAAATATTTTGAGGAGGATACAAGGTACATACTGCTTCGTTTTATAACGATATCAAATTTTAAAGAGGATGGTTTGTTCGGATAGTCAATTGGCAAAATAATTTTACCTAAAAGGCTTTGGGTTTATAATATGTGGATTTATTAAATTTAAGCTACTATTGCGAGCAAATTAGTTCAATTTCCTGCGACATAGTAATAAATCTCCCATTGTGCATTGTCAACCACGGTAATACCATTTCACACTATTTACTCTTGAATGGGTTCTATTAAATTGAAGTTACACCCTAAGTGTTGCGCTGAGATTGAGGAATCAAGATCAAGATAAATATAAATATAAAGACAATAACGTCGTGAAACAGGATTAGGGGAAACTGGAGTTAAAGTATACAGACGTTTCATAAAGCAAAGATAAAGTGTTTGATTTAACGCCAATGTCGCTTTCATTCTAATATATCTTTCTATACTTATAATATTATGTTAATATTAATAATTTTCTATACATAGTTAAACAAATATATAGACATACACTCACACTTTTTATAAATCATATTTAAAGCAACACTCATACTATAGCAGACATTCACGAAATGCATAAACCGTATTATTAATTTTTGTTCACGTGCGTGTGGTAAAGAGTGCGTTTGTTGGTAGGGTTTTCATATATCATATCGAATGATAGAATGACTAAACGAATGTATGTATATAATAGTCGGTTTGACTATAATGTGGTAGCTTAAAAAGGATATTAGCAATACGTGGTGTATATGTGTGTTGTGGGCTTTGTGGTGGGTATTGGTGCAAAAGTGCCAAATACTAATTACTTTCATATATTAGTAATATTGTCGTTATGTCTGCTATTAACGCACCTTTAATAAATGTTAAATAATTAATTTTCCAATTTGGTTTATTTAATTATTTACAGCAACACATTAATAACATGCTTACGCGTTCATATCAAAAAAAAATAGAAATATGTTCAATAAAAAACACCAACATTAACAAAAACGCAAACAATATGGTTTCATTTTCTCAGCCATTAGTTGTTGTATATCCAGTAATAATTTATATAATTAAAATATTCACGCACCGGTTAGGTACATATAAGTATGTACGAGGATTATGTGTTAAAAGCCACATATTTAATAACACAACCCCATGATTCGCTGGTTCATTTAATGTGCAATTTTTATAGGTGGTAATTTCCCCATAGGGTACTTGGATGCGGCACATAATGAGATTTATAATTAAGATTGTTTGTCAAAAATGTGTGTTCTTTTTGATTTTGTCTACAAAAGTTATAGAAATCTGTATATGATATTCTTAAGTGTATCTATGATATGCATATAACGAATTGATAGGCATGTCGTTTATATAAGCAGGTTTTCTTTTATGATCTCTTTTAGGAGAAGTGGAACCACCGTTGTTTAAAAAACGAGAATTTTTGCACCAAAAGACACCATGTTTATGTTTATATCTGAAATTAATTGCAGTTAATATAAGACACAGAATACAACGAAATTAACTAACTTCCGCATCCATTAGTCAATACATATACATTTTACTGTATTTTAAAATTTTTAAAGAATATGCCATGCAAAGTGTGTTTGGAAAATTGGAAAGTGTTAAAATTTTTGGCATAACAGTCCTCAGGTCGTGTTAACAAGCGAGCATTCTATCTTCGTTTTTCAGTGATTCGAAAAGTGCAGCTCTTTCAAACAATTGAAATATTTGAAAATTTTCATGCGATAATCTTTCACAATATTCACTGTGGATTATCAAGAGAAGAGTGCCCTGATGAACTTATATCAATGATGTATTATATGCAAAGCAACACTAGATAAACAATAACACAAAAATTCAACTCCACTTTTGCAACATTTTGATGTGTGAGCACCTTGGGAGTTAGAACTAAATAAGACTTTTTATTAAAAATAAAATTAACAGAATCTTGAAATTTAATAGGGGCCTTCAATCACTTCAACTCGTATTACATGCAAGTCGTCCAAGGTTGGGTTTGGTACCAGAAACCATGGATGCTGAGCGTGAGCTGGTATCGCAGAATCTTGCTGTATCATACCGTGAGATAGAGGCAAGCTCATGCATTATTACCACCTCCATACAGTTTATACGCGTTGCCATTTCACCGCAGAACAACTCATTTTGCTTTCAAATAGTTTGGCAGAGTAATTCGAGCGGGAATCCTCATGAGAAAACTATTTAAAAAAAAAACTGTCGGGTTGCGAACATATTCTAATACCAATTAATCTAAGTCCATATGACACAAACTAGAACATCCAAATGGAATAAATATGAAATATAAATATCATAAATAATAAAAATAAATTAATAAATGAAATAATTTTGAGGCAAACTCTACTTTTATACGAACATGAGTAACGTTTCTATTGGAATTTTCTCCTCTTTTGGCTAGCGTCTGACTAGGTTATATACCCACAGGTATATGTAAGTTCTATGACCACCTTCACCATTTTTGTCCACTTTTAACTCAACATCCTATTAACTTCCATGCAAGCGAAAAAATACTCGTACCCTGAAAAAAATCCTAAAAGGTAAAAAAAAGTTTTGGCGATGTTTTTGTTTAGCTTGGACATTAATTTTTTGGTATTCCAACTTTTCCTATGTGCTTTTTTAAATTCAGAATGTCATTTAAAATAAACCTTTGACAAAGAAAATCCAAGAGAAAAACTTGAGAATTACGCCAAGCAGACCGGAAGAAGTTCACCGCTGTCCCACATTTTGAAAACTAAATAGAATTGCATACACAAATTGTTTTGGTTTCGGACGTCCCTTGATCCAAAGTTACTGAAAATAATGATATTTATTATCAGTGCACCTTTGGCCACTACGCGGTACCCGATACCACTTCTATACTGTTCTATTATCTTAATATTTGGTATCCATTAAAATATATTTTCATTCCTGTGTGCCACAAAACCTACATCATTTATAAACCACTAAATCACTTTCTGCCTCAAACGTTTTATTTAAAATATATTTTTGTTGTTTATGTACTTTTTATGAATATTAGAATATTTTAATCTTTTTACTAAATCCACCGTTAAAATCGTCCTTAAGCCACCATCACTATTCACTGGGAAATAGATGATTTGAGGCCGGTAACCTTATTATGCATATATACCAATGTGCTTTTGCATAATTGAGTCGAATGGTGTATGATAAAATACGTCCATGTTAATGCCATAATAATCCTCTTGTAAAGTCCAACTTTATACTGGCAATGACATTACAAGAAACAAAATTTAACCGGTGAAAAGCAATAGCGACAGCATCTTAAAAATATGTTAACAAGCTTATCAAACCAAATGATTAATTTACAAAAACAACTGCAACTGCAATCTTCCAGAATTGATACTCTATTCTCATTTATGGACGTGTAATGGATCAAGTTTATAATCCATCAAATACAATTTCTAAAATATTAAATATTATACACATTAACGTTAATTCTCTAGTAAAGCTAAATAGAAGATACGAATTAACCAACTTATTAAGAATCCATAAACCAGATATAGTTCTTCTGAATGAAACTAAACTAAATCCTAAACACAAACTCGTGTTTGAAAATTATGAAATTGTTAGAAAAGACAGAGTGCAGGCCAGGTGCGGAGGTGGTACAGGTATACTAATCAAAAATGGAATCAAATACAAAACATTCACTAATCGTACAATAGAATCCTTTAAGTATCTAGAAACATGCATTGTCACAATACCAATAGATACCAATAATATACTCTTTATAATATCGGCTTATTATCCATCAGGTAATAATGATACCTATTTTAAAGATGAATTACACAATCTTTTTCAATCTTTAAAGCTGGATAATCCAGACCACTTTTACATATTAGCAGGAGATCTAAACTGTAAACATACAGATTGGGGAAATATGGCAGATAACCACAAGGGAAACTTAATTAAAGATTGGTTATGGAACAATGAAATTAGGTTCAGATGTAACTTTTATGCATCCAGTTCTCCATCCTACCCCCGATGTAACTCTTACTTAGATATATGCTTAGCAGATCACCGTATACATATTCAAAGAACAAATCCCAGTTTAAATTGTCTAGAAACTTTATCATATGATAGTGATCATAATGCGATAAAAATAGTAGCTTCTAGGGACATAAACAAAACACCATTTCTCATCGAAAAACGTGAGGAAAATTAGAATTTCAATTACAAGAAAGCAAACTGGAAAAAATTTCAGAACAAGATCATAAATTCACTAGATATGTATGATTCTATCCCCAACAATACAAATCTCTCAAATTCTGAAATTGACTCTCATTTAGAAAAGCTAAATAACATTATTATTAATGCTATTGAGCATTCAGTTCCTTTTTTTCAAAATAGAGATCAAATGGAAATATTGATAACACCAATTATAAGAAAATTGCAAGCAGAGAAAAATAGAACACTCACTTATATTAAAAGACACAACAGATTACAACGTCTTCTCTCTGTAAGTCAGTTATCATTCTTTAAAGCTAAATTGAAACTACTAAGACAACTAATTCAGGAAAACTTAATATTCTCCTTCAACAAACATCATAAAGATAAATTATCTCATTTGAGTCCAAAGGATGCTTTAGGTATGTATACAGAAGCCAGAAAGCAATATAGAAGCTACGACTCCAATGTTCTTGAAACAGTAAAAATCGGAAACAATGAAGAATTTTTGCTCAGAAGAGCTAATATCGATCCCGATACAGTTTTAATTGACACCAATTCGGGAAAATTTGTAATAAAAGACAAAATACAATTATTAGATGTTGTCGGCGCGTACCTGGAAACAGTTTATGGCCCAAAAGAAATCGACATGAGTAATAACCTACACCAGGAGGTAAATATTGGGTTTACCAGATTTTTAGAAGTAAAATCCGGATTTGATGAGAACCCTACCCAAATAATAAACTTCTCGAACACAATTAGGGCTGATGAAATACCAAATTCTGCAGAATTCGAAGATTTTGTTTCTCAGGAAAAGATTATGTACATTTTCAAAAATCTCACGGGAAAATTTTCATCTGGCGTGGACAACATTCCCAATATAGCCCTTAAAAAGGCTCCACCAAAGCTAATTCTGCAGTATTGTATCTTATTTAATAATATGTTCAATAACTCTTACTTTCCCTCGTCGTGGAAACTAGGTAAAGTTGTTACACTCCCTAAGAAAAATAAAGACCTAAGTCATCCCGAAAACCTTAGAGCCATAACATTGCTTCCTAATATAAGTAAAATATTCGAGAGTTGCATTAACACGAGAATAATTCGTATACTGAATAGCCACAACTTAATAAATGAAAACCAATTTGGGTTTAAATATAAGCACTCTACAATACACGCGACCAACCTTTTGGTGTCAAATATTAACTGGAATTGGAACAGGAAATTATATACAGGGGCATGTTTGATAGATTTCCAAAAAGCCTTCGATAATATCTGGATTCAAGGATTAATCTTCAAAATGTTGAATCATAAGTTCCCCCTTAGATTTGTAATACTACTCTACAATATGATCAATGAGAGACATTTCGTTGTAAGTAGCCGCGGTACTGTAAGTTCCCAACAATTCTACATTATGAATGGCCTCCAACAGGGCACAGTCAATGCACCGATTTTATTTAATTTATACATATACGAGTTATTAAATCTTCTACCTGAATCTATTGGATTCGCAGATGACCTAATTGTATATCACGCCGATAATAGAGTAGATAAAATTACAGAAAAATTACAGGAAAAGTTTAATAAGGTCGTCAAATATGCGAAGGGTTGGAATATGAACATAAATTATAACAAATGTGAGACCATTCTCTTTCGTCCCCCAGTAGACAAATGCAACTATAATATCAGAAAATATTGGAAAACATTTGGTATATACTCTCCACTCTCTGGTATAAAGATACCAAATAAAGAGGTAGTAAAATACTTAGGTATCCATCTAGATAAATTTCTCTACTTCAATACTCATGTTAACACACAAATAACAAAGGCTAGACATGCTTTTTTCAGATACAAAACTCTTTTCTTTTCTAAACATGTCAAACAGAAAGTAAAAATACTTTTGTATCAGGCTTTAATACGCCCTATCATAACATATGGATGTCCGATATGGTTCAATATTTCCCCGTCTTATATGGAACGTATACGTAAATTCGAAAGAAAATGCCTCCGCGCCTGTACATCTTTGTATAGATCTAGAAACAGCAATTTCACAAAATATATTTCCAACAAAAGACTATACAACAAAGCTGAGATAAACAGATTTGACAATTTCATAATTAAATTAATAAGAAAACACATTGTTAAAACTACACAATGTGTGTCAAATAACCTAATCATGGCTCCTTACTACACAAGCGATCTATATATACATAATACGTTAGTATCAGGTTTCGTACCACCTGAGGCCTTTCTTTACCTTGATAAAAATGGCTTCATGCAAAAGTCTGATGGTACTCCAATTTTTTACCATTTACATAGAAGGGCTAACTCAAAAGCTGTTGACAATAATTTAGTCATAAACAACGATATTAGATTTGATACTAGCGTATCTATTAGAGACCGTGTGGAAAGGAGCAAATTGAATAAAGATGTATATTGGTGGATTACAGTCTAAATTTAAACTTTTTTAACATTCTGACTTTTTTTTTATCTTTTTCACAATATTTAAGTAATGTTTTTGTGTAATTTTTTCATTACAATATGTGAATTTATTTAAACATAAGTTTATACGTTATGTAATAAATTCCCAAAATTGTAAGCATAAAAAGTCTGAGTGGGAATACCCTACCCATATTAAGTATACTTGAGTTCCCGTTGAAGGGCGTTGTATTACTATATTATATTGTATCTTTTTGTTTATTTATAGTATCTAATTGAATATATGAATTGAATAAAATAAACACTTAAAAAAAAAAAAAAAAAAAAAAAAAAAAAATATAAAAACGAACAAAAAGGTCTGATTAAATAACAGCTGACACGGAAAACACGGAAATATACCATATTCTTTATGCAAGTAGTTATTAAACAAATGAAAATATTGTATTACGTCTGAAGCCGAGCAGCTGACGGATAAAAATAATGCTTAGTAAGAAATGGGAGAACAAACTTGGCTATAACAAAAAGTGAATATTTGTCTTCAAACTACAGACTTAATGTTAGCGGAGATGCTGACAGATGTACAAGTCATAGCAGGGAACTACGCCAAGCCTTTTGAGTTTAAGAGGGCATATTCGATTGAAATTCGGTTCTGGTTATTTTGCGCTGTTTTTTTGGTATTTGGTAGAATACCATGTAATTATTTGCAAAGGTAAATTTCTTAAACATGTTATAATTGCGGGCCTCCACGCGACTGCACCAAATCGTGAACGTTGAAAACCGTTATTATTTCGAGGTGGTAGACGAGTTTATATACCTCGGATCTGCTGTGAACGAGGGCGATAACGTCAGCCTTGAGATCAAGGGGAGAATTATGCTGGCGAATGGATGGTATTTTGGGCTAAACAAGCACTTTACGGGTAAAGCCCTCTGTCGGGTGGCAAAAGTCCAAATATACCAGACTCTCATACAACCTTCCTTGCTTTACGGTGCAGAATCATGGGTCCTATCGCAAGCAGACGAAGCATCTGTAGGAGTCTTCGAGAGAAAAATACTCTGAAAAATGTATGGCCCTATAGTGCACAACGGCGAGTATCGGCGACGCATGAACCACGAGCTGTATGATCGATATCCCGACATTGACGTAGTTAAGCGGATCAGGGTGGCGCGATTGCGCTGGATGGGCCATGTCAGTGGAATGGATGAGGGCGAACCAGCGCGAAGGGTTTTCGAACCCGAACTCGAACGAAGACGAAAACTAGGAAGACCAAGACTCCGCTGGAAGGATCAGGTTGACGAATCCCTGCATACACTTGGTATTGCCTACTAGGGAGATATGTTATCTTCGTTTTTGTAAGGTCCCTGACCCCTCGGGGTTGTTCGTGACCGGATATGTAAGTATTCTGAATTTCTGTTATCTAAGATTTTCATAAATGTCCCATTGAGACCCACTAGGTACTATAAACTCATTCACATCGAGTTTCAGCGTTCGAATTATGCGTCCTTTGATCCAGTTAGGAGAATGTGTCGTGACTTTAATGAGCTATATCAGTTTATTGATTTCACAGGTAGTTGGGAAACGACAAAGTCTAGCATAATTTGTCATTTGAACCGATTGCATTAGTGCTGTATATTCAGTAACATACATATGTAAATTTAATTTACTTTATCCTTACTATCTGGTCTGATTTATAATTTGGTTTTCGTTTTGCTCGTAATTATTATATATTTATGTTAGTGTAATACCAACTGGTGAATAATTTCTGTAGTTGGTTGTAACGTGTGAACCTATGATCCTTGCTCTCCCGTTATAGACCGGTCTATAATGTGTACGCTGTCCTCACGTTATGGGGACGTGGCCCTCTCGGTCGGTAGGGGCGGGTAAGAGTGGCGGCGATGGGTTCGCTCGATTAAAACAAAAAAAAAAAAAAAAAAAAAAGTTACAATATGAGGACTGATAGAATAAATCATAGAATAACACATACGTAGAAGGTTTTATTCGCTCAATAAATTAAACGTCATAGGTACGATGGAAATTATGGGTTCAATAATACCAGATGGTGGCAATAGTATACAGCGATCCACAAAGGAACTACACCCGAATTTCGTGTTTTTGTGGCAAAGTAGTTGTGTTAAATACAATACAAATGAATACCAACGTTAAAAGTCAACAAAAAAGTGCAAAATACATTTAAATTTTTCAGTTCTACACCAAAACGACAGGAAATAGTTAAGTGAACATATTTTGTAACTCCACCTGGTGTATGTAAACATTTCCACAGACCTACCGAGAGAGTGTGAAATCAAACGTCAGATGAGAGAATAAGTTCTTCTATAGTATGTGTTATTCTATGGAATAAATAATAATTCTGACAGTTTCCACAAACAAAATGCTGACAAAATATTAAAAGTTTGTATGTGGGCTAAACACACTAATAAAACTACATACCTACACGCCACACAAACTGCTCTTCTAATGCGAAACTAGAAACCAAACCAAATCATGGAAATTCGTTTTCAACTACATCAACCTTTCAAATGATCGTTATTATCAATTTAGCTTATTGGACAATTTAAAAATTATTTTGAATAATACACAAAATCATATTCAAATTGGCCAAAAAGCTAAATTGATAATAACGATTAACTTTTAACTAACGTTTTCATTTTATCATTCAAGCTTTAAAGAGGCTGCTTTGCAAATTCATCCTTATGATTCCTTGTAAACCGTACAGCTATTTCCAAACTAGCCACAGATCTTCCTCAGCGTTTGTTCGGAATGCTGCTTTTGAAAAATTCGTCAAACTGAATGCACACAAAAACTCACCTGAATTGAGAATTTTCCACTATGCAAATGATGGAAAAATATCGCAAGCAAAATAGACAAGAAAACATTTGCAAACTGCTTCTTTCCACAAATTTTCTTGTAATTAAAACAATTTAATTCCAGGTCTTGCTGACGTATCGTCGATTAGTTGTCTACTTTTTCTGGAGATTCCGAGTTGTTCTTGAATTTCGTGTTGTTCTTAACTTAAAACTATTTAGCATCATGAATCACATAAACCCCGTTGAAAATACGTAAACACATCTAAAAGTCACACAACAGTTTTATTCATTGCAACTCGTTAACTTGCCTTAATGATAATATGATAAGTTGTAATTTCCTTTAGGCTAAGATATCATGTTTTCTCCGGTTAGTGAAAATAATGTAAAAGCCGCTGGTGGGATTCGAACTCACATTCGCTGGACGATCGTTTCGATGTTTGTGAGGCATCATCTTCAGCAGCGTCTAGCCCGGTAAGCCACTGCGGTGTGTATTCACACTAATTCAGATAATTCAGGAAAGGTTTCTGATCTTAGTATTCGAATAATTGACTTTCAGGTTGAGTGGTTACTCAGGGAATTCCGAACTATACCAATTCGCGTATGTAAATTACATATATAGTTGGTATATATGATTGCTTAAGTTACCAATGGTACCAATTCAGGCACAGTGAGTAGGCATCTGAAGATTAACTTGTTACGGATCTTAAAACTGGTCATACGAATGAGTATGCTTTCCTGGAGTATCCATTATTCCAACTATTTTTCACTTGGAAAAAAGTATCAGTCTTTAAGAGCTTTTAACAAAAATGGGATCATTACAAAAAATTCAAACATAGTATAAAATATATAAAACTTAGATTTGCTTTTAATACCCCTAAGTAAAGGGTGTCACAGCAAGCTTACACGTTTTACATATTGTGTAAGTGACAACACTGAAATTTAGCACCTGTCAGTTATATTTATTCCGATTATTGAGTGCTTTACGAAAGAACAACACGGTATAATTCCTCGCAAATTTCGAAAAATTTTCAGGCGAGAAAGTGCACCTAATGTGTTAACAATTCGAAAAGTGGTCAAAAAAATTACAGCAGACAGTTGTCCGAGGCCTTCGGCCACGAACTGTCCCTACAGGCTGTGTCAGAGACACGGCCATTAAGTTTAACGTAGAATACGCCATCCGATAAGACAGAAAACATATATGTATAACAATAAATTCATTTGCTTATATTATTTATCATTTATTGTTATATATGTTTTCTGTCTTATCGGATGGCGTATCTACGTTAAACTTAATGGCCGTGTCTCTGACACAGCCTGCAGGGACAGTCCGTGGCCGAAGGCCTCGGACAACTGTCTGCTGTAATTTTTATATTTACCAACGGCATTTGATTCAAGTCCGTTTAAAAAAAAAAACATTATGTTAAATTTTTTTAAACTTAATTTAATTTATGTATTTTAATTAATATTTTTATTGAAATAAGTGCTGCGAATGTTGAGAGGGCCGCCCTAATATTAAAAAAGGTTTACCTTATCGAGTCTTCGCATTAGCATTCGAGCGTTGTGTGAAAGCTTTACGCTTTACAATTCAAAATTAATGTTACAACAGCTTTATTGAAGCTTTCGCAAAAAAGCTTTATTACGTTAGCTTACTGTTTGTTTCACTTTTTACTAGATACATGTTGCCAAGCAACATTAGCTTGCTGTTCGTTTCACTTTTTACTAGATACATGTTCCTAAGCAATGTTGAGCAACCAAAAACACTCAATCAAACACCACACATATGTTTGAGTGTATGTGTTTAAACAATTTTCATTTGAGAAATTAAAATACTAGAAATATATCAACCAATATGAAATGTATACCAAACGAAAGACAACATCTTCGTTTATCTACGAAAAAAATTTTAAAAAAATTCATCCAGCCGTTTCCTCAAATTCAATGAAATAAAGATTACAACAATAAAAACCTGACATGACTCCTCATACCGTAAGGTAAGACGTATTCTACGTCAAAATTTAAAGAAACTGGATCGGTAAACATGAGTGTCGCTGAAAACCCGAAAAATCAAATCGGCATCGTTCTCTACAACTTCCAGTTTCACGTAGCACTACGCAACGAATTTTGGCAAAGGACCTCCACCTTCAACATACTCAGGAGCTCCAACTCGCAGACCGTGGAAAGCGCCGGCAATTCGTTCAATGGGTAATGGAGCACCGTGAAGTTAATGTTAATTTTTCAAAAGAGGCTATATTCTCCGATGAAGCACACTTCCATCTGAATGGCTTCGTGAATACACAACATTTTCGAATTTGGTGCTTGGAAAATCCTTCTGCAATCTATGGGAGACAAACGCACCCACATCAAGCAACTGTCTGGTGCGGATTTTGGTCAGGCGGCGTTATTGGCTCTTAATTTTTTGAGGATGAGTGCAAAATTGCAGTGACTGTGAACGGCATTCGTTACAAGAAAATAGTACCGGAGCCCTGGTGGCCTCAAGTGGAGGGAATGTATCTGGTCGACATGTGGTTTCAGCGGGATGGCGCCGCGCCACCTGCCACACCGAGCATGAAACAACTGATTTAATGCATCAACGATTTCCGGAGCAAATTACCTCAAGGAATTCTGATGTCTACTGGGTACAATGATTATGCTATTATGCGATTTAACGCCGTTTGATTTCTCTCCTTGGGGTTTTGCGAAATCTCTGGTTTATTAGAATAAACTAGAAACAATTCCTGACCTCAAATCCGAGATCCCACGCGTCATCGTTCATCTCTGTGAAAAAGTCATTGAAAAAGTTACTCATTGAAGAGTAAAAGCATGTTCATGTATATCGCATTTCAACTCAAAAGATTCTAGAATCGGCTTTGAAATCTAAAGTGTTCAGGTATACATATTTTGACATTCGAGGAGATTTCGCTTCATTTGGACAACAACTTGTTCACAAACATTTTTTTGTTTACTCATTGAAAGTATTATTTACACTATTAAAATTAGAAATGGAAAATTAAAATTAACAATGAGTTGCAAAACTGTTATTATTATATTCTAAACATCAGTTAATGTTTGAGACATTATTAAAAATAAAGTAACCAATACATCATATAACTAGCCAAATGCACGTGGTTTTACCAAGACAACATATTTAGTATAGATCTGGAAATTTGTTAGACATTGCAACCAAAAATATACTAGGTTAATTACAGATTCTATGGAAATTTCCATAAATATTGTTGGCATTTAAAGTATTATAAACAATAACATTCTCAAAAACTGCTGATCTATTGAAATATTGAAATAAGGAAACTTTTTTCCAATCTATTTAAACAAATTATCTTGGTGTTACAGACAGAATTGTAAAAAATAGTACTTAATGATAACCGGATGTAAAATAACAGCATTGCGTCACACCGGCATCACAGACCCTGGCCCATTGGAGCGAAATCTAATACATTCCAGCACTGTGAAAATGTATACAGAATCTCTGGATTTCGTTACCATTTCGGCCGAAATCTCAAAAACTGCGAAATCTCGGAATACCTGTATGCCACTTAAGGGCCTGTCATCAGACCCACGGGGGCCTTTTGACGGATACTTTGTCTTATTTACAATTCAATAAAATATCACATCTATCTCAAAAAGTACGTCTTTTGGTTTTAAATTGAAAAAGTGTATTCTTACTGAGACACCCTTTATAAATTCTTTATTTCTTTATTTTACTTTCGAATAAATTGCTCAGATGCACTGATCTTATTTCACTGTGATCATATAACAGAGTCCTTTAGGAGATTAGCAGTTGACACGTTTTTTTCATTTCTATAAAATTCGAATTAAAAAAAAATATTGTGCAGATTTGGTGAGATTGTTGAAGTTTAATATTGGCTTTTGGGAATAGTCTAAATTTATAAATTCATGCAACACGTTCTCTTCATCTAATTGTTTGGGTGTTGAAAACTACTACATACAAAAAATAATTTTAACAATTGAATATGAAAATTACGGATTAGTCTGCTATTACACGGGCAATTATAAGTGTCACAATTGTTGTGTTCGCTGGAGAGAGAGGTAAGAAGTATGGAACGGGGGAAATACTTGCCCGTATTCGTAATTCGCTGTGTTCTTCTCATTCGTAAATTTTTAGTAATGGCGGCTGCAGAATAATTTGACATTTCTTTTCATTTACTCATTCGTAAAAATTGCACACGAATTGTTTGCATATGGCTCTGATTTAGTATATGAATGTCAGAAGCAGCAATAATAAAAACCACAATTCCGAAAACAGAATTGCCCGTCTAATAACGAATGGCAATTCCAAAAGAGAATCAAAGAGAATTTCGACAATTATAATTGCCCGTGTAATAGCAGACTTAATATAACAAAAGTTATTGAATTTCCTGTGATCATGATTGCTGCATTATTGATAATAAAATTTTTAAACGATTTTTTAATTTTTATTTTTTTTTAATCAATAACGAAATTTGTGGAACCAATAAGAAGAGTTGTTGAATTTAATTCCTATTTAATAAAACATGTTTTTGGTGTGATAAAAAATTATTCAAAATTAAAAAAATAAATAGAATAAACAACTGATAAATCCACTAAAATATTCAGTTGAATAAACTAGTTATTGAACAGAAATATAACACAAAACAAATACGTGTTTATTAGACGGTTTTAGTTTTTCTACGAGCTAACAGATCAGGTTTCGACCTGATCAATTCTCTTTTGTTGGAGTCCATGAACGGAAATTGTTATAGTTTCTTTTTTCATCACTTCATTTTGTACTTATTTTTTTAGCAAATATATTGAAACAATGGAAATTTTAAAGTTTGAACCGTAAATAATGATCGTTGTTCTTTTTTTTAATCAAAAAATCTGTGATTGCACAAAATAATTTCATCATAATGAACTTTTTTGGACAGTCTTTGCATATCCGCCATGATTATTAAATTTTAGATTTTTAATTGTGATAATTGTGAGCAATATTACAAAACTCAGCCCATAATCATTATTTTTGAGCAAAAAAATTAAACTCAAAAATAATAATTATTTATGATTTTTATTTTTTCCATCAATTTACGACTTTTTTGAAGGGTTTTTTTTTGCAATATCGTTGCATATCCTCATAAAACAAATGCAAACGAAACAAGAAATGCGTAAAAATTATTATTTATGTCAATAAAAGTTATGAAATAATTCTTAATAATTTTTTCGCCTTGGTTGGTTCCTCTGGAATTATTTTATGAGGATTTATTTTATGCAACGATATTAGCAAAAACCCCCACAAAAAAAAATCGCAAATTGAAATTGAGTTTTAGTTTGAGCGACTTATATGAGGGCGGATCAATAAGTCAGCGACTTTTTGAATGAAACACGGTTTTTTTTTCGCAAAAAAAAAATATTTTTCAAAATAATCTCTTGTTAGCAAAATACACTTACAGCCTTATTCATAAAAAATCATTAAATTAGCTCTAAAGCATTCATCAGTTGTTGAAAGCTTTATGATATGGCGAAGGTTTTATTAGAACCGTGTTCATAATGAGTATTTTAACTAGGGAACAGGTAATTGAATGACAACCCTAATTTATGTATTCTCACAGTGCTTGTGATGTAAAAACAAGTTGAAAAATAACCGATAGACCGAATTAATTTTATTGTATGTAAATGTGTCAATGCATTTTTGCAAAATTTTAAACATTAATGGAAATAACTATTTAATAAAAAGATCAATTAATATTTTGCTATATTCATAAATTTGGAAGAAGTGTCAAAAAATCATATTGAATTGGATTTCAGTTTTGGGTAGTCGAATATAAAACCGGATAATAGGTTGTAGTTTCAATGTTTTGATTTTATATACATCACTATGTAAACAAAAGTTCATTTTGGTTTAAAATGATAAAAATGGGAACGAAACTATTTGGTTGTTTAGCAGGATAATGTGACACTACAAACGCTGCAAATAGACACAGAATAATTCCATCGCATAAAATTTAAGTACGGCACGCGTGAAATGTAAAAAAATTGTTTCATTTGTGAATTAATGCGGATAAAATGGCCTTAAGTAAGGGTTAAACGTTCAACAAAAATGTCGACGTTATAGAACTCTTAACAGAGGAATTTTTCGATTATGAGTACAATTTTTTGGGCTTTACCTTCTTAAACCTTTAACAAACCTATGACAACTTTTTATGAATAATTCCGTTAGTCTATCGTTTCTCTAATTTTGGCATCCCTTCCAAAAAATAGGATTTTTCTAGGTCCATAAAATAGGCATTTATTTGATCAATAATTTCATCGGTTTGGAAATAGTCACTAAGGGCTATATTTTTGAGGAAAAAAAAGAAGAAAACTCAAGAATTAATAACTATATTTATATGACTTTTATTTTTGTTTTTATTTTGCTCAGAAATGACCAATTATGGGCTGATTTTTGTAACATTACTCAAACTTATTCATTACCATTGAAGAAAATCCTTAAAACTCAGAATATAATCATTAATATATAATTTTTATAATAAAATTCATAATGTTTAGAAACTGATTTTAATTTTATTTTTATTTTTTGGTGAGCATTTTTGATTCGATTTGTATGTTCTTGAGCGTTTTGGAAGCCAATTTAGTATAGATTTTCCCAAAAATTAAAATTCATTTGTTTACTGCCTCACTATCAACTGGGAGCGTGAAGAAAATTAACATTTGAAAAAAGTGAACTTTTTAATGTATCGACCGTAACTCAGCCATTTTCTAAGCGATTTTCAAAACGGGTTATTTGTTTAAAAGGTAACACTTATACTTCTAACTACCATTATTATTATTTAAAAATTAGTTTATTATCAACAAACTTCTGGTTTTTTGAAGTTGAAACCTTAAGAGTAGCGGTATTTCACTAAATTTGATATTAAATGCTGAATGAATTGATGAAAAAAGCACTAAAGACTCCAAAAAAAAACAGAATTGATATATGACAACTGCTGCATATTTTGTATGTAGCACAGTGAAATTTGTTTGCATTGTGCGACGACTTTAAGGTCATTACGGATTTTTTTTAAACGGTTAGTTCTGCAATTTTTTTGAATGTTGTTGCATTACTTTTCAAATGCTTTAATAACAATGTGATACTTTTTAGGAAAAAAAAATTTAGACAAGGCTGTAGAGGACTTTTTACTCTATCAAGGATATGAACTACATCATTAGTTTTTTGAGTTACAATTACGGTTTCATACAAAAATTTTTCTTTTTATTATTACTAACAGATTGATTTTTTTTTAATTTGTCGATTTTGACTCAATTTCCATTAGGTTTGTTGTACTGGTAAACTTTATTCAACAAATTTGTTGCAAACGTTTAAATCTTGAACTTTAAGGAATAAAGGTTACCTCTAAAATTAGGTTTTCGTGGCTCTTATTTAACTTTCTCTATTTACTATCTTTATTTACTCATCATCACTTACAATAATCAAATTTTACTTAATTCTCCATCTCACTTAATTTCACTTTTTTCTACACTAAAATTTATTTTGGATATAAACCCTTTGTTTAATTGTAATTTGAACCAAAGAAATACATAGAAAACTACAAGAAAAAGTACACTTGTTTAAAGAAAGACAGTACAAAACAACAAAAAAGTGCGCGTACTGATGAAAACGGTATGTCGGGCAAGCCTACATATATTTTGTATTGCACCGTATGAAACTAATGATGCAGTTCGAATCCTCGTTCCCGAAACATCGCCCTCACCTGCCATGTCTCGTTTTTCGACTTGCATAGTGTAATTACACTATGTTTACATTTACAGTTTAATTTTTTGTCCAAATATATTCTAGACTATTGGCAACATTGTCAAATATCGTACCAACCAAAATTCTATTACGGGTTCCAAAATAATCGAGAAATTGAAAAAAAATTAAATTTGTTTACTTTTTCGACTTTAATTATAATTAATTAATTAAATAAATTAAATTTGTTTACTTGAAAAAAAATTAAATTTGTTTACTTTTTCGACTTTAATTATAATTAATTAATTAAATAAATTAAAGTCGAAAAAGTAAACAAATTAAATTTTTTTTAAATTTCTCGATTATTTTGGAACCCGTAATAGAATTTTCGTTGGTACGATATTTGACAATGTTGCCAATAGTCTAGAATATATTTGGACAACAAATTAAACTGTAAATGTAAATGTGTAAATTTTGGAGATCAAAATGTAATTTTTGGTGAGTATGGTGGTTATGCGAGGTTGTCAAGAAATTTGTGGACTCTAATTCCTCCGAAGAGAATTACACCAATATCTGTACAGTGTTCCTGCAAATAACTAAAGATATAAAACTTTTAGTATTTAGTGTCGTGTCACCATTTCATGGAGTACTGGTTTGTTTTCCAGAAAGGCGTTATAGAAAGTCTTATGAAATGTGGTCTGAGCTAAAATATCGTCGAAGCTTTACCCAATATATCGAACGGAATAGAATTTGTCGAAGTGAAATAGAAAATTGATCCAAAACAGTCTTTGGCAGGTAGAGCAGGGGTGTGTTGCTTTGGTTAGTTGTATTTTTAAAATTAATGAAGCCGACCTACACTCTGCATTTGTTCGTAACTGGTAGTATCTGAAATAATGTGATTAATGAAATTGCATTTACAGAAGTTACAATGTCTAATGGTTTTGGCGACACTTTTATTACTTCCCACATTTCCAGCCACTCAAAGTTAAAAAATATTAGAAAACTCCTAGAAGATTTCTAGTTTTTATATGACCTTCTTTCATTGGTACACGCTTGGCTCGGCCACTATTAAACTTTTATTGGCCGCCAAAAATTGAAGATGGTCTTTTTTTAACTTTTTTATATTTTTGATGGGAAATTCGTGTGCCTTGACAACGGCGGAATGAAGACGGACCTCAGGAAATAAAACCCCAATTGCAAAATGAAAATGGGCCCCAAACCAATACACAGGTTGCAACAACACGAAGTTTTGGGGTGTTATTTCGTACATTTGGGGTCCTTTTTCGCTTGCACTTGGGGTGTTTTTTCATTACGAATGTGGGTCCCAATGAAAGAGGACCCCAATTATATTTTGGGGGACATTTTCATTTTACTTGGGATCCGTCTTCATGTTGTGGTGTGCTATTTCATAACTAAATTGGGGTGTACTTTCTCGGGGTGCAATTTCGTATGGCCCCTATAAAACTTAATGAAAAAACACCCCATAATAACAAATGAAATTAGGCCTCAAATATTACTAAAAAGTACACTACTAATACAAACCCACTTCTTAAAATGCAAATGAAACATTTAAGATGTTGAGGTTCAATAATTTTTATTAGGTGTAGGTAGACCTGCATTGTATCTTGCACTACTGCACGACAATAAGGACATTTAAAAGATAAGTCTACTATATTTTACTGCATTAGAAAGAAATGAAAAAAAAATTTTCAAAAAAAAATCGAGCGATTTTTTAGGAAAAATTTTTTGCCTGCGGAGCTTCAACACAATCAACAAAAATTTTAATGAACCTTATTTTACTGTTTTAGAAAGAAATTAAAAAAATTTTTCCAAAAACAATCGCGCAATTTTTTTTTTGTAAAATTTTTTTTCCTGCGGCGCTTTGTCTCACGATCTACAAAAATTTTAGTAAACAATATTTTACTGTTTTAGAAAGAAATCAACAAAAATAAAAATAAACAATACATTACAGTTTTACCAATAACAATCACATACAATTCCCAACACACAAACAATATTAAACTAATACACATATGTATAACTATTTATGTAAGCAATTAATACTTACTAACAACCAATAAGTTTAGCTGTAGGAAATGATGAGTCTATCTTATTTTGTTTAACGTTTCATGGAATATGTTTATGTTTATGTGTATATTGTATATTCATTCTGAAATTAATCAAATCGACCGACAAAACAAAACCAATTTTTTTCGATTGGGGCCGATTTTTCTGGGGTGCAATTTCTATTCTTTAAAATTACATTTCAAAAAAATACACTCCAAAGAGTCAATGAAATCTTGCCCCAAATTTTATCAGTATACAACAAATAATTATTTTGGGGCCCTCTTGCGCTTATTGGGGCCTTATTTTTAAACGGTTTAAAACATAAAAATGAAGTCGCCCCCACTAAAATATTTGGGGTCGTGCTTCACAATTTTTTGGTGCCCTTCATCATTGTTGGGAGGCTATTTCATTTTGAAATTTGGGCCCACCTTCATAATGAACACAAACCCTAAATTTGGGGCCCATTTTCATTTTTCAATTGGGGTGTTATTTCCTGGGGCCCGTCTTCCGGCCGCCCTTGACAACTGTATAGACTGAATATAATTGTTTTTAGTACAAACTATTACCAACAATTCGAAATATACCAAGTTGGTGTCGTTTTCATAGAAGCTTAGAAAATCGATCGTAAATTCCTAATTTTGATTTGAGAATGTGATAGAAAAACTATATTTTCCCGTTTAAAAT
Source organism: Phaonia tiefii (assembly GCA_963931995.1). NCBI lineage: Eukaryota > Metazoa > Arthropoda > Insecta > Diptera > Muscidae > Phaonia > Phaonia tiefii. The sequence goes on along the minus strand of OZ008368.1, from coordinate 220,081,674 downwards.
TCACGATGTCGTCCATGGTTCAGAGTATCGCAAGAGTGTATTTTTTCGTTTTTTCGTACTGCAGAAATTTCTTAACGGAGATTTATGTCAATCATATATAAATCAAAAGAAAGTCTGTGGTAGGAATTATCGTTCTCGAATATGTAAAAGGAGTTTCATTATCGTCCACGTTAGGCGGGTGTTTTGGCACTTTTATCTCCAGACTATTTTTAATTTGACATTGAAGCCGCTGATCAAATTTCAACCTTTTAAATATCCGTAGCATAAAATGGGAATAAAATTAATGGTCAATTGTATCAATAATTAATATAATTACTATTTAATACGCCTATTTTAAAGAATACACAATATGTTAACGCTATCCCAAAACAAATTCTATTTTGTGCACAAAGTTAAAAAAAAAGTGTCAACGAGATCACTTTTACTTTGAAATAAAATTTTGTTTATCATATTTCCAAACTCTCAATTTTTTCTACGAAATTAAAACATTTTTTTTGATTAAACTGTTGTCTTGGTTAGAGGCAAGCCTAGTGAAGTGATTCGTACCCCTGAAATGTCTGTGTCACGTAAAATTTTAGAAATAATCGATTTTTACTAATTCTCAGATTTTGGTGGCCTTTTTTTGAAAATAAAAATCTTTTTTTTCGCTTTCTTCAGCATAACTTCCGGGGACTCCAATTTTTTCAATCACAATATTTAGCAGAATTGTAGCCACAATAAAGTTGAACAACGTTTTTGAACATATTAATACAATCTGAAAGTGTCTAGTCACCCTAAATAGCACATAAAAACCACTTTGTATTTTGAAAGTGGTCACTTGTATGTAGCGGGTCCGTCAAATAACTTTTTTTTTTTGAAAATGCTATAAAAAAAACTACTGAATATTTTCTCAAATTTCTTTTTTATTTGAAAGTACAATCCTCCCGGTTAATAATGGAAAATAATTTCATTCAAATGGCTGCCTCGGCTGGCAATGCAGTAGCCTACACGATCGGTCCAATTTTTAAGCACATTATCGATTGTGTGCAGCTGTATTTCACCAATGGCTTCACGAATATTGTCTTTTGAAGCGTCAATTGTCTCTGTCTTATCAGCGCAACACTTATCTTTGAGGGCACCCCACAAATAATAGTCCAACGGTGTCAAATCGCAGCTCCAAGGTGGCCAAACGACATCAGCTCTGCGGCTGATAATGCGATCTTCAAAAACAGCGCGCAAAACATCGAGTTTCGCACACATTCTGCATCATTACCATGATTTTCAAAGTAATGTCGCAATATTTTCCAGCGTTGTTCAAACGTATACACAACCATATTCGTTCTGCGGAAGGATACAACTACTTATATGTCAAATCAGATATGAGCTAAGTGTTACCATTCACGACATAAGCACTAGTTGAAAAAAAAAACGTTAGATGGTGGACCCTTTATATGTCATCATTGCTCGAGCACGACGTGTCTGAATTTGTCCACAGATATTTACAAAAATTTTAAATTACAATACGTTTAATCTATTCCTATACTAATTCTCAATGAAATCAACAGTTTTGCAGTTATGAAAAAAGAATGGTGAATATTTTTTTGGTTATAAGATTCAAATTTTTTATTATTAAAAAAACATGACTGAAAAAAACATGCAACGGAAAAAAGTGTAAAGTTTTATTAGTTCACATGATAAATTCACATGACCTATGAAAAAAATAAGACGTTTTTCGCTCTTACCCTCAATTTATTGAAATTATATAATTTTTCTCAAGAATTGTGATTTTTTGTTTGGGTTGCATATGATTAGTAATACAATTCCTGACACAATGAGATACCTTCTTGACAAAATGAAATACAATTTACTAGAACGCTGGTATAAAATTTCATTCAAAAACTACAACAGTGTTCTAGGTTGCTTTTGGTGTAAGGTATTGAAGTTGATCTTTTGGTATTGCAATGCTTAAAACCAAAGGTGTGAACCCACCATTATAAAAATGGTTAAATCCGCAGTTTACACTTTACATAAAAAGCGGAATTTTCTGCACATCATTTTTAGTGTATGTCAGTAAATCCTTTAGATGGATTAAATATTTTGGAATGTGGCGAATGGGTTTGGCGTGCACTATGATTTTTAAAAGAGTGGTTTTAAAAATCAACGCTAAATCATAATTTCTATAATTTTTTGAAACAAAAATAAAAACCCTTATATTTTCCGTGTGCCCTGGAGAAAGTATTCATGCTAATAGATTTGGCATGAATATAAATTAGGAAATGCGCGGAAGAAACAATTACGATATCACTCAAAAAAAAATATATTGCCAAATTTCCAACCCCAAATTTTACAACATTTTGACTTCGGGCCCATACTTCCATTAAACTATATCTCTATTCATAGAGATATAAAAATGCTTTCATCTTGAATAACAACTCAAAGATTACCAGTTCTAATAAAACATGTTATATTCAATAGAACAATTTTTGGTAAGAAACGGCCGGCCAATTAAACATATTTTATTAGAAAATTTTGAAATTCTATCATAAAATTTCACGCAATGGCAAATCTTGTAGTTTAAGATTTAAAAAAATACAACCCAATTTGTATGTAGGAATGTATGCACCATGAGAAAATAATATTAAATATAATTTGAATTTTAATATGAAGTTCATTAGGTATTTCTCGCATATGTGGTTATCTGTATGTATTCCTAGCCAACCAAATTCGGAGCGCTCTAAATACGGAGCGTGTAGCAACTCCCAAAGCGCTCCTCAAATAAATGTTTGCGGAGTGCACTTATAAAGGACGTCCGAAAGAGCTTCGCAGGGGATTGTCTTAGGGGCATTAAATCATATTGTCATTTTATTATCTTAATACTCCTAAAAAGGAGCGTGTTTACGGAGTATATTAATAAAGGACATCCGAAAGAGCTCCGCGTGGGATTGTTTTAGGAGCGTTAAATCATATTGTCATTTGATTATCTTTGTACTCCCAAAAATGAGCGCCCACCAGCGCTCCACACAGGAGTGTTTGTGGAATAAAAGGGCGTTCGAAAGAGCTCCACATGGGTCTGTTTTAGGAATGTTGAATCATTGTGGCCGTCGGTGGTGCCATGGTTAGTGTGCGCGGCTCTTGTACATAAGATCATGGGTTCGAACCCTGCTCTGACCACCTTCAAATTTTCTTTCGGCGGCGGTCACCTCGCATAGTGACGGCGACACTATCGAGTATATAGCCATGAAAAAGCTTCTCAAAATACCGTTCGGAATCGGTGTAAAACTGTAGGTTCCAATCAGTGAGTGAAAACTGGAAAGCGCACAGCTCAGTGATTGTGAGAAGTTCTCCCCGGTTCCTTCATGGGAGGTAATGGGAAACCATTTATTTATTTATTTTTATGAATCATGAGAAACTCCAACAAAATTACTGGAAGAAATAAAACAATCACTGAAATATACATCCAAAAAGACGTAAGATCCAAATTCAAAATATGGGGTTTTGATTGATTACGACGCATTTGACCAATATACACGATTTTACAAAATTTCAGATTTCTACGTGCAAATACATAAATTTTTGTTAAAAGATGCAATAAATAAAGTTTTTCATAAATAAAGGATTTTTTTTTCTAACTATAATTTTGTAAATAAATTTAATGCATTTATTATTTCCAACTGACAAAACTACATATTCCTACAAAATTGTAAATCTGTACGTCCAAAAGCTAATATTTCATTTGCAAAATTCGAATTTCATATCGAACGGTGTTTTTCCTCTCAGGTAAATTGACGAAAATGTTGTTATATCTTTTTGGATTTTAAGTGACGATATACATATCGTCAGCTGAAATGCAAAACAACGTAACTACTATTTAAATTTTTCTACAGAAGAAGGGAAAAGCCTTATAAAATGACAAATAATACAGGTTCGGCAGCTATATTTTAGATTTTTGCTCAAGGTAAGACAATACTTAAGGCATGAACCGAGAATATGGCTTCCAAAACTTCAATCTTTACCATTTTATAGGCGGTCCGTGTCCGCTCCTGTATAGAAATGATAATTGTAGTTACGTTGTTTTGCATTTCAGCTAATGATATGTACTTCATTTTCAAAAAAAAGTTATTTTAAATAAAACCAGATTGCAGGGACTAGGTATGATCGCATTGATGCCTTATGATTTTAATAATTTATAAATATAGGAGCTGTTTTTTATAGGAGCCCGCACGGAATCCTTGTGTGTTATCTAAATGAGCGTGTAGGGACTCCGATAGAACTCATTTAAGGAGTCCCTAGTGCTGTTTTCTCGAGCGGATATGCTCCATTAGGGCTCCGTTAAGAGCTTCCGTAGGAGCGTTACCGCATCGTGTTGGGAGTCCTAACTGAGCACCTTGCGGACTTCGTTGGTCGGTTGGGTTAACACGTGGCATCAGTGGTGCAATGGTAGTGCGCGTGCCCCTTATACGTGAGATAGTAGGTTCGATATCTGCTCTGAACACCATTAACCTCAAACTTCTCAAACTACCGTTCAGAACTGGTGTAAAACTGTAGCTCCCAATCAGTGAGTATACAACTAGAAACCACACAACTCATTGGTTTTTAGAATCTCTCCCCAATTTCTCTGTGGGATGTAATGGAAAACGATCTATTTATTTTTATTGACACGTCTTCTTCACCACCTATAGCGTACACATGTTTAATAAAACTACATAGTTGACAATAATTGAAACTGGAGCACTAGCAAACAAAAGCGAAAAAAACTCAAAGAGATGAACCAAACTATAAAAGCACACATATAAATCTAATTAAATGTATGTCACAACATAAAATCTAATAAAAATAACAACAGGAATGTGCCAGGGCCAAAAAACAAACAAACGAACAAATGTAGGGAGAGTGATAAACTAAACAGCAGCGGCAGCAACCAATGGGGTCGGCGAAAGAGAAGGAAATACAGTTATTTAAACAGGATATGCAAACAATATACCTTGTGTTAAAGTTGTGACAGCAAACTCTGCTCCTGCTGAATACTGCTGGTTGTTTGGTTGGGTGCTGGGGTGTTGATGTCCTTTTTCCCTGATGGTTGCAGTGGAAAATACAAAAACAACATGGCATATTTTTTAATCCATTTTAAAATAAAAACGATTGCTCAGGACGTTATTTTAATTGTATTTTGTATTTTGCATTTGCCGGAATCGGATTGGATGATGATGGTGTGAGAACAAGGCGTGGATGAATGCAAATGTTATTTAAATTTATGATGATGTTTATTTGTACCAAAGAAATTTATATATACATATATTATATTATCTCAATGGGTTATTTTATTCACTTTAATTTATTGTTATTGTAGCAAACACTTTTAACGGAACATATGCATTCTTGTTGGAATGGTTCCTTTTATTATATATATTTTTTTTTGAATTTGTTTTAACTGTGTCACAGTTGGTTGATGATGCATGCAGCAGGATCTATAATTTGTATTCATTTATTTATTTTTTCTCTTGTTATGTTTTTCACTTTGTTAGTGTTGCCATGATTTTTTACTTTTAATCTATTTTTTAATAAATTGATTGTAGTTTAAAAAACGTGAATTAATTGAATTTTCTGGGTTGTTGTTTCTTTATTGCAATTAGTGTAGTGATACAAAATTTAACTTTTTGGTGACACTACAAATTCAATTTGTCGATGTTATACTTGTTTTGTAAATTTTCTTTTAATATTTATATTTACTTTTTCATGCAGTTTTCAATTTGAATAATTTGTTATTGTTGAATTACACCAAATGATATTGTTATTAGAAAACATTTCCATGTGTATGTACGTGTATTTTCTTTTTGTGTTCACTTTAAACTATAAAAATAAACTGGCACAATTTTCAATAATGTTCAAGTTGTTAACATGAACTCTATATCTAGGAGAATTTGTGGAACTTTTTTAGAAGAGTTAACATTTTTTCTATTTAAGTGATTACGATTGGTTTTTTACCCTATTTTTTTTTTTGATTGGTGTAATTGCTGGTTATTTTGTTGTACAACTTTTTTTTCTAGATTTAAATTAATAATATTATTATCGATTTATGCATAAATGATTAAACACAAAAGTACAAATTTAAACAAATATTTATATAAATGTACAGCATTTTTACTTTAAATTATATTTAATTGATTTTATTTGAACTAAAGAGTTTCGATTATGCAAATCAGTTTTCTTTGCTAGCACAATTGTTGCTGGGGTATTTCATTGTTACTTTCTCTTTTTTTTTGTATTTTCTTAACTGATTCAATAGTGAAGTATAAACGGAATTGAATTATTTTTCGCCGTCTTATATTTTTTTTTTATATTTTTTTCAATCTTTTTGTACAGTACGAGTTATGCATAACACTTTGTTTGTTTTCGGGACGAAAGGTTTTTCGAACCTAAATTAGGGAAATTAATACCGGAAAAAATTTGATTTATACCAATAAAGTTTTAATAAATAACAATAATGGTGATTAGCTTTTAGAGCATCATAACGATTGTCCGCTTAACAAATTTTAATTTGTTTCGCGTTTTTTATTAAACACAAAGGCCATTAAATGCATCTTTAAACGTTTTAACAAATGCGCCTAAAATGCAAGATCCAGATACATCTTAAAAACGTTTTAAAAATTTCCTAAGATGCAAAAAGTGCAATTTAAGGAAAATAGTGAAGTCAGAGTGTAATAATAAACTACTATTACATGTTTTCACTTTCGTTTTATAATCTGCCAAATGTTTCACAAAACAAGACCGCTCGGAAAATATTAGATCCTATTCAGAAATTATACACATAGGAAGTCCAGGAAAGTGCACTGCAAAATCAATTAGAAAATTCAATAAAAGAAAGGAATGCTTTAAATACACGTTTTTATTAATAAATGCTATTAGCAAAAAATATTTTTTTTATTGATGTGTTAACATCTATACGCCCGCCTCTAGGGCAGTAAACTATAAATTTAATACATACGCAAGTGTTAGGTTTGTAAGAGTAAATCATCGTTTGTTTGTTCGTTGCTTGGCAGTCGGTATTGAAAGTGATTATTGGGCGATTTTCATATAATTTTCCCACGCGATTTTTTCCGGAAATTCATAGCCGATTTTATTAATTTTTGGATTAAAAAGCTAGTGCTGGTTTCGACGAAGAGTTTAGGCCAAAAATTAAGGCGATCCGATATCGGCGAGCCGAGATTGAAGTGTTTTAATTTGGAGTATTAATTTGGAGTAATATTAAAAAAGTATTTTATGTCGATCTTCGGTTTTGTCTTATAATCGTTTGTTTGTTCGTTGCTTGGCAGTCGGTATAGAAAGTGATTATTGGGCGATTTTCATATAATTTTCCCACGCGATTTTCTCCGGAAATTCATAGCCGATTTTATTAATTTTTGGATTAAAAAGCTAGTGCGGGTTTCGACGAAGAGTTTATTCCAAAAATTAAGGCGATCCGATATCGGCGAGCCGAGATTGAAGTGTTTTAATTTGGAGTAATATTAAAAAAGTATTTTATGTTGATCTTCGGTTATATCGTACGAATATAACAAAGTATGTATGTATGTACAAGTGTCTGTTGCTTTGCATTCTTTGACTTTTGTGGGAATAAAACAAAAAGTATTGAGCAAGAAAATAATGACACATGTGCTTGCACTGGGTCTTTAAATAATTTTAAGTATTAATATTATTTAACTGTAACGTCATCATATGATTGAACGCTGTTTTTTATTTTCCAATGTAACATTTACGAATGTGTTCATAGAAATCGAACAGGTACCGTGAAGTAAAAAGATGTTAACACATCGCCCGTGAGTTCGAACACTCATTGGATTTTTTAAATAATTTTAAGTATTAATATTATTTAACTGTAACGCCATCATATGATTGAACGCTGTTTTTTATTTTCCAATGTAACATTTACGAATGTGTTCATAGAAATCGAACAGGTACCGTGTAGCAAAAAGGTGTTAACACATCTCCCGTGAGTTCGAACACTCATTGGATTTTTTATTAATATTTTTTTCTATATTTTAATGAAACGCACAGCTCGGTAACCAACTGCTAAGTTAATGTCAACAATACCAATCACGAATATTTTATTTTATTTAGAAATATTAGTTTTTGCAGATTTTATTGTCTTATGACTTCGTCAAATTTATTATATGAAGTCTTTTTGTATTTCACTTTAACACCACAAATATTTATAAAAAATCACTTTATATTCCGAAAAATTCATTTCACTCAACCCTTATTATTATCATCATTATTAGCAGCATCAAATCTAATATGTTTCGAGGTAAACAACACACAAATATCCAAATTATAAATATTTCTCAATCTAACTACTAATCGGTCATAAATCAAATCGGTTTATATTCCGAAAAATTCATTTCACTCTACACTTATTATTATCATCATTATTAGCAGCATCAAATCTAATATGTTTCGGGTTAAACAACACCAAATATCCAAATTATAAATATTTCTCAATCTAACTACTAATCGGTCATAAATCAAATCGGTTTATATTCCGAAAAATTCATTTCACTCTACACTTATTATTATCATCAGTATTAGCAGCATCAAATCCAACATGTTTCAGTGAAACAACACCAAATATCCAAATTATAAATATTTGTCAACCTAACTACTAATCGGCCATAAATCAAAATTTTACACATTTTGAATACAATAATTTATACAAGTAATGGTTAAAAATAAATTTAAATTTTTTTAAAAATTCTCAATAATTGATACAGGGGTCTTTTTTTAACGAAATGGCAAATAAACTGTCGCCAAATTTTTACAGCGATAAAAATGTTCCTTAGCTATTGTTTTCAAATAAAAAATTTAAATCTTGAAATTTTGAGATGTGACCCTTTTGAAGTTAGAGTGCGATATATGATATATTTCTTAAAATTATATGCAGATTGACAACGTGTATCGATCTACAGGGTTGAGGGCGGTAATTTGCATATTTGGGAATGAAATAAAAAAAATATGAACCTTAAAAAAAAATTATTTTATATTTTAATTATATTGAACTGTAAGAGAAATTGTAAATTACATGGTTTTAAATAGTGTATCTGGCAAATGTCGACCTTCGCTATCCACACGCTGCTGCATACGTTTTCTGAAGTTTTTATGAACTCTAAGAAGCATGTCGACTGGTGAAGTTGTCTGGGGTTTGTTTCACTCCAGTACCGCATATTTTGTTTGGTGAAAATGTGCCTCATCACAAAAGCACGCTGCACTGCAATGATCGAGTGCGCATTTGGAAAATACGCTTCAACACAAAATGACCGCTCCTCACGTGTCCAATGCATGATAGCAACTGGAAGACAGCCGAAAACAAATCTCCCATCATCCACTATAAGTCACGCACACTCTCCACTCTCTTAGGCCAACAGTGTCGCCACAGCCAGCAGTGCAAAAAATCAAATTACCGCGCTCCACCCTGTATTTGTATAAACTCAAAGTTAAGATGTTCGAGTGTTTGGTAGTTTTTATTAATAATTTTATTCTCCAAAATTACGGTGCCAATTATTAATTAAAAATTAAATGAATGAATTAATTATTATTATTGTTTATCTTCCTGACGATGCTACCCAAAGGCAGCGAAATACTGGAGAAAAAAATTATTTCTAAAATCGACCAAACGCTCGAACATTTTAATTTCGAATATAATACGAAAAGTCGGTTAAATCATAACTATTTGTACAAACTTTTTCAAATCTTCAAAAATTCAAATGAATAACAACTCAATATTTCTAAATTAAAATTTGTTTGCTTAAACCCAACAACCAATTTCTATGGACGGGAAAAATATATCGTCATTTCATCTTCCCTTTCGTGAAAATAATAATCCCATATCAATTTTTTTTGGCTCAATTTTTAGAGTTTTCATACACATAGTATCTTAGCAGAAAGGGTCTATGAAATTTCTACTGAAATTTCTAAATTTTGAATTAAAACTGTTTCTAGTTAGGGTGCGACAAGTCGTCGTTCCGAACACAGAAAGAATAATTTTTCAATTCAATTAAAAAATTCGAAAATTCAAACTCAATATTAATTGAAAATCCTGTGACACAAAAAATCACATATCAGCTAGCATATTTGTAGGTTGTTTATTGGAAAAGTATTATTTTTCAATCGATGCAAAATTTCAGCCATCTATGAAAATATTTGTACGTTATTTATCAAAAATATTTTCGTTTTTAGCCGATGAAGAATTTGACTTATTAACAAACTAAATTGTATCTTAGTTTCCGTTTTGTCTTCAAACCGAAGTATTTTTAGAAATTTTGTTTATTTAAAAATAAAATGAAACAGCTGCGGTAGGATTCGAACTCAAATGCACTGCAAGAACGTTTCCATGTTTGTGACACAGCGTCGTTTCGGGCAGCATCTAGCCCATTACGCCACCGACTGCCTGTACAAACTTATCTCAATCTGAAGTTATGTGGTTGTTGGTATCGTATTTACTTCGTTAAATATTGGGGTATTTCTAATGAATTTTTTTGTTGGTACCATTTACCGATTTTCATTTCAATATTTGTGTAATTTGTCAGTAGTATATCAATGGAAAATGTAATTGAGTGCTGAGATCTTTCACGTACCAATTTTTTTTGTTAAAATTTTGCAGTCTTCTTTGTTTCTGTGAAGTTATCTTCACGTATATCACAAAATCAGAAAAAATGAGATAAGACTATTTCCTGGGATACATTTTTTAGATCTTTCCATCTGTTCAATGCCCAGGTCCCTACCTCTTATGGTTTCAGAGATATTATGTAGTCATTTTCTTGTATGTCCACTTTTGGTAAAATTTTAACACGAACTGTGAAAATTAAATAAATTTTAATTGGTTTCTTATCTTTTATTATTAGTATTTATTAGGGTTGTATTTAAGACAACTATTTGAGTACACAGACAAATAATGCTGTTGTTGCTTTTTGTAAAAGGTTTTGTTTTGAACCTCTATCTGCTAATATTAAAGCAATTCTTTTCATCATTCAACGTTAATATCACATCAGGCGTAATGCCATACATTTGCTGAGAGAGATGTTTACTCTAGGTATGTATTACACTATAACTAACTCTTTTTTGGGTCGGTTTTTTTTAGTCGATCTCCAACCTTATTGTATCCGTTAAACGTACCAAAATATTAAATGTTTTTCACAAATTTAATAACACGAACTAAATCGTTTTGTAATTTATTACTAGAATTAAAAGTTGGTGTTGTTAGAATAGTCACCAGGAGACCCTTGTATTAGAAAAAACTATTTTATATTTGAATTCAGGTGTTATGCACTTGTGTGTCCTTAATGAATTCTAATGCAGTTCTGTGAGAGCAGACATCAAAGTGTACACCTATAGGTGTTAAAATTCAATTTAGCTTTTAGGAAAGTTTGGTATGAAATAACCTGTATGATTATACACCACGTACCTCTATATGTATCACTCAGACATCAATTGATCTAACTCCATAAAACGAAAGGAGGAGAAAATTGGAAAATAAGCCGCACTGTGTATTCTCATATAAAACAAGTGGGGTGCCCAAATATACTTCACGCGTACTACTTCATTTTTCTGATTACAAACAGCGCAATTTTAAATATAACAAGAATAACATGTTGGTGTTTTAATTATATTGAAATTTATACAATTTTTAAATGTTCAATTAGACCAATTGTTTTCTGAGTATCACAAATATATTATAATTAACTTTATTAACCAGTCGTTTGAACCGAACACAATTTTGAATATTTCATAAAAATTTGACGTATTCCGCGAATGAAAATGAAATATTGTGGAAAAAATATTAAAATGGATAATGCAACTAATAAGTAGCGGTGCATGATCTTTAAAATTTCGTGTCATAGCCTGGCTGGTAGGGTTGGTTTGTGGCTATGCCTAAGCCTATATGTTAACATGTAATTAAGATGGATATGTTGTTTAACCCCACTTTAGGATTTAAAATATTGAGCAAATAAACCGAAAATTAATTAAATGCAGTTTTTAATATCTATGCATGATATCTCTGAATATAATTGGTTTCTATTTAATTTTACTATTTTTTTTCTGGCTATACAGCTTGTTTTTATGTTCCATGCAGGTGATTTTTGACCGCTATTTGGTTAACATCTGTCAACTTTAATTTGACATTTGTGCAGTTCAGTCGATAACAATTTATTACGGAGCATCTAATAGGCCAACAACGTGCAGACGTTTTTAAAACATATTATCTAAATATTCGTTCAATTATAAACACGCAACACATTTTACGGGATTTTTTTTTCAGCGTATTGTAACAAACTTTTAAACTTTGTATTAAAGTGAAGTGTGACCGAACTCATATAATCGACAGAAAACAATTCAGATGCTAAAGGGCACTATTATTCAAGAATTGGAGCAATGTAACGCCCGTAATATTCCATAATGCTATTCAAAATATGCGTAAGAGTGCAGATATGTGCGCAGCGGTCAGAGGTGACCATTTAGCCGATGTTGTATTTCATACATAATTCTTATAAAGCACTGATTCATACAATAAAATACTATTAAAAAACGTTGCACCGTTTAAGATTTATTCAAAAAAAAAAAAACATCGGCCGGGAACATAAAATATCAGCCAGTATGTTTTAAATTTTTAGGCAATTTTTTGATTGAAAAATCTCAACACTTTCAAAATAGACGCTTTACCATAGTGACAGATCCTGAACGTCTACGTATGATACAATAAGAAATGTAATTCCATATGTTCACAAAAAAAAAAATTGCAAAAATTTGGAAAAAATTTCTTTTACCAATTTAAAAGGTATTTTATTTAAGTTTGTCTAAACGCCAAGCGTTTACCCTTATATGTATATAATGAATTAAAATGAATTGTAATCTAGTGTAAGTGTAGATTTAAGTACTGTACTCGTACCTCATTGTGATTGAGAACAGTTTAGCTTTGAATTGTTAATTATCAACCGATTTAGGATCACGCAGCCTTTCTTCTCTGTAAAGTGCACGAAGCACGGATCAGTTGTTCTACTGCACTCAGCCGCTACAGTTTATATCTCTTTATTTTCTCTCCCGTTTTCAAGCTGCTTTTTGTACATCTACACTTACATCATCTCACAAATTAAAATCTAATTGGGTTTTGAATGTATATAGAAAATAAACCCCAACAAAATTTATAACGTTAAAAGCTCTAACCCTTTTCAATTTAAAGGCATCCAGGCGTTCAAGGTAAGAACCGTCACCCGTTGTCCTAACTCTGGGCCACTACTAATTCTTATCTTTTCCGTTCATCTCACATCGTTTATACAATTTCTCTCTTTATCACATTATGAGAAATTGTATAAACAAACACTAGCTCAACCATATCTTCTCCATCTCCAGCGATTGATACGGAGTTGGAACTCCATCATCAATCCCAAGTATAATAAGCCGTGACGCGCTTATTCAAAGTTTTTTGAGGAAAGTTTTCCTTGATCTTAATCTTTCCGTTAATTATAATTACCAGATCAATTGTTGTATACTTTAAGTAAATTCTTTCAATTTATAAACTTATATGAAAACTGTTTAATTAATTAATTCACAAATTTATTTCGATGGCCATTACGCCATCTAATGAGGTCTGCCTTCGAAAATTGTTTCCTATTGTTTTCAAAATAGTACTTAGGATTAAAATTCATTGAATGGCAGTGCACCGATTTTGTAGTTTTTAAAAGGATGCAACAACTATTGTCTTGATGGAACCTCTTTTAATGGTTTCACTCATCGCATAGGTATTCCCTATGACTCCTGTCCAATAAGCTTACATTCTTTTCACAGTGTAGTATGCACGGTTTAGTATGTAGTTTTTAGTGACAAAAAATAGTTTTTCGATATTTCTCTTTTTAACACTGTAATCTCTAATTTTTGGGTGGTTACTTAAGTTCGTAATCAGTTGATTTTAATTTATTTCGATCTGACTTTATATACGAAAAGAGCTTTTCAGTTTTTTCCCACACAATCTTACTGCTTATATGACAACGGTGGTAAACGTTACGAATCAGCTAATCGTTACAATTCATCAAGCTAGCGAAATTTTGACAAGAAAATTAAAGGGACAAAATACAAAACGTTTAATGAAATTGGAAAATCTTTGAGCAGAAATGAAGTTCAAACAGCACTAAGAGTCACATAATTCGCTTTTCTGGATATTTCAACTAGGATGATAACTAAAAATTTCACATTAATAATTAAAAATTGTGTGCTTGTTGTTCTTCTTGTTTTCTGTCAAAAATATATTTTGTTGTTTAGTATATTTGTAAATTAAATTATATTTGATCGTTGTACAAAGACAATTTTCAACTCAAAAATTGCGCCTAGGAATCTTTTAGTTGCACACGTTTGTTTTAGTAATACGCAAAATAAAAAAAGAAAACAGTTTAATAAAACAATTTTAACAGAGTGGAAATGAAATGACGTGAATATGAAACAGATAAAAGATATTAAATATATATGTTTTATACTGTAAGAAAATATATATTTTCCACTCTTAGGTTAAAATATTTCCCACGATGAATTCAAAAGCTATGCAAAAGATTTCACAGTTTTTAGCCCACCTAGCCTCAAAGATGAAACTTGATGCGGAATAATTATATGAGATCACTTAACCGCAAACAAGTTATTAAGGCTATATAATAATAATTTTAATACGGCCAGAGGCTACAGTTCATTCGCACCTATTTCCCGATTAGCTAGATATTCCTGCATACAATAAATACTATGCTAATTTGCTTCTTCTGTGAAAAAAAGTTCAAAAAAATTTAAAAAAAAATAAAATTGCTGATAAAATAAATACAATTAGCTATTCCTCATTTATAAGATAAATAATACAACAAATTTTGTTTGTTCAGCTTAAACTCTGTTTATATTCTATCCGGAGAAACATACTTTTTTTCTAATCAGTACTTCACTAATTTTCTTCAACAATAAATATAAGCAAAAAATTAAAAATTAAAAATTTATTTTGTTTAACCAATATTCCAAATTTTTTCGAGCTTGATGTCAGCATTGTTTTTTTATTATCGATATTTCGCTACACCATTGGGTAGCAGTATCGTGACGTTTATTTGTTAAACCAATTTATAGTCTAAACTATAAATAAACAAATTGCATTTACATTAATTTATAAGTTACTGTGCCATATTTGGGCTCTTAAAATTTAATATATAAATCCATGATTCAAATTGTATTATCCTTGGTGTTTATAAACATTTAATTATAGTAAATGCAAAGAACTTTTTTTTTACAAACTCTTCATTTCTTTTTAGAGAAGAAGAGATTTAAAACCAGGAAAACTAAATTTTTAACGTTGAAATTTAAGTTTTAAAAAATCAAAAAATTTTATCAATTTAAAAACTAAAAATTAAATAATATATTATAATAAAAAATTGTGAAATTGTGACATCCTTTTTAATTGTTATTCAATCCGTAATAATTCAATCAAACCGTTGGCTTGAACTTCAATAACTTGAACTTCAATATTGCAGTTTTCTTAATTTAACTTCATTTTCAGGTTTTCTGTTCGGAATTCTGCAACAATCGCGAAGCTCAAAATTTCGCAAGTTATTCCAATGTGAAAAAATCTCTCTCTAATTTTAAATACTTCATGATTACGTTAAGCACTATGTAGATTTCACTGTTGGAAAAATTTGCTCCGGGTTTATTACAAAAAATCCGAAATTTCAAAACTTTTTTACATTTTACATATTTTCACTAATAATTTCTATAATAACAGTCCATTTTCAGAATGAACTAATTCTCCTTTGAAACACAGGAGGAACAAAATAAAATTAATTTGCATTTATGTTTATATTATTCGATCTATCTGTTGTTATGTTCTTTAATAATTTTTCGGTTCAAGATTAACAACTAATTTTAGTTTTTCATAGAAAAGTTATTTTTAATAGCAAATATTCAATAAAAAATATTTGAAATTGATTATTATGCTGGATGGTTGGGAATATAGCTATTGCAATGGCCAACAAGGCATATCATCAGCTAATTTATCCACAAGTATTTAGGTATATCATCACACATTATAAATTTAAATTTTTATTATTTGGTATGTGGGCGGTAGGCATCTCGTGGGGGCACTGCGCCCACTTTCTTTAAGCTCAGTTTTTATTAACACAGATAATCTGTTAATGTTACTGCTTTTTAAGGCAATTATAATATTTTTTTTCCAAGGACGGTAGGCCGGGTTGTTCCCAATTTCGGTGATTTTTTGACCATACTTGCAATTTCTCCTAATAGTGGGTGGAACAATACACTGTGGTAAAATATTGATTAGCATTGAAGGTATGAACTTTCGGCACTAAATATTTGAAAGCGGTACACTGTGAGTTTTCCCTTGAAAGCAATAACGTGTTTACCCTGACTGCTAAAATAGGAGCATATTGGCTTTGTATTATGTCTGAAGAGTTTGGAGCGCGTGGAGATCTATAAACTCTATAAGTGAGCCATTGATGTAAACCGACCTCAGCAAAAATACCTATTTCTAATAAAAACCCTTACTCAGGAACATATTCTAAAACATCCTTAAATGGAAATTATGTAAAATATAAAAGTTATGACAATTTTAAAATATGGAAATTGTGTAAAATATAAAAGTTATGACAATTTTAAAAATTTAAGAAACGGTATAATAATAAATCGTACAGGGTAAGAAAAAATCGCCACTGAAATATTATTGCAGATGTTGTTATAACGCATATTGTCCTTAATCCACAAAAGAAAGTTGTTTCTAATTCAAAAGATTATCAAGATACCGAATATTTAAAATCACTTTAATATTTCAATTCAACGATTTTGGATATATAACATATTTTTGTTGTCGCCACAGATCTTATGTCTTATATGTTTTCTTAAATTTTCTCAGTAGTTTCTGTTCGAATTATTTGCAAACTTTTATACTCACGGAGTTTCCAACAAAATTACACGTTTTCATTCCAAATTTAAATGTATATCCTTTTTGAACAGTGTCTCATTGCAGCAATATTTTTCAACATTCTTGAGCTCTTTCCTTTTCCTTCCAATTTTTTTTAAATCCAAAACCTCAATACATGACAGAAACTGTATTACCCATAACCCTCTTAAATCATATTTCAAATTAAAATAAACAACAGTCTCGTATTTAATCCCATCGAATTTTGTTCCTGATACAGGGGTTATGACACTTTTCTTTTTAAACACTTTTTGATTATTTTAATCAATCAATTTGCTTTGAATATTTATGTCAAGTTATTTATTTGTTTCTCACACAGTTCGTTTTTTTTTCAGTTTAACTTATTGTTAAACATTTTTTATATTTTTCCTTTTATTTTCTTAAATTGAATAACAAAATATTTCACTTTTCTTATATTTTATGCTGTGGGTTTTGTAAACTACTTCAGGCACATCCTTACATTGAACACTTTTCATTTCGTTGTTTTCCATCAATTATGTCAAAAGCACAACTTTTTTCACGCTGTATGTTTTCCTCTTCATTTTTTCACTCTCTCTTTCTGTCGTTTCGAATTTAATTTCCTTTTTATCAACCGCAACACCAGCAAAGTATCCGTAGTAAAAGAATAGAGCTGGTAATGATGTAGTCACAAATGTACAAATATTTATCAAATGCTGTGAATGACACACACACACAACATCCATTCATGTCACCCACACAGCCAGCTATTCTTCATCCACTTCTACATTCAGAATTGCTGATGTTGATGTTACGGTAGGGTGGGCTTTGGTTGCTTCGTTGACTTGCAACAATCACTGACAACATGTCACTGTCAATCAATATCAATCATAATTTGTTTCACTGACTGTCGCCGTCAACAAAAACACAACACACACACAACAACAATATTATAACGAACAACAAAAGCTAGAGCATACTGATGGCAATAGATTGCACTTAACATGCGACATTTCTGCCAATGTTTATGGTGATGTTGATGGTAATGTTGATGATGTTCTGGTAATGAACCACCATCATCAGGTTGCTAGACATAAATGTTAAAGCACTTAAGGAAGTTTCTGGTTGCGATTGTACATAAACAATAAAACTAAATGTAGACCACACAATCCGGAGTATTTCGACAACTAACCAGTCCATCCCTTTGACTTTTGATTATAGGGTGACATATCTGCGGTGGGGAAAAGAGTGTGTGGCCACGACCCTCCGACCTCAGTTATGGCAGTTTGGAAACATTATTGTTGGTTGCCTTATATCCTACAACAAAAAGGCTGATGTGATGATGCCGCTGATAATGATGATAAATCAGGTTTGTTGGTTTTTATATGACACTTAAAATGTTACCTTAAATTTAAATGTGTTTAATCCATTTAATCCATTATTTTATAATTTTTGTTACATTTTGTTAAAAATTGTTTGCAAAACTTAATTTTGCATAAATGAATCTCTCACGTGGTATTTCTTTCACAATTCTTTCACATTATTTTGTACATTTTTCTAGTACAATTTATTTTCCAAATTTTTTACAACACACATATTAATTAATATTTTTTTTTAATACTGCATTTTTGTTTCCTGTATTATTTTCGCCGTTTTCTAATTCACTGGAATTAATTATTTTTTAATTTTCTTTCATTGTGACTGCCTTTTTTTTGGTTTCACTATTTTCTATCACTTTTGCAGAAAACGACACAACATCGTTGTGTGTTGTGTATGAAAGACGCTAATAGACTAGATTTCAAATCATGCCGCACATACAACGGATTTTTTTTTCGTTGCCTCTTGCGCTTGTTCTTCTTGTCGGTGCTCTGGACTCTCCCTTAGATGACTGTTCGTCGTCTCGCTGGCTTCCTCTTAGCCATTCAACACCAAAAAAAAGCACAGCTAACAGTAAAATTTGTTCTAAAAGGGCGAAAAGTGTACTAAAACTATATGCTTAAAACATATGATTATTGTGTGAAATAGCTGTAATAGCAAAGAGCGGGAGAAAGTGGTAGAACCCCGAACAAGAGAGAGAGAGAGAGAGAGCAAACTGGTATACTTCAAGCACTTGCGTTTTCCGAGTTGTCGTACAAACACAAGCTAGAATACAACCAAATCCCCTCACAATAACACCATTCGCTCTCTTTGAAATTGTGTTAAATTAAATATGTGCAACACCAAATATCCACAATTTATGGAATTTATCACATGACTGTTTGCAATGTTTACATTTCTCTCTCTCTCATCCGTTTGCATCATTGTTCTAAATTTTGCTACTTTTTCCTTTCCATTTCTATTCTCTCCCAATCTAGTTAGGTTACTCTCAAATTTGTATATCTTTGCTCTTATGTTTCTATCACACCCTTGTTTCTCCATTATCCCTGTAGTGGTGTATTTTCTGGAGAAATCCACCATCTTTGTGTTAATTTTCAAGGTTGTTGTGTTATTGTTTCGTTCGGGTATGATTGTTGTTGTTGTTTACCTTTTTAACACACCCCGTTTATTGGGAATACACAATTCTATTACAACAGGACCTTCGATGGGCAAATAATTCACCTCAAGTCACATGTTGTAGTACTCATACTCAACATACACACATTGAATATATAAGAGAAATAAATGTTTTTATTATTGCTCTCCTTCGCGCACAGTTTATTGTAAAGAGATGGATTTTTATTTCTTCCCAGTTTTATTTCTACTAAAGTTGAAGTACAGCGGGATTAGTAAGGACTCAACTGCAGACTTGAACTGACAGAGCACTGAGCAAGTTGGTGCTTAAGAATTTAACGATTTGCCGCATGCTATCGCAAAAGCTTTTAAATTCAAACTTAAAACGTTTCAGCTAAATTGAATAGAAATACTTCCATGGTAGAAAATTGTTTTTTTTTTTGGTCATTAATTATATTTCTTGTTACA
Source organism: Phaonia tiefii (assembly GCA_963931995.1). Taxonomy (NCBI): domain Eukaryota; kingdom Metazoa; phylum Arthropoda; class Insecta; order Diptera; family Muscidae; genus Phaonia; species Phaonia tiefii. The sequence continues at coordinate 220,061,789 of OZ008368.1, read as the reverse complement.
TGCATACATATGTATAATTATGTATTTAGTCTACTTTATGTAAATTGTTTAGTTATGTTAAGTGTAAAATTCCTTAATATAATAGTTTTGCCCACCTAAGCCTATAAGGCGCGGTCCCAACAGTTATTATTGTGAACTAAAATGTTTATATTGATCAAATAAACAAACTCAAAAAAGAACATATGTAAATATAAAGGAAGTTAAACCACCTTTCGGCTAAATAAGTAATAAGGAAGGAATGATAATGTGAAAGTGTATTCATCCAAGGTACCTTAAAAAAACATGTAACAATACAATGGCTTAACAAATAATCTAAACAATGTTATAGCGTTGCAAATTTTTGAAGATTTATTAACCCCGTTTAGGGCTGTGTATTATCTAAATTTAATATAGAAAAATTTAGTAAAATTTACTCTCGTAGGAATCGATTTCAGCAGCACCATATTTTCAGTCTTCTAGTTGGGCATGGTTTTTTGTCCGCACGTCAAAAATATGTTGCTATAGGAATTTCGCTGCATTCACCTAGTGGAATAATTACCATACCGAAGACAAAAACCCCAACACTGTTACATAGATTTATCACGACGACATTAAATATATTTAAATCGTAAAATTTAAATCTTAGGAGTAGTAAGTTTTTCTTATTTCAATACTGATATACACAAGTCCCTTCAGGAAATTTTCTTCAGTTGGATTTAATTTATCTTCTGACCACCTCAACACCACTTTCAGTTACTTATAAAGGAATAGTCAGTCAAAAGTTTTAGTGAAAAATCCATAAGATCCATAAAATACTACTATAAATTTGAGAATAACGATTTGTCTACCATATTGCTACCATATATTGTCATACCATACCATATTCTCTACCATATTCAACAACTGACCTGTCGATAGAAAAGGTATCAGTACACTTAATGTGCCGTCACACTGGGCAAATATTTGACGAAAAATATCAAATATTTCTATGCCGCAATCTGAACACAAAACTTTTTGGAAGCCGAATACGAAATCAGCTGTTTTTAGGCAAACACAATAATTTGCGTGCAAACAAAAATTTGCCCAATATGTAAACAAATATTTATTTGTTCTTACAAAGCTTGTTTAAGCGCAAACAGTAGGCAAACGAAAATGGAGCGAGGATACAAATTTAGAAAAATAACGAACTTTAACGAAAATTAAGAAAAAAATGCCGTCGAATCCGTGAGGTCCACAGATATCAAGCCATGTGTCCACCGTAATAGGTAAAGGTGTGGAATGAAATAAAATGTATTCTTTGCACGAATTCAAAGATATCTTTAATTTTGTGGAGCGACATCTGTTGTCTCCATATTATAGGAGATATTGAGAACCAGATGGCGCTAAATGTTATGGGTATTCAAATTAAAGGGAACGACCGAACAACTTTATTCCTAGAAATTTTTGCAGACATTTATTGATCGATTTTGTTTTGCATACACAAAAACCATTTCGAAATCCATTCGGTTCCATATCTCTCAAACAATTTTGCGCGTTCCTAAGGGTTTTTGTTAAAAATGGCTAATATTTTTAAAATATTATATATATAATTATTATTTAAATTATTATTATTATTATTAAATTCTTATTTAAAAATCGCAAAAATAGTCAAATTGATCAATTAATCGCAACAATAGCTAATTTTTGTCCTCCAAAAGAGGCTGTAACCAAGCAACGTATTTACACATTTTTCTTAATGGTCGCTGAACGTAAACATCGCCCAAATAAAAAACCGCTAAAACCCTCATGTCTCGGGATACTACTATTAGTGGGATACTAAGTCTTGCGAATAAGTGCTCCAATTGATGTGGAAAACATTTTTATTTTAAATGGCAAAAATAATAAAATCACGGTAATAAAATATGTTTATAGCTCGAAAACGGAGCATCCAAACGCCTAATTGCTGACCTCTAATGGATATTTTAACAGAGCAATTCTTTAATACAGCACAAACTTTTTTTTTTTTTAAATATCGTTGAGAGTAAAGCATTACATAAGGTGTCAGGGGACACCCGGTTGAAACGAACTTCCTTTCGCTATATATTATGTACTAGTTAGATCCAAAACGCCTGTGGCGCCCATTGAAAAATACAATAATTTATAAAATATACTTTTTGTAAAATGATAAACTAGTTTTGAGATACATTTTTTCTTTAAAGTATATTTTTAGGTCTTTTTGTAAGAATATGTTTTATATTTCCCCGACAAGGTCCTTTTTTAAGGAAAGGTACTTCTTTTATTAAAAGCTACTGTTTTTTTTTAAGGAAAGGTAATATTTTTGAGCGTTCTGGAAAAAGAAGAAGACCTTTTAGGAAAACGTTATTTTTTTAAGAAAATTTACTTATTTTCAGAAAGGCTACTTATCTCAAGTAAGGGAAAAGGGAAAAAGGGTGATCCGTGTGCCTGTTCCAACTATCGCGGTATCAGTCGTTTATCCATCGCGTATAAGGTCTTGTCGAGCGTAATATGTGAAAGACTAAAGCCAATTATTGAAAACCTGATCGGACCTTATCAGCGTGGTTTTAGACCACGAAAGTCCACGACTGACCAAATATTCACGCTACGCCAAATATTGGAAAAAACCCACGAAAAGCAAATCGATTACAAAACGGCAATACGTCCCATACGTGGAAAACTGTACGAAGCTATGTCTGAACTTGGTATTCCGGCAAAACGGATCCGCCTCTGACGCTGACGCTTACCAACACCAAACAGCAGTGAAAGTGGGGAAAGACCTCACTGAACTATTGTGTACCAAGCGAGGACTTAGAAAAGGCGACACATTTTCGTGCAATCTCTTCAACATCTTAATGGAGATAATAATGAGAATGGCTGCAGTAAATACGAACAAGACCATTAACACGAAAAGCCATATGTTGCTGGCGTTTGCTGACGACATAGACATCATTGGGCGAAATTTGCGAGAGGTTACTGCAGTGTTTTCAAGAATAGAAAATGAATCAGCGAGGGTGGGTCTGGCTGTTAATGAGCGCAAGACAAAAGTGCTGGTGTCAACAACTAGATCAACCTCTCGACTTGGTCAGCACTTGAACATTGACAACCGATTTAATTTTGAAGTGGTAGATGAATTTGTCTAGCTTGGATCCGCCGTGAACAAGGACAAAAACGTCAGCCTGGATATAGATAAGAGAATTGTTTTGGGCTCAGTAAACAGTTTAGGAATTAAGCTCTCTCTCTCGATGGACAAAAGTCCAGCTATATCAGACTCTCATTTTACCTGTCCCATTATTTAATCGAGCGAACCCATAGGGGCCACTCTTACTCGCCCTTTCCGGCACAGGGGGGGCCACGTCCCCATAACGTGGACAGCGTACACGTTATAGACCGGTCTATAACGGGAGAGCAAGGATTATAAGTTCACACTTTGCAACCAGCTACAAAAATTCTTCACCAGTTGGTGTTACTCTAACATAAATAAGTATTAAAGTCCATCGCGAGATATTAATATAACAAAGGCTTCATAATATACATTAATTACCCAATTATAAAAACCAAATTATAATTCAGACCAGATAGTAAGAACAAAGTAAATTTACGTATGTGATGTTCCACAAGAAAAGGGCCGTTATCTTCCCAAACCAAATTTTACAGGAGGTGCAAAAATATACATTTTGGTAAATTTTATCGGTTTTCAGGTTTTGGTTGGTAACACTGCCCAGACTCGTTCCGAGCATTTTACAATCAATTTAAAGTCGATTATTATATCGGAACTACCAAAAAAAGGATTTTCCCCAACCTATACCAACTTCAAGGAAGTGACCTTATATCTTCTACTATGTGTTTTAAATGGGGAAAGGTCCATTTTAATTTTGGTTTGACTTTGAATTTATTTTTTAATAAGAAGATTATAATAATACTTTTAATAAAATTAATATTTTAAAAGGAAATTATGACGAGATAAAGATTTCATTCCTCCCAGTTGAACACACAAAATTTGGCGTCGACTGAGCCTTTGGACTATTTAAACAACGATTCAGGGTCGAAAGTACCAGCTGCATACAATATGTTGCCAATATTGTAAAAATGTCAACTTCAAGTTCCGAGCTCAACCAGCCAGCTCAAACCGGCACTGAAAGTGGACAAGTATTGGTTCCAGTTTATGATTGGAATTCTTATTTTCAAAATAAATATTGGAAAACCATTGCACAAATTGCAAGTTATTTTCGCTTTCCTTTTACTAAGGAGGAACCAGGTTTTGTCTACACAAACAAGAAGCTTGAGGATTCTGCGTAGATAAAACACCAGATCAACACTGACACCTCCTGTTCAGTGGATTTTTCTAATGAAATACAACCTGACGGACTAACAAGAGAAAGAAAAGATTATTTATTTAAGAAGATAAGGGCATATTGTCCAGGCAAAAACAAGGACATACTGTGTCGTAATCCGGAGGAGAATTTGATTATTAATGATTTTATAATGATAATGATTTTATTATTGTTGAAATAAATATTTTTGGAACAAAGTTCCTTATCGCACGTTGTGGGACGGGGCCTAAATGAAAAAATTTTACACAAAATTTTTTTAAATACTTTATTACAACCCATTGTTATGAACTATATTGGGTACTTTTTGTTGGGTTTAAAGGGAAGTTTTCTAAGTGGAGCCTGTGTATTACATATTGTAGTTTTGAACCGAATAAAAAAAATTTAGAAAAGCCAAAGTGCAAGACTGGCAAATCCATGAAACACAACCCTGAGCATGGAATTACATTTGGCAGCACCCTTACACTCGTACTTTTGGTTTGTGTCCAGACTAACATATTTCTTGTGGAATGGGAACTTTTCTAGGTGGAGCCCGTTTATTACATATTGTAGTTCGAAACGAGTAAAAAGTAAATTTAGAAAAGCCAAAGTGAAAGAAGTGTAAAAAAAATAACATTTTCTTAAATAAGTGCGTTTTCTTAAAAAAAGTAATTTTCTCAAAAAAAAAAAAATACCTATTCATATTCTTAAACAGAGTGCCTGTACTTAACAAAATACCTTATCTTAAAGAAGTACCTTTGCTTAAAAAAATTAATTTTTCACAAAATGTAAATTTTCTTAAAAAAAGGAATTTTTTAAATAAGTACCTTCTCTTAAAAAATTACATTATCTTACAACAAATTGCCTTTTCTTAAAAAACTGCCTTTTCTTTCAAGAGTACCTTTTTTGTAAAACAAACTAACTTTTCTTGAGATAAGTACCTACTGTTAAAATTGTACCTGTTCTTTCGTAAAAAAAGCTTTTCATTTTCTACATTTTCTACATACATTTTCTTACAAAAATTCCCTTTCTTAAAAGTACCATTTCTTAAAAATAAAATAAAACATTTTCATTTCTTTTCGTTTCATTTTCTTTTCATTTTCTTTTCTTTTGTTGAGATAAGTAGCGTTCCTGAAAATAAGTAAATTTTCTTAAAAAAATAACTTAATCCTAAAAAGAATACCACTTCTTGAAAAAGTACCTGTTCTTAAAAAAAGTATTACTTTGTAAAAAAAAGCATACTCTTAGGCTTTTTCTTACATAAAACCATTAGCTTTTAATAAAAGTCGGCCGACGGTGGTGCAATGGTAGTGTGCGCGGCTCTTGTGCATGAGAACGTGGGTTCAATCCCTGCTCTGACCACCTTAAATGTCTTTCGACGGCGGTCACCTCGCTTAGTAATGGCGACACTATCGAGTATTGAGCCATGAAAAAGCTTCTCAAAATACCGTTCGGAACCGGTGTTAACCAAATGTAGGACCCAATATCAGTGAGTGTAAAACTAGAACACGCACAGCTCACTGGTTTGTGAGAATCTCTCCCTAATCCTGTCACGGGATGTAACGGGAAACAATTTATTTATTTTTTATTTTAATAAAAGGAGTGCCTCTCATCATTGAAAGGACCTTTTCGGGAAATTATAATACATATTCTTACAAAAGGGAACATTTCTTAAAAAAGTTTATAATTTTACAAAAAGTATCTTTTCTTAAAGATCCATTTAAATTACAGTATTTTTCAACAGGCGCCGTAGGCATGTTGGGACTAACTATTACATAATATATAGCGAAAGGAACTTCGTTCCAACCGGCCGTCCACTGGCACCTCATGTAATTTTTCGTTTTTAATTATTATCCCAGTCTGGGTCACCTATCAATTTTTCTATTATAGCAATAAAACGATAACCATTACAATAAGTTTCTCTATAGATTTGAAATCTACACAAAAAATCCTATAAGAAATGGTTACGCGCATTTCTTAACTAGCTTGTCATATTTCAGGAAAGCATTTAAAAAATCTCAATCTTTGAACCTCATAATCTTGAAACTTGAGATTATCATACCAGAGTTTCAAAGTGCTATAACGAATCTAATTTTTGAAATTTTTTGGTTATTGAGGTGTCTTTTTATTCAGAATAATGTGTAATTTTAGGAAATCCAAAAAAATGGATTTTGATTTTGGGAAGCTAAGTTCCATTTTCCTATGGAACATCACATATGTAAACGAATATATAGCACTAATGCAATAGGTTCAAATGAAAAATTATCCTAGACTTTGTAGTTTCTCAACTACCAGTGAAAGCAATAAATTGATATATCTCATTAAAGTTACGACACATTCTTCTAACTGGATCAAAGGATGCATAATTCGATCGCTGAAACCCGATGTGAATGAGTTTATAGTACCTCGTGGGTCTCAATGGGACATTTATGAAAATCCTAGATAACAGAAATTCAGAACATATCAACTATCTTCAAAAGTGTAATATAGTTTATCATGGTACGTCTACTACCAAGAGTCGGCGATCTGATCAATGCTAGTCTACTGCTATATGAAGGAAGATTATGGTTCGGGTTCCATTGAAGGTTTCTGCGACACAAAATGAGAAACTGTTTCTGGACTGATTCAATCATATTAACATACAAATTGTACTGAGGGTCCCACACAACAGATCCATAGTCGAGAATAGGGCGGACTAGTGAAGTAAAAAGATTTTTCGTAACGTAGAGATCTGAAAATTACCTTGCCCAAAGTTTAATAAAGTTCAGAACGCCATAAGCCTTGATTACCATCGTAATTATGTGGGAGTTGAAATTCTGTTTTCTGTCCTAGAGAACACCAACATCAAATGAATCCACCGATTCAAGAACATTGCCACCTAAAATGTCTTTTGCCGAAAATAATGATGACCTAGAGAATAGCATATGCTTACATTTCGCAAAATTAAACTCCATAAAATTGGATTCGCACCACGTCTGGAAAGTAGACAAATCCCTCTCAAGTAAAGTATATTGACAAGGACCCTTGTAAGAAACATAGATCTTCACGTCATCAGCGTACATTAACAATTTAGAGTGCATTATGGAAGATGACTGCCCAGACGCACCCCAGATGACACCAAAATAGATCTTGAGAATGAATCCCATAGCCCTGAGTTTATACAATAACAAATTGTGGTTAACTTTATCAAAGGCCTTTCTAAAATCGGTAAAAATCATATCAATTTCATCTCCATTAATAAAACCGTCAATAATTGAAGAGGAAAACTGAAGCAAATTAGTCACGGTGGAACGACCCTTCCGAAAACCATGTTGACATGGATCTAAAATAGAAGAAACATGATGAGAAATTACCTCAGTGACTAGCTTCTCATAAAGTCTAGGAATGGCACTCAATTTTGCAATTCCCCTATAATTTGCAACATTTACTAAACTACCAGACTTGTGGACTTGTGGAGCGGGAACTTCAACGACGCGTTAAATAAGAGAGCCAACGGTAAGCTGAGAGAATTCGAGGTGTTTTTTAACATAGAGTCCGGGCTACCATCAGGAAGAGACTTATTTGAGGCTTTCAATCTGATCAAGTTATCTAGCAACCATGAAGGGTTTACGACAGGTGCATCAAACGAAATTGTAGAGCGGATAGTGTACGGGTATAATTTGGGAACATCATAGGATCGGGTGAATTAAATCGGCGAAACAATTTGCAATAGACTCCTCATTTGAATAATCAATACCGTTCATTTTAATCCTACAAGGCTTGCATCAATTTTTTTGTGCATGACGAGCAATCAAGTGAACGTGGTAAACAAATTCAAAACATCTCGAGAAGCGTGGATCAAGCTTCACGAAAAATTTCAACCACGAAGACCTTCGAGAAAAGTGCTGTTGTTCCGAAATAACGGCAGCAAATAAAGTGTCCGACCATCAAATGGAAAGTTAGTCGAAGTCGACATTGTTGTTTTGATGAATTATAGGTAATTATTTTGATGAATCGTTTACTGGAAGCTTATGAGAATGTTGTGGTAGCGACGGTAGCGCGATATTAATTGAATTGAGAATTGAATTGGCTTGGGGTTACTACATTGTTCCAGAGGCAGTCGGCGATTATAGTTTTAGTTACGGCTATTGGAGAATCGATTGTATTATAGGACGAGCTTATTAAAGAGATATATATTATTAAAATTCAGCTTCATTAGCATTTATAAATTCGCTTATAAACATCAACAACATCAAAACTTTAGGAATGATGTAGTTCAAGTTTGTAATGCTACTGGTCATGTTGACTGGAGCGAAAAATTACCAACTATATCTCTAACAAGAAGAAGTGCTGCCGAAAGTACTTGGTAGCTGTACTAAAGATAATATTAGACAATCACCTTTGGGACAATTTGAATATTAAAAATTTATCGAAGCTGTCTAAGAAGGGCATTTTTCTGGCTATGAATATGAGTAAAGTCCCAAACGATTTCAATTGCGAATGTGCTCATCCACCTTAAGGCTAAGGCTCAAATTGCTTAAAGGGAACGATTTGTGTTCAGCGTTTTCGGAAACCAGCTACGTATCGTGCAAAAGAAGTACTGGAAAAAGTACCTACAGACTTATGTGAACCTATGCTAGCTACATCAGTTGGTGGTTCCAGATACTTTGCGTGTTTATAGAAGTAGATGACTACTCCAGGATAATGTTCGCATATTTTCGGAAACATAAAGGAGACGTATATAAAGCTTTTACGAATTTCGTAGATATGGTTGAAAGGAAAACATTGAAAAATTTGAAAATGATTCGTAGCGACAACGGAAGGGAATATTTTAGTGCAGAATTCTCATGAAAACTAGGAACACTCGCAATGAAAATAAAATTTTCAGTTGAATACAACGTTATTATTTTCAGATTTTTATTATTTTTATACAATCTTAGCAACCCCTCAACAAAATGGCGTGGTGGAACGTGAAAATCGTATGGTAGTTGAAATGGGCCGCAGTATGCAGAACTATTTATTGCTTTCGAGGGGTGGAGGTTTAATATACAGGGTGATTCAGGAAGTTTCGGACAAATTTCTCCAGCGTATTCCTTGGCTCATTTCATGAAGAACAGTCCACTAGGACCATGTCCGACAATGCAAGGGTGCAAAATGGCAGAGGGTTCAAAATTTTCGGATTGGTGGTCGGAGGGTAGTAGGGTAAAGTGGGTAACTTCTGAGCCAGTAGTTTTCTAGATGGAGCCTGTGTATTACATATTGTAGTTTTGAACCCAATAAAAAAAATTTAGAAAAGCCAAAGTGCAACACTGGCAAATCCATGAAACATAATCCTGAGCAAGGAATTACATTTAGCAGTACACTTACTCTTACACTCGTACTTATGGTTTGTGTCCAGACTAACATATTTCTTGTTTAATGGGTAATTTTCTAGGTGGAGCCTGTTTATTACATATTGTAGTTTGAACCGAATAAAAATTAAATTTAGAAATGGCAAAGTGAAAGAAGTTTAAAAAATAAAATTTTCTTAAATAAGTGCGTTTTCTTAAAAAAAGTAAATGTTCTCAAAAAAAATACCTATTCATATTCTTAAACAGAGTGCCTTTACTTAACAAAATACCTTATCTTAAAGAAGTACGTTTGCTTAAAAAAGTAAATTTTTCAGAAACTGTAAATTTTCTTAAAAAAAGGAATTTTTTAAATAAGTACCTTCTCTTAAAAAATTACATTATCTTACAACAAATTGCCTTTTCTTAAAAAACTACCTTTTCTTTAAAGAGTACCTTCTTTGTAAAACAAAATAACATTTCTTGAGATAAGTACCTACTGTTAAAATTGTACCTGTTCTTTCGTTAAAAAAGCTTTTCTTCAAAAAAAATACCTTCTCTTACAATAAATACCTTTTCTAACAAAAATGCCTTTTCTTAAAAGTAAAATTTCTTAAAAATAAAATAAAACCTTTTCTTTTCTTTTCTTGAGATAAGTAGCCTTCAAAATTTTCGGATTGGCGGTCGGAGGGTAGTAAGGTAAAGTTGGTAACTTCTGAGCCAGTAGTCGGATTTGCGAAAGGTCTTTACGAGGGCCTTCAGAATCAATAAAAAAAGTAGAAAAAAGTCAAATCGCCGAGAGATACAGAGCTTTCGGAAAAAAAAATTAAAAAAGATTCACATAACCTCAATTTGCTCAGCCAGATGGCAGGTAACTTATGTGTTTCTGTTGAAAGATAGCCCTACCTCTTACCTTTCCAAAATGATTTAAACGAAGCCCAGAGGTCTTATCGTTCAAAAGTTATGACCATTTTACTGAAATGCAAAAATGTTTGTTTTTGACTTTTTCTACTTTTTCTGAAAACTACTACTACTTCTACTACTTCTGCAAGGCCTCTTAAAGACCTTTCCAACAAGCCCAAAAACATAAAAATCCGACCACTGGCTCAGAAGTTAGCAACTTTACCTTAGTACCCTCCGACCGCCAATCCGAAAATTTTGAACCCTCTGCCATTTTGCACCCTTGCATTTTCGGACATGGTCCTAGTGGACTTTTCTTCATGAAATGAGCCAAGGAATACGCTGGAGAAATTTGTCCGGAACTTCCTGAATCACCCTGTATAGCACACAAAATGTGTGTTGTTTTGCAGGCAGTGTACAGCACTTGTGAGATTCGGGAGACATGTTGCACAGGAGATATGTTGTTCAGAAATCAATGAGATCGGGAATGTTTTGGTAATATATGTAGGCAAGTATTTGAGAAGTGATGTTAAGAGAGATATTGTTAATTGACAACAGTAGTTTTTATCTCTCTGCAGTTGAAAGACGCGGGCCCAATGCTGTATATTTAGCATTGTAATCGCCACATGCTAAGAATTTATGCCCTAGACGTAAGAGAAAAGAGTTCCTTCTTTATTGTGTGTCACTGGGGACTTTTGTAAAGGATATAGTGATGGGGTTAGAGCAGTATTGAATAACTAAGTTCGTGACATGAATTTCTTCTTCTCAAAAGTACTGGCTTTCTTGATGTTTAACATTATCCTTTATGAGAAATTCCGTTCCTTCATGGAGATGTGCCATCAAGGTGCACGACATGACAAAATTTGTAGTTGGGAATACTAAAGTAGTTCCTTGGTCTTGAAACGCGTTTCAGATATTAAGAGAATGTCATTTTTATTAGTATTTAAGAAAGCTTTAACCTCCAAAGCGTGTTGCGCCAATCCACTGGTATTCCAGAAAACTATAGTCAGACACAAACAAATTTGAGTTACGGACAAATTTGAACATGATTTTCATATGTTGCACTTGCTCCATTAACCCCCTGAGAATATTATGCATTTCCAAGTTTAGGTATGAGTTTGAATGGAATTGTTTATTCCAGAATATAGATTTATAGGTACTCTGTGAGATGTGTTGTATTCTTCAGTTACAAAATTGGCATATGATATGTGGATGAGAAGGATTAAATGGCTTGATGTTGTGAGTTTGGGGATGGGAACTTTTTTGTATTTAATACGTGAGAGTGTAGACGTGGATTTGACTACATTATTTGACATCATTATTTTGAGCAAAACATTGTTACCGGATCTTCGAATAGAGGTTTACTGAGTATGAAGAATGTGTTTGTATAAGTACACAGAGCAGCCTTTATAATTGGGTGGGTGACTTTCATTAGAGGGGATGCACTTGGCTCTGGTTTCCTAAAGTTTTCGGTCACTATTTCTTGACACCTGATTTTCTGGCAATTTGTTCATATTGGCAATTATGTACTAGCTATTTTACTTCAATTTGAAATGTGACCTATGCAAAGAAATGTGTCTATTTCTTTAAACTCATGGTTAAAAATAAATATTACCTTTAATAATATTCGGTTCACGATCAGTTACTAATAAAAATTACTTTTTCAATGAAAAATTACCATATAATAGTGGATATTATTACAGAAATAATGTGAAATTGATCATTACGGTGAATGGTTGGGAATATAGCTATTTCAATGTCCACCAAGGCATATCAGCGGCTCCCTTCTACACAAAGGAAGGAAAACCAGTACGGAGATTTCAGTCCGGTGAACCGACTTAAACATACCCTCACAGTCATCCATTGTGGCCGAGTTCTATAAAAAAAAACACATGTATTCATCCTTAGGTTGAACGAATGAGGGTGGCAAATGTGCCACTGTTCAATAGCAGAGTGACATTACTCTAAATATTACTCAATACCCAACTTAATTACGATCCCAAGTGATAATGGGGAGTTATCGTGACTACCAGCCAATTATCCGCCCAATATTTATATGGGAGGTACAAAAATTGTCACGGCGAAGTTGTTCATTTGTCATTACACAGTATTACACAAAATATTGATCAATACCAATTTTTTTTTAGAAAAACATTACCGAGTACTGAATTCCATGAAGATCGCTTGTAGTTTACGAGAGTTATCGTGTCGATCCAACTTTAGTGTGCATTTGACTATATTTTGACTAGTACCAAATTTCATAAAGATTGGTTCTGTTTTGCGGGAGTTATCTTGCAGAACAACCAGCCGGCCGCACAACTTATGTTGGTAGGGCGTGGCAAAATCACCCTTGCCTGGGTCACTCGCGTTTGATGACATGAAGCCTAATACACAAATTGATTACGATCGGTAGTATTTCACGCGACTTATCACATTGATAACCCGGACGACCGCCAAGCTTTTTAATGGGTGCTACCAGAATGGCTGTGGCAAAACCACTCATATTTCATAGAAGAGTGGCATTTGACTAAATTTTCCCTATTACCAAATTTCATAACGTTTGATTCGGGTTTGCGGGAGTTATGTTGCCGAACTGCAAGTTAAAAAGTCTTCTACAGATTACAAACCAATATTTTAGTTGAATGTAATCACATCTACCAAAGAAAAGTTTTACCAGAAGGGGAGTGGCCAAAATATCCATTTTCAGCCCCAACCTGAGATTAGGCAAATAATAGTCAGTAACAAAATATAATTGTTATCGGCGTAGATTTAAGGGAGTTATCAGGCCGAATAGCCAGCCGGCCGAACAACTATTGTATAGCAAGTACCAAAATGGGCGTGGCAAAGTCATCCTTGTCTTAATCGGTGACTGGCGTTTAAAGACATGCAGCCTAATATCCAATTTCATTACGATCGGAAATGTTTCACGCGACTTATCGCATTGACAACACGGACGACTAACAAGCTTTTGTATGGGAGATACCAGAATGCGCCTGGCGAACTCGCCCATTATCAATTAAGTAGATATTTACAGATTATAAACCATTGTTTGAGTTGAAGCTAGTCACATCCACCAGAGAAAGGTTTTAGAAGAAATATAATTTTGTACTGAGTGTGTCGATTTGTATGAGATGTACCATAATGGGCGTGGTCAAAACGCCCATTTTCTATCCCAAACTAACCTTGGACCAATAATAGTCACTGACAAAATTTCGGTGTGATCGATAAAGATTTACGGTAGTTATCGTGTTGACCAGCCAGCCAGCCACACAGACAGGCAGCCAAAAAGAGAGATGGGTATGGCTCAATCGTCGTAAAAAATCCCAAAATATATTTCGACCAAAGATACTGAGGCTCCTTCTTCTAATACTAATATGGCTCCTTTTATGCGGTACAGATTTTTCCGTATTAAATGATATTTATTTATTTATTTACTCAGCTAAAAACAGCTGCGAAAATATAGTTTTGCTTATCTTCAGTTACAAACTAAATACAAAACTACAGTCTATTAATTAAATTAAAACAGTAATTAGGAACAAAACTAAAAAACAAATAGTAACAAATTCATGAAGGAGATAATAGATTGAACGTGGACGATATTAACAGAATTATTATAGATATAAGTACATAAAGACTACTATGACAGTAAGAATGATATGAATGGAATAGGAATGCAAAGAAGAAACAGTAAAAAATGAAGTTGCAACAGATGCAGCAGGATAGAAAGAGTAGGAACTGGTGAAGTATGTGGAGCAGGAACAAATGAAGTAAAAACATATGACACAGGAACAGATGAAGCAGGAACAGATGGAGCTGGAACAGTTGTAGCAGGACTGAGGAAGCAGGAACTGATGAGGGAGGAGCAGATGAAGCAGGAACAGATGACACGGGAACAGATTAAGCAGGAACAGATGAAGAAGGACAGATCAAGCAGGAACTGATGAAGCAGGAATAGATGAAGGTGGAATGGATAGAGTAAGAACATATGAAGCAGGAATATGATGCAGGAGAAACAGGAACAGGTGAAGCAAGAACAGATGACACATGAACAGATAAAACAGGAACAGATGGAGCAGGAACAGATGTAGCAGGACAGATGAAGTAGGAACTGAAGAAGAAGGATCAAATGAAGCGGGAACAGATGATGCAGAAACAGAATTAGTAGGAACAGATGAATAAGGGCAGAAGGAGCAGGATCTGATGAAACGGGTAAAGCAGGAACAGATAAAGCAAGAACAGTGTCACAGGAACAGATGAAACAGGAACAAATACAGCAGGATGACAATGAGGCAGGAACACATGCAGCAGGACATATGAAGGAGAAACTGATTATTTAGATTGAGCAAGAACAGATGAAGCAAGAACAGTTGATACAGGAACAGATAAAGGACAGATGAAGTAGGAGCTGATGAAGCAGGAACAGATGAAGCGAGAACAGACGACACCGAAACAGATTAAGCAGGAACAGATGTATAAGGACAGATGTAGTAGGATAAACAGATACGTCAAGATGAGAATGAAGCAGGAACAGATGAAACAGGACATATGAAGCAGGAAATTTAGTTCGGAACCAAAATTCGTTCACATGATTTCTCGAATGAAACCTAAAATCTGGCAATTCTAAGCATTAACAGTCATTAAAAAAAAAATCGCTCGTTTAATTACTTCAATCGAACCCGATAGAGAGAATAGGTGGTGGAACTCATTAAAAGTATTGCAAAGAGTAAAAACTGGATTAAAGGATTCGTAGTAATGTTTGAACGCGGGTAGAAAAAATGGAACATATTGTCTAGAAGCTCTAAGAGGAACATTAAAGTTCAGTGAAGAGACCAAATATGCTGAATTAATTTCTCCATTGATTAGTTTAACCATAAAACATACAGACAACATTGCCCTACGACGCTCTAAAGTAGGTAAATCAATGAGTTGTAATCTATGAATATGGGGAGGTAGGTTCGAAGATGAACTCCAACCAAGATTGCGTAAAGCAAAAAGTAAAAACTGCTTCTAAACAGATTCGATTCTATCAATATAGCACCTATAATGTGGAAGCCAAAGTATTGAACCGTACTCAAGAATCGGCCTTACAAGGCTAGTATACAGCCACATTGACAAATACGGATCATCATATTCCTTGGACCAACGATTTATAAATCCTAACAAACAAGATGGCCTACCTATGCAAGTATCAACATGTGACGAACAAGTAAGTTTACTATCAAGAGTCACACCTAAGTCGCAAAACTGAGACACATTATCCAACACATTATCACGAATCTTGTAAAAATTTCCCAACACATCCTTCTATTAAACGACATTTTTTTACATTTACTCAGGTTGAGAAGCATACAATTACAATCACACCATTTAACAAAACTTATCAAATCCTCCTGCAGTAAATGACATTCATTCACAGACTTCAAAGACAAATACAATTTGACATCATCTGCGTACATTAGAATCTTTGAATGATTAATAACCGACGGCAGGTCATTTAAAAAGAAGAGGCCCTAAATGACTGCCATGAGGAACACCAGAAGAAACAAAAACCCCTTTAAATAACACTGACTGAGTTCTTCCGATTAAATAAGAAGACAACCAATGCAAAAATTTTTATGAAAAACCCATCATATCCAGCTTCAAGAGAAGAAGATTATGATTAACCTTATCACAAGCTTTACTAAAACCTGTATATATCACATCCGTCTGAAGTTTCGAAGAAAATGCTGAAAAAACATGTCAAACAAATTCTAACAAATTAGTAACAGTTGATCTACCTTTTATAAACCCATGTTGTTGAGGGGAAATAATAATACTCTTTAGCAAATGCACAATTTTAGCCGCAACTAATTTTTCGAAAAGCTTAGGAATTGCACTTAACTTAGCAATACCCCTATACTTTTCGACATTTGCCCTAGAACCATATTTATGCAACGGAGTAATGAAGCTTTGCTTCCAAAGAGGAGGAAACGCACCAGAGGAACGTGAGCGATTAAACATTCTCGTCAATATGCAACGCCCCAGCACATTTCTTAAGAACAATAGACGGTACTCCATCAGGGCCAGGGGAATAATTGGACTTAAGGGATAGAAGTCCCACAGACACTTCATTAAAAGAAAAAGAAAAATCACACAATAAATCAAAACGAGGAATACTATAAGAATAGTTGGTTGATGCGGAAACACCTTTAACGAAAGTAGATTGAAAAAAATCAGCAAAAAGGTCAGCAATTTCACCATCAACCGATTTCGACACACCTCTATATGTAAGTGAGTTAGAAAATCCTCTTACATTTCTCTTTGAATTAGCAAACTCATAAAAACATTTCGGATCAGAGTTTATTTTAGCCTTTATCCTTACAATATAATTAGCATAGCTTCGACGGTTTACTACATCACATTTTTGCATGGCAATAGAGTAATGCATGAAGTCTGCACTATTTCCAGTTCTCTTAAACCTCTAATATAATATATTTCTGCGGTTTTTCAGGCCACGTAACTCTTTTGTTGACCACGGAGAAGAGGAAGAGTCAGTTTTCCCAAAAAATATAGGAACAGTCGAACGAAAATTTGAATTCAGCATATCATAAAAATTATCACAGTCAGAAAAAAAAATATGAAGCCTGTGTTAGATAACACGGGCGCATAGGTCAGACGTAGAATACGTCTGAATTAAATATAATTTTTGATAAATGATTTAAATCTATCAAATTTATCTTTAATTTTTATGTTAAAAATTTAGGATAGTTTTTAACGAAATTTGGGTGCACTTTATATCAATTCGATGCACTTTTGAAAACAAGTGTAAATACTGCATGTGGCAACACTGGTTCTGTAATGTTCACATAAAACATGCATTGTCATTATACTCAAAAACGATGTACAAGTAGACAGTCAAAATTTCTCTTCACTCAAATGCCAACAAACAAAACGAGTGAAACCCTAGTACTTCTCTACTCTCTCTCTTACTCTCTTCATTGAATGTTTCAATACACGAGCAGCTTTTGGATAGTGTTACTGTATATAACTATACAAATTCCAACCATGTTGAAGTAAAATTACATAAACTATGCAAAAAGTATGAAATAAGCAAGATATGACGCGAGAGAGAAATACGTTTGAGTGAACTCATAGTACTTTTTGGTTCTCTTTTACCAGGGTTGCCAAGTTGCGCACATCTTCTGGTCGTCTAATTGTAAATCGTCTTTGTTATACTTCTTCTCTTTCTCACACTGGTTCTGTGATGAACGCACAGATAATCGTACTGCTCTTACACATGATGTTATAATTCATAAAATACAAAGCATATGAAAATTAATACAAAATTTGAAGGAGTTAAATTTTGATTTACTTATAGAATCAAAAAAATTATATGTAGCAATATGATTATTTAAATACAAATCAAAAGAAGACGTATTAAATATGTTACGACCATACTTGAATTATCTTCAATGCATGCATAAAGTATTAAAAACTTATAATGAAATTGACAAACATTTTCTCAAAATTTTGTGCTCCAGATCAACACCCCTACCTTACCGTATAACGTATTCTACTTTAAAACCTTCAAATAATGGCCATCTAACGCTCAGAAGAGAGTCTTGCAAAACACAAAAAATTGCACGCTTAAAGTTATAAGATTCTAAAATTTGTCCAGATGATCCCCTATGAGAATAATCATCACCCAGGTCAACATCTATCCCTAATGTTGGATGATATCCGTCCTCTGGGGTAACAAAAGGTTCTGGTCTCATTACAGTCAAATCAGAAACATTAGAAAATACTAGTTCAAGATGTCTATTAGAAGTATTAGAAGAATTATTCAATTGCATAAGAGCCAGTTCAGATAATGCAACGAAAAAATATTATTCTGAACAAAGTTCGTTGGAACCATAAATCCACTTTTCAAACAAAAACGCCATGATACATCTGGAATATTGAAGTCACCATGCACAAGAATAAAGTCTCGTATAGACATTATTTCCGTTACATTGCCTGTAATACGTGCGTGCTCAGAGTACACATCACTATTAGAATTCGGGGGAATATAAGAACAACTTATAAAAAGTTGAATACCCGCAATAGACAAGCGAACACACAAAAACTCCGCACTTGGATCATGCGAGACTGAAATCAGTAAAGATGGAATTGAAGAATGAACTGCAACTAAAACACCACCTCCTCTACATACCAAATGATTCTTTCCATAAACCTGGTATTTATCGCAAAAAACCTCTAAGTCAAAGGTGGTTGGTTTTAACCATGACTCAGTAAAAATAATTACAGAATAATCTGAAAAAAAGCTCTTTAGATATAAATTAGACAATTTCGAATTAATTCCTCTAACATTTTGATAAAGGAAAGAAAAACCATTCACAAGTTTTTTGAAGATTGTAGAACAATTGGGGTATAAAAAGTACAATTAATAGTAATACTAACTGACCTTGACCAGAAAATTATTAAATAACATAACATCTTAAAGATCGAATAATATAAACTTGGACTTACCTTGAAAATATCGCCCGCCACTCATTGAATTTCAAAAACAATAAAGTCACTTACAAAACAAATGTCACTCTAATGAACATTTAGCAGGAAGATTCGGCCACTCTTCAATAGCTTCTGATATAGGGTAATTCCAAAATATTCCGACAAAGTCCAGAACCCTACCCTTATTGAATTGTGTGAAATTTGGAAAGAGGTTTCTCCTCGTCCATACGAATTCTATGACACCAGAATTAAGTAAAAATTCAAATTAGTTTTAGTTTTATGGTTGGTTGAAGTAGGTATTGTATTGCACTTTCTGAAAACAGGACCTGACTTAAAAATGGCATAACTTTGGAATGCGTTAATGGATTTAAAATTATTGCATATCATTTTAAGGCTTGCAAAACCCGCTTTATAATAGCCTATACAAAAGTCATATCGTTGTGGTGCCATGATATTGAAAACTCCAAAGTATGCTTTATCCTTGAATATCCTGGCATAACGTATCTTTAATTTTTGATTTCCTCCACCAAAAAGAAAGTCCATCTTTTTTTCTACACCATAGCCAAATTTCCTAGTGGGATCTCCTCGACTTCGAGCTCGAGTTTTGCTGTTTTTTTTTTTTTTTTTTTAACGAACGATCCCATCGCCGCCACTCACACCCGCCCCAACCGACCGAGGGGGCCTCATCCCTATGACGTAGGGATAACGTACACACCACAGACCGGTCCGTAGCGGGGAGTAACCGAGAGGAACACGTGCAACGGCTACACAAAACTTCACAGCCAATTAAAGCAATACCAGTTAAAAGAGGAATAAAATCCGCAGATTACCACTATATACTTATTGAAAAATAATAAATCTTAAATAAAAACCATAAATTATCAATACACCATTAATACTCGTACATAAAATACTACACACTAGCTATTTAGGTGATTTATAATAAAAGACTTTATCGTGTCCGGTGATAAAGAAAAGTCAATAAACTGATAAACATCATTAACATCTGTGCACATTCTCCGAACCGGTTCATTCAAAGCATAATTATAGCGTCGAAAACTAATATACAGGGGTTTATAGTTCCTAGAAGTTCTCGAAGGAACATTTATCGAAATACGACCAAGAAGATACTCAGAGCGTATATCGCCCCTGAGAATCTTATATATTGTAATCGAATTAAGCATAGTCCGTCTACTAGCCAGAGTAGGTAATTTAATCAAAGACAATCTACTGACATATGGAGGAAGATGGACGTTAGGATCCCATCTCAGGTTCCTAAGACAAAAAATAAGGAATTGTTTCTGTACCGATTCTATCATATTCACATAAAAGTCATATTGTGGATCCCATACCACTGATCCATATTCTAATATGGGCCTAACAAGGGATGTAAAAAGATTTTTCGTGATATATGGATCAGAAAATTCCTTCGCCCAGCGCTTAATGAACGAAAGTACGCCATAAACCTTATTAACAGTAGCAATAATGTGACTATTGAAAGACAATTTCCTATCAAGTAAAAAACCTAAATCCAAGAAAGAATTGACCAATTCTAATGTAGAACCACCTATAGAATACCGGGAGGTAATCATACGTGATCTGTAAAACGCCATATGCTTACATTTACCCAAGTTTAACTCCATAAGGTTATGATTGCACCAACTCCCAAACCGATCCAGATCATTTTGAAGTAGAATATAGCCTGAAGTTTATATGACATAAATATTTTCACATCGTCCGCGTACATAAGCACATTAGACTCAGCTATCGAATTAGGCAAATCGTTGATAAACAAGAGATAACGAATCCCCAAAAATTACCATCTGTTCGCGACCAGTAAGGTAAGATGAAATCCATTCAATAATATTACTATTAAACCCGATAGCGCTTAATTAACTCAGTAGGATGCGATGGTTAACCTTATCAAAGCTTTACTAAAATCCGTGTAAATAACATCGGTTTGCATTCCTGAAATAAAACCACCAATTACGTGAGAAGAAAATTGAAGTAAGTTTGTAACTGTAGACAGACCTTTGCGAAAACCATGTTGTCTACAGTCAATAATAGAGGAAACTTTGTAAGATATAATGTCAGTGACCAGTTTCTCAAGAAGTTTTGGAATCGTACTTAGTTTCGCAATACCTCTATAATTTGACACATTTGTAATGCTACCCGACTTATGAAGAGGGACAATATACGAACTTTTCCAGACCGCTGGAAAGAAGCTAAATTTCAAAGATGCATTGAATAGTATAGTCAATGGTGTAGCTAATGTCTTAGAACAGTATTTTAGCACAGAATTAGGGATCCCGTCAGGTCCATAAGTGTTCGTGGGCTTCAGTGATTCAGAAGGTTCTCCTGGACCCACGTATCACTCATAGAAGTGATCCCGAACGGATCTAATGACCGAATATCATAAGGATAGTCACAGGTAGTGGATACTGAATTAACCGAGTAAACAGATGAAAAAAAGTCAGCAAAACAATTGGCAATAGATTCAGAGTCTATGTATTCGACATCATTCATCACAATTCGAGAAGGTCTTGATACGGACTTAGGCTTGGTGTTAACAAAGTTGAAAAAACTTTTAGGATTGTTCCTAAAATTCTTACCAACCTTGGACAAGTAAGATTGATAACACTTGCGAGATTCTGCCTCGTAACGACATCTGGCAATAGTGTACTTACTATAATCAAGAGATCTACCTGATACCCTAAACTTTTTATGTAATCTACTCTTGGCATTTTTTAACTGCTTTAAATATTTAGAAGACCAAGGATGTGAGCAATTCTCATCTTCTGCAGATACCATCGGCACAGATTTACGTATTCATCGCCACATTACATCATAAAAATTAATTAAGCTCCCATCAAAGCTCTGGCGATCCTCGCAATATAATATTGACCTCCAATCAACAGATTCAAAAAGACTATTCAGTAAGACAAAATTAGCACGTGAGAAACAAAAACTTCTCCTGGTAGATTTTGAATAGATTGAATTTTCAGTCTGGAGATAGAAACGAATACAAATTGTAGGATGGTATGAGTCCTCGGGCAAACTTAGAGGATTAACGCGGGAAACTTCAAAATTATCAGAATTATTAACTATTACAAGATCAAGTGTCCTATTCATAGCATTAACAATATCGTTAATCTGAACAAGATTCAGAGAAGAAATGAGTCTAACAAAATCAGAAGTCCAGTCGCAAGGAGTTAACGGAGTGAGATGTTTAGTATCAGGTAAGGGTAACCATGATACCAAAGGTAAATTGAAATCACCCTATATCAGTAAGCTGTCACTGTCACCAAGCTTCCCACACACTTCAGAGATGGCATCCAAGTGCATCTCATAAATTCCAAACTCTGACGAAGGTGGAATATACGAACAAGTTATATAAAGTTTGGCAGCGCCCAACCTTACAGAGAGTGGTAAGAACTCTATATCACTAATGCTCGTTATCACAACGTCATAAGACAATGATCTGAGCACAGCGATTAATACACCACCGCCAGATTTAACCGCGCGATATCTTCGGACTATTGAAAATCTGTCACATAAAACTTCTGAATCGAGTACATTGGGTTTAAGCCATGTTTCGGAAAAAACTATTATATCATAATCGAAACCAAAACTGTCCACATAGAGTCTAGAGAGTTTAGTATTTAAGCCACGAACATTTTGATACAAAATGTTGGCAAATCCATTTAGTTTTTTGAAGCCGTTTTATTCGATTTTGGGAGAGAAACAGGGTTCGAACGCCTACCATTATCGCGTTGTATAAATTCTTTCACCAAGGCCCCTGAAGGCCAGAAATTAGAGTTAACCAATTGTCCAAATAAGCCAAGCTTAAAAGAGGCGAGTTTTTCGGAATGCGCGGAGTTAAGCTTATAACTCGCTATAGAATCCGTATTATTTAATTTAGATGATAAATAAAAATTAATATCATCCACAGTGGTTTCCGGTGAGAATCTTGAAATAAAAATTACCCGCCTAGCCGGAACTACAGTCAGCTCTCTAGCCCGTAACCGGGAAGAACAAGGGACAGAGTCAACGACTGAACCATTTGACACGGTGCCCAATCCATCAGCACCAAATGGTGCGGAAGAAGCGGTGACTTTAGCAAACGTCAAGCCAGAGTCAACGATCGACCTATTCGGCAAGATGTCCCTCGAATTATTGTCCCCGGTTTGCACCCGCTCGGACTGTAATTCATTGGCACCAGATGGAGCGGAAGGTTCCGAAATATCAGCACCAGTGGCCACAGAAGAGGCTACGACCGACCGGATAACAGAGTTATCAGTAGCAGCCATAGGCGAATTAACCTCAATTAAACAAGGTGATGAGTTCACATTTATCAGCGGAATTAATTTCCTCTATGATTTCTTGCGTTTGGGAGAAGATTGAGATGGAGAATTTATGCATTTCTCCAAATCAGGATATTCCTCAAACATTTTCGTAAATTTAGAGAAACGATACGAGAGCGCAGACAGATCCCTTTCCATTCCAGAAAACTCTGACTGCATGCTCTTAAAAAAACGATAAAAACTATTTTCAATATTTCTACACTTAGAACAGCACCACCGAATACCCTTATCCCCATTCAGACAATCAGCAACTCTGGCTACTATTCCAGCACATTTAATATGACATAGATTGTCACATAACCAACACGACAACATACGCTCATTATCAGATTTCAAAGAACAATTTTTATTTAAACACGCCAATTCAAATAAAACCAAGAAACAAACAAAAAAATAAAAAATTTAAAATACCAAAATAAATCGCTAAAAATAACAAAATAATCGCTACAATAGACAACACTGCTAAAACCTGCAGAAATCGCTAAAATAACTAAATAATCGCTATAATGGACAACACTGCTAAACACTTACAATAAAAAGCGGAATGTTTATCAACACTAGAATTGTGAATACAAACAAAAATAGTACAAAAGAGGCTAGGAAAACTAACAATAACAACAATCGAACAAAAAAACTGACAATAACAACAATAAAAGGATGCAAACCAAATACTGTTGTTGTATTATGGTACCAAAGCTTAAATGACAAACAAACCGAAGATTTAATTTATAAAACAACTGAAGCACAAACAATACTAACATACACAAAACCAACGTTAGATACTTAGCTTCAGTTTTAACACTTTCTCACACAGTAAACACAATAATACACGATATAATAATTACTAATAAGGCAAAAATCACGGAGCACAAAATTAAGTACGACTTGACTCTACAGAGTTGCCAGATGCTTTATTTTCGATTTTTCAAGTAGTGACTAAGTATAAGACAGTTAGAAAAAATACGTAAGTAGAAATACCTGGGAAGTGATAGTAATTTTCTTGTAGGTATTGCCGATTGAAACCCGAATCTGCTTGTGCAATTTCCCAAACACCCCCAAAATCTTGAAACCGGTTAAAACCCCGGTTTGGCGTAAGCTTGCACATTTATAAGGCTGTAACTTATATGATTATCAGCCAATTTTTACTTTCGCACCGGATTTACAAAGAAGAAGCTTAGGCCTTTCAAACGATATACACATATGTTATTTAAGAACATATGAGAAGTCTGTGTGCATTTGTCCAGCAAACAGATTATTTTTAATTTTTTTCGCCTTTGTTCAAATTCGGCAACGATTGCACACATTATTTCATAAACAAACCGTAATACTCTTAAATTTATTAAAAATTGACGTTTCCGAGTGAGTAAAACGCAGCTTTGTTTTTAAAAATCCTGTGTTAATTGACAAAGTTATTGAAGTTTGTATTAAAACTAAAACTTTACTTTACTAAAGCTTCATGATGCTGATAAAATTTTATAAAAACAAGGCATAATTAATTTTTGGTTTAATAAAAACTCAGTCAATTAATACCGGATTTTTAAAAACAAAGTTGCGTTTTACTCACAAGGAAATGTTCATTTTGAAGAAATTGAAGAGTATTATGGTTTATTTTTAAAATAATGTGTGAAATCATCGCCGAAGTTGACAACTTGCGAAAAAAATTAAAAAATATCTGTTTGCTGAACTTCTCCTATTTTCTTAAAGAACGTATACATTAGTATAAAGTTTAAATGATATTTACCTTCAAAGTTTGAAAAATAGAATTCCTTATTAAAGTGATTCGCAGTGTATATGGAATTTATATATGCGAATTGGTATCGATCGAAAGTCCCTTAGTAGCAACTCAACCTGAAAGTCAATCAGTCCAACCACAAGACGAAAAGGCTTTTTTACCCGTGTTCTATTTTTCGCCTTTCATTCTCACAGGGTTGTAGTTGTTTTAAATTTAGTGGATCTACGTATAACACACAGTTTCGTACGTTGAAATTTTTCGAAAAAACTTTATATTGTTAGATTTGAATGGTAATGCATGACAACTCATACAAAACGTTTTCAAGGTCGGGTACGTTTTTCTAAATGAAAAATTGTGAGTCTCCTTTATCGACTCGATTCGAAAGATCAAGCGCATGTAAACACTCTATTACCCGATTTTTTTGAGTGCAATATCTGTGGTCACAAACAATAACAGCCTAATTGGATTCTAAAATTTTTCAAGGACAGCAGTTTAAAGTTTAATATCTTTACTGGAAATCAGGAGTCGGAGTTTTTGTGATAACTTTGTTACAGATAACAAGCAACCGAAATCCCTTACTTACTTCTTAACAAAAAAAGAGTTTCTTATTTGAGCACGGTGACTTCTCAAAATTTTTTTTCAATTTTGTCCTAACTCGAGTTAGGCTGTTATTGTTTGTGACCACAGATATATGAATGAATATATGTATATAGGTAATAAACTAATTGGAAACAAAAATACATTCAATAAGAGCATAATAAACATTATTTAAAATTGAAACAAGTGACATTATAAATAGAAAAACTAATTATCAATGAAAATTATGTACTTTATTTTGCACTTTAATGAAATATATTTCATTACATAAATGTAAATTATCGTGAAATTTATAAAGATTTTACATCCAATGAAAAAATAATTTTTAATGTGTAAACATAATGAATAAGTTGAATTTAACAAAGGCTTGAATATAATTTATGTTTCATTTATTGTTTTAATTCACTGAAATGCATTTGATTAATTGGATGTGAAAAATCACCAAAACGGTGACAAGTTTTCATGCAAATAACGCAGTCAATTCATGAAATTGATAAAATATTTTCATAAGTATGCGGAAACAACTACAGTTTACTAATGTACACTTACACTAATGTACTACCTCAATGAGTAATATACATTACATTTGTGACAAGTGAAACTGACGCCTCAGATGCATAAAATCAATGGAGAATCTAAGGATCAATTGAAGTGAGGTTTTACATTTATCCACTGGCATGTGTCGCAGGCTGAAAATTTATGAAGTCTTACAGCACGACAATGTAAAGGTTCATCTTTATCGAGACATATTTTTTTTGGAACAAAGTTCCTTATCGAACGTTGCGGAATGGGGGCCAAATGAAAAAACTTAAACAACTTTTTTTAATTATATTATGCTACAACCTATATTATCAACTATATTGGGTGCTTTTGCTTTGGTTTTTGTCTAGACTAAGATACGTTGACTGACATATTTCTGGTTTACTCGGAAATTTTCAAGGTGGAGCCTGTAACCAATATTTAGTATACATTGTAGTTTTGAACCCAATCAGGAGTACATTTTGAAAAGCCAAATTAAAATAAGTTTACAAACAAGTGCCTTTTGTTAAAAAAAGTAATATTTCGCAACAAAAATACCTATTCATACTCTTAAACAAAGTACCTTCTTAAAAAATATACCTAATTTTAAAGAAGTACGTTTGCTTAAAAAATTAAATTTTCTTACAAATGTGCCTTTCTTAAAAATGGTAATTTTTCTTTTAAATAAGTACCTTTTCTTAAAAAAGTAAATTTTCTTACAAAAAATTTACTTTTCTTAAAAACAAAATTTTCTTTAAATAGTACCTTTCTTGTGAAAGAAAGTAACTCTCTTGAGATAAGTACCTACTCTTTAAAATGTACCTATTCTTGGGTAAAGGACCAATACTAAAAAATCCCATTTCTTAAAAGAACCCTTCTTCAAAATTCAATTCAAAATATTTATTAATTATAAAATAAATTAAAAATACAATTTGATCTTACAGAGATATGTTACATAATTGTGAGTTTTATCATTTGATATTTCAGCAACTGGAACTTAATATATATTTACACTTGATGGCATTTTTATCATTTGTTTAAAGTTGTAATTCGTATTATATTTTAAGGCAGAAAGGATCAAAAACCTTATCTAATATTCTTAAAGTTAGGATTCCAACATAGGATCAAAATATTAACGATGCAGTCATTATTTGTTAAAATGATTTTCTATTTATCAATATTTTTGGTTTGGTAAACTTCTGAGATGTACTTCGTTACACTCTCTTAAAATTTCATAAGTAGTCTGACATTTTTTGATAATATTTTAAATTCAACCGAGTTATGAAGTCGTTGGTACGTTCATATCCAGTCTGCTCATGAAGCATTATTGTGGAGTACCGCCAATGTTTCTTATTTATCATCTTCAGACATTTGTTTTCAATTATTTCTAAGCGTTTAATGGGAGATTTTGCAGCTTTATACCATATAGGCAATGCAAATGATCTCTTAAAAAATTTAATTTTCTTACAAAAATTCCTTTTCTTTAATTTAAAATAATACCTTTTCTTCTCTTTTCTTGAGATAAGTAGTCTTTCTGAAAATAAGTAAATTTTCTTAAAAGAATAACCTTTCCCTAAAAAGAGTACAAAATCTTTAAAAAGTACCTGTTCTTTAAAAAAAATATTTCTTTGTAACAAAAATGCATACTCTTATGGCATTTTCTTACAGAAAGTACTTCTTTTTAAAAATAGTACCTTTTCTTAAAAACCATTAGCTTTTAATAATTTAATTTAATTTAAAATTTAAAATTTAAAATTTAAAATTTAAAATTTAAAATTTAAAATTTAAAATTTAAAATTTAAAATTTAAAATTTAAAATTTAAAATTTAAAATTTAAAATTTAAAATTTAAAATTTAAAATTTAAAATTTAAAATTTAAAATTTAAAATTTAAAATTTAAAATTTAAAATTTAAAATTTAAAATTTAAAATTTAAAATTTAAAATTTAAAATTTAAAATTTAAAATTTAAAATTTAAAATTTAAAATTTAAAATTTAAAATATAAAATATAAAATTTAAAATTTAAAATTTAAAATTTAAAATTTAAAATTTAAAATTTAAAATTTAAAATTTAAAATTTAAAATTTAAAATTTAAAATTTAAAATTTAAAATTTAAAATTTAAAATTTAAAATTTAAAATTTAAAATTTAATTTAATTTATAATGCATATTCTTATAAAAAGGACCTAAAAGCATACTTTTTTAAATTTATCATTTTACTAAAAGTATCTTTTCTTAAAGATCCATTTAAATTTTCGTATTTTTCAACGGGCGCCTTAGGCTTGTTGGAACTAACAAGTACATAATATAGTATAACGAAAGGAACTTCGTTCTAACCGGGTGTCACCTGACACCTCATTTAATTTTTGTTCAATATGTGGAATTAGCAATGGGAAATTGTTCAGGTTGTTATCAAAAAAGTCAATCACATAAGCTCATATGAGAATTAAATCTCGCACTCTGCCATTCTCATCCTTACCCTGACCAGAAATGGAATTCTCTTATCGTTAAGAGTAACATAAACTTATTTTAAATTTTCATTTATTTTTATTGCATTTCTAAAATAAATGGACTTAAAATTATTGTGAATATGTGTATCGTAATTTTGTCCTTAGTGCCAATGGATGTATAGAAAATCGAGTATGGCCGATTTTTTGATTACCACGAAATTGTCACGAGAATCAGAATTCTAATTATAATAATAATAATAAATTGGGACAAAAATCCTTTCAAGATTTTTGAATATCAACGTATGAATGTTTGATATCAGTCTTTTGTTTATGTTCCAAATATAGCAAAATATAACACTTCCCTGATAATATGTTAGCAAATCATAAGTGAAAAATATGTGTCACTAAAGCAGTGAAGTCAGGATATTTTGAAGACTGCACCTTTAAAAAGGAAATTTCTTTTTTTTAAACAATATCCAAAATATAACAATTCCCTGTTCAGCAACATCTTTACATCACCCTCGCTTAAACAATATGCAAAAGTTTCACGTCCCATTCAGTAAGATTATTTTTAAATATATTTTCTTTTACATATATAATATGGATTGATTTGTATTTCATTTTTACGCCTCATATCTATCGTTTCCCCTCTCCACTTTATTCGTCCCATTGAAAAATATCTTTCAAAAGAAGGAACCCCCTTAGCTTTGTTTCAACCACTTTCATAGGATTTTGTGATTTGTGCCGCTTTCTCTATGTTATTGATGATGTATAATTGTTGTTGTAGTTGTCGCTATTATTATTGACATTCGTTTGGTTAAACCCCTAAAACAAGGGAAACAACAACTACAATACTGGTAGCAATGTACCAAATATACGGCATAACAAATTTCTTGTTTGTCCTATTTCGTGGTGTGTTTGTTGCCTGCTTATTCCCTTTGGTAATTTAGTTTGTTTCCCCTTTGATTTTGAGACATATACAATAGTAGGTACATGTGGTTTGCAATTCCGTTTGCAACAGCCTAAAAATGGTTTTGGGTGTAATTCCACAGTTTTTAGTCTTATTAACTTTTGGAGTTAATGAGTATAAACTATTCCATGGATATTTTAACTGGTAAACAATATTATATTGGGATGGAAAAGGATTAGAATAAAGTCAATAAAATGACTGTCCGTCAACATGAGGTCTCATTCCATCTAGTTCATACTGTTTGCATTAATTCACCTATTGTAGAAACCAGGGGGGTTCGATGACACAGCTGATCGAGCTCCTGTCTGCACATTTGATGCAGGATAGAATTTCAAAGGGAATCAGCGATAGGCGAATTGAAGAAACTGACTGTCAACTAGATTTTATTGGAAATTATGACTTTTAAAATAACTTCGTATGCATTAAATTAGTTTTGATTTAAAGAACACAACAATTTTCTTTAATTTTTATTCGTATTACGTCCAAATTCTGGCAGAAAAAAATGCCATAAAAAATCAGTGAGTGTTCAAACTCACGGGCGATATGTTAACACCTTTTTGCTATACGGAACCTATTCGATTTCTAGTAATTGTTACATTGGAAAAAAAAAATTGTAAGCTCTTTTAAACACTAATAAGTTCATTTAATACGTATTGATCAAGGTTTAAATGATGCCCAGAATACAGTCAATTCCAAGGGTCATTATACGAAATGTACTTATTTCCATTATACATAAAATTTAGTTTAAAAATGTTTGTTGTAGTTTGAAATCGTCGTTTTTTATGCTGAAAACTCTTTTGATATTGCACCTTTCTTTATCTTACATCTGCTTTAACACTAGATGAAATATTGTTAACATAGCTTAAGCAATATTTTGCTCAGTGAAATAATTGTTTTTGTTTTGTCATGAACAGAGCGACGACGACCTGGTTATTTGAACGCTGGCATACAACTGAATTGAGAGCAATATTTAGCTCACTGAAATAATTGTTTTCGTTTTGTCATAAACAGAGCGACGACAAAAAGTACCGAATAGTATACACAACTTATTGCACTCTTTTTCCCTTCTGATGTAGAAAGTCGTAGTAAAAGAGCATAAACGGGTCTTATTCTCTTTATAGAATATTTCAATATTAATGAAGCACTTGAACAGTATTAAAAGGCCTCCCCGGGATAACAGACGAAAATAAGGACAAAATGTCAAATCTGAAATGAAAATGTATATGGGCTGGCTATAGGCCGATATAATTTATTCAAAATGAAAATGATCCTAGTTTTATCAGTAGATGTTAGAAAAAAAATGTACGTATGTATATTAATTAGTTGTAAAAATTAGAACAAAAGTTGGAGAAATAAATGAATTTAAGCTAAAAAAAAGTATTAAAAGGCATCATTGTTTCACAACAAAATTACGAATATATCAAGTTATGACAAAAAGAGAGTAATACATTTTGAATCGTTCGCAAGATGTCGCCAGTGCTTTCGAGTCATACAATTTGATCCATGAGTTCTCCATACTATTCAGTAACTCCTTAGCGACGACGACCTGCTTGTTTGTTCGCTGCCGGTAACTCAATACCATCACATGAATTTTCACACGTGATGCTAACGCTGTGTTTTTTGCATGTGTTCACTTTAATAGATTGCCCTGCCCGTACCTATATGTGTTAACACATCAAAACCCATATCGAAATTGACTTTCGACGAGAATTTGGTGGGACTGAAACACACATGCATACTCTTTATATCTTACCCTGATCTGTTAGATCGTACGATATCATAAATATTATTCGAAGAACTAATTTGTGAGCGAATCGTATATAATAAAAAATAATATCGTAGAGTCAAACCGAAAAATGCTGAACCCAAAACTCCAGCGCAAGTGCTTGTAAGTACGAATGAAAAACGTGTTTGTAATGGAATAAAATCAGTCACACGAGTGAGAGAAATACGAGAGAATCCCAATAAAATCCAGCAATTAGTGACAATTTACACAAGACGATCGTCAGCTCAACGTGAGTTCAAATACCAGTTCCGATTGTTTACATTTTGTAGTTATAGAAACTTAACCATATTTATAGGCAAAGTAGGAAAGTTTGAGATTTACTTCCGTATTCATAAAAAGAGGTGATTTATTATCAAAAAAAAAAATCTCAAAGCCCTCAAAACTTTGTATGAAAAAATAGGTATTTAACTGCAAGAGAAAGTGATACAAATGCACTAAACTTTACAGTAATGGTTGCATTAGATTTTAAATTTCTTTTTCGTAGTAGATTGACTTCAGGAAAGGTTTCAAAAGATTCGGAAATTATTTTAAATTATATCTGAGCGTGGCAAAATATAACTTTATATTTTTGTGTACAATTTTTATATAACTCTAAAAGTACTGCTTAAATCTAGATACATCGCCGCAACGATAATTTTTTCAATAACGAATTTTTTTAGTGTTTACTCCCATATTAATGTTCACGGCCTGATATTCTAGCTCTTTGTGAGACCCAGGTGTGTGAGGATTCTGATCCACAGGATTTTCACGTTCCTGGGTATCACGTTCTTTCTCTTTTTGTTCCCACAGAGGCCTTGTGGTTTATATAAAAAATGGCATAGTGTTTCAGAGTCAGCGTCATTTGGACTCCCAAGATTCTTTGGGTTAAATTTCGGATTGGAACACATGTCGTTCACTTCGGATTTCTTTATAGAAGTCCCAATGCGGAAAGGGAGGCATCCTTTAATGGCTTCGATGGCCTTTCTGACTCCATATCCAAAATTTTGGAGAAATATCCGGACAGTGAAATTGCTGTCGCAGGTGATTTTAATGTCCATAACTCCTCCTGGCTAACCCATTCGAACCATACAACTCCGGAGGTCCAATACGCTGAGCTCTTCGCCGCGGACAACAACCTGGCGCAATTAGTGAATGAACCGACGCACATTCCGTGCGTTCAAGGGCACTACCATAATTTACTTGACCTATTCTTAACTTCACACCCTGAAAAGTATGAAGTTATCACTCTTGCACCTCTTGGTAATTCGGATCACTGTGTCATTTCGGCATCCTTCTCGTATTCAGCTCTTCGACTCGTTTCAAACTCAGCCCCGAAGCGAAAAACTTTTTCCTACGAAAAGGCACGTTGGGCTGAGCTCAACAGTTTTTATCAGCATTTCAACTGGAAGCTTTGCTTTCTAGATAATGGCATTGATGCTGCTGCTGAAATGACATTTCGGTTAAACCATATGAAAAATGCTGGTTTAACCAGACATGCAAGAATGCTGTCAGGTCTAAAGAGGAAGCTTTCAGTGAATGGTGTCGAAATAAAAACGTCCACACTGAAATGTTGCGCAAGCAGGCAAGATCAGAACGTGCTAAAGTACTTCTACGCGAACAATTTATTTACGTACAGCGTATTCGTGCTAATGTCCTCTCTTTCCCTAGGGAAGTAAGAACTTTTGGTCATTTGCGAGAAGAATAAAGAATAGTTCTTCTTCTATTCCAACTCTTGTCAAAGATGACCACTTATTCACTGAACCGGTTGATAAAGCAAATCTGGTGACTGAAATGTTTGCAAGGAATTCTTCCTTGCCGGAAAGCAATCAACCACTCCCCGTAGTAGATAACGTATCTGGCTTCATGCCTGAAATATTTTTTCGAACACGAGGAGTTAAAAAGGTTCTCGCGAATCTCGACATAGGTAAATCCCCGGGTCCGGATGGTATATCAGCACTGGTTCTAAGTAGGTACTCTTCAACGCTGGCACGCCCACTGCGCAACCTTTTCAATCTTGCATACAGCGCTGGGGTTTACCCGGCGTGTTGGAAGGTAGCCAACGTCCAGCCTATTCCCAAAAAAGGTGATGCAAGTAACCCCGCCAATTACCGCCCAATTGCTATTTGTTCTGCGCTCTCAAAAGTTATGGAGAGCATGGTTAACCACCATCTTGTGAAGTATCTCGAGTCAAATTACCTGCTTAATCTACTCTTTTGCATATGACAGTAATCTCTGTCATTCATATTCATTCGACCACAAGCCAAATCTTCAAGAAATTAGTGATAAACGTCAATTAATGAATGAAATACTCAACCGCGATCTCGAGGCCATTGTTGAGTGGGGTCGATTGAATAGAGTAAGTTTTAATGCGGGGAAGACCCAGTGCTGTCTGCTTTCGCACAAGCGGACAGCTGACCCAGTCGTATCGTCATTATCTATGGATGGTGTGGATATTGAGGAATCAGACGCTCTTGATGTTCTGGGCATGATAATACAATGTGATGCTCGCTGGGCAAAACATGTATTTGCAGTGTCGAAAGATGCATCGAAGTGCCTAGGCTTTTTAAAGCGGTGCAAGAAGTACTTCACTCCATCTGATCTCCTTAATATCTACACCACCTACATCAGGCCGCGAATGGAATATAACTCCCATATATGGGCAGGTGCTCCAAAGTCATGGAGTTGCTGGACCGTGTACAAAGGAGAGCAAAGGTGTTGATAGGGGAGAATAGTGTGTCCAGGTCTATGGCCTCCCTTGAGCATCGGTGTAATGTGGGTTGCGTGACACTGTTCCATCGGTATTTTCACGGTGCGTGTTCCTCGGACATTCGTCAACTTATACCAGATGTGAGGACATTTGGCAGAAGTACGCGCCTTTCAAGGAACTCCCATCCGTTTACTATCTATTGGCCAGTCGATCGAACAACACACTACAGAGAAAATTCGTTCCTCAGTCGGACCGTACGTATGTGGAATAAACTTCCCGCAAGTGTATTTCCCGCCAATTGTGACATACAGCGATTCAAGGCAAATGTAAATAAGCACTACTCCCTCTTTCCACCCTCCTATACCTAAATTGCCTTCGCCAGCACAATGCATTGCATTTATAGGGGGCATCACGTGAGTGCTGGCCTTAAAAAAAAAAAAAAAAACTTCCAAGCAATGTTAAAATTTTAGTCGATTCGAAATATTTTGTTCAATTCACACAGGGCACTAATCGTTTTTTTCACCGAAATGCATTTCTTCCGGTACTGCTGAAGCTGGATCTTAACTCATCTATTCGTTTAATATTCCAATATTTATTAAATTTACTGAATAATTAAATTTTCTTTTCGGGTTTAAATAATTCCTCATCGCGACTTTCGTCAATAAACTGGAACGATAAAATACAATAATATGCTTCCAAAAACGAAAGGTATTTAAGCGCACAGTTTTATTCTCAAATTTTAAGCTGCTTTAGTTTTTTACTTGCCTGAAATTATTGTAAATTTCACATGAGGGAAATATCCAGCCTATTGCCTGTCGCAAATTAATATGAATACAAACTCATCGTTTGAAAGATGATCTCAAGACGTCAGAAATGTAGTTCTTGAAGCGCGGTGATATTCAATTCTCCTTATACGGGATCCCACCAATTTGTTGTCTATGTTTTCACTATTCTATATACTTCCAACTGCATACCACTTAATTATCAATACGGTTATGGTTTGAGGATTTAAGCAAAACTAAATATATAATTCCTATCTTACAAACTCAGATAAAAGGTGAGTCAATAAGTAAAGCAAACTATTGGTATGTGCGGAAAGTTTCGCATATGGTATCCTATATTTTTAACACTCGGGAAGTTTAGTGAATAGCAATGAATCATTATACGCCTCTAGAATGCGCAATAATTGTGACAATGGTTGCGCGCAAGAATTCGTCATTTATGTTAATGTAACGTGAATTTTGGTGGTAATATGTCAATCGAACAGCGCCCACTGAAGAATCAAATCGATGTCTGACGACCAGATTTAAAGAGGTCGGCACAATACGGAAGAGCCGAAACCCCGGAAGAACCCGAACCGACCGTCAGGCTGAAATTGTCGAAGAAGTGCCTGCAAATGTGGTAGAAGGACCATAAGATCAACAAGAAAACGTGGTCAATAATTACACATTTCGCGGCGTTCCTTGAGTCGAACTTTGACGTTGGACTTGGTTCCTACATAAAATTCCGGTGCTCCAACAGTTGTTTCCGATGGTGGCACCCATTTGAAGAGTCGACTTTTCATATATGCTTTTAAAACCCAAAACGTCGACTTTTTGATCATCTATATAAATCCATTGCAAACTCCAATTTAAAACCTTTCATACACCTTCAAGAAACGTAATGTAATTTTGTGTCTTACAAATAATATTGTCCTTGAATGAGGCAACATTTAAAAAATTCTATTTGACAGTTTCTGTCGTTTTTTATGGCAAAAAGGAATTAAAGACGATGTCTAATTTATTGCGCTAAACAAAATTACCCATACAAACTTGTCAAAAACATTGAATTTTCGGCGTGTTTTTGGCTCACGCTAAACAAAATTTTCATCCCATTAGTATGGAGAGCCGCTTGCAATTGCATAGCTCCCCATACAAACTGGTTTAAAGACTAGTTTAGGAGGGGATGCAAAATACGCCTACTTTTTTGATACAAACGAAGAAGTGCAAATTGAACCCAAAACAATTGGTAAGTTGAGGCTGATATGCTAATTATATATGCACCCATAAGGATGGGGGAATATTTTATATGGGGGAAACAATTTAATATGGGGGAAACAAATTAAGGCACAGAAAAAAGAAAGTTTTGAGAGCCGATTTTGCCGTGCAACAAAACGTCTCCTAAACCTCTCATAAGTTTTTATGATTAAGGCCGTTAATATCTTTGGACGAAACTCGTTTTAGTACTTTTAGAACAACTGAGCCATGTCATTCTGTTTGGAGAAACTTTATGAAGTGGCCACGTCCATTATGGTACATCACATACAAAAGCTTGGCGGTCGTCTGAGTTGTCAATACAATAAAGGGCGTAGAACACTCCCCATCTTAATGAAATTAGCTAAAAGAGCCATTCAACGAGTAAGACAAGGATGATTTTGCCGCGCCCATTTCTGTACCTTCTACACAGAAGTTGTTGGGCCGGCTGGTTGCTCCGCAAGATAACTCCCGCAAAACCGAAACAACCTTTATGAAATTTGGTACAAGGCAATATTTGGTCAAATGCCACTCTCTTATAGAAAATGGATAGTTTTGCCACAACCATTCTGGTACCTCTCATACAAATATTGGACTGTTGATAGACACGATAAATCTTGTAAACCCCAACCGATCTTAAAGAAATTCGATACTAGACGATATTTTCTTAAAAGCTACGGTGTAATTAGAAATTGACTACTGTGTCACGCCAATTTTCGTACCTCTAATTCAAAAGTTGAAAAGCTTTCCGCTTGGCCGACTCGATATCTTCAGTAAACCACAACCGATCTTAATAAAATTTGACACTGGGCAATATTTTGTTAAATGCTACTGTATTGTAACAAACGGGCAACTTCGCCATGCCAATTTGTGTATATCCTGTGTAAGTATTGGGCTGACAATTGGTTGGTGGTAACGTTAGATCCACTTTAGATTCTTATTGTATTGGGCATCAGATAATATTTAGGGCAATGTCACTCTGCTATTGAATATAGGGATACTTGTCATGCCCATTCGTTTAACCGGCAGGGTGAATATAAACGTTTTGTTAATAGAAGTCGGACGCAATGGATGACTTAGGGTGAGGATATGTTTACATCAGCTCACCCGATTGAAATTCCTGTCCTAATTATTTAAACACTTCGCATGCGGCTTCACGTAAATCCACTGGCGATAGTCTTTATGTGGTAGATATCTATTAGACTAATTAATCGTAATTGAGAGTTAATTAGGGGTTTACTTTAAATTTTGTTTGTCAGTGGGTAGTTAGAGTAAGCTGTCATATTGTTAACGATTATGGCAACAGTTGTATTCTTAAAACAACAAAGAGGAATGGCCATAATGGAATTATGTAAGATAAGATATAAATGATATAAAACCGAAGTCATTTACCCAAAATTTATGAAACATTTTATGCATACCAGATTAACGTTCTAGGCTCAAAGAATGTGTAAAATTACCTCAAATAGAAACATTTATTTTATAAAATCAAACATTTCCTAAATTAACAATCAGGAATGCGATTGTCAGAATCATAATATTCTCACTACCGGTAATCCAACCAACATTCGGTTGTCCAATACTTGTTAACCATTACCTGAAAGCACAATTCGAAACTTAATCACAATTTAAGTAAAACCCGAAGACTAAAAAAGTGGTCAACACTCCGAACTTTATTTGTAGGTGGTGACAGCAGCAATTTTTTGTTTACCCACCCTAATATACATATAATAAGATTGGTGATCTAAAGCGGTTCTGAGAATTAGCCAAAAAGTTTACACAAAATAACTAACACTGTACTAAGACAGTTCAAGAGAAACAAATATGAAAAAATTCCATTAATATCTATTTTCTCATTCTTTTAGACTGAATTCTGAACCATAAAATATTCACATGATTTAATATCATTTATTCTGCAAACTATAAAGAGTTTCTTGAAAGCAATGAATATTTTGCGTGTTGTTGGCACTAGTGAGTGTTTATAATGGGTTTTTCAATAAGAGCGCTACAAAAGTTTTTTTAAATAAAACACAACGGGTTTTAGATACCAATAAAATTCTTTATTCCTGTGAAAGTACGTTCGATGCCATTATGTAGAAAAGTCGATTTCTTTTGCATGGCCACCACGGGCACGCTTGCAGAAGTGCAGACACTGAACTCATTTTTCGACGATTTTCAAGCATAAATCGGCCGATACTTCTGCAATTTCACGTGCGATATTCGTTCGAAGTTCGTCAATCGTCGCTGACTTGTTGGCATAGACCATAGACTTGACGTAGCCCCACAGGAAATAATCTAACGGCGTCAAATCGCACGACCGAAGTGGCCAATCGACTGGGCCATTTCGTGAGATAACACGTTCACCAAACTTGGTTTCCAATAAATTCATTATGGCATTCGCTGTGTGGCTTGTGGCGCCGTCCTGTTGGAACACATGTCCTCCAAGTCCATATTACCCAATTGGGGCTAAAAATATTCGGTTATCATTGAACGGTAGCGATTCGCATTCACAGCAATGTGCCGGTCTTGATCATCACGGAAGAAGTACGGCCCAATGACGCCGCCGGCCCATAAACCGCACCAAACCGTAATTTTTTCGGGATGCAATGATGACTCATGGATTACGTGTGGATTGCTGTCTGACCAATATCGCATATTTTGCTTATTGACGAAGCCATTCAGCCAGAAATGAGCCTCATCGCTGAAGATGATTTTCCGATGAAAATCCGAATCATTTTCAAGTTGTTGCTCAGCCCAATTCACGAACATACGACGGTTATGGTGGTCAAGCCGCTTCAGTTCTTGCGTCAATTTGATCTTGTAAGGATGTATGCCAAGATCTTTTCGCAAAATTCGCCACAACGACGCCCAATGCTTGAGAACGACGTGTGAGAGACAAATTTGGGCTTTCTTGAACTGAAGCCTCAGCGGCAGCAATATTCTCGACACTACGGGCACTTCGTTGTCTCTCTGGCGCGGGGACATTTTGTACTGTGCCTGTGGATTCAAATTTTTCCACTAGACGCTCAATTGTTGATCTGGTAGGACGATTATGACGACCATAAATTGGACGTAGCGCCCTTATAGTTGAGGCCACTGACTCCAAATTTCGGTAGTAAATTTTAATAATTTCGGCTCGTTGATTGCTCGTATATCTTTCCATGATGAAATGGCAAACCTTACTGAAGAGAAATGTCAAAAGAGCGGGGAAAAATATGGCGTCGTTTGCTGTCCCTATCGATTTACTTTTGTAGCGTCTCTGTAGGAAACCCCGTTATATGTATGCAATATTAAATAAATTACAAATTGATATCTTCTACAAAGAGTGTAGTGCTTAATATAGTTAACAATATTGTCAAATACACTAATGAACAAAAATTTAATAGGGCCAAGTACTTTCACAATTTTTTGGTTTGGTTGAGGCACGAAACCCACTTTTGCATATTGTAATTAGAAGTCTCTATTAATTAAAATATTTATTTATTTATTCATAAGGAACATCTATGGCTTTCCTCGTATGCGGGGTAGCGGATACATCTTTATGTAGTTTTGCCCGACCTGAAACATCAAACTGATAATTACAAAATAAATATTAAAAACTATTTCTTACCTGAAAAATAACTTGTTTTCGATGCTCATTTTTTGTGAATGCTGTTTTGAACTATTTCATCAATTTCACTCACCTTTCAGCAGAGTCATGGAAGTCAATATTTCCATTCCTCTCAAAGCATCCCCCCAAAAGCATCACTACAAGTTCTAGACACTATGTAGTCATTACGATGCTTCTGATCCATTCTTAGTATTCTGTGACAGAAAAAAAGAGATTTTCCTCACGATTTTCAGTAATAAATTCCAGTTCCGATATCGCAGTTTAAGATATAGTGAGAGTTAATTTTTGGGTTAGATACTTTCGAGATCGTGGGACAGGCGGTTACTATAAATGTTTTGAAACAAATACTCGTACCTAATTGGGTCTGCTTAAACGAACATCTAGCCGAACACTCAACGGCATTTTGATATGCTAGTTGAGGAAAATTTTTACAGTCCTATAAGCGTCTTATATCTATCTCAATGTCCCAAAATTAAACGATCGATTTGAAATTTTTACAAAATAATTTTTTTCTTAGAAATAATAATTTAAGAAGTTCCTCATTTCAAAATTAAACAAAAATAAAAATCAATGTCGGACAAGGACCAGTCTAACCCAAATAAATATTAGCAGCACAATTTGGGTATTACGGAGTCGTATTAATGAACTATACCAGAATCATATTTATAAACTAAAGTCTATTGGCAGTTTATGGAAGCATCAAGCACAACTACTACAATCCTGTTGCGGAGGCGAAAGTATTGTGTTATTCTTAAAGAATCACATTTCCACTGCTCTCAAATATAATTTTTTTAAATACATAATTTTAATTTTAAATATTCAATTATTGATTTCTCTCGATTAGTTAAAATTGCAAAACTCATGGATCATTAGAAGTTGTTTATGATAATTTTATTGCATAGTCTCTCCTTGTTATCAGCCATTCAATTAAGGTAGAGCATAACTCCCACGAATGTCGACCAAACCTGAATGAACATTTTACAGCATATGTGTCTCTACTTTGGTAAAACAATTTCCCACATCCTCACCATCTTAATTTTCAAAGGAAAATGAATGAATTTATTCGTATTATCGTTTTGCCTTCGCAATGAACAATCAGCAGCAATTTAGCCAAAGTCGTTTGTTTGTTCTGCTGTTGTCGTCTCAGCTCCCATCCCAGTTCCAGAACCTATGACCATTGTTATTGTTTTTCGATGCGTATTCGTCAACCTCGTCAAGCTCCTCATCAAGAACGTTGTAATCAACAGCGGCACGGCCATCATCATTATCAGCATTTGGTATCGGAATCCATTGAAGCCATTCGAAGAACACAGTAGTAAGAAAAAGAATATATATTTTTTGGTATCCTGGAGGACACCAAAACCGAGAAAGAAGGATGGAAAAGAATATATGTTGTTAGCATTAAACTACATGGACCAAATACAAATAACGACAAAAACAACTAAACCCGAGCGCAGTGTATAAAAGCGGTAGTTGCCGGTGATGCTGATACGCTGTGATGTGGTATCAGTGTTTGAAAAATATCGATTTATTTTGATTGGTAAAATTAAGTTCTTATGCCTCCAAGATGTATGTGTATTTATACAGAAGATTGTCTGTACAGATGTACGTCAGCGTGTCCGTCTACATTTACTGAGTTGACTTTTGTGTGGATGTGAATAGTGTTTACACTGATGTCCACTGCAATAGAACACCTTCATCATAAACTGTGGGTAAATAAGTTAGTCAAATCTGCACTTACTGAACATTTTTTATTCGTATCTCTTGTAGAACTTTGCTCACAGACATCACCGATGTATAACCCTAAACCCAAAGAAAACTATTTGTCCGACCTAAATGATAAGAAAGCATCAGTTATACGTTCATATAAGAATTTTAGTAAAAACCTTTTTTTGTCCTATCGAAGCGATTGCTGTTACGAAGGTAATTTTATCTGACTTCCAGCATTTCGGGCACTCTAAAGTCGAGATAGATACGGAAAAGGTCTTAATACTCTTAGTTAATCATCCAATATCATATTTGGCGCTTAGGTAAACAGTCTACAACTCTACTCCACCCACACTTCACTGCCCAATATCGTAATAATGAGAATTATTTTATATACACGTTTGAAGAATACCGAGCACTACCATTGGAATACCTTGATGCACAACTCTTTTTTATCATGTCGAAAAACCATTGGTTTTAAACAGGCATGATTTGTTTTCGATTTGTCATTACAAAAAACAAAAGAGAGGGTTGCCATCAACAATATTATAGTTTCAACCTCGTGGTGCTCTTCGTCAACTTTCATCATTTCCCTTACGGGAATTTTTCCTCTGTTTTGTTGTTTTGTAATGACAAATCGAAAACAAATCATGCCTGTTTAGAACCAATGGTTTTTCGACATGATAAAATAAAAAAAAACAGCAGATAGTTGTCCGAGGCCTTCGGCCACGGACTGTCCCTGCAGGCTGTGTCAGAGACACGGCCATTAAGTTTAACGTAGAATACGCCATCCGATAAGACAGAAAACATATATAACAATAAATGATAAATAACATTATAACATTTGAATTAATTTTTTCATATATTTTTTATAAGTATATATCCATGTTAAATTCAAATTCACATTTAACATTTTGTTTCACTTAAATACATAAGTAAATATACGAAATTTCAATATTTCATCAATCAAAACAACAGCCGAAGGTTTCTGTCCACACTGAAACAACAGCATAGTTTGTGTTCACGCTACAAACTCAAACACTCAACCCAACACCACACATATGTTTGAGTGTATGTGTTTAAACAATTTTCATTTGAGAAATTTAAATATTAGGAAGATATCAACCAATATGAAATGTATATCAAACGAAAGATAACATCTTCATTTACCTACAAAAAAAATTTTAAAAAAAGTTATCTCGCCGTTTCCTCATAATCAGTGAAATAAAGATTATAACAATAACAATCTGACATGACTCCCTATACCGTAAGGTAAGACGTATTCTACGCCAAAAGAGTTGTGCATAAAGGTGTTCCAATGGTAGTGCTCGGTATTCTTCAAACGAGTATATAAAGGAATTCTCATTAATATGATGAGTGTTTCTAGATATATATTTTTGAAGAATTCACCGAAAACATACCAAAAACGTCTGCTGATGAAGATCTTGGCAAGATCCGAAATGGCTATACAGACAGCATTGGTATCATTGGAACATTTTTATGCTCGACTTTTTTTGAAAGTAATATAATGCTAATAAATAAGCTTTATTTTATTTAAAAAGGTATTGAGCTTGAATAAATTTGTAAGTTTAGAAAACAGACCGAGAAAAAATTCCCGTAAGGGAAATGATGAAAATAAATATTTGATGATAGAACTAAATATTTGTGGAGAAGGGAGCTGATGACATGCCTAGGTGGGCATTGAAATAGCTATATTCCCAACCAACCACCATAATAATCAATGTCACATATTTATTTTTAAAATTTTCTATTAAAATTTACTTTTTCATAGAACAACTAATAGATATTCATCTGGAACCGAACAATTTTTAAAGAACATAAAGTAGTACTATATAAATCCCCACAGATGTACCTGTATTTAGGCTGTATTCCTATAGTCTCGGGATTCTTAGGTACTTGCCTGGCATTTTTCTTAAAGTTTGTCATCTGAAAATGTTCATCTCTTTTTCTTGGAAAATTAATAAGACTTTTGGCAGCAATATATAAAAGGATGTTTGTTCACAAGCAAAAAAAAAAAGGAAAATGTCACAGAGAAAGAAGGAAAGTTGCTAAGATTGCGGTTGTTATCGAAAGTGCTGTAGGGTACTACATGATACGAGTAACTGAAATAACAGAAACTAAATTTAAAATGTTAAGAGACATAAATTTGACAT
Organism: Phaonia tiefii; assembly: GCA_963931995.1. Classification (NCBI taxonomy): domain Eukaryota; kingdom Metazoa; phylum Arthropoda; class Insecta; order Diptera; family Muscidae; genus Phaonia; species Phaonia tiefii. The sequence continues at coordinate 220,018,203 of OZ008368.1, read as the reverse complement.
TCAAATGGAATCTTGAAAAAAAAAACAAACAAACAAATATACAATATTTTATACTATCTGTATAAATTATATCTATAATATATTTGACCTTGTTCGAATATCATTTTTGAGCGCTCCATCTCAATTAAATGTAACAGCTGAAATTCTGTTTAGCAATCAGTTACAATAAAGCAGACTAGTTGATTCGCACTACCTGAAAATGTTTGAATCAGTTTCATTCGTTGATCCCTTCCTTCGACTGAGTTTTATTGCAATTCAGGCAAGAGTAACGTGCATAATAATGGTTTGTACAAACTCCTTCTTGTGGGCAGATTCATTATCCAGTTTTTAAGCTTTGAAATAAATGCAAAACGGAATTTTTTCCGAAATATCAATTTTTTACATTTACCGTGATAGAGTGTCATTTACTGGATAATTAAGATATAGCAGTGATCTCCTCATTCAGCGATTCGCCAGGGAAATTGGTGGCAATGAGGAGATTGAGTGAATAACCACTGGCGGTTATCCACTGCTTTCAGGTAACCTATTGTTGTTTATCCCGAAGCGAGTATTTTTCTTAGCCTTGACACATCCAAAGTATCTTCTATTAATTTACAGAGCTCAACTTACTTATTATCAAAGTTCTGCTTATCTTCGGAAGATTTGGCTTCGTCGGCGTGATTTCTCCATATCCCCACGTTCTCTCCAGTACATCAGGTAGGGGACTCCGTCTCATTTCGCTTCGTTCTTGGACAAGAGATTTGTAGCGAATTGTCGAGAGCACTCATGGCCCTATCCGCTACACTATCAACGGCAACTACACACCTTATCTCCATACATTTTTCTGATCCAAAACAACTTCTACAGATTTTTTCATAGAGGGACCAGCCAGTCTTTCTCATATTGCGACGAGCTATTTCAGACTGGGTATTTATTCCAGTTCAACTGTACTCCGTTGTAATTATGATCTGAGAACGAACTGTTATCAAGGACAGGTCTTCATCATCTCATACATGTCCTCCTTTGCAAAGTGATATATAGTACCTCTTGGCTGGAGCTGGTAATAAAAGTCGGTTCATTGCCACTATTTTGTAGAGCCAGGCTAGTACCCTGTAGCTGCACATTGAAGGTTTGACCCCTCTCACTGGTGTCGAAGTTAACCCATGACGAATTATGTCCGTTTGTGCCGGACACTTTCACAATGCAAGCTCTAAGATTTCTTATACCGGGAGTGGCTATTGCCTTGGACCCCTTCGTCCTCAACCCACAAAGTTTTCGGTTAGTAACACACGAATTTTGGATTATAAATCACGACTTTGCTATACATAAGCTTAAAGCCGTGGGCTTTACTTTACTATGATGTAAGTTGATTTGAACAAGCCGGAGCATTTGTTGGCTTATCTATCACCATCATATTCGTTGCCAAACTCCAAAAAAGAGTCTCCGCCAGTGTCACAATCACGACTGTTTTGAAGCGCATGTATAGACTTGGCCAGATTGCTGTTGGATAAGGAGCAACGCTTTTCCGATCTTCTAAGGGCTTCAAAAATTCTCCATGAGTATCTACATTCGAACTCACCTTCGGCATGTTATCAACAGCCTCGTGATCCTCTTCCCATTTTCCACGAGTTATCGTCTCCATTTTGTGGTACAGGGTGGACTACCTAAACCTGTCTAACACATTTGGTAACACAAAAACAAACACAAACTTGTTGTGTGAAGTCATTTTTCGTTTATTTTGAACCGTGAAAATTTGTTTTGATCACTTGTGGAATATGATACAGCACTTTTCCGAATTTTTCATCAATTTCGTCCATAAATTCCCATCGAATATTGTCTTTCAAGGCTTCCTGGGTTCATAGAATTTGGACTACGAATAACCCCACAAGAAGAAATCTGTAGCAGTGAAGTCGTGAGATGCGGAAGGTTTAAATGCCCCACACTGTACTTCCTTGGTCACAGTCGACAATCTAAAGCCTAGTGTTACTGATCCCTTTTGTAAATCGTCAGTGTTATTCGCAGGAAGCAAACAAGACCACTCCACCGGAGTAGAAGTGGCAGTGTATCGTTGTTCAAAATTAACATCGCATGTCTACGGACATGATATATATCGTCCAGCTTCCAGATTTTCCAACTGTGGGTTGGAATTTGAGGACTAATATTCTTGAGAATGTACTCAAGTGTCTCCACATCAGTTGTGTGGGCTGGGACGCAGGCACTTATCCTCGGTGTGGTTGGGAAGTCGTCGCTTAGAACAACACTAGTGCTGGCGCTGATCAGAGCTCACCTATTTTTGAAAGCTGAACGGTAATAATATACCGCCCACTGATCTCCAGATCTATTTGAAAACACCTTTGGGAACTCTGATCTATTTTTAGTCATGAATTATATAATCTCTAATTAAACTTTGTTATTAACTAGTTTTTTGAACTTGCTATTTAATTAAAAGATATAATTGTTATGTAAGTTCTTACTTAATGAAAACATGTAATGTGTCTTATAAATGGAGTTGTTCTTTTGTAATTTATTTGAATTGGCCGAAAGGCTTAAAATTACAAGTGTGAATAAATCAATAAATAAATAAATACTTACCTTGCCCGGCATTGGAACCAGCCTGCTTCGCGAAATTACTGAGAAGTTGCGTTCACAACACATTTCAATTTATTGTTGCGTTCACAACACATTTCAATTTATCCGTCGGAACGATTCCATTCTTCTCCCCTGGTCGATATCTGTCATTACCAGGTTGCCTTTTACTACCTCACTACAGGACCATCGGCCAGAGATCCAACTCTAATCCTCTTCGGCTGTGATACTCATCGGATGACCGAAGCGTCTTTTTCCCTTCTTTTGACGTAGTATATCTTTCTTATCAATAGCCTTACGAACGCATTTCAGGGAATCTCTCTATCTAGCCGTAAGTCTCGCCTGGTTTCGAACACCAATTCTCTTAATAATCCTTAGAGCTTGCCGGAAGGGGGGGGGGCGAAGAAACGACAAAATTGATGTTATATTAACACAGATGGTAATTTCACGAACGTCAATCACAGCAAACTATAAAACTACTAATTTTCACATTGAAATTGCATACTAGGGTTGTATATATACGACTGATGATCTACCGAGGGTATCAACTCAGGCAATATCGACTACACGCTGAAAAAACAGCGTCCGTAGCATATTCTGCCGGAACCATGTATGTGTTCGGAACACACTCCAAACATTCATATGTTTGAAACCACCGTACTCACATGAATTTAAATGGAAACATTATAATGTTTACTGGTCAACACATATGCCTTTACATGGAAACATATGCGTGCTTGTAAAGGGTCCGCCATCTAACGTTTCTATTTTCAACTAGTGCTTATTTCGTGAATGGTAACACTTAGCTCACGTCTGATTTGACAGGTAATTAATTTTATCGTTCTGCTGAACGAATATGGTTATGTGTACGTTTGAACAACGCTGGGAAATATTGCCACATTACTTTGAAAATCATGGTAAAGTTGCAGATGCCGATTTGGTCAAAAAATCATCTTTTCAGATGAAGCTCATTTTGATCTTGGCGGGTATGTAAACAAGCAAAATTGTCGCATTTGGGGCACAGGAAAGCCGACGCACCCAAACCGAGTCACTGTTTGGTGCGGATTTTGGTCCAGAAGCATGATTGGGCCATTCTTCTTCGAAAATGTGCAAGGAGTGGCCTTTACAGTCAATAGCGATCGCTATCGGGATCGCTATCGGGATTGTTCACAAAAATTGAAGAGGGGGATATTGGCAACATTTGGTTTCTACACGACGGCGCTACGTGCCTCACAGCCGAAGCTACACCCGATGTTTTGCGCCGTGTTTTTGAAGATCGCATTATCAGCCGCAGAGCTGATGTCGTTTGGCCATCTCGGAGCTGCGATTTGACACCGTTGGACTATTATTTGTGGGGTGCCCTCAAAGATAAGTGTTACGCCGACAAGCCAGAGACAATTGACACCTTAAAGGACAATATTCGTGAAGCCATTGGTGAAATACAGCTGCACACAATCGATAATGTGCTTAAAAATTGGACCGATCGTGTAGGCTACTCCATGGCCAGCCGAGGCAGCCATTTGAATGAAATTATCTTCCATTATTAACCGAAAGGATTGTACTTTCAAATAAAAACAGAAATTTGAGAAAATATTCAGTAGTTTTTTTTGTAGCATTTTCAAAAAAAAAAAAGTTATTTGGCGGACCCATTACTTACATGGTATACTTACCCATATACTTACATGGAAACATTTGCATGCTTCCTTTCAAATCTTCATAGACAAACGAGAAGTCATATGCGTATCTCCTCCCAAGCATAATAGAAACAAATTATTTTTTGATCTCAGTATTCAGCGGAACTCCTCTATAACGAACTCGCCTATATATATTATTTATTATAAATAATTTTATCAATATGAATCTACATTTATAACCAATAAATAAATAATTAAAAAAGTAATTTAAAAAAATTAAGTTACAGTGTTTTATTTATAAATGCACTAAAAACTAGAAAATAATTTTTCTCTTAGCCTCAATAAGTATATTCTTCTTCATGATGGGGTTGTACAACGGTCCGCCTACTTAGCACTTCAACAACAATGGTCTAGATACTTTCAATAAAGAGCGTAATTAAAATGAATTAGTTAATTAATTTTCTAGCGATCTCTCAAATAAAACGCTTGCATTTAAATTAAAAATGGTGACAAAATTAAATGTCAAATTAAGTGTTTTAATTAAATGTCACCATTTTTGATTTAAATGCGAGCGTTTTATTTGAGAGATCCCTAAAAAATTAATTAACTAATTCATTTTAATTACGCTCTTTATTGAAAATATCTAGACCATTGTTGTTGAAGTGCTAAGTAGGCGGACCATTGTACAACCCCACGTGAAGAAGAATATACTTATTGAGGCTAAGAGAAAAATTATTTTCTAGTTTTTAGTGCATTTATGAATATAACACTGTAACTTAATTTTTGTTAATTATTTTTTAATTTTTTAGTAAATAAATTTTTAATGTTTTAATTTGTTTTTGTTTCATATTCATGTATTGTCATCCAAATCTGACAAGTGTGCAAAATTTTAGTTCGATTGGTCAACTGCAACTCTGTTAAAAATGAGTTACTAGATTTGAACAATACAGACTGATTTGAACAATACAGACAGACATCAAAGCAAGTTAAATAAAACACTGTAAAAACTACAAGATTTAAAACGTTCCGTTTTACATTTACTTGCATTGAATGTATTATTTGTTTTATGAAATGAGAATCTGCTGCCCTTTGGAATCTCATTTCGTTCTAGTCTCTTAGGTTTGTTTACAGAAGGTTTCATCTTCGTCAAACGCTACAACGGTGTAAATATTCACGATTATCACTATGCGTTGTTGCACAAACAATATACAATAAACAATACAGAGCTCGTTCATGCAAGCCAAGCGCGGTTTAAATACTGTGTTTTTTTTTATTAAATTTCACCAATAGCACGCCGTTCCGGTTTTCGAAGCAAATGCTCGGGCAGCCAAGAAAGGGTTTCATGTAGTTGCACTTTTCAGTTTCTTCCCCAAAATCGTTTATCACTTTTGTAGCACACACATATACAAAACCATATACAAAAAAGACAATACACATATGTCATACTTTCTTAGTCGACCAAACGCATTTGCATTCCTGAGTCCGATGAACGATTGACGACTGAATGCATAAAACTAAAACGCATCAGATCAGTCAAGATATAGGAAACGCTCACTTAATCTAAAATTTCCACACACATTCTCTCAAAAAATAATGGAAAAATACAGTTACACACTCACAGCACAGAAGCAGGAAATTTGGTTGAGTAAACACTGCAACAACCAGAGCTGTATTTATGGCACAAACACAGATATTCGAACATATTTATCATTGCGTCTACAGCACGAAATATTGAATATCAAACACAATGCATTTGGTCACAATCATACTATATTTGCGACAAGCTCCAATCACAAACAACAACAAAAGACGGGGTTTTTTTGACTTAAACTTACAAACATATGGGATATATTGGCACCGGAAGATTATTCCACATATATAAACCTCGGCTGAAGAACGAATTATGTCTGTAATATGATGTTCGATCTATTGAGAATTGGATACAATACTGAAGCCCATTCCAGGAAAGCGCCTAGCGCTGTCGACCGCTGGAATAATGTCACACAGTCTAGTAGCATACACCCCATTAAAATTTTCATAAAACCATGACACACAACTCAAATTTCAACGATGTTCACCAGGTGTAAAAGAGTTGGTGATACTCTTAGAAATAAGCACATTATGACACCCTCTATCAAATGCTTTAGATGTATCTAGTGATATGATTTTTTTATTACAAAATGTCGGCATTTACCGAGTTCACTGTCCCGATAACATAGCCGTTAAGTTCTCGGCAGATCGATTTCTATGAAAGCCTTACAATTTGTCCCTGAGAATATCATTTCTCTAGATAGTAGTAGTTTACCATGCTTTTCATAGTCTTGTGTAGAGTAGGAACATGTTTTTAGTGGGCTATAGTTGTCAAAATTAAAACAACAAACTTACTGTACCGCTGAACAACCGACAGAACAACTGAAGACTGGCGGTGAAAAAGTGATATGTTCCACAAATCAGGATACAGCCAAAATTTGGTTAGACGAAAGCGTGTCTGGTTACTGATATCTCAGTTTTCTGTGTCAAAAAGAAGTAATCTATAAGTATGTGCATACCAGCCCTCAACCGTGATCCATATGTATATGAAAGAATAATGCCTGTAACTGCACAATTTTATCCAACCTTAGAAGTGTGGTTTTCGATCGAGCAAATCTACTATCGTAGAACAAAATCGTAGCAATTCCTAATTGGATGCAAATCCATGTTTACCATATCGTTGTTGATTATAAAGAAAAGATATATTTGAAATTTGTATCCCTGTTGAATAGAATGATTCTGACTTACATCATTGAATCCAGGAAATATGACAGCTAGTCGTACGATCCCTTCAAAATCCTGAGAGCGATAGTAGCGAGTAAAACTGCAGTTAACACAAGTAAAATTATCAGCAGTAAGCGACACACGCAGTTCGCGTATGCTGATGAGATAGATAACGGGTTTTTCAATAAGAGCGCTGCAAAAGTTTCGATGCCATTATGTATGGAACTCGATTTCTTTTGCATGGCCACCACGGGCACGCTTGCATAAGTCCCGACGCTGAACCCAATTTTCGACGGTTTTCAAGCATAAATCTGCCGGTACTGCTGCAATTTCACGTTCGATATTCGTACGAAGTTCATCGATCGTCGCTGGCTTGTTGGCGTAGACCATAGACTTGGCGTAGACCCACAGGAAATAACCTAACCACGTCAAATCGCACGACCGAGTCGGCCAATCGACTGGGCCATTTCGTGAGATAACACGTTCACCAAACTTGGTTTCCAATAAATTGATTGTGGCATTCGCTGTGTGGCTTGTGGCGCCGTCCTGTTGGAACCACATGTCCTCCAAGTCCATATTAACCAATTGGGGCCAAAAATATTCGGTTATCATTGAACGGTAGCGATTCGCATTCACAGTAATCTGCCGGTCTTGATCATCACGGAAGAAGTACGGCCCAATGACGCCGCCGACCCATAAACCGCACCAAACCGTAAATTTTTCGGGATGCAATGATGACTCATGGATTACGTGTGGATTTCTGTCTGACCAATAACTCACATTTTGCTTATTGACGAAGCCATTCGGCCAGAAATGAGCCTCATCGCTGAAGATGATTTTCCGATGATAATCCGATTTATTTGCAAGTTGTTGCTCAGCCCAATTCACGAACATACGACGCTTATGGTAGTCAAGCGGCTTCAGTTCTTGCTTCAGTTTGATCTTGTAAGGATGTAGGACAAGATGTTTTCGCAAAATTCGGCACAACGACGTCACAGAGATGCCAAACGCTTGAGAACGACGTGTGAAAGACACATTTGGGCTTTCTTGATCTGAAGCCTCAGCGGCAGAAATATTCTCGACACTACGGGCACGTCTTTGTCTCACTGGCACGGGAATATTTTGTACTGTGCCTCTGTATTCGAATTTTTCCACTAGACGCTCAATTGTTGATCTGGTAGGACGATTATGACGACCATAAATTGGACGTAGCGCTCTTAAAGTTGAGGCCACTGACTCCAAATTTCGGTAGTAAATTTTGATAATGTCGACTCGTTGTTGGCTCTTATATCTTTCCATGATGAAATGGCAAACCTTACTGAAAAGAAATGTCAAAAGAGCGGGAAAAACTATGGCGCCGTTTGCTGTCACTATCGATTTACTTTTGTAGCGTCTCTGTTGAAAAACCCTTTATATGTAGTACGTTACGGGAAGTTATTTCAATATCTCAGTAAAGATATTTGAGAATCAAAAATGTAGCAATGTCAGACTTTTATACGATCTTGCTACATGGCGCAGAAACCTCGTCATCTCGCAATTTTGAGTTAAATATACCCGAGAAGTATTTCGAACTACATAGTTACGTATAATAGACAACGACGAGAATCATGATCGTATGACCTACGAGCAAAATAATCACATACTATACACACAGTAGGGCGTTCCGTACATGATTCAGTACGGTCCTTCGGGAAGGGACGGGAATTTATTTTTGCTTTTATCATCTATGTACGAGGGCGGATCAACAAGTGCGCGAATTTTCGAACTTCCGTCGTAGTTGTATGAAAAGTACCACCTGTAAATAGATTAGTGTCAAATTTTGAGCAAGTTCCGTCAGTTACTATGTGTTTAACAGCTGTTCAAAACATACAACCTCGTACATTTTTTTAAAAATGGAAAAAAGTGAATACAAAATGCCCATTAAACAGTATTTTTTGCGAAAAAACCAAAGAAAAGCGTGATAAATACAATGGAGACTCTGCACCATCGATTTAAATTAAAAATGGTGATTTACTGACTTTCGTTGAGGTCGCACAAGTAAAAATGACGCTGAATTATTACCTCATCCGCTATGTTCTCCGGATTTAGTCCCCATTGACTATTTCCTATTTCCAAACCTAATGAATTGGCTCGGTGGAAAGACATTTATCTCCAACGATGAAATTATTGATCAAACAAATGCCTATTTTATGGACCTCGAAAAATCCTATTTTCTGGAAGGTATACAAAAATTGGAGAAACGTTGGACTAAGTGTATTGAGCGAAAAGGAGATTGTGTTGCAGAATAAATTTAGTTTTCCAAAAAAACGTGTTTTATTCAAAAAGTCACGGATTTATTGATCCGTCCTTACTTTACATGTCGTAGTTCCGAAGTTATCTTCAAGTATATCAAAAAATCAGAAAAAATGAGATAAGACTATTTCCTGGGACAAATTGTTTAGATGTATCCATCTGTTTAATACCCAGGTCCCTATCTCTTCTGGTTTCAGAGATATTATGTAGTTATTTTCTTGTATATCCACTTTTGGTAAAAATTTAACATGTTATGATACCGTATGAACCATTATTGTGGAAATACAATAAAATATATCATCATTTCCCTTGCGGGAGCTTTTACTCTGTCTGTTTTCTAAACTTACAATTTTAAAAATTTATTCAAGCTCAAGTCCTTTTTATATAATATAAACGTAGATATAATATGGCGTAGACAACAAAATGTGAAAGTTTTTAGAATTAAAAATAGCCATAACTCCGAAAATTTCATCAACGACTTTAGAAAATTTCATCAACGACTTTACTCCTACCGATGCAGAATTGCAGGCACTAGTACTGGCAACAATTTTGGACCACTTTTTTCACACCAATTTTTTAATACAAATTGATGAAACTTTAGAGTCAATTTCCCAAAAAAATATTTTTTGGTGATACGTGAAGATAACTTAGGAGCGACGATGCGTAAATTTAGTAGTGATAATTTGACATTTGACTTTGCCTCAACAGGTTTATATTACACATCGATGGTGTTGCGTAAAAAGGGCCAATCTGCATTATTTACGAAGGCCGATCTGATTTTGTTTACCTTGTCACGACAAGTCAAAAGGGCGAAATTGCTTGGGTCTATCTGCAACGAAATAGGTAGAGAATTATACTGCTCGAAGAACCCAACCATAACTTTCTATAGCCATAACCATTTTTGCTACGTTATAATCTATGAATATCTTACAGACAATTGGAAACAGCAGATTGGCCCTTTTTACGCAACACCATCGACATTTTCATTAAAAATAAGTTTATTACCGGCGGTTGCTTTTTGTTCATTAATTAATTTATTATCCATTAACTACTGCGATAGTGGCATCTATAGCTCTTAGATGATTCGAGATAATTGTGGAATTTTTGACAAAATTATGATAATTTAAATTTAGATTGTGTTACATCCTGCTCAGTGGCTGAAGTATTTGAAAAGATTTCTTTTTAAGATACCACCTACATAAAATGCTTATAATACTTTTCCATATCTTTAACCGCTATCGGCCCATTAACAATTTTAGTTTTAACATGCAATATTACGATTTCCATTGTGGCCACAATTTGTTGGTTAGTATCACTAAAAGGAACACTGAATCATTTTCCGAATGATACCCAGATAAAACTAGTGTTCGATCAGTAACTCATTGACGTAACACCTTCTATCATTGAAAAATATTGTTAGTTTTGTGCATTGTTGACCTTTACAATTTTTGTGATTTTAATTTTTGCATAAAAAATTATTGTAGCCGTCGGTATGCGCGGCTCTTGTGCATGAGAACGTGAGTTCAGTCCCTGCTCTTACCACCTTACATTTCCTTCGACGACGGTCACCTCGCTTAGTGATGGCGACACTATCGTGTACTTGAAAAAACTTTTCAAAATACCGTTCGGAGCCGGTTATAACTGTAGGTGCCAATCAGTAAGTGAACAACTAAAAAGCGCACCGTTCACCACTGGTTGTGAGAAGCTCTCCCCCCAATGCCTTCATTGGATGTAGTGGGAAACGGTTTTTTTAATTGTAGTATTGGCATCAGGTCATCATGGAAATAAAAAGGAAACAATGTTGTATTTTGTTCTACTTATCATAATTTGGGGATTTTTATCCAATATTTCGAACAACTTCGTTGATAATTTTCAAGGATTTTTGAGGTACAAACTGTAATTCTAAACTGCAATTATTATTGGTACTCATAACCAAAAATGAGTTAACCATAAATGCATATTTATTATATTGTTGCTGATTATAAAGTTTCAAAGAACAGATAGATGTTGCGGACGGTTCGTAAAAATTGTACCGAAAGACATCCGGTTTAATGAAAAAGTACCTGCGATAATCACGAAAGAATCCATCACCACCAAAGTCATATGTAAATACCATTGGGTTTGTATTGCGACAAGTTGTTAAGGAATATTAGATATTAAAAATGAAATAATAAAAGATATGGTCTATAAACTTCAATAAAATTGTCGAAATAAGAAACATCATTTCTATTTTCAAAAATGATGCTATAGCTGGAACAAGTTTTAAATAAGATTTTCAAACATTTTCTTTATCAAACTTCAAAATTACTTTTTAATTTTAACATTCAAATTGATTTATAAATAAATATTTACATATTATAAATTTAATAAGGTTTTCACACATGCAAATATCTACCAAATTTGAATACCATTTTCAAAACTAAATGAGTATAATGTAAATTTGAACAACATTTTTAAATTTTATATTAAACACGATTTCCAATTTAAATTTTAATCATGATTGTCAAATTTGAATAGAGTTATGAAATTCAAACACGAAGTAGAATATGAGATGGTCGTGAAACGAAGATATTGTAAGTGATACTAGTGTAATTTAACCCAAAAACCCGGTTATTAGCAACACTAAAACTGTAACCCGGTTTCGAGAAAAATTGGTTTTTCGCACAAACCGAAACCCGATTTTTAAAAACTACCTGGTTTTGTGACACTCTAATTGTCTCTCAATGAGTGTGTGTTGTAGAGCATATGATTTACGGTTGTATTTATAGGAAAACTTACAGATGAATTATGATGTCATGTTACAATACTTATTAAAATATGTGCGCTCTACTTCTAGACCACTGTACACCGATTATGAACATTTATGTTTCAGGAGCAACGAGAACGTGCGTTGCTATGTACAAGAGTTCCGCGTGCTAAACTATATACCACTGAATGTCACAACAATATGTCGAGGAAACTTTAAAATTAACTATTTTCCCAACTTTTCCTAAAAATTGCTCATAATACAAAACTAATTTAATCACAGATTAAGACAACATAACCGTAGCCAATTATGAATGTTAAATATCTACTAATTCTGCTGATTGTTCAATTTAATTTGTATGAACTATTTTCCATGATGATTACATTTACTAAAAATTCCTGTCACCTTCATTCAGACAAGCAACTAAGCTAGTTCAATTTGGTTTCAGCATTTCCCTCACATTGGGATGCATGGTATGGAATATCCGCAAATGACATCAAAAATCTGCAGCAGATTCTTTAGTGTTATCAAAGGGAGGTAAACTGTTATTTTTAACCATGATATCATCTTAATTTTCATTAAAAACAAACTGTCATCAATTTTTGTGATCCCATGCACCAGCTAAAAAGAAGAAGGCGCACAAGCATCACAAGCAAACACAACGAAATACTTGTGTCAGCATATTTTGCACTGAGTTCACTCAGCCGGGGATGTGGCAAATCTAGTGGAAGGAGCAGGAACTGTAAAGCACTCATGCAATTTGTCGCTATTACACAAGTGCAACAACGACAACTTTAGAGAAAAGTGTAGGAGAGCTGTGGCATTAGCAGCTAACAACAAAACTTTTTGGGTTTGATATTTACATGTTGTTCATGCTCTATAACAGCAAAATCAACCTAAGGCACGTTTTTATATGACACAACCACAACTACTTGTTCACACATACACACTTACTAACTAGAAAAGGAAATCCCTAAGCACATTTCCACTCACCCAGAGACACGCACACACTTCGTACGCGCGTATGTTTGCGAGTTTTGTTATAACTCTGGGGGAAATCAGAGGAAAAGATGTCATCAAGAACACTTGAACTTCAAGCTGAGGTTGTGCAGTCTTTTGTTCAAATATACATAAGCGAACGGATGGAGTGTAAAAGAAATTATAAATTGTTGAAGTATGTGTCATGCCACATCCTGCAACGTACATCAGTCAACAATGTTGAATAGTCGAAAAGATGTTGCATTGTGGATAATGACGAAAGATCTTAGCAAGGGTTATGACAGGTAGAATATGTGGGTGAGAATCGAATTAAAAGTACTCTTTTTTATAATACAAAATCGATATCACTTATTTCATGGCAAAAGCTGTTGATTTAAATTGTACTTTAACTGCTAATTGTTTAAGTCGTCCTTAGTACACTCCCCTCCGTTATAATTTACACTAAGCTAATTTGAATGAGTGTAGATCATAGGTAATCTCGAAATCATATTGAAACTTATAAGAAGTAAACAAATTTCAAAACGTTATTGTATAGGGTAATGGTAGATACATTACTTCCCTACCTATAATGAATAAACGCTGCAAAATAATGGTTCCAGCAACATATTGCAGGAAACATGCACATGTTTGCCAACCTTGGCTTCATAAATTGAAGATATGCTGCATTTTTGATTTTTCGTTGTCTGTATCGTTTTTGTTTTTAAGGGTTTTCAACAAACAACACCACATTTGGGTCTCAATAACATACATTATAGCCTATTAATCATTGTGTCGCAAACATGTTATATTGCATAGCAAACACGATGTGTTTTGGGCTCAAAAGCAGTATATTTGCGACAAGCCACAAACACGATATATTTGCATCCAAACAACAAAACGAGACAGATTTTTCAGCGCGTCATATACTAATTTTGAAATGTTACCTCCTTGAGGCTGGGTCAAGCGTCAAACGTCGAACAATCAATAACCAATAAATAAATACCCTAGCATCTCTGAGGTCGCACAAAGGACCTGGTAAAATTTTTTAAGCAAAATTAAAAAAATTATATGAGGAACGCACCGGTCTATATCAACCTTTTTTCCAATCGTTGTTGTATTTCCTTCCTGCCTAATAAGCTTTTGACAAACTGTTTGGATTAGGTCGGTAAAACCAATTAAATAAAAAAAAAAACCAAGCTTTCGGGAGGGACCTCCCAATTGTTTATTCGTCAACAAGTTGTTCACTTTACTTCCATTACGTCTTCAACTACCTTTTGCGATGGTTCAAATTTTCATACAATCAACCCAAAAATGTCGAATGGTCGTCGCCCCGACAATAATTTTCAGTGGAAAATTGTTGAGTACTATTACGAAAATTGATTGTTGCTGGAATAAGTTATTTTCATTGTTGTATCAAATATACGAGTATATCGTCACTGCCACGAATGTGTTTCGCTGCTGCAGTGAATATTTGTCATTATTTTTGTGAACTAGATTTCATGCACCCAAATAAATTTCATGCACCCAAAACAAATCGATTTGGGTAGTCAAATTAATCGTAACCGAATTTAGAGTTGTCACAAAGACACTGGAGGTCATAACAGCCGAATCAGAAGTTATTCCAACTGAATTAGCCGTTACAAACCTGGGGGTCAAGGTCTTACAAAATGTGGTTAACGAGTTTCTATAATCGACTCGATCTTCAGATTATCTCCTCCAGTTGGTAACTCCAAGCTTTCGGAGGCAATATTCCCCCTGGTCTTTCAAGCGAAGTCTTGGTCGCCTATTTTTTGATGTCCGTTTCGAATACCATTCGCATTAGTTCATTCTAATCAGAAGTTATCTCAATTGAATTAAGGGTTACTTACTTACTTAGGTGGCCTCAAACAACCCAGGGGGGTCAAGTACCTTACAAAATGTGGAAAACATATTTATATAACCGTCTCGATCTTCAGCTATTCTCCTCAAGTTGGTAACACCAAGCTTTCGCGGGAATATCCCACCTGGTCTTTCCAGCGAAGTCTTGGCCGTCCTATTTTTCGATGTCATCCGAACTGACATGGCCTAGCCAGAGTGAACGATCTGTCTTGATACGCATAACTACGTCGATGTCGGGATTATACAATTCGTGGTTCACCGATGCTCGATGGAAGAAAAAGACAACGACACAAAGGGCATGTTCTTGCCTTGGCGGTCAAGATATTTTAATGCTAAAGTTGGTAGGGAAAATCACTTCGGATAACGGAATGAGACTGTTAGATTTTCCCGCGACGAATAACATAATTGTCAGTAGTACAAGATTCCAACATAAAGACATTCGAAGATACTTGGATATCCCCTGATCAGCAGACGCAGAACCAGATTGATCACCTGGTAGCTGATGGAAGTCACTCCACTAGTGTAATGGCCGTGCGTATGATTCAAGGAGCTAATATCGATTCGGATCACTACCTGGTAGCAGTATAGGTTCGCACAAAGATAAGCAGATCTAAAGTCGTACGAAACCAGACATATAGAAAGATGGACATCGGGAATCTGCAATTACCAGAGACAGCCATGGCCTATGTAGAGAATCTGACTCAGATACTGGCGCAGGACGCATCTCCGTTTCATGATACTGAAGCGCAATGAAAGTACATTTTCCTGCTGCAGAGACCATGCTTGGTTATGAAAAACCGCTTAAAAGCAAACCATGGTACGATGAAGAATACCGCATGGCAAGTGGTGAAAAGAACGCTGCACATAGTCAGTTGCCTTAGTCGGTTGCAATGGGAGCCGCGACAGAGTATAAGAACGCGGAGAGAAGAATCATGGTTGTTTAAGAAGAAAACCCGGATGCGGGGAAAGCGCGAGAAAGAGATAGTTGAAACTTACAGAAGAGAAAATGAATCCCGGAAATTCTACCGGAAAGTACAAAGAAGAGTATGTTGGTAATATATAAAGATCACTTCTCTGATTTACTGGCCTCAGAAACCTTCAACATACTTATAGATGAGGGTGTTGACCAACGTTGGCGTCGACTGCTTAACTCCTAGCCAAAGCCAAGCTGTAACTGAAATTTCCCGATTTAAGAACAACAAAGCCGCTGGTGCTGATGGATTACCGGCTGAGCTGTTTAAAGCTGGTGGTTATGAGTTGGAAAGGTCCATGCATCAGCTTATATGCAAAGTCTGGCCAGACGAATGTATGCCCGACGATTGGGGTCTTATAATACTATGTCCGGTTTCACAAAAACCCGACCCGAGTCTATGTACAAACTATCGTGGAATAAGCTGTTATCAATCGAATAATATGTGAAAGACTTAAGCCTATTGTTGCAGACCTGAACGGACCTTATCGGTGTGGCTTTAGGCCTGGAAAGTCAACTATTGTATAGATATTCATATTACGACAATTCTTGGAAAAACTTACGAAATGCTAATCGACAGCTACCACCTCTTTGTAGATTATAAGGCTGCATTCGATAGCCCGATAAGTGGAGAACTGTACCAGGCTATGTCGGATCTTAAAATTCCTGCTAAGCTGATACGGCTTTCTAGAATAACACTGACTGACACGAAATCCTCAGTAAAGATTGATAAAGATCTCACTGAACCAATTACTACGGAGCGAGGCCTCAGTCAGGGGGACACACTATCCTGCGATCTCGTCGACATATTAAATAAGATCATCGTGAGATAAACTGCAGTCAACACGAATAAAACCATCAGCAGCAAAAATCTCATGCCGCTCGCGTATGCTGATGATTTACACATCAGTAGCCGAAATCTACGAGAAATAGCTGCAATATTTTCGATAATTGAGAAGGAATCACCAAAAATAGGTTTGGCAATAAACAAGGGCAAGTCATAATTACTGGTTTCGACAAGCAGAACGTCCATTCGATAGAATGATAGGGTGAACGTTGATATCCATTATAATTTCTAGGTAGTAGACGAGTTTATTTGCCTTGGATCTGCCGTGAACAGAAGCAATAACGTCACCCTGGAAATCAAACGGAGAATTGTTTTATTTCGGGGTAAGCAATCACTTCATAGACAATACCCTTTCTCGAGAATCAAAGACCCAGATTTCTCAGACTCTCGTACAACCTGTCTTGCTTAATTCTAGGTCATATCGCATACTTATGAAACGTTATAGGGTGCCCTCGAGAGAAAAATGCTTCGAACAATACATATAAAGTATAGTCATATCAATATTCTAATAATCCATATTCCGACATCGATGTAGTTATGCGTATCAAACTAGCGCATTTACGCTGGCTATGCCATATCAGCAGATTAAACCAGTGTGAAAGGTATTCGAAGACATACTCGAAGGACACCGCAAAACAGGACGACCAACACTTCGCTCAAAAGACCAGGGAATAGTGACTGCGAGAGCTTCTCCAACTGGAAGAGAAAAGCTGAAGATCGATCCGGTTGGAACAAGAAATTGTCCTCATTTTGTAGTGCCCTTGAGCCCGCAGAGTTGTTTGTAAGTAAACGGGAAAGATTGGAGAACAAGGTTAGAACAAGGTTACCGTGATAAGCTGCAGTCTAAATACGACAGCAGCAGATTTCTTGGCGTGTGTGCCTACGGTACTTCAATCATAGTTCGTATAGCACCTTTCCTTTTCTTTTTATCACATTTTTAGTATTTTCATCATAATACACACATCGTCGCCTGAATCTTGTTGTGATTGTAGCACAAGATTACCGCGATAATCTGCGGTGTAGATACGACATTAGAATCAGCAGATTTCTTGGCTTGTGCGTCTACGGTACTTTAATCATTGTTCGGATAGTGCTCTTTTTCCGCTCGCTCCTTTTCCTTTTATCACATTTTTAGTATTTTCTTCATAAGAGACATCTTGATTTACCGTATACGCCATTGTGACCTTTTAGAGTTAGAATCGGATTTCCAACGAGAAACATGAAAATGTTACGTCACGCTGATCCTCATACTTCTATGTTCATTGGTGTCAGAGATGTTTATATAGAGGATTGCCTTTGCCGCATAAGCCCGATGTTTATCTGATTTTAAACTTTGGACCGTTTCTCTCGAAACGGCAATTTGTTAAATGAAACTGACTGATATCCTTGTTAGCAACAGAAGATCTGCTCGTTTTCGAGCGCTCCCAAAACATGTTTTTCTTAATACCAACAAATAAAAGTCCTTGAGAAAATTCTTATTCACGAGTTTGAATCTTTTTAACTCGGATTTCGAGCCATAAACCGAGGGAGTTATGTACGATAATTCACTCGAGTACGGTTTTTTTCATCCTTGATTTAAATATTTAAATTGACTGCGAGATAATTATTTCTTAATTTTTGTGTATATGTTTCCAACAAGCTTTACTTGGGTAATATTGACTAATTATAGGACCGTCGTCATAAATTAATAATGGCATGTAATATATTTGGTTTAAAATAGCGCTACTAGCTCTCATTAATGTTACATATGTCTCAACTAAATTTACAACCTGACTGTGTTTCTCTAACACAATATGGTGAACAACACACGCCTTTTAGACTAAAGTAAGGCTAAAACCAACTTAAGCTGGAAATATCATATAGAATAACACACCCTTACCTACTCCTTTATTATTTGCTTCTACATTTGAGAGGTTTTGTAAAAAAAAGTGGGAGAAAGATCCCACAACAAAAGGTAATTTTTATGCACTTGGAAATGTTGCGTTTTTATTTAATGTTTTTTTTATTTATTTCATGTTACACATGTTTGGTTTTTACACTCCTTGTTGTCACGTATTTGTTTTGAATCTCTTCTGGCAACATTCATTTACCTATAAGGAAATATGAGCGAAAAAGAAACTATAAAAGTTTCCGTAAATGCTGTTTTTTTAAGCCGTAGATTCTTAAGAATTTGTAACAGTATTCAGAGTTATTTAAGAACTTCAGCGCACTGGTACATATCATATCATTTCGCATGCAAAACACGTTCAGCCAAAGACAAATGAGTTGACATCAGCAGGTAAAAGTACTTTACACTGCGAGGCTTTATATGTAGCATTTCTAAAAACATAATACATATATTATCATTTCCTACATACAAACGAACACGCACACAAACGCCCTAGGACAACAGATCTGTTATAATTTAGGGTAAATCCAAAGAACGGCGACCTATTTGCTGGTTTTAATTAAATTTGTCACACTCAAAACTAATTTACAATTCAGTTTCAAAATATTAATGATTTTTTGTCAAAAATTCTAGCTGCGCAAAGCATTATTGATGTGATTTGCTGCTAAATATCTCAGAATTTTCTAAGTAGTACACGACCATTTGTTTGCCGTTAGTCTTTGGAGAAATTCGTAAACCCAACCGCCAAAGACGAATCATTATCCATGACAATGCGAACTCTCACACATCTCGTCAAACTGGTGCATTTTTGAGCAGTCAACACATCAAATTGATGACTCCTCCTCCGTACAGTCCTGCTTTGCAACACATTGATTTCCTTTTGTTCCCGAATAAAAATAAAAATAAATAGTTTCCCATTTCATTCCATGAAGGAATTGGGGGAGCTTCTCACAACCAGTGAGCTGTGCGCTTTCTAGTTTTAATCTCACAGATTGGGACCTACAGTTTTGCACCGGTTCCGAGCGGCTAAATACTCGTTCGTGTCGCCGTCACTATACGAGGTGGCCGTTGCTTAAACAAATTTAAGGTTGTCAGTGCACGGATCGAACCCAGGACCTCATGTGGAAGAAACCCGCACACTAACCATTTCACCACCGACGGCCACTTGTTCCCGAATACCAACGGTAAACTGAGTGGTCAACGCGCGCCCAAGAGGCAGTTGAAGCGCTCACAAACCATATTTTGGTTGTATCTCAAGTGGAATGGAAAAATTAGATACTATGACAAATGGTTTGAAAGTATGCAAAAGTATATTGATCATCAAGGACAATATTTTGAAAATTAATTAAGCCATTTCCATTTAAAATTTGCTATTCCCGAAATATAAATATTCCCGAAATATAATAGTATAAATTTGCTATTCCCGAAATATAAATACATAGTAACCCTCGTATAAGTGGAACTGAAACCATTCAGTTGAAGCATTTTAATTCAAACTGAAATATTAACTGTGTAGATAGTTTTAATTAATATTTAAACATTTTTTGAAAAGCTTGAGATAAATTAAGAACTTTTCAAAAAGTAATATCCATTTATTGTGTTTGCAATTGATATTGTGATTTGCAATTGATATTGTGTTTGCAATTGAATTGGTACCTTATAAGCAAATAGACAGTACGAAATATAGATTTTTGAAACTATTTTCCAAACATGTGATTAACTTAAACCACATTCAGGTAAATGCTTACGAAACTAGAGAAAATTGCCAAATTTCGACGCTACGATTATTCTGAGCCACCTTGCGACTGTTGGACACATTCAACGGTAAAGCACTACCGATATTAATGAAATTTTTGGTGGACAGCTGGAAAAACGAATAATAAATTCAGGCAATACTCAAGTATTCAATATAGGTGATTTTTTAACTAAAATTTTGGTACCTCTAAACATGTCCTCTGGCTGGTCTATCCGATAGCTCCCATAAAACACAATTGATCTTAGTTTTATTCGATACTGGGCACTTCTGTGGCAATTACCTTCCTCCTATTGAAAATGTTGGATTTTGCTTCCTCCCGCACAAATATTGACCGGACGATAAATGCTGAAAATAACCACGAATTCTACTTATAAAGGGTTTTTCAACAGACACGCTAAAAAAGCATATCGATAGGGACAGCAAAGGACGCCAAATTTTTTCCCGCTCTTTTGACATTTCTCCTCGGTAAGGTTTGCCATTTCATCATGAAAAGATACACGAGCTAACAACGAGTCGAAATTATTAAAATTTACTACCGAAATTTGGAGTCAGTGGCCTCAACTTCTGTGGCCTCAATCATCTTCAGCGATGAGGCTCATTTCTGGCTTCGTTAATAAGCAAAATATGCGTTATAGGTCAGACAGCAATCCACACGTAATCCATGAGTCATCATTCCATCCCGAAAAAATTAGGGTTTGGTGCGGTTTATGGGCCGGCGGCGTCATTGGGCCGTATTTCTTCCGTGATGATCAAGACCGGCACATTACTGCGAATGCGAATCGCTACCGTTCAATGATAACCGAATATTTTGGCCCCAATTGGATAATATGGACTTGGAGGACATGTGGTTCCAACAGGACGGCGCCACAAGCGACACAATCAATTTATTGGAAACCAAGTTTGGTGAACGTGTTATCTCACGAAATGGCCCAGTCGATTGGCCGCCTCGGTCGTGCGATTTGACGCCGTTAGATTATTTCCTGTGGGGCTACGTCAAGTCTATGGTATATGCCAACAAGCCAGCGACGATTGATTAACTTCGTACAAATATCGAACGTGAAATTGCAGCAGTATCTGCCGATTTATGCTTGAAAACCGTCTAAAATTGGGTTCAGCGTCTGGACTTCTGCAAGCGAGCCCATGGTGGCCATGCAAAAGAAATCGAGTTCCATACATAATGCCATCGAACGCACTTTCACAGAATTTCATTGGTATCAAAAACCGGTTTTGTTTTATTTAAAAAAACTTTTGTAGCGCTCTTATTGAAAACCCCTTTATTTGGTATTATACAATATTGTACTTCGACCATTCCATCTGCAAAAGCTGTTCCATTTATAAAATGTTGCCAACGATAGAATTAATCTTTCAGTATGAAAATCCAATGGTTCCAGTGGATGAGTAGGGTGACTAAGGGTAAGAGTACGTTCAAGTCGCTTTAACACTGCAAGTTCTATACAGGATCAAGACGCTGCTCGTTTCAATCAATTGTGATTTCTATAGGAAGGCCGCTTAGATGTAGCGACTGACTTTATCAGCGATTAAATTGTGGTTACCAACTGCATTACTATATTGCATTTTTATAATCATCAATAGATTAATATTTGTAGCCATAGGTGGAGCAATGGTAATGACCGCATCTCTTTCGTATCAGATCATGAGTTCGATGCCTGCTATGCTTACCTTACATTTCTTTCGACGAAGGTCACCACGCTTTGTAACGGCGACACTATCGAGTATATAGCCATTAATTAGCTTCCCGAAATGCCGTTCGTAACAGGAAACAAGTTTGTAGGTCCCAATCAGTAACTATAATACTGGGAAGCATACAGATCACTGCTAGTGAGAAGTTCTCCCCAATCGAGTCACTGAAAGTAACGAGAAACCATTTTTGGAACAAAGTTCCTTATCGCACGTTGCGGGATGGGGGCTAAATGAAAAAATTTTGATCAACTCTTTTTAACGGTATTATGCTATAACCTAGTATACAACCCAGTATTAATCTGCATACTTTTAGGATTTCGTGATTTAGTGTTTGAAAGTTGTACCAATTCGTTTTGTTATTTTAATTTATTGCATACTTTTAGACATAATTGGTAATTATTACTAGATTTGAACAGTCATTTGAACAGAAAGGGGGCTTCGCTGAACATGTTGGAAGTGTAGGGAATTCGATGTTGACTTTTGTAAGCTATTTAAAGAGGACAAAAAAGGATTTCAATATGTAAATTCTGATTTTGTCTCTATTAGCTCGAAACTTAAATCGTTAGAGGAGATGTTTGATACTTTAACTGGCCTGAGGACATCTCGTCCTCCCCAAGACCGAATAAAAGCTTCTAGTGATTGTAATTTAATATAATATAATCAATATTAATCAAAATTAATCATTACCATTGAAGAAAATCGTTAAAACTGATAATATGATCATTAATATGTAAATTTTATAATAAGAGTAATAACACTGTAAGTACAATTTTAAGTTTTGAAATGACACACAAAAACACCGAGACACCCCAACTAACTTTTGGGCCATAGAATCCAGTGGTGTACCCCGTTTTGAAAAGTTAGCTCAAAATAACGAGATATTTCGATTTTAAATCTGTAGTAGATTTAAGGTGATTTTTGATTTTATTTGAGGGAAAAACCTGCAAAAGCTCTTGTTAAATCAATTTATATATTTTGCAACCGTTGAAATAATAGACATCTATTTGGAAGCAGAATTAGTTTACCTCTTACAATTTAGGGCCATAATAATTATAATAATTTTGGGATTCGGGATTTTGTGATACGGGATTTTGGGATTGGCATCCCTATTACAATCAGATGCTACAACATATATATCAAAGTGTTCGCTTTGACAGATTAGTCCCTACCTGCCACTATAGATGTTAACATATCAAAAATATAAGTATTTTATTGACCATTTTGAAAAAATAGAAAAACGAGTGACGAAAAGTGCATATCATATTGCGAAAAATTATGTTTATGTTTGTTTCGTGTGTGGAAAATTCACACCGAAAAATCATCGACGACATTTGGTTGAAGATGCCCTCAAAGCTTACAACCAGTATTTGTTGGTTACCCCCGCTGAAGAAATGCGAAATGTTGATCATGCACCTGCATTTGCGTGCATCACATGCTTTAGTGCATTAAACAAATGGTGGAAATTACGACGATATTCGATGCCATTTGGACTTCCAATGATATGGACCGATTTCGGGGAACATGATACAGAAAATTGCTACGCGTGCAAGAACGATGTTAATGGTCTCAATCGAAGCAGTAAGTTCACTTAGATAGACTATATATGGAATGCACAATAATTTATTCTTATAGAACGATCCAGTTGTATATACAAAAGTGTGCCAAGTGCTCACGTACCAGTTCCACACAGTGATGAATTGCCTGTCCCAGTACATCCATCGACATACCAATATGATACTGCGTCCTATGGAGTACAATCAGAAACTTCAGCAACATCATTACGTCACGCTGATTCTGATTACCTTCAGCCACTTATAAAATATCCGTCATTAATTTCGCACAAACACTTAGATAGAATCGTTCGAAATCTGAAGCTATCTCAAAATAATGCAATGGCTTTGGCTTCGAAACTAAGAAGCGTCAACGTGCTGGCACCAGGTGTAAAAGTTACATCTTAAAAATACCGGCAAGAACCATATATGCGCTATTTCATGCTTTCCGAGGACGCAGCTTATGCATATTGTCAAGATATTCCCGGTTTAATGAATGAAATGGGAATCTGCAACTGTAATCCATCTTTATGGCGTCTTTTCGTAGACTCTTCAACCAGAAGCTTAAATTGTGATTTTAAGGTTCTTTCACTATTAGCTGGAATGCAAACTGGCTACACAAAGTACATGTGTATTTTTTGTAAAAGGGACAGCCGTGCAAAATGCAACCAGTACTAAAAGCGAGATTGGCCAAACCGCGATTCGCAAGATGTTGGCGAATTTAATAATGCTTCCTGATCTTCAGATCAAGCTGGGAGTTCTAAAGAATTTTTTAAAGCGTTTGGTTCGCCTTAACGAAAATGCATTACCGTACTCGAAAAACAACGCTTTTCCAAAATTACGCTTTTCCAAAAAGAGGGTAATTTTGTGTAACTGGAATATAATTTATATCAATTTTTTTTTTAACAGGTGTAGTTGTTAGATATACAGCGTGCGGTAATTGAAAACGGTCTTTACAAAAGTACCGTGATTATATTGACAACATGATGAAGTTTTTCGACAAACTTGGCGTTAATATGTCGTTGAAAATCCACATGTTACATGCACATTTCGATTTTTACGAATGACAATTGTCCACAGAAACAGACGAAACTGGCGAAAGACTTCATCAGACCATAATGGCATTCGAAGACCGTTTCGCTGAAAAACAATAGACTCTATGCTTGCTGATTTCTGCTGGTCGATTGCAAACAAAGCGTAAAAATTGAATAAATCCAAAAAAATTATAAAATCATCAATATAAGAGCAAATATAGTTCCATGCCCACTTGAAAATGGACATCCATTATTTTTAGATATAAATTTTGACAAAAAAATTATACACAAATTGATTTTAAACAAGTTTTTAAAGCTTTTCATTCAAATAAAATCAAAAATAGCCTTAAATCTACTACAAATTTAAAATCGAAATATCTCGTGATTTCGAGCTAACTTTTCAAAACGGTGTGCACCACTGGATTCCACGATCCAAAATTAGGTCGACATGTCTCGGCGTTTTGGTGTGTCATTTTCACCTACTTACAGTGTAATGATTTCGGTTCCTGGTTTTAATAATTGTAGCCAGATTTCGATGGCTACAAATCAGATACCAGTGGGAATTCGAACATATAGTGCGGAAACTAGAGATTATTTAGACGAAAGTGGGTCCATTTTTTAGTTGACCGTGATATGCAAAGTTATTCTTTTAACCAGTCCATAGCCCTTTTATTTTTTCTATCACTTGTTATTTCCTTTGAACTTATATATGGCAAGCAGAGGAATTCATAAAGAGCAATGGATCTCTTTAGGGTTTGTATTGAAATACTATATGCATATTAGGACGACTCACCCAAGAAGTTTCTTTGATACATCCCCCAAAATGTACCTTGGCTTGTTTTATGATGATTCCGATGAGCGTTTTAAAGAGAGATATTTTTTTTTTGGTTTTCAAGGACTTTTGGAATTTAACTAAAGACAATATGTGCAATATTAGTATCATATGAAAGGGGACGCATCCAATCTGACATTTAAAGACGCATCAAATCTGACATTTAAATCAGAAAAGCCTCCGTACTATAAACTTAAAAATGTGTTTTTTATTTGCAGATTATCGCTGAAAAAGGGTATGTTAGGATATGCTTTATATACCATTAGACGCGCCTTAAAAGGCCTTTCCCATGATATTAATATTGTATACATTGTCTTGAGCTAAATTACAAATTTCATTCCAAAATTAAAAAAACTGTTATTTTTCAAATCGTTCCAGCTCACTGGATCTTAACGCGAGACACGTAATATCTGGGAATCGTCATAAAACAAACCAAGGTACATTTTGGGGGTGGACAAAAAACAATTCTTTCTCCACCACACAGTGTGAGTCGGTCTAATGAATATAAATCGCGTAGATATATTTTCACATATATATAAGTATATTTTAATAACAACTATGCATTGCGTTAAATCTACAAAAGTTTTTGTTTTTATGGAACGACTTTTTTATAGTTGGTTGGGAACTTTGTGGAGATAATTGTGTGTTAAGTTTACCATTCTGTTTGAAGCTATATAAAAACACTATACCTACGAACACTCTCCATATCACTGAAGCCGCGAAAATTGTGTGTTTTATGAGGAGTTGTTCCACGAAAACTATTTGCAGCTAGTTTGCCAAGTTTATTTTGAAATTGATAATTTTTGTTTTTATTAAGATCAATAACTATTAAAAAGTAATTTTTCTATGGAAAAGTAAATTTTAATAGAAATATTAAAAATAAATGTGTGAAATTATGGTAGATGGTTGGGAATATAGCTATTTCGATGCCCACCAAGGCATATCATCAGCTTCCTTCTCCACAAGTATTTAGGTATATCATCACACATTATAGGGCTAAACAAATCTCAAGTAAACGGGAATTGTCTAAAATCCTACTTGAGCGAAAACAGCCAAAACAATACTTTTCCATAACCATCAATATTCACAACATTTCTTTCCTATGCATGGGTTCATCGAAAGCAATTGTATAGATGTTGTTGTTTCAAAAAAGAAACAACGATTGCCATGAGATTGGCGTTAGAGTGTACCGTCTTCAAATTTATGTACGGCTGAGTTTATATTATTCGATCTTTCAGTTGTTATGCTTTTAATAATTGTTCGGTTCAAGATCAATAGCTATTAAAAAATACTTTTTCTATGAAAAAGTAAATTTTTATAGAAATATTAAAAAGAAACATTTCTTTCCTATGCAAATATCCTATTGCAATAGCTATATTCCCAACCATCCACCATAATGATCAATTTCACACATTTGTTTTTAATATTTCTTTTAAAAAGTAATTTTTCTATGAACATCATGTCTCATGTCTGTCGATAACAGTCACCTAGATGATGGCTACGGGATCAAATAGTTCAAAGTAAAGAAGATTCTAATAAAAACTGTAAAACTATGCACCTCAATCACTGAGCACAAAACTAGAAAACACGCAACTTACTGATTTTGAGAGCACCCCGTTCATGAGATTTAATGGGAAAACCTAAATCTACGGTTACGATGACCATACACGATACCCTGGAAAACTTGGACCATTAGCCCTTGTACGCGAACACGGAGACACTTTCATCTGCCGACATTTCCGAAGACGTCATTCAATGGGCAGCGTAAGAAAGATCACATTAGGTATCATTTAATAGCTTTATCAATTCCAAATTAAACTTCAGAGACAGGAGACTTAAAATTGTTTTCCTAACCGCAAAAGTCATCGGCAACATCATCCCAGGCGCTGCGTAGGAACGATCAAAATATGAATTTTTTTACATGTTTATGTAGGAAAAGTTTTTACCACAATCTTACAAGGTCAGTAATAAAATTTCAAAGCGATAAATGGTTGGCCACACATATTCTCAGGATATTTTAATCTATAAGTATAATGTACAGCTTCATTTGGTGTTAGTATAATTTTTTCAACCGGGCTTATGCCGGGTAGGTATGATTTGAATATACATTTTACGATCGATTTCGCTAGTCTGCATGTTAATGAAGGGTTTTTCAACAGCGACGCTACAAAAGTAAATCGATAGGGACAGCAAAAGACGCCATATTTTTTCCCGCTCTTTTGACATTTCTCTTCAGTAAGGTTTGCCATTTCATCATGGAAAGATATACGAGCCAACAACGAGTCGAAATTATTAAAATTTACTACCGAAATTTGGAGTCAGTGGCCTCAACTTTAAGAGGCCAACTTTAAGAGACCTCAATAATCAGCGATGAAGCTCATCTCTGGCTGAATGGATTCGTCAATAAGCAAAGTATGCGTTATAGGTCAGACAGTAATCCACACGTAATCCATGAGTCATCATTGCATTCCGAAAAAATTACGGTTTGGTGCGGTTTATGGGCCGGCGGCGTCATTGGGCCGTACTTCTTCCGTTATGATCAAGACCGGCACATTACTGTGAATGCGAATCGCTAACCGAATATTTTTTGACCCAATTCGATAATATGGACTTGGAGGGCATATGGTTCCAACAGGACGGCGCCACAAGCCACACAGCGAATGCCACAATCAATTTATTGGAAACCCAGTTTGGTGAATGTGTTATCTCACGAAATAGCCCAATAGATTGGCCGCCTCGGTCGTGCGATTTGACGCCGTTAGATTATTTCCTGTAGGGCTACGTCAAGTCTATGGTCTATGCCAACAAGCCAGCGACGATTGATGAACTTTGTACGAATATCGAACGTGAAATTGCAGCAGTATCGGCCGATCTATGCTTGAAAACCGTCGAAAATTGGGTTCAGCGTCTGGACTTCTGCAAGCGTGCCCGTGGTGGCCATGTACAAGAAATCGAGTTCCATTCATAATGGCATCGAACGTACTTTCACAGGAATAAAGAATTTCATTGGTATCTAAAACCGGGTTTGTTTTTTTTTAAAAATATTTTGTAGCGCTCTTATTGAAAAGCCCTTTATGTATGATAAATACATACGGCCCATAAACTGCACCAAACCTTAGTTTTTTCGGGATGCAATGATGACTCATGGATTACGTGTGGATTGCTGTCTGACCAATAACGCATATTTTGCTTGTTGACGAAGCCATTCAGCCAGAAATGAGCCTCATCGCTGAAGATGATTTTCCGATGAAAATACGAATCATTTTCAAGTTGTTGCTCAGCCCAATTCACGAACGTACGACGCTTATGGTGGTCAAGCGGCTTCAGTTCTTGCGTCAATTTGATCTTGTAAGGATGTAGGCCAAGATCTTTTCGCAAAATTCGCCACAACGACGTCACAGAAATGCCCAACGCTTGAGAACGACGTGTGAGAGACACATTTGGGCTTTCTTGAACTGAAGCCTGAGCGGCAGCAATATTCGCGACACTACGGGCATTTCTTTGTCTCACTGGCACGGGAACATTTTGTACTGTGCCAGTGGATTCAAATTTTCCACTAGAAGCTCAATTGTTGATCTGGTGGGACGATTATGACGACCATAAATTGGACGTAGCGCTCTTAAAGTTGAGGCCACTGACTCCAAATTTCGGTAGTAAATTTTAATAATTTCGACTCGTTGTTGGCTCCATGATGAAATGGCAAACCTTACTGAAGAGAAATGTCAAATGAGCTGGAAAAAATATGGCTTCGTTTGCTGTCCCTATCGATTTACTTTTGTAGCGTCTCTGTTGAAAAACCCGTTACAAGCTGGCAGAGTCAAACACATTTGTCTGAGTGAAAAATGGTTGGCTTATCCAAAATACAGGATGTTCTACATATAAATCAATAGCTTTAAATCGAAATATGAATAAATAAATAAATAAATGGTTTCCCATTACATCCCATGAAGGGACCGGGGAGAACTTCCCACAATCACTGAGCTGTACGCTTTCCAGTTTTCACTCACTGATTGGGACCTACAGTTTTACACCGATTCCGGACGGTAATTTGAGAAGCTTTTTCATGGCTAGATACTCGATAGTGTCGCCGTCACTATGCGAGGTGACCGCCGCCGAAAGAAATTTGAAGGTGGTCAGAGCAGGGTTCGAACCCAGGATCTCATGTACAAGATCCGCGCACATTAACCATCGAAATCGAAATATAGAATTCAAAATTTGTAATCACATGTTTTGGCAAAACTAAAATATTATTAAATTGAAATTGTGCGCAATATTACATGATTGTACATTTTAAAAATAATTATTTTAATATTTGAGTATATATTTTCTTGAATTTGCGTGGATATCATAAACATTTATTTTCTAGTTTTTCTTGTAGATTAAAAAAATTGGAAAAATATCTCTAAACAAATATTTCTTTTCACGTGTCTCAGAAGTTTTATGTATAACGTCGCGTGGATGCAGAAGTAGCCTAAGTGCCTTGTAGCTCGTAGATAGACTGATTCTGCTTTAAAACTAACAACGCCAATGAACATAGTCTAGTTTGGGTTTGACCGGTATGAACGCTAGTTGTAAAGATAATCTTACGTTACTCTTGCATCCAATATAATTGTAGTTTTACTTTCAAATAGATTTGGAATATCGAATTATCAAAAAATGGGTAGAGACTTTTTCTGCATCCAAGCGGCAATATATAGGCAAGTCCCAGAAACAGTCTACCAGCCAACATTTTTTGAAATTAATCCAACGTAACTTTTGTTTTGTGGAACATTAGACTTCGATATCTACTTTTATAAATATGTTAAAATATGTAATAATAGTGTTTTGAATAAGAACTTAAATTGTTTTGTTAAAATAAATACAATTTTTTTTATTTATATACTACTGGAAAAAATGTGGCGCGCGTCACGTAGCGTGCGTCACATAGGGTTCACGGCTTTTGAGGAAAAAACTACAAAATGTTTTGCCTGCAAATAACTTATTTTAGAATTCTCTTATGTTCATCTTTCTTTAGGCATTTCGTTTTGTGTGATTTATTATTCAAATTTCACAATAATTTGTAATCAATTTTTTCGCAACTTACTATACCTGTTAATCCGAAAACCCGTACGAATGTAGTGTTCGTCACGCACGATTTGTCCGTACGTCCTTTAGTTTTTTAAACAGAATATGGCAATATAAACCAATATTATAGCACAAAGTTTAAGTAAAAGATTCACGCCGAATTCTTTCCAACTATTTATGTCTCTTGCAAGGGATTTAATTTGGTTCCATGATAGTCGAGTTTAGTTGTATTCCTTTCCAGGAACCCCCTTGTATTTGGTCGTGTTCCTGGCTTTCGATATCCCTCCGGGTTCCATTCAAGTGCCGCTCTAGAAATATCTTATATTGGGCGGGTAAGTAGTATATGGCCGACCCAAGCCCATTTTCTTCTACCTATATCAAATTCAATAGGACTGTTCCATGTACGTTGCTAAACTACTTCATTATAATTTGCCTTCGGCGAGTAGAGACGGTGTATTTGTCTCAGACAACGATTGACAAATATTGGGGTCTTCTTCATTGTCAGCATCATCAAGCTTCAAGTTGTACAACCGTACAACAGTACAGATTTCACAATGAAACTGAATATTCGCATTTTCGACTTTTCCGATATCCTCGTCCCAGATTTTATGCAGGTTTAGGAATGCAACTCGAACCTTATCTATTCGATCACCTATATCCACGGAGATACCATCCGTGGTAATCTTGCATCCTAAGTAATTGATTGAATTCACTCCTTCACTTAACGAGCCATTAATCGTTCTGTTCGAATACGCATTAGCTTTGGAGTTAAAGCAAATGAACTCGACGAAAAAAACGACAAAATTTTGATGACATTTGGTGCATATGTAGTTCTTTATAAGAAACCAATATGTGCCAATTTCTGGACCTCTGACCGTTTTGGTTCGCGTACTATATGGCACCTTGTAAAATTTGGAAAATCGCAAAAATGTTGAAATGTGTAGCTGAAGAAATAGTTACAACTCTAAAACTACTTGTAGTAATAATTATATTATCGACTCGTTTTGTAGGTATTAAAAGAGTCTTTAAAATGTTACACAACTTACATTTTATTCTTGAAAGGTTAAAAGGTCATTTCGCATGACATGGTCGGGAAGATATATCTCAGAAAGCGAAATTTGTAAAATTCTACAAAAAAATATATGTTGGTTCCTAACCGTCTCTCGCGTATGCAAAATTTCAAGAGGGCGTTTTTTCAAAGTCCAGAGATATTAAAGAAAATGTGATGCTATCTACAACATTTTTATTTTTTTTTAATTTTTTACTCCTACAAAAAAAAATGACATATCATTTTCGATTTTGATGAAATTTGGCGGGTATGTACATTAACATGGGTCGGACCCCATATATAAAAAAAAAGTTCACCCGGTCACCCCCTAGTTTTAAAGATTGTCGCATTACAATTTCAGAACACGACATTTTTTTTTGATCTGTGCAACCTTCGGCCCCCCGAAATGTTTTTTTTTTTTGCTATGTTGGCATTTGACTTCTGATCAAAGCAAGATGCATATCGTTGTTCATGTTTAATCAAGGGCCACATATTTCTTTATGAACACTTTTGACTCCGACGTCATTAACCTATTGTTGCCTATTTTTTTCTACCCACACTAATGTACAGAGTTCAATGTAAAAAAGCAACATGTGACAATTTTTTGTTTTACTTTTTTAATACAAATTCTAACGTTTAAAATCTCGGTAATTAGTGCTCTAAAAAATAATACTAAGTTTAAAAATATTTTTTACTGTATTATTATTAATATGAATTTAATTGTGAATATTTTCAATTACAAAATCTGTATCCCCGGAGTAAAGTTTTGCGATTAGTTTCAATTATTGCGATTATTTTTCAAGACCTACTGCTAGTCTGTTGTATAACATTTTAAAAACCCTTTTAATACCTACAAAATTATAAATATTTCTTCAGAAACACATTTGAACATTTTCACTGTTTTTCTCACTTTTCAAGGCGCCATAGTTCGCGAATCAATATGGTCACATGTCCAGAAATTGCCACATCTTATTTTTTTATTCAGATCTACAATTGCATTAAATTTCATAAAAATCGAAGCGGGTAAAGGAAACTCTTTCATCGCGTTCATTTGTTTTATCTCTTTGCCTGCTTTATATTTATTCTCAATCATAAGTAACTTTATTCGCATTTTCGGAGGGCCTGTTTAACTTTGCCTTGATGCCATCAGATTTGTGATGATTATGTGATATGTGATGTATTAGTTGCCAAAAAAATATTATTAAAAAAAATCCAATGAGTGTTCGAACTTACGGGCGATGTGTTAACATCTTTTTGCTACACGCTACATTGGAAAATAAACCAGTACAAAAGTTTCAGTCGGGTGAACCGACTTAATCATACCCTCACCCTAAGTCATCCATTACATGGGAGATCTGTTAAAAAAAGCCCATACTCAAAAGTGACCATACTCAATTGCAGATTGACAATGCGCTAAACATTATTGAATAGCCAAATTAGTTAGTTTCCCTCCCAATATTTATATGCGAGGTACAAAAATGGGCATGGCAAGTTGTTGCCAAAATTTTGATCAGTTCCAAATTTTATTAAGATCGGTTATGATATATTGGAGATATCGAGTCGGCACATTGCAAATACGCCCAACTTTTGTATGGGATGTACGGAACTGGGTGTGGCACAATAGTCAGTTATTAATTACACAGTAGCTTTTAGCAAAATAATGCCTAGTACCGAATTTTATTAAGATCGGTTGTAGTTTACGAGAGTTGTAGTTTACGAGAGTTATCATGGAGGTACCAGGATGGGCGTGGCAAAACAGCTCATTATCTATAGGAGGGTTTTATTTGACTAAATATTGACTAGTACAAACTTTCATAAAGATTGGTTCGGTTTTGCGGGACTTCTCGTGCTGATCAACCAGGCGGCCAAACAACTTTTGTATGGGAGGTACCACAATGGGCGGGGCAAAATCACCCTTGTTTTAATCGGTGAATGGCGTTTGATAACGTGAAGCCTTATACCTAATTTCATTAAGGTCGGAAGTGTTTCACGCGATTTATCGGATTGACAACCCGAACGAACACCCTGTTTTGTATGGGAGGTACCAGAATGGGCCTGACAATCTCGCCCATTTCCTCCAGTTAACTAGAAATTTACAGATTATTAACCGGTGTGAGAGTTGAAGCTAATCCCATCTACCACAAGAAAGGTTTGAAAGAAATATCATTTTGTGCTAAATGTGTCGATTTGTATGGGAGGTACCAGAAGGGGAGTGGCCACAACGCCCATTTTCAATCCCAAACTCAATAGTAGCAAATAATAGTCACTGACAAAACTTCATTGTGATCTGTAAAGATTTACGGCAGTTATTGTGTTGACCAATCAGCCAGCCAACCAGCCAGCCAGCCAGGCAGACAGACAGACGAACATGGCTCAAACGTCTTAAAAAGTCGTAAAACGAATTTCGTTCAAAGATACTAAGGGTCTACTATGGCTCCTTCTATGTGTTACATTTTTTTACGTATTAAATGATATATACCCCCATCCCAATGGGTGATGGTATAAAAACAGAGTTCAATCATATGATGACGTTACAGTTAAATAATATTAATACTTAAAATTATTTAAAGACCAGTGCAAGCACATGTGTCATTATTTTCATGCTCAATACTTTTTGTTTTATACCTATAAAAATCTAAGAATACAAAGCAACTGACACTTGTATTTACATACATACATTGTTATGTTCGTACATATGGAACACAAGTTCACAATTTTCTTTGCTCTATTTCTATCTCAATTTTATATACGTATAAACACGTCATTATTCTCTTTGCTCTGACAGTGCTTCGCACCCACACAATACAACTATTCGCTGCCGCTACATCAGTGTGTGTTTTTTTTCGCAGTCTGACAATCTGTGTCTCGCAGTCGGATAAATCTATGTTCTATATAGGGGTGGGTCACCGTTCTCATTTAGGGGTATGACTAATAGATGTTGACCGATTCTGAGATCTACCCGATATGCACACAAAATTTCATACAAATCGGTCCAGCCGTTTCGGAGGAGTTTAACGGCAAACAATGTGCGATCGCTGTCTTACAATCTGTGTAAGCGCAGTCGGACAAATTGTGTTTGGATGTTTTCACTTTGTGAATTTAGGCCGTACCCGCGCCTATAGATGTTAGCACATCAAAAATGGTGTCCCATAACATCCATGAAGGGATTGGGGAGAGCTTCTCACAATCAGTGAGATGTGCGCTTTCTAGTTTTACACTCACTGATTGAAACCTACAAAATTCAGTTCCGAACGGTATTTAAAGAAGCATTTTCATGGCTAAGTACTCGGTAGTGTCGCCATCACTAAGCGTCGTCGAAAGGAATGTAAGGTGGTCTGAGCAAGGATCGAACCCACGTTCTCATGTACAAGAGCCGCGCACACTAGCCATTGCACCACCGATGGTCAAAAAGATATTTACTCAAGATATAATATATACACATATTTTTAATAGGCCTACAGCAGTGCTATAAGCATATGCCTGTTTTTTAAGATCTCTGAAATCATAAATTTTGCTCATGTTTTTCTAAATGTTAATTTTTAAAGCCCTGTAATTTTTCCCCCTTTTGAGGAAATAGTCGCAGTCAAATGAATTTGGCATTGATCTCACTAACGGTCCCTACTTATAGTGAAACATTTCCTTGACATCATCTTAAAGAAGTTTGCGACGAGCTAATTCCATAAATTTAAAAACTCGATATTTGTTTCTGGGGTTGTGCAACCTCAATAATTGTCTTACCAAATACGTTTTAATTTTTTTGAATTTCCTAGGTCTTTTTCATATTTAAATTAGTTCTTTCAAAATGTTCAGATTATTGCATTCAAAATGTTCGAATTCTTTCCATATCAAAACACTTTGTAAGATAAACTTTTGCAACACGTACATCATTTACAACACATGTGCTCCTCATAAGGGCTCTATAAGATTCGACCCAGCCGAATTAAAATATTTTTAGCCATGTATTTATTGTTTGTGGTGCCAAAGTTAGCGTGTGTGTCCGTGGGAATATGATTGGCGTGGTGAGTGTGCGTGTGTGACGATAATGTGTGCAAGCTTGTTGTGTATATTCTACTTGAGCTTAATAGCGATTATCCTGTGTTCAGCATATCAATTGCTTTACTCCAAAGCAACGCCTCCTCTTTTGGTAGTGTAGTAGTTGTGTTGGTTATATGTGTTTATTCGCCTTTGTAAGTATATTTGTACATGTATTTATGTATGCGTGTTTATCCCTGTTGCGTAAGTCAGCGGGATTTGATATGAATAGCTTATGGATAAAAGGATTTCTGCCAAATGATACAAGTAAAACAATATATATGTATACATTAACATTTATTACTATTGTATGGCTATGTGTGGAAATGTGTGTACATATGTATGTGTGTGAATGGCTTTGTCTACATATATATGGGTTGAACTTAAAGCTATTGTTTCTATTAGTTACATGACACAAGAATTTGTTATGGTTCTTTGAAATTTCTTATGAGGATTTTATTGAAATATTACGATTGTCATATATATTTGCTAATGGTGAATCTGGGCCATCATCATGTAATCGCCATCATATATGTAAAACCTATAGAATCAGATTGTTCATTGACATTTTTGGGAAGGTTATATTTATAGAATTGTATCCATTTTTCAAAATTTTGTTAAAATATTGTACATACGTTGAAGAGGGAAGACAAATTTCACAGACTTTCCCCCTTATTCACAAAAAGTTGTGAGAGACGTTTTTTTGTATGAAAAATCGTCTCTCAAACCTCTCATAACTTTTATGAATACGGCCGTTTGTGTGTAATGTCAATAAACTTATTGACAAATTCCAAAGACTTTTCCAAATCTTATTTGACAGAGCATTTCCAGTATTAAAATACAAACAAAACAAAAGTGTAAATTTTCAATTTGAGCAATTTGCCCTATGTGCACTAGAAAAAGTCAAAAACTTTCTTGAATAATCTTGTGGCGTCGAAATGATCTAACTTGTAATATCATCTCTAATAAATTCTGGCTTTAAATAATAAATTGTCGCAATAAATTGCTGTTACTAATTGATTCAACGTTTCTTCATTCATTAGAAAATCTTTCAAAATCATCCTATCTGTTGCAGATTAAGGTTGCCAGACGTTCTGCATATGACGGGCCTTTCCTAACCTTTCGCGATTGTCCAGATC
The DNA here is from genome assembly GCA_963931995.1 of Phaonia tiefii. Classification (NCBI taxonomy): domain Eukaryota; kingdom Metazoa; phylum Arthropoda; class Insecta; order Diptera; family Muscidae; genus Phaonia; species Phaonia tiefii. The sequence goes on along the minus strand of OZ008368.1, from coordinate 219,981,495 downwards.
CCCAGTATTAAAGTGTTTTAACCCTTCTGTTACCTTAAGGTCATTTCGTGACTTTTTATGTTATTTTTTCTTATATTTCTAAAATGAACCAACATTTTGGGATTTCCGTTTACGAATTCCAGCATTGAGACAAATTCCCTTGACTTTTTTCGCTTTATAAAAAAGGTTTCAATATCAAAACTAACGTGTGGGCACCATAAGGTCATTCAGTGACCAACAGCTGTTTAAAGTGTCAAGCGTTAGTGTCGCGCCATTTTCGTCTGTAAATTTTTGCGTTAAAGTGTCAAGTGTTAATTTCGCGCCATTTTCTTCAGTAAACTTTTGTGTTAAAGTGTCAAGTGTTAGTTTCGGGCCATATTCTTCAGTAATTTCAGATATCTATAAATTTTTTTGTAAAATCCAACGAGACCAAGCATCAGTGAGTTTTTTTACGTCAATTGTCAATTTCTGTTTAATATTAGTGGACTATTTTCTGATCCAGAAGACTTGTCGTTTGACAGAAAGCCAAATACAGCAGATTGTAATGGAAGACGTGGAAATTGATGAGTGTAGTGACATTGAGGACGATGAGAATGTATTGGAAGAATTAGCAGGTGGCGAATCTTCTGAAGAGTACATTGCTAGTGATGACGAAGAAAGTTTGGCTGTAGCTAATGAAAGTAGCAATGCCGTGTATTACTAAAGGGACAAGGACATTGCGTGATCAACAGAACAGACTGCAACTGAAAACGCCAGAGCCAGAACAGAAAATATAATTCGACAGCTCCCCGGAGCTACAGCTTACGCAGTTCACCGAATATCAAATATCAAAAAATCGTGTGATCTGTGCTTTACAGCGCAATTGAAAAAATTATCGAGGGCGCTAAAAAAAATTGGAGAGAAATACAACCCAATTGATGAAATAGAATTGGGTGGATTTTTGGGCATTCTGATTTTAGCAGGTACATCAAAAATTACATTTATATGTTATAGTTAAAATATATATAATTTTAAAAATATATACAATTACAAGCGTATATCGTTCACATGGAGAAAGTCTCCGCAGCCTCTGGGACGAAGTTCATGGTCGACCAATATTTCGCGCTGTAATGTCACTTACACGATTTTTGCAAATAAGTCGTGTGCTGACATTCGATAACAGACATAATCGCAGAACTCAGAGAGCGTACGATAAGCTTGCTCCAATTCGGGATTTATACGAGAAATGGGTGGCTAACTTACCACTACTATTTGTACCGTATGAAATCGTAACAATCGATGAGCGTTTAATTCCGTTTAGAGGCAGATGCCCATTCTTAGTTTACATGCCACGTAAGCCAAGTAAATACGGAATAAAGGCATGGGTAGCTGCAGACATGCGTACAAAATTTTGTCTTAATTTTCAAATATATTTGAGAAAAGATTCAGCGTCTGGACAATCAGAGCGAAACCAAGGCCAACGGGTTGTGTTGGACCTAGTAAGTGGAAATGAAGGACGGAATATAACAACAGACAACTTTTTTTCCACTATAAGCGCTTCTTACCGATTTGTGGCACAGATCAGGAGTTAAGACGATTGCCAGCACTAAGCAGTCGTTTCTTCTTCAATGGGCAAGTCACTATTGTACAATACATTCCTAAAAGGTATATGAAATAATCGGTTTCTATAATTCTACAAAATCTAGAGTAGACAAAATTGTAGAAATATATACTTGCAGGACACAAACTAATCGCTGGCCGTGGCTCTTTTTTCGAATATAGTGGATGTCGCGGCACTAAATGCCTACGTTTTATGGACAGAAATCCACGCTCATTGGAACGAGTCAAAAAAAAATATAAACGTAGGGTTCATCTCGAAAATCTTGGCTTAGACCTTGTTCAGGGAGAAATCGCTCGTAGAAAATGCTTACCAAACATTAGTCATCAGCTGATATTGTGAGAAATGTCCGGGCAGAAGCAGAACAGCGAAGCACTTCGGCGGGCGTTGCTCCAAAAAAGAGAAAAGCAAGTCAAAGAGCTACCTGCGCAGTTTGCCCGAGCTCTATTTGCCGTAAAACATACAAGCACTGCACTATTTGCAAGAAACCTGTGTGTCCTCAACATCGGACAACGGTAAGAGTTTCTACATCATATTGCCTTGAACGTACGCAATAAATAAAACAAGTGTACAACCAGTTCTCTTTATTTATAATCAATTACACTAAGAAATGTTATAAACAAACTAAAATTATAATCATTAAAGCCTAGAAATGTTAAAATCAAACATAAATTATGGGCAATAAAACTAAGAAATATTAAAAGCACTAAAATTATAAGGTTTTTGTACGATACACTAACAAAACACTGACCAGGTCATTCCGTGACCTTAACATCACATGTGTGATTTTTTGCTAACGTAACTGAAGGGTTAAAGAAAATTCTAACTATTGTAATATACTCTTCAAAATAAAAAAAAAGAGAAAGCGGAGACAAACCAACACAAAAATTGCAGATATTCAGATATTCCGCGCATATTCAATAGCAGAGTAGAGAGGAGAAAGAGTCACGTGATTGGCGTGATTCACGTGATCACGCGTAATTCACGCGTGAATTCTTCTTGCATGAAGATGCGTGAGTCCAATCTTTGCGTGAGTGAGTGTGCGTGAGTCACGCATATTTCTGAATGGTTTATATCATTTACTTACGATTTTCTTACCACTTTGTTTAACAAAGTATTTTTGGAAGGCTTTCAATATCATTTCCCTCTAACAAAACATCTTTAATAATCTTCTGTATTTCAAGGAACTCTGCTATAAGCAAAAGCGTTTTTATACATTTAGCAATGGGAAAGATTGCAAAAAAGTGGTAATAATATCAGAACTTCTAAACTATGCGTCGCATTGTTTTAGAATGAACTAAGTATTTGTAGGGGAGGAGTCAGGCTTTTAGGATTTGGTATTTAGAGGCACCTTGTTTCAACGTACGTTTCGCTACAGGGTGATAACATTATCATTGGATGTAACTTTTTAACTTGCAGCCCGATTTAAATGATCTTTGTTTTTGAGATTCTACTGAGTCGCATAAATCAAAAACATGTAGAGTCGTGTGTCGTCTCTCTAACCGTTACAAAGATATTTGGAATCAAAAGTTTAAATTGTAAACATTCGCATTGACTTTCTATAGTTTTGTGCTAATAACTTGATCATTTTAAGTCAGAATGTAGTTCTAAAAACACATATACATTGGCAAGACTTCAACCAAACCTATGTTGAAAACATTTTTAAATTATTTAAAACCGGTTGGTAACGACAACTCCTCAAATTTAAAATTTTTTCAAACTGAAAACAAAATAAAATTTGTCAAAGATACTAAATGTAATTTAAAATTATTTGGCCATTCACCCTACAGCCAGTCTTGGCAGAAAATAATGATTTTTGAACAGCATTTTGAATTTTTGAGTTTGGGAAACGTTTAGACTGAAATGATGTTAACTACAAGGCAAAAAATAAATTTGTATCGTACGCATAATTCTGATCAGCAAAGCTCAATTTTAAAAAACACTAATTTTCATAACAGATTTTTTTTTGGAGTAAAAATCCTACACTTTGTGTCACTAATTCTCAAGTAATATTAATTGCATTAAATTAAACATATATTGGGCTATAATACAAGACTGCGGTATTACGTTGTTATATACTTTAAATCGAATTTGGGTAGAATTTAAAAAAAAAAAATCCAATGAGTGTTCGAACTCACGGGCGATGTGTTAACACCTTTTTGCTACACGGTACCTGTTCGATTTCTATGAACACATTCGTAAATGTTACATTGGAAAATAAAAAACAGCGTTCAATCATATGATGACGTTACAGTTAAATAATATTAATACTTAAAATTATTTAAAGACCCAGTGCAAGCACATGTGTCATTATATTCTTGCTCAATACTTTTTTTTTATTCCCACAAAAGTCAAAGAATGCAAAGCAACAGACACTTGTATATACATACATACATTGTTATATTCGTACGATATAACCGAAGATCAACATAAAATACTTTTTTAATATTACTCCAAATTAATACTCCAAATTAAAACACTTCAATCTCGGCTCGCCGATATCGGATCGCCTTAATTTTTGGCCTAAACTCTTCGTCGAAACCCGCACTAGCTTTTTAATCCAAAAATTAATAAAATCGGCTATGAATTTCCGGAAAAAATCGCGTGGGAAAATTATATGAAAATCGCCCAATAATCACTTTCAATACCGACTGCCAAGCAACGAACAAACAAACGATGATTTACTTTTACAAACCTAACACTTGCGTATGTATTAAATTTATAGTTTACTGCCCTAGAGGCGCGCGTATAGATGTTAACACATCAAAAATCTTTTTAATTGTTTTCGTAATTTTTCCAAGATTGCAGTGCTGAGGAGTCGGAGTCTGGGATATGTGCGTGTAGTCGGTGTTTGAGTCGTAAAATTTTGCACGACTCCGACTCAAAGTTTAGCATTTCCGCCTATAAAAATTTGTTCGCACAGTAACTATTTATTTTACTTACTTTGGTTTTCAAATAAACCTGTTGCTGTCCACAGCAACTGAGATTTCCGTGGTACCCCTTGTACTTACGCTTATGCCGCTACCCTCGTAGTTTGATCTTCCTCAACTGGCTCGACAGCGCACTGCTGTAAACAATGTCCGTCTGTCCTAAGCAGCACCAAACCAAACGAAAACGACAAACCACTGCTGTGTTGTTGTGATGGACTGCTTGTCCGTCTTGCCCAAGGTCTTGGTGAAGGGACAGGCGATGGGACACAAAACCAACTCAACGTAACGACAGCGAACTGGTGATGTTGTTGTTACAGTCGCTTCGTTACACGGCTGCACTTACTGCGGTTGATGTTGTTGGTGAAGGGACAGGCGATGGGACACAAACCCAACTCAAAGTAACGACAGCGAACTGGTGATGTTGTTGTTGCAGTCGCTTCGTTACACGGCTGCACTTACTGCTGTTGATGTTGTTGTTTTGACGGACTGCTTGTCCGTCTTGCCGTAGTGAAGGGACAGGCGATTGGACACAAACCCAATACAAATCACGTTGCACTCCAGCACGGCTGCACTCACTGCCGGTGGTGTTAAGCCAAACCCAAGATCAAACACAATTTGTTTTCAATAAAATGGCACTTCAACGGCCTACAATATTTTATTTAATATTAGAAAACAAATTGTATGGCCGTGGAGTTGCTTTGCCGTCTGTCCCTTTTGGCGAGTATTTGGTTACTAAAATCTAATTCGCTGCTACATTGGGTCAAACCGATAGCGAGCAATAATTCAGCCGTAAGGGCTATTGGAAAGGGAGAGACGGCAAAGCAACCAAGAGAGCCAATCTGTTCGCGCACACATATGAGCAGCCGCAGAGATGGAACAACATCCGCGGTGGGCTAACGTGGGCCAATGTGTGCGTGAACATACTGCCCCCTTTGCACAGTATGTGCAAAACAAATAGGATCAATGAAATAAATCTAATGAACAATCTAATGAAATAAAATAACCCAAAAGTAATACAAAGCCAAACAAATATGTATCATCAGAACACTTATATAAACTTAAAATTATATAATCCACGGGCCAAATTATAACACGTCTTCAAAGTGGAAACGGCATATAAGTTCTCAGGTCTATTAGCAATGTTCTTCTTCTTCACGTCAATTGGGCCAAAAATTACAACTGGAAATTGACTTCGGGGAATAGGAAATGCCCTCTATATGGTGTAGTCCTATGAAGAATTGACTTTAGCACTGCTTGGATGTGTGCGACAGACACAGATAATTTTGCCCCTCTTTGTATAGTTGTACTATCCGCAATAATCTGCAGCACGACTGAAGTGTCATGCAGACGGGACAGCGATTTCTCTCCAAGTAATCCTTGCCTGCGAGAACGTAAAAAGGTTTAATGCAATTAGACATCGTGATACGTGAAGCTGTGGAGTTATGTTAGCAAGGGAAAATATATTGTAAGGTTCCGAATGTTAAAATTGGTTTGGTAGAGCGTGTCAAAAGACCAAGTTTATGAATCGGACGTGTATTGTGCCCAATTGTGTCTTTAAATCTTTTAATATCACGCGAGTATCCTTGCTGGGATAGATTTTTATGAACTGCTGGAATCACTGGCTGCCATTCACTATGTGATAGGGAAAGAGTGAACCCAAACGACCATTAGTCGAATTAGGTGATTTCTACTTAAAAATGGATTTAGGGTCGCAATCTAACTTTTTGGTGCAAGCTGTTTCTTCTGGGTAAGGCAGTTATATTTGCTTGACAATTGGATTTTCTGGGTAGGAAGTATCAGCCGATTTCCTGCTGACATTAGTTTCTGAGCCGATAGTCTAATACTATCAAATCGTGCTACCTTTTTCGAGGTTGGGTGAACAGCTTTGAAAAATCGTACGATATAAACATCAACATGAATGGCTTTAAAACAGGAGAAACGATGCAGAATATCTTCTGTCTCCGCTGATCTAGCTATAAGAGCCCTTATCGGTTTTGAATCTATGCGTATTTCCGAAATCTCAGCTGCCTCGGGCCAGAATTGTGCTTTATGTTTTACCCAGAGTGGTCCATTCCACCCAAGCGCCTTGACCACCAATTCCGAAGGAGTCAGCCCCGGGTTGCTAGATCAGCGCGATTATATGTTAGTACGTGACTCCAACACTGACCAACTTTTTCGTTAATTTTAGCAACCTTATTTGCTACAAATGTGGTCCAATTATGAGAAGGCCCTTTAAGCCAAGCTAACATAATTGTTGAGTCAGACCATAGAAATTGAGAAATTTGTGGAATTTTTAATTGGGACAGAAAAACGTTGACGTACTTTGATAAAAGAAGTGTGCCGCACCTTATCCCCAGTGAATTGGCCGTAATATTTTCATCAAATTTCAAAAGTTCGTTATTTGGGGGATGATCCTTGGGAAAGTCTTCTATGATGTATTTAGTGTTTGTGGTCCATGTTCTCTGCTCGAAACCGGCAGAGAGAAAAATCGACCTTAATTTATCCCTTGCAACAATACTTTCTGGGACAGAATATGTGCCTACTAAAGCATCCTCAAAGTACATGCTTTGTCTTAGAATCTGTGCACCAATGAGAAAATTATGGTCCTCGGCGTTTGCGAAAAGGCTGTCGTTTAGACTTTTGCCAGTAGATGATGGGAAAGAGGCATTAAAAACAACCCTCAACTTCTTTGTGGCGCTTTCATGCTTAAATGCGCAATGATGGGGCAGATACAAATGACTATCTGGACTCCTCGTTGTAGCAAGTACACGCTCCATGTGGCTTAGTGTTAGATACTCACGTATGACCTCGTCATACAATTTTTTCGATTCTGACTCTCGAGCCATATATTTCTCATTCCTGAGGAATTGACTAAGGGCAATATATCTGTTTTGGCCAATCGTATTTGCCGATCAGGCTTATAAGGTAGATCAACTACATATCTCCCTTCAACTGTACGAATTGTTTTCGATTTAAAGATTTTTTCGCAAGTCTTATCTTCTGAAATTTTCATTTTGCTAGGGATTTCTTCTATCTCCCAAAATTTGGCCGTCTGCTCATTAATGGACACTGTTGTGCAATGAGAGACACGAACCAAATATCTCGAATTGGTCGTTGGGCCAGTAACAATCCATCCAAAGACTGTCTCCTGGGCCACAAGCGAGCCTAAAATGCCATGTTCCACTCCAATGAGTAGAATTAGTGGATACAAATATCCCCCTAGGGGAATATCCACTGCGCAACTTCCGAAGAAGTAAGGGCCAGAAAAATCCAATTTTGGAAGCTGACTCTCTTTCAAAATCTTAAATGAATGAGTTGGAACATTTCCAGTTACATCTGTAACTACCAAAGCGTCCATGTTCAGAGAAAAGTTTGACTCTCTTGTCGAACAGAGAGTAAACACTGCTATTTTCGAGCAATTTGTTAGATATTCACCGCCAAGACCGGTGATATCTGCTGAAACCGATTTTGTGGGTAATCTCAATAACCTTTGTATTATCGATGATATAAAAGTTGCATCCGAGCAAGGGTCAATTAACGTCCTAATTCTATGGGACATACCACTTTTCATAATTTTTACCCATGCCGTAGCTAGCATCGTTTTGTGCGAGACAGAAGAATTAAATGTCCTGACTTTTTCAGATGTTGAAAGAGAATCACTGGACTGTATATTCTGATTTTGGAACACATTCCGATTATCTTCTGTTCAAACGCCACTTTGCTGAGCTTCTTTACTCTTGTGCGATAGAGTGTGATGCTCCGAATTGTACTTGGTGCAAATATTTTTGGTAGGACAGTTAGCCGCCAAATGACTTTGGGCCAGACAATTTAGAAAATGACTATTTTTCTTTAACGCCGGATGTCTGTTTTTGAAATCCGTGTTCAAAAATTTTGGGGCAAGATCTCCTCCAAATTGAACCAATATCCAGATTGAGACAGTATTGGCTTAAGTGCACCAGGAAGGTAGTTTTTGCCAACGTGAAATTTTTAAAAAAATGTTGTCTCGGAAATGACTTATCTGACTGTGCAAAATTTATTTTCCACAATAAGAAAGATTACAAAAATTTTGTATTGAAAAATATTTTTTTTTTTGATTTATTGTTCATAAAAATTCACAAAATTTATCTTCCATCAAAGGGCCAAGAGTTCCAAAAAATTTTGTACCGAAAAATAATTTTTCTGTCCCACTGCGCAGAAAAATTCACAAAATTTAGTTTTTTTTGTAGGGACAAGATTTTCAAAAAATTCTGTATCGCAAAATAATTTTTCTGACAAACTGTACAGAAAAATTCACAAAATTTCTTTTTGCCAGACGGAAAATGATCGACAAAATGTAGTATCAGAAAACTTTACACAATTTATTTTTTCGCCACAGGGACAATATTTCCAAAAAAAACTTTGTATCGAAAAATAATTTTTCTGTCCCACTGCGCAGAAAAATTCACAAAATTTATTCGTCCTTTTGCAAACGGGCAAGATTTTCAAAATAAAAAAGGGAAAATAATTTTTCTGACCCACTGTACAGAAAAATCCAGAAACCCTTTCTTGATCAAAGCAGTAACAAAGGCACCAATTCAAATGGGTCAGATTCGCTGACTTCAGAAATATTGAATTTTTGCAAACAAAAATTTTTCTGATCCACTGTGCCGAAAAATTACAAGCCTCTTCGACTAAGAGACAGATTCCGATATGGTACCGTAATACAAAAAACAAAAATAGAAAACAAAAATTGACCTATTGTGTCTACACACAAATGTACGAGAGACAAACACACGATGATGGTGTAAAATTATTATTTTTGATTTTTTTTTTGCAATAACAACTTCGTCTAGAACCAACGAGTAGCGGATTATCAAAACAGTTTGTTTTTCCCGGCACTTCAACGGCCGAATACAAAAACAAATTTCGATATTTTTCGCTTTACGTCTTAGGGACCGAGGGATAGATACCGCGTTAACAGGTCAGATTCAGTAAAGTACACCCGCACATATTCACTAAAGTACACTGTACCTACCTTAAATCTGCTCCGGAATAACTGGCTTCTTGTTTCACGGGCGAAGGACCAAATGTTGCTGTCCACAGCAACTGAGATTTCCGTGGTACCCCTTGTACTTACGCTTATGCCGCTACCCTCGTAGTTTGATCTTCCTCAACTGGCTCGACAGCGCACTGCTGTAAACAATGTCCATCTGTCCTAAGCAGCACCAAACCAAACGAAAACGACAAACCACTGCTGTGTTGTTGTGATGGACTGCTTGTCCGTCTTGCCCAAGGTCTTGGTGAAGGGACAGGCGATGGGACACAAAACCAACTCAACGTAACGACAGCGAACTAGTGATGTTGTTGTTACAGTCGCTTCGTTACACGGCTGCACTTACTGCGGTTGATGTTGTTGGTGTTGGTGAAGGGACAGGCGATGGGACACAAACCCAACTCAAAGTAACGACAGCGAACTGGTGATGTTGTTGTTGCAGTCGCTTCGTTACACGGCTGCACTTACTGCTGTTGATGTTGTTGTTTTGACGGACTGCTTGTCCGTCTTGCCGTAGTGAAGGGACAGGCGATTGGACACAAACCCAATACAAATCACGTTGCACTCCAGCACGGCTGCACTCACTGCCGGTGGTGTTAAGCCAAACCCAAGATCAAACACAATTTGTTTTCAATAAAATGGCACTTCAACGGCCTACAATATTTTATTTAATATTAGAAAACAAATTGTATGGCCGTGGAGTTGCTTTGCCGTCTGTCCCTTTTGGCGAGTATTTGGTTACTAAAATCTAATTCGCTGCTACATTGGGTCAAACCGATAGCGAGCAATAATTCAGCCGTAAGGGCTATTGGAAAGGGAGAGACGGCAAAGCAACCAAGAGAGCCAATCTGTTCGCGCACACATATGAGCAGCCGCAGAGATGGAACAACATCCGCGGTGGGCTAACGTGGGCCAATGTGTGCGTGAACAAACCACAAACTTATTTCGGTTTAATATTATATCTTCTGTTCTGGTACCCTTTCTAACAACTTCCGTTTTTTCAGGTTGAAAAAAATTTAAACTTTTAGAGATTGTCGTTAGTTTGTAAAAGCTTCTCAACATACCATTCTGAACCGGTGTGAAACTATTGGTCTATCAGTGAGAGTAAAATCTAGAAGGTGCATATCTCATTGATTGTGAGCAGCTCTCCTCAATCTCTTCATGCGTGATTGTCGTCAATCACGAGTGATTCACGCGTAAATGTGGGTAGGAACAAATTCTGCTCTCGTGAGTGTGTGCACCTGAGTACCGAAAAAATCTTCGTGCGGGATCGTGCGCGACTGGCTGTCATCCATCCGTTAGCGTGCGTGAGTGTGAGTCAAAACTTACTCACGTGCCCATCTCTATAGCAATACCCAACTCAATTTGGATCCTAAGTGATCCAGCCAACATTCCGCCTAATATTTATACATACATATTTGAGGTGCAAATAGCTTTTGACAAAATATTGTCCAGTACCAAATTTTATTAAGGTTTACGGGAGATATCGAGTTGGCCAAACGGAAAGCGGCTTAACATTTGTATGGAAGGTACAAAAATAGGAGAGGCTCAGTAGACAATTTCTAACAAAATACGGCGCTTTTAACAAAAAATTGCTTAGTACCGAATTTCATTAAGATCGGTTGTCGTTTATGAGAGTTATCGCGTCGATCGACAGGACATCTGGCCAACTTTGGTATGGAAGGAACCAGAATGGGTGTGGTATTTGCCTGAATATTGTCTAGTGTCATAAAGATTGGTTTGTCTATTTTCCATAAAGATTAGTTTTATTCTGTCGGAGTTATGTCGCCGAACAACAAGACGGCCGTGCAACTTTAGTATGGGAGGTACCAAAATGGTCGTGGCAAAATAATTCTCATTTTAGTCAGATACTGGCGATGGATGCCATGTAACCTAAAACCTAATTTCATTTATATCGGAAGTGTTTGACACGGTTTATCGTTTTGACAACCAAGACGACCACCAAGCTTTTTATTGGAGGTATCAGAATGAGCGTGAAAACCTCGTTTAGTTTCTCCAGTTATATAGTCATCTACAGATTATTAACCTCTATCTGAGTTAAAGAATAAAAAAAAACAAAAGTTTAGGATAAACCTGATTGGGTTTTACCTGTGTTGATTTGTATGGGATTCAGCAGCAAGGCACCCTGAAAGCGCCAATTTTCAATGCCAAACTGATTTTGATAAAATTATAGTCACTACTGACAAACTCTCATTGGGATTGATAAAATCAGAAAACCAGCCAATCGTTTTAAAAAGTTATAAAACAAATTTATACAAGATACACAAGATACACCCATTTACATGCATTTACATGCACCCATATCAAAGTCAGATTTTATGCTGCTGCTAAAACCAGATTTTATGCTGCTGCTAAAACCAGATTTATTGCTACTGCGAAAGAGAATATTGACGTATTAAACAAAAATGAGCGAGCAAAAGAGCAATGAAAGAGTGGTGTGGCAGGGGGACACAACGAAATTGTGTCTATAGCGTATGTATTAACATAATAATGTATGTATGTACATGTGTCTGTTGCTGTTGTTGAACGGAGATATAAAGCATAGACACGCAAAATTTCATTTGCAAGCCCACGGGCTTGCGCAGTCGACGTTATTGTGACACACTAATTCGTCAGCTACTTCGTACAAAGTGTATGTGTGCAAAGTATGTATGTGTGTTGATATGGCAAACATGTGGTTATGTGACACACGTATACGTCAGCTACTTCGGACAAAGTATGTGTGATGTTGTGTGTTTGGTTGTATCGTTGTTGTTTCCAACGTGTTTATTTTCCAACGTAACGTTTACTTCATAGAAATCGAACAGGTACCGTGTAGCAAAAAGGTGTTAACACATCATCCGTGAGTTCGAACACTCATTGATTTATTTTATTAAAAAATAGTACTACTCTCATAGGTACTGGTACTGAATTTAAAGAACTTTGTTAAAAAGTGAACAAACCGGTCAGAAGCGGGACAGCATCTACATATTTTGCTACCAATAGATTGCACAGAGCTGTCAGACAACTAATTGTACACGCTGAAAAATTTGACCTTTTTTATTGTTTGGATTTGGCGGTCCGCCAAATAACTTCTTTTTTGAAAATGTTATAAAAAAACTACTGAATATTTTCTCAAATTTCCTTTTTTATTTGAAAGTACAATCCTTCCGGTTAATAATGGAAAATAATTTCATTCAAATGGCTGCCTCGGCTGGCTATGCAGTAGCCTACATGATCGGCCCAATTTTTAAGCACATTATCGATTGTGTGCAGCTGTATTTCACCAATGGCTTCACGAGTATTGTTCTTTAAAGCGTCAATTGTCTCTGGCTTGTCGGCGTAACACTTATGTTTGAGGGCACCTCACAAATAATAGACCAACGGTGTCAAATTGCAGCTCCGAGGTGGCCAAACGACATCAGCTCTGCGGCTGATAATGCGATCTTCAAAAATAGGGCGCAAAACATCGAGTGTAGCTTCGGCTGTGTGACACGTAGCGCCGTCCTGTTGAAACCAAATGTTGCCAATATCCTCCTCGTCAATTTTTGTGAACAAAAATTCGTTCAACATGGCCCGATAATGATCGCCATTGACTGTAACGGCCACTCCTTGCTCATTTTCGAATAAAAATGGCCCAATTATGCCTCTGGACCAAAATCCGTACCAAACAGTGACTCGTTTTGGGTGCATCGGCTTTTCAATGTATGCGTGCGGGTGTTCTGTGCCCCAAATGCGACAATTTTGCTTGTTTACATACCCGCCAAGATCAAAATGAGCTTCATCTGAAAATATGATTTTTTTTGGCAAAATCAGTATCTTCTGTAAGTCGATCGCAGGCCCACTTAGCGAAGCAAAAACGCATTGGATGGTCAGCGTATACAGCGTATACACAATCGTATTCGTTCACCGGAAGGATAAAACTAATTATCTGTCAAATCAGACATGAGCTAAGTGTTACCATTTATGAAATAAGCACTAGTTGAAAAAAAACGTTAGATGGGGACCCTTTATAACGTGTTTGTAGTTTGCCGCAAATTTAGTATAGTTGTTTCCAAACACATTGTGCTTACTATTCAATATAACATGTTTGGGATATAGTATAGAGTATAAGTTATAGTATATGTATTTGTGACCCAAATGTGGATTTGTTTGTTGAAACTGTTGAAAACACTGGTGTCTGTCACAATAAAGAACCAAACAGCAGCAGATCTTCAATTCACGAAAACAATGCTGGCAAATATGTACATATTTCCTGCAATATGTTGCTGGGGCCGTTATTTTTCAGCGTTTATGCAAAGTGTGCTCCTAGAAAAACTAACTGTAAGTGACTGTAGCCACCAAATTGCAGTTGTCACAACCGAATTGAGGTTGTCACGAAAAAATTCGGACACAACATCCGAAATTGGTACCAATTTCGGTTTTGGCAATAACGCAGGTGCAACAACCGAACTTAGTATCAATCGGTATCAATAGGTCGGTTGCATCGAATGAGTTTTCTACTGGCATAACCGAATTCATATTCAATGGGGTCACGACAACATAATTCTATATATTTCAAACATGACGTTTAAAATTCTAAAAACTAATACTTATAAGAAAAAGTTAAAGAATGTACAATAGTTGATGTCGCGGTGATATGAAGACTTTTTGTGGTTACTATGAAAGGTAAGTAAAATATTGTAGTTATGGTTTTTGCAGAAAATACTCACATTTGCCAGCGTGCACTACAAGCAGGTATATACAGCTCTGAAGATTTTCTAGATCGTCGTTTGAAATCTTCTATCATAGAATTTTTATAGAACTGGGGTATGGTTATGTTCAGGACCTAAATCAACCAAATTCAGTTATGACACCCTTAAATTCGGCTGTGACAACTTCTAACTCCGCATAAGACAACCTCTAACTTTACCATGACAACCTCTAATTCGGTCGTGACGACCTCTAATTCGTCAGTGACAATTTCGACTTTGGATGGGCAACCTTTAACTCAGCTGCGATAACCTCTAATTCTGCTAGAATTTGGATGTCACCACCTCTAATTTGAACTTAAGATTCCGCTATGTTGATCTCGAGCGTAGTTGTGGTAACCTCTAAATTCGGTTACGGCTAATTCGGCTGCCTCAATTTCATATCTCAAAACATTTTGCTCACGATCAAGTGATTCAGATATGAACACAAAAAGTTTAACACGCCCTTTTTGTGAAACAACTGTACAAAAAAAATCCAATGAGTGTTACCGCACGGGCGGTTACATGGTACCTGTTCGATTTCTATGAACAAATTAGAAAATGTTACATTGGAAAATAAAAAACAGCCTCCAATCATATGATGACGTTACATTTAAATAATATTAATACTTAAAATTATTTAAAGATGAAAGCACATGTGTCATTATTTTCTTGCTTAATAAAACAATATGAAGCCTGTGTTAGATAACACGGGCACATAGGTCAGACGTAGAATACGTTAGTCATTTTGCAATGAAAATATATGAATTAAATATAATTTTTGATAAATGATTTAAATCTATCAAATTTATCTTTAATTTTTATGTTAAAAATTTAGGATAGTTTTTAACAAAATTTGGGTACACTTTATATCAATTCGATGCACTTTTGAAAACAAGTGTAAATACTGCATGTGGCAACACTGGTTCTGTAATGTTCACATAAAACATGCATTGTCATTATACTTCTTCTCTTTCTCACACTGGTTCTGTGATGAACACACAGATAATCGTACTGCTCTTACACATGATGTTATAATACATAAAATACAAAGCATATGAAAATTAATACAAAATTGGAAGGAGTTAAATCTTGATTTACTTATAGAATCAAAAAAATTATATGTAGCAATATGATTATTTAAATACAAATCAAAAGAAGACATATTAAATATGTTACGACCATACTTAAATTTTCTTCAATGCATGCATAAAGTATTAAAAACTTATAATGAAAGTGACAAACATTTTCTCAAAATTTTGTGCTCCAGATCAACACCCCTACCTTACCGTATAACGTATTCTACGTTAAAATATAAAATTGGTTTCATGTTACATCCCATGAATGGATTAGGGAGAGCTTCTCACAACCAGTGAGCTGTGCGCGTTCTAGTTTTAAAGCTCACTGATTAATACTTAATACTTTTTGTTTTATTCCCACAAAAACAAAGAGAATACAAAGCAACAGACACATGTACAGACATTGTAATGTTCGTACATACGCAACACAAGTTCACACAATTTTCGTTGATTTCTTAATGTCTCATTTGTATATACATATAACCACGTCATTATTCTCTTTGCCCTGAGAGTGCTCCGCACCCACATTTTATTTGCTATACTTTTCACAATAATAAAAAAGGCGTTCAATCGTATGATGACGTTTCATTTAAATAATATTAACTAATACTTACTAGCACTTAAAAACATTTAAAGACATGTGTCATTATTTTCTTGCTTAATACTTTTTATTTTATACACACACAAAACTGTGAGAATGCAAAGCGACAGACACATGTATATATCTACATTGTTATGTTCGTACATACGCTACACAAGTTCACACAATTTTCGTTGCTCTCTTGCTATCTAATTTTTAAGTACATGCATATAACCGCTTCATTATTCTCTTTGCTCTGAGAATACTCCGCACCCACGCAAGACAAGTATTTGCTGCCGCCACAGTCGGACAAATCTGTGTTCTATATAGTCACCCTTAAGATTTGTGGGTATGAAAAATAGATGTTGGCCGATACTGAGACCTACTCGATATGCACAGACAATTCATACAATTTGGTCAAGCCGTTTCGGAGGAGTTTAACGGCAAATAATGTGTGATCGCAGTCGGACAATCTCTGTGATCGCAGTCGGCCAAACTGTGTTTGGATGTATTCACTTTGTGGATTTAGTCCCTACCCGTGCCTGTAGATGTTAACACATCAAAAAAATTAGTTGTAACTAATTAACCAAAGCAGAGTTATTTTGGGATCTAAAAGATGATCTGAATTAATAATTTTGTGCCCAAAAATTAAGTTGAATCGGAAAATATTTTCGTGTAGTTTCAAAAACACCTGGATATTAGGGCGTTCCAAAAAAATTTTATTTGTCGATTTTCATGGTTGCTGTGGCTGAATTGGAAAACTTATAGGGTAAATTTTTTTGGGGTTTTTTTCAAACGTGTCGGAGAGGTCACGCAAGTTGAATTTCTCCAAAAAGAAGCATTAACTTGGTAGCGGATTTGTAGTTGACAAAAGACTGCAAAATCTGGTATCAAGGCTCAACAACGTGGGTGAACGTATAGCCACCCTTAGCATAAAAGCGAAATAGTTTAACATGACATAATTTGCGTGCATGCTTCGACGAAGAAAAAGACGATGAAACTAAGGAGATATTCTATGAGGGCGTAGAGGAAAAATACGACCACTGCCATGACCATGACATTAAGATTGTCCTAGGTGACTTTAATGTTAAAATCGGCAGGGAAAGTGTCTTTGCAAAAACCATCGGTAAATTCAGTATACACGGCATCACTTCCGATAACGAAATGAGACTGTTAGATTTTGCCGCGGCGAAAAACATGGTTGTGAGTAGTAAGAGATTCAAACATAAAGACATACATAAGGGTATTTGGAACTCCCCTGATCAAAAGACGAAGAACCAGTTTTATCACCTGGTAATTGATGGAAGGCACTCTAATAGTGTAATGGACGTACGTGTGATTCGAGGAGATAATATCGACTCGGATCACTACCTGGTTACAGCAAAAGTTCGCACAACAAACCAGACATATGGAAATCGGGGCATCGAAAAGCTAATTACCAGAGATAGCCCCACCCTATGGAGACAAGCTCACTCAGATATTGGCGCAGAATGCCCCCGTCTCATGATCCTGAAGCGCAGTGAAAGTAAATTTCCAGCTCTATGAAAAATGCTACAGAGATCGTACATGGTTATGAAAAACTATTGAAAGACAAACCATGGCACAATCAAGAGTGCCGTATGGCAAGTATGGCAATGCTACAGTCAGCTGCAATGCAACAAGAGACAGAGCTGTATAAGGAGACGAAGAGAGAGGAACCCCGGTTGTTTAGGAAGAAAAACGGTTGTGGAGAAAGCGCGTTAGTGAGAAAATGTAATCGTACAGAATGACAAATGAGGCCCGGAAATCCTACCGAAAACTACAAAGCCAAGCCAAAGGAAATGGATCAGGGAGCCCCTTTTGTAGAAATAAGACGGAAATCTTGTTATAGATGTGCATAGTGTATCGGGAATATATAGAGATCACTTCTCTGATTTTTTTGTCCAATGAGATTTTCGATATAGAGGATGGCGTCGACTACCCCCTATTTCCCAAAGCGAAATTAGAACTACAATTTGCCGGCTTAAGAATAACATAGTCACTGGTGTTGATGGCCTACCGACTGAGCTGTTTAATCTATGATTTGGAAAGGTACATGCATCAACTTTTATGCAAAATCTGGCTAGACGAATGCATGTCCGACGATTGCAGTCCTAGCATACTGTGTCCGGTTTTCGCAAAAAGCCAACCCGAGTATATGTAAAACTATCGTGGAATAAGCCTTTTAACAATCGAATACAAGATCCTCTCGAGCGTAATATGTGAAAGACGAAAGCGTTTGTTGCAGACCTGATCGGACCTTATCAGTGGGGCTTTAGGCCTAGAAAGCCAACTATGGACCAGATTTTCACATTACGAGAAATTCTGGAGAAACCAAAATAATATCAAATCGATACACACCACATCCTTATAGAGTATAAAGCAGTCTTCGATAGCCCGACACGGGTAAAGTATTACCAACCTATATCGGAGCTTGGTATTCCTGCTAAGCTGACACGATTTTGTAGAATGACACTGGCCGACACGAAACCTTCTATAAAGTTTGGCAAAGACTCCACCGAACTATTTAGTATGAGGCGATGCCTCAGCCAGGACCACAATCTATCATTCAATCTCTGCAAAATATTAATATAGATCATCGTGAGAAAAGCTCCAGTCTCCACGAATAGAACCATCAACAGCAAAAGTCAAAGGCTGGCCGCTTATGCTAATAATTTAGATATCATTGGGTAAAATCAGCGACAAGTTACTACAGTATTTCCAAGAATTAAGAAAGGAATCAGCAAAACTGGGCTTAGCAGTATACGTGGGCAACAAAACATTAATGGTTTCGACAAGCAGAACATCGACCCGATTGGATGAAAGGGTGAACATTGATAATCACTATAATCTCGAGAAAGTGGATGCCTTTTACTTAGGCGCTGCCGTGAACAGAGGCAATTCGTCAGAGATGGAATTCAATGGAGAAATATGCTTGCAAACAGGTGTTATTTCGGGCTAAGGAAGCACATCAGAGATAATACCGTCTCTCGAGAAACGAAAATCCAACTATATCAGACTCTTATACAAGCTGTCTGACATTATAGCGCAGAATCCTGGGTCATATCTCAGGGTGATGGAACGTCACTGGGTGCCTTCGAGAGAAAATGGTCCGAAAATTATATGGTCCTATAACAGAAAACGGCTAGTATCGACAACAGACAAAGCAAGAGCTGTATAATCTGTATCCCAACATCGACGTACTTATGCGTATCACAACAGCGCGTTTAAGAACCAGTGCGAAAGTTATTCGAAGACGTACTCGAAGACATCTACAAAAAGGACGACCAAGACTTCTTTGGAAAGACCAGGTGGAATATTGTCTGCGAGGGCGTGATGTTACCAACTGGAGGAGAAAAGCTGAAGATCGAGCCGATTGAAGAAACATGCTATCCTCATTTTCTAGTTCCCTTGATCTCTCAGGGTTGTTTGAGGCTCCCAAGAGAAGTAAGTAAGGAAGTAGTTTACAACAAGTATTCAATGTTCTTCTCAAATTCAAGTTAAGCAAATATTTTTGTATTTTAATTCTGTATTTTGTTTTTGACAAATTTAACAAACTGTGGCACCTGCATTTGTTAGTAGAAAGTTAATAAAGACTAAGTTAAGAGGAGTATAAAACTACAAATGCATTTCAGATTTTTCGACGATGACTGTGAATATTCATTCGTATGAATTGATATGAGAGTATGGATATTTAAAGACATGTGCTCGTTCTTTTTGATTTCTTCTTAAATGAGGGGTTATAGTTGTGTCTGCCTCGTTTCATTCGTTGATATCGTAGTAAGATCGATGTCGTTCATCTTGTGCAGTTGCTATGTTGGAGTTTATTTGTGCATGTATGTCTGGTTTAGAGTAGGTGTGTTTATTTGTTTGCGCCATTGTCTTTAATGAGTTTAGTCTATTTTTGACTTAAATTCATTTTTCAGCAGATCCATTTAGAGTTACTTGTCCAGAGAATAACTGATTTTTAGTAACGGTTATCCAGACATTTGGCATTTTTTATCGTTCAACCCATGAGCCGTCCAAAGACGCGTCATTGATGGATATAATGCTGACATTTAGGCCAACCAATTTTAAAGTATTTTCAGTTTTACTATGGAAAGCAATGGCAGCACACTACACTTGCAAAAAGTTAGACATTGAAGGATATTGGTAAATAATTTTGTAGATTAATTTGAAATCAGGGGTTGATAATTCTTATAAGGAGCTTAATAAACATATTTGTATTGACTTTGAATGTTGAATCGCATACGACTTTGAATAGAGGTAGAGCCCATATAGACTTGGATCCCAAAGGAAAGAAGCTGATGGTACATTAATTTGAAATCAGGGGTTGATAGTTCTTATAAGGAGCTTAATAAACATATTTGTATTGCCTTTGGCCTTCCAATCCAGGGTATATGAAATTGAGTGTAATAATTTTGTTTTTATGTTATATTTTCTATTAATTGTTGAGTTGCACATATAGCCGATTAAAGGGAAAATAATATAGTATAGGTTTAACGACAAATACACACCTTAATTGGCGTCTATATTATATCTATACTATATTTGAAATGATTTAACACATAGTGGGAATTATTCCAAAAACAAAAGGGAATACAAATTAATTGTTTTTAATTGGTTATAAATTAAATGATATTGGATGGCCACATAGTGATGCAACACAAAAAAGGTATTCACAAAAATGATACATTGATATGTAAACAAAGTAAAATTAAATGTCTCGCTTTATTATGTGTAAATTCATAATAGCGGATGATAAATGCAGTCTAGACACCACCGTTGCATCCTTTGGTGTTTGTTGTGAACAAACATATTACAATCTTTATATCGTACACATTTCGCAGTAAAAACGTATACATATTCACACGGTTGGGAGATTAAAATGCAATTGATGATATGTTTGTGTGTGTCAAAATGGGTCCATTTTCCATTCCTATTAAATTCATATTTCTCTATAGGAGTATATTGTTTGCAGATTTGGTCGAACTAATATATTCAATTTTCCATTTCGGCATAAAGAGTATAACCAGCAACAATTAACCAGTAGTAAACCAAAATATCTTCAAAGTGTTACATTTTATATCCACCGCTATAGAATGACATGTGTAATACGTTCCTCAATATGCTTGCAACATCTTTCACTATTCATTTTAGACACTTCAGACCTGACAGTTGTTCGGTCTATCCATGCCTTTCTCTCTGCTAGCTATTGGTTGGGCTGTTGAAACACTGGTTAAACAAAGTTTACCCAAAAAACGATATCCTACATAAGAATCAACTGTGAATACTTACACGGAAGGGCTCTTCATCACAACTCCAAAGGTGCAAAAGTATTGACTTCAAAGGGTACGCAAATTCGTTAGTAGTTTTTCTTACTGATATTTATCTGCTGTTTGAAAGTGATCTTGACCAAACTAAATTGGTAATTTGACGGCAACTTTTCTCAAACAAAAAATCAAGAACTGTAATCTAATTTCGAACCCCAATGGTAAGAATGAAAAAAAATTTTTTCTCGATACATATGTCACATAGTTCGCCAATTCGTAGACGTAGACGTCAATTATAATAAGCGTGTCTTGGTTACACCGCTTGCTTCTATATTCGCTTGTTTTGTATGAAGCACTTAGCGAAGACTTATCGAGAACTTAGCGACGAGAATTATTTTCGCTAAGTTGAAACAAAATTTGTTTTGACATCATTCACCGCTTTCAACCCTTATTCATATTTTTGAACAAAATGACACCCAATAATTGCCGTTTTCTTTGCAACTTAGCAAGCGACAATCGCTTGCTTGTAACCAAAACACGACTAATAATTTGTAATTACCTGAGAAATTAACAAAAAGGCTAATTTGTGTTGCATGACTCTGCAAACGGATTTAGTTGTTAATCAGTATAAGAAGGTGAATGAGCCCAAAAAAACACCAGACGCTTTTCAAATAAAACCCCAAAACCCTTAGCACATAGCGACCGGATATCTTGTCAGCCATGTTAGGGGCGACTGGGAAGCATTTTTAAAGTCAAGTTGGTTGGTAGCGGTGCCAAGGATCTGGATGCTTCAAGGTGCTTCTCAAAATAGATTGGGTCCTAACAGCTCGAGTTGGTAGTAATGTTTCTCCTATTTCTGCTCACGCAGTTGCTGGGTGAAATTTTCAGCCCCTACTAAAAACCACACGGGAATCACATGAATACAAAAAAATACACCCCACCACTTTTACATGGATAATGGTACTGGATCAACGTCTGAGACCTTCGATACTGGCTTTCCTTTCGATAAAGGTCCATATCGGCTACTTAATAGCATTATGCACCATCACAGCGTAATCATGTTTCAACTGATCTGTAGACCTAATGTTTTACTTCGTTTTGGGCATCGATGGTAGTTTTGTATCCTACATTTCTGATGAGAACAATCATATTACTATTATCGAAGACACCACTAGAAAGCAAGATAATGAGCCTGGTTTCAAATTTGCTCTTGTCAGACAAGATGCTGATCTCCTGAATGTTGAATCGCATACGACTTTGAATACAGGTAGAACCCATATAGACTTGGATCCCAAAGGAAAGAAGCTGATGGTACAATATCTGCCCGTTTCAAATCTTGCAAGTGCAAGACTAAAGTCGAGCTCATAGAAATAGGAACGGATATTGTAGGGCGTCTTCCATTGTTAGGCGATACAAAGGCTGGCATTCCGATACTCTACTTATATAGGTGCCACATGTAGATGCTACCAAAATGCAAGACATTAATCAGGAAGTATGACAAATCATACCCAAAGCTGTCGGACCGTATTAATGGTATCACCTACTCTCCAAGGCTCATTCAGTTGGAAGGGTGATTGTTGACAGATCCAATATGATTGATGGACCTTCAACTTCGAAGGCTGCCACTAGCAAACCCCAAACCAATGCTGCTAGCAATCACTATCCAGACTATTTCACCTAGCAATCCCTGACTAAGAAGGTTCAATCCGTGGAGGAAGAACCTACAAAATCTGGGAAGTCGAGGAGAAAATCTTGCTCTTAAAGTACTGCCAGAGCCAGATCAACCAAATGGGTGAAATTTGCGGCATGGGTTACGGAGGTAAGGAGAAAATGAAGGTTCGCTTCTGTGATATTGACTTAAAAAAGGAACTCACGATTATTTTCTGTTTTAATAAAGAAACTCTTGACCACCTCAAGAAAGTCCTCAATGGGTTTTGAAGAGGATAACAATCCCCTCATTCATTATTTCCGCCTAGATTCCTTCTCCCAGTATAGCGATCTGTATGTTCATCAATCGACTGGGCAAACAAACCAATGTATATAATGCTCATTTGTGGTTAGGGTTATCCACTTTTGCTGGAGATAGGTCCGGCTGGAGATAGGTATTGCCATAGATAAGAAATTATTTGTGGTGTAAAAAACTTGTGAAGGTAGCTGTTGTTGGTTTACGAAACTCTAAGGTGCCGACTTCCCAGATGTCTGTAAGCTGAAGTAAACTTAGGCGACCTCGAGTGGTTGCTCACCTATTGCTCTTATTTACAGTGACAATAAACATGTGTTGGTCCCGTATTCTCATGCACAAGAGCCGCGCACAAAACCATTGCACCACCGACGGCCACAGACAATGTTCATTAAATTAAATATTAAAAAATTATCCAACGCTGTTTTGCTACATATGTCTTCAAAATGAAGTGACATAAGTTAGTTATTTATTCAATGTTTATTTTGACCTTTGAGTTTTTTGCATTAGTTTTTGAAGATGATGTTGGTCAACTGGGCACCGTGATTGCTGATTGCTGTTTGGTATCTTCTACCCCGTTTTTAATCGCTCTGGCGAGAACGTAGGGCGATAACTTCTTACAATTTGTTCGGCTATTCTCACTGACTTCTAGACTCTGTGGCTTATTCACATAAACCCTTGACTTCAAGAAACCCCAGATAAAGAAATCTGAAGCGGCCAGTGTTGAATGTTGAATCAAGAAATCGCGAGAAGTTACATTGCGCTTAAATCACTGACGAATAATTTTGTAAAAACATTGTCAAGAGTATTCCTCGTGATCACTTCACAATTAACATCATACGATAGGGTGATACAGTTTGGTGCACTGTGTATAACATTGACGATCTATCATAGTCGTTTAAATTTGAGTGACTGTGAGATCAGCCCAAAGACTCGCACTGATGTAGCAGTGATTGTGTACACTCCCAGAAAAATTCGGTTGAGACAACCGAATTAGCCGTAACCGAATTTAGGGGTTGTCACAACCTCATTAGAGTTTGACACAACCTCATTGGAGACTGACACAACCTCATTGGAGGTTGACACAACCTCATTGGAGGTTAACACAACCTCATTAGACGTTGTCACAACCGAATTTAGATAGTGTCAGAAATAAATGTTGAATTTTATTTATTACTAAATTGTGATTTATTATCCAGTATTCTTATAAAAAACATTAGACAGCGAGAGTTATATATATGGGGTAATTTTTAGAATAACACATTTATTTTAAATGTTAATACAGACCTTTTTAGAAGTCATCCGCACCAATTCTGGCGTGTTGTATCTGTTAATTTGGAAAGCTTCAAAACTCTTGACATCGGCTTGGACATTGTCTACAAAATAAGGCGATTTAACACAATAATCACAATTACAATATTTTTACTTACCTTACCACCAACAACACCGTGACGAGAACACTTTTACATTCTTTAACTTCTAATATTTGTTTTTATAATTTTAAACGTCAAAGTTTAAATACATAAAATTATGTTGTGGTAACTGAATTGAAAATTAAATTCGGTTGTATCTACAGAATTCATGATAAATTCAGTTACAGTCACCTAATTGACGCCTAATTCGGTCGTTGCAACCGACTTAATGATCAATTCGGTTATTGCGACCGAATTGATACCAAATTCGATAGTTACAACCGAATTGATACCAAATTTGGTAGTTACAAACGAATTGATACCAAATTCGGTAGTTACAACTAAATTGATACCATATTCGATAGTTAAAACCGAATTGATGATAAATTCCGTTACTACAACCAAATTGATGCCAAGTTCGGTTACTGCACCCGAATTGATACCAAATTTGGTTACTCTAATTTTAGTTGTTGCATCCGATTTAATTTCAAATTCGTTTGTTTCAACCGAAATTTTAAATAATTTAGTTGACTGAACGAATATAATTGAAGATTCAGTTGTCACAACCGAATCAATTATGAAACCAGTTTGCTTCAACCGAATTACGGTTGTGGGGACTAAATTCGGCCGAATAACCCTCAATTCGGTTGTGGTAACCTCAATTCGATGGTAACAGCCGAATTTACGGTTGCTACAACCTCTTTTTGAACAATTAGTCCTCTGGGTATATCTGTCGTTTGCGGAGTATGAGCCGCATGGTGCGGCGGTTCGGTAACTGGTGTACCACGCATTTGTTGGTTGATATTGATATTGCGTTTTGATGGCAACGCTCATCACACTTAATGAGTCCGCGAGGACTTAAATGGAAGAGGTAAGACTTTGATTATCGCATCTCTTATACAGGGAGTAAGATTATACTTCGTAATATATCTAGGTAGATTGCCATGGCCATATCCCAGTCGTCTGCGTAATCTCTCGTTCAAGATTAACTATTATCCGAAAAGTTTTTCTTTTATGATCACAGTACGACTCATTTACGATTAGTTAAATTCCAGGGGGTGTAAACCAATTTAGTTGCAGAGACCGCACCTACCTGAAGGGGAAGTCTATGCAAAATGCCTTGACCGATGTTGTAGTGTAATTAAGAGCAATTTGGGGGTGGGACATTTGCTTTATCACCCCTCTTGGACATGGAAGAACTTTTGTTAAAGTAACGTCTAGCAGCATTTGGCTACAAGCTTGCCCTCGCTTCGTGTGAACTCGATTGAATGCATTATTTGCAACCGTGTGTGGGTGTAATCTAAGCTCATAACTTACCACGTGTGAATGTGTACCGCCCCCATTTCTTTAGCTCTTAGTGGTTAACGACGAGGCAAAATGCTCTGGAAGGAGAAGTCGCAACATTGTGAACTACGCGGATGTTGTTTTCATTCTAGTTGCATACAAACTGCTGTCTACTATCTGTGAATCTATCTGAACCGCGTTTGTAGAAGCAACTAACTTACGCTAGATGCTGATTTTGGTAGAGATGGAACTGGCCGTAGTCATACGTTCGCGGAACACTGAGGAATTTAGGATACCCAAGCACACATTTACATGAGAGTGTATCACTTTCTATGGATATTTTATAATAAAATTTTGTAGATAAGCAAGAAAAAACAATTACTCATTACATATTTTCAGAATATTAGAGTTTGATATTATTTAGGTGCATACGTTTTATTTAGGAAACATTTCTTGGTGGTCTTCCAAATGTTAGTAGTTTATATCACATTTCATCAGTGTTACCATCTCAAAAAACAGAATATTTCCTAACAGAAATTTTTCTATTATAAATTTGCATTTAATTGCTGTAAAAGTCCATTGCGAGAACTGAGGAGTTTATTTGTATTTGATGAAATTTTGGATGCTTATATTTATGCAACAATAGATTTATATGTTTTCTAACTTATTTTCGTACTTGCAGCGCTTGATTTTTTCGTAACCTTAGTGGGCAGTGCTACTTTTATGGGTAGCCGTCGGTGGTGAAATGTGAGACCCTTCTACATGAGATTTTAGATTCGATCCATTCTCTGACCACCTCATGTTTCTTTTAACGGCGATAACTTCGATTAGTGACGACAGCAATGCTATAGAGTAATTACCAATGAAAAAGCTTCTCAAAATACCGTTCGGAAGCTGTGCAGAATTCTAGGTCCAATCAGTGAGTGTATTGGGATTTATCCCTCCATGGGATGTATTGGGAAAATATTTATTTGGCACTTTTACGAATCGAATTACGTCGTTGCTGTTTGTCGTGTATAACGAACAATGAAACACTGAATGTGTGTGTGTGATTTCTGAATCATTACTTGGAATTTTTCATTATCAGTTAGATGGAAGCAACGTATGCTTACTATTTGCATATACTTAGTAGAGCTTGGATTATAACTACCCAAGTCCCTTAATTTTTATCTACATGGCACCCTCATTATAACTACTGGTAATTTTTATCAAACAATTACTTTTTCTACAACTTTATTAGGATTTATTAATTTATTATTATTTTTATTAATGCTGGATTCTAAAACAATGTGTAATAATTTTGAGAATAATTTTTTTTGGTAAATTTGGGCCTCACATTTCAAAAAAATGCCTTGCAAGTCAGTGCGAACAGTTGTTTAGCTTCCATGAGACACAATATATATAAGTACCTTGAGGCACTCTTGGGGCTTTAGTGATAAAAAAAACCAATGAGTGTTCGAACTCACGGTCGATGTGTTAACATCTTTTTGTTACACGGTACCTGCTCGATTTCTATGAACACATTCGTAAATGTTACATTGGAAAATATTAAACAGCATTCAATCATATAATGACGTTTCATTTAAATAATATTAATAGTTAAAATTATTTAAAGACAAGTGCAAGCACATGTGCCATAATTTTCTTGCTTAATACGTCTTTTTCATTCATTCCCACAAAAAACAACAACAACAACAACTACTACTACTACTGACATGTTGGTGATTTATTTGTACCTGCTGTGTCGTGGAGTGTTTGTGTGGGTGGTGGGTGAAGGGGGTGTACCTAAAAGAAAAACTGTTAAGGGAATGCAAAGAGTGGAGAGTGTGAGTGTAAATTGTCATGGTGGAGGGTATATAAGCTGCGGCCCTGCCGAACTTAACACCATTTCTACTTGTTTTAGTATACACCGAGCAATGCTGAACATCACATGACTCGCTTTGTTTGGCCATAGCTACAACAACGAAACAACCAAACACACAACATCACACATACTTTGTCCGAAGTAGCTGACGTTTACGTGTGTCACATAACCACATGTTTGCCATATCAACAGCAACGAAACAGCCAAACACACAACATCACACATACTTTGTACGAAGTAGCTGACGTATTAGTGTGTCACCATAACGTCGACTGCGCAAGCCTTGCAAATAAAATTTTGCGTGGCTATGCTTTATATCTCCGTTCAATAACAGCAACAGACACATGCACATACATACATTATTATGTTAATACATACGCTATAGACACAATTTCGTTTGCCTCACCCCTGCCACACCACTCTTTCATTGCTCTCGTGCTCGCTCATTTTTGTTTAACACGTCATTATTCTCTTTCGCAGTCGCAGAAAATCTGGTTTTAGCAGCAGCATAAAATCTGGTTGTAGCAGCAGCAGAAAACCTGTCTGTTTGTTGTTTGCATGTGTTGGCTTTGAGAGATTTAGTCCCTATACGCCGCTATAGATGTCAACACATCAAAAATACAGTCATTTCATTAAAAAATACTATATGTTGGTTTTCGTTGAAAACATTTGAAATTAATTACAAAATCAATATGAGAATTGAGAAACACATTATTTATTTTTTAAATATATTTATACATCTGTTGGCAACTGTAAAAAAGTTTTCTTACTAAAAAAGTCGTTCCATTTGCCATCAGTATGTCTTTTGTGAAGAGTACCCTAAGGCACTCTTAAGCATTAGACGGTTAAACAAGCCACGAAAGAAACAAAAAAAGATATCCCTCTATAGAAATATATATTTAACAGCTTAATAGGTTATGAAATATATTTTAAGCTGCATCAAGTGCATACCAATCGTGATGTAATAACTTCACTTTGTAGTTGCATTAGAGGATCTGCAAAAATGTATTACCAACAAATTGTTCGAAGAAAATTACAAAGTAAATTCAGTTGTGAACCTCTCCACTCCACACTCTCCTCCTCACAGGCTTCCATCTTGCCATCACTTGCTTCCATCGAATTTTCGAGGAAAATAAACGTGTTTGCATAGTGGATTGAAAACGTCTTTGCAATGAAGCAAGCATAGGAAACATTAGTTTTTGTTCATAATCTAATTAAAGGCAATCCGATTTGGATTCCATTACCATGTCATTTCCAATCTAACAAAAACCTAAATTTCAACCAAAAACTTTCAGTACGAAAATGGGTTTCTCTATGTCGAAACGGAAGCTAGTCAAAATAAAGTTTTTGACTTAGATGACCCAAGTTTAGTCCAACCCGAGTGTTTGCTAAGCTTTTCGTTCTAGATTCAGCAACAGGCAATGAAGATTATCAAATCATTACATTTTAGACTATTGTTTCTAAAATTCCCCAGCGGAAATCCGAAATAGCCTTTGTTTGCTTATATCAACATTTCAGGAGAGAAAAAAATTAAAATTTTCTTGTATCGTTTGTTCAACAACTTAGGCTTTGCTAGTATCGTAATCTTAGCAAATAAACCGATACAAATATTTGAATAACAATTTATAGATAAATCTGTGACAATCTATGAAATTCGGAAATTTACCCATAACGTTCCTGTGAGGCCTAGCGACGCTATGTGTAATAGTTACGGTATATGTTGCTTAACCACTGTGCGGTTATGCTCACTTGTGTGTATGCGTAAAAGCATTTCAATTTCTATCCCTGCATACAGGTTTATAAAAATCATCTATGTAACGTTATTTATTTTTTTTTGTCCTAAGCTACTGCGAATTCAGCATGGAACTCAATGGGAAAAAATTTAAAATAATTCAGGTTCTTCTCTGGTTTTTTGCTTTGAATATAAAAGAAGAGTATGCTTTGAAACTTCAATTTTATTGTGCATACATATGTACAAAGTTTCATTCACATACTCCCGCACACAGTCAGACCTACAAACATGTTTGAGTGTAATTTTCCTTTGTAAAATATCTCTTTTTTTTATCTATTTCTATTACCATAGTGAATTTGAAAGGCAATTGTAGTAATAGAACCAATAAACTGCAATGGTGGCAGTACATACATACAACACAACTGCAACACCTGCTGCTGATATCAAAATCGGTAACCCAGTGACGATTATGAAATAAACTCAGATATTTCGAAGAATTTTGATAAACCTGATTCAAACTGAATGCCTGGTGTGCCCTAGAAAGCTATTTATGTCGATTTTAACGGAGCTACTGACAACACTGAAAAAAATGTTGCTGATGGAACTCAATGTTAATAGACCGTGAGAATTTATTTCTATATATTTGACGCTACAAATATTGCTGTTAAACTGTTTATTTATATTAGTGTAGTTAATTTGCATTGGATATTAATTTCAGAAATTTTAAACTGACAGATCTTCTTACGATAGGTTTAGGGGAAAGTTTCAGAGATGCACCTATCAAAATTTGAAAATAACCTATAAATCAATCACCAGAGAGTTCAATAAACATGCCATGACAGTAACGCAAGAAACTCGCTATGGTATAACTTTTTATCCACGTTACCTGTGGGGGAAAAACTTCTATAAGGTTACAAAGCGCGTAGAATTTCCGTTACAACATTATTAATAAACGGCCTGGATATAACTGATAACGCAGAAAAAGCAGACGCCACCGCAAGGCACTTCAGAAGCTGCCATCTAACATCTATAAATCTGCATAGTGCCATGGAAAATAATGTAGATTTATTAGTAAAGTCAATAAAAGAGGAAAACACTATTAACAGCGATCAGAGTTCTGTGACGATATGCGATGAAACTAAGTTCTTTATTATCGATCTTACGAATTCAAAAGCCCCTAGCTGTGATAGGATAAGTAGCATATTATTTAAAAAGCTTCCCAATTCTGCGTATATGTTTATGGTAAAAGTCTTCAACTTTTGTATTTAAAATGTATTCTTTCCTATAAATTTTAAGACGGCCAAAGTTATACAGTTAGAAAAGATCGGAAAAGATACTAACATAACAACAAGTTATCGACCAATCAGTCTGTTGATAAAGTCTTTGAAAAAATTATTCTCTATAGGTTCAAAACTTTGGTTGACGAATTTGATCTTATACATAAATGTCAGTACGGTTTTCGAGCTCAGCACTCGATAACGCATCAAGACAATAGACTGGTGCATATTCTAAAAGCAAACAAGAATAAGATATACTCGACTGGTTTACTTTTCTGGACATTGAGAAGGCTTTTGATTCAATTTGGCATAATGGACTAATACATAAGCTTCATATAATGCAAATTCTATTGCATTCAGCAACTAGGGGCATCCCTGCTGGAGTTCATTAGTGATCACTTTTATCACCGCTGCTGTACACATTGTACACCACCTCTGATTTCAAGTTATCCACAGCAAATGATGATAGCGCTTTCATATGTCATGGAAAGGTATAAAATGCAATAGTTAAACGAATGCACTCTGTTCAGCAAGCAAATAATTGCCAAATTGGAAAATAAAGGTTACCGAAAGCAAATCGCAAGTCATACTTATTCCTTCTAATACGTCACCAAAGAGAAGTCCCTCCGAAAAACTCACTATGCAAGGTAGCGAAATTGGATTTTCGGCTACAATACAGTACCTCGGTATAACGTTGACAAAAAATTGACCAATACTTAAATTTATTTAAAGACAAGTGCCAGCACATGTGTCATTATTTTCTTACCTAATATTTATTGTTGTATTCCCACAAAAAACAAAGAGAATGCAAAGCAACAGATACATGTACATACATTGTGTTATGTTCGTACGCTTACGAGTAGCAATACTTCGTCTTTTAAGACAACTATTCGCTGCCGCTACATCAATACCATCATACTTATGTTCAGGCAGAGACTATTGTTGTACAACAAGCACATATTATTTTCAATGCTAACGCTGCTCAGCTACGATGTAGATAACGCTGTGTTCTAACGCTGTATGTTGTTTGCATGTGTTGACTTTGTTAGATTATACCCTAGCAAAAACCATTATCATTGTTCGCAATTACATTTTTGCATTTCTAGTTGCTCAGATAACACAGTGCAACACATAAAATGCAAACTCCTTCTCGTGTGAAATTTGTCGAAGTTTTTTTCGAATCTAACAAAACCCTAGTTGGTTTTGCTAGTTTAGTTGTGTATTTTTTATTTAATTGTGTATCATGTGTATTTTGGGTGAAACTTAATTTTTCCGAAGAACATGGAATTTTTCTCACGGCTATATCTCGGAAACCACTTTCCGTCTTCGGCACAATTGAAGGTATAGACTAGGAGCAAAAAAGTGTTAAAAAAAATACATGAGGTATCAGGAGACACCAGGTTGAAACGAAGTTCCTTTCGCTATATATTATGTACTAGGTAATTCCAACACGCCTAAGGCGCCAGTTGAAAATCTTTAAGAAAATATACTTTTGTAATGTGATAAACATTTTTTAGAAAATATTTTTTTGAAGAAATTGGTCGTTTTTTAAAAGTATGTAAATTTTTAACTACTCTTTAAAGAAAAGGCAGATTTTAAGAAACGGCAATTTGTTGTACGAAAATGTACTTTTTTAAGAAAAGGTACTTATATAAAAAAATACTATTTTACTAAAAGATACTTCGCTCCAATAAACTAATCCCAAAAATCTGAATCTAGTGCCACGAACTGGCAAAAATATCGAAAATTTTTAATTATGTCTATCTTTATTCTCCATTTTCGACATGAATTGCGATTTTTGTTTGGGTTACATAATAATGAGTAACTAATGTTTCTATTTGAATTCAATCAATTTCAAAAAACTTTCCTCCATGTTATGTACCAAATTTCAGATTGAAAGTGAAGTAAATAGTATTGCAAGACTGATCTTATTCGTCGGAAAAATCATATGAAATTGATGAATATTTTTCAAAAAACAGTAGTACAGTACAGTACATGATTGAATTCTCATAAAATTTGTGAACAAAGGATGAAACCGAAATATACAATACTGGTCCAATTGTTCGGAAAAAACATTTGAAATATCTGCTCGTTTTATGACATTTTTCATCACTTCGGCGAAAACTTCGAGCGACAGATTCTCGCACTCGTGTCGAATGTTGACCTTGTGGGCTTCCATGGTCTTGGGATTCTTCACGTAAACACGGTACTTCAAAAAACCAAACAAAAAAAAGTCTGGAACGGTTAAAGCGGGCGATCTTGCCAGTACAAATCGCCAAAACGAGAAATGGGGCGACCCGGGAACGCCGCCTTCAGAATATCGGTTGTGGGTCGCGCAGTGTGTGCCGTTGCTCCGTGCTGTTGGAACCACATGTCCTTCAGTCCTAATTCGTCGAATTGCGGCAGAAAAAACTCGGTTAACAGGGCCCTATAGCGCGCACCCTCCACTGTTGTCGTTTGACCAGCGTTCTCGGAAAAAAAAATGGCCCGATGACTCCTCCAGTCATCGGGTGTAACGGCTCCTCATGCATCACTCGTGGATTTTCGGTGCCCCAGAAGCGATAGGTTTGCTTGTTCACGAACCCGCTGAGGCGGAAATGAGCCTCATCGCTCATTATGATTTTGGTGGAAAAATCGTCCACTTCGTCAACTAGATTGAGGATGGCTTGGGCGTAGGTTATACGCATTTGGCGGTCGAATGGCAGCAGCTGATGCACGGACTGGACTTTGTATGGGAACATGCACAGGTCTTTGACCAAAATTCGCAATAGGGACGACCGGCTGATGGCTAATTGCGAGCCACGGCGTCTGGTCGATGTTTCCGGCGACAGCTCGACATCCTCGGCAACACTGGCGATATTCTCGGCAGAACGGGCGCTCCGGGGCCGGCCACTCCTAGCAACGTCTCCCATACTCTTCAAGGTCCCAAACGGCGCAGTGTTTGTGCTGTCGGTGTCGGACGGCCGGGGAATCGGCGACGGTATTCGCGACTGTATTCGCGCACTCTTGGGGAGTGTATCGCTCCATGGCTTCTTTTCTTGTATTCTACATCTGTCTAGTCCACAAATGTCAAAACAGATTTGGCATTGGCGGACATTTGCAAAAATAAGAGCATCTTCCAATAGGGTGGACACTTTTGAAACACCCTGTATCAGGATAAATTAAATAAATGGTTTCCCATTACATCCCATGAAGGGACTGGGGAGAACTTCTCACAATCACTGACCTGTGCGCTTTCCAGTTTTCACTCACTGATTGGGACCTACAGTTTTACACCGATCCCGAACGGTAATTTGAGAAGCTTTTTCATGGCTAGATACTCGATAGTGTCGCCGTCACTATGCGAGGTGGCCGCCGCCGAAAGAGAATTTGAAGGTGGTGAGAGCCGGCTTCGAACCCAGGATCTCACGTACAAGAGCCGCGCACACTACCATTGCACCACCGACGGTGGTATCCTGTATCAGGATACTGAAGCAAAATCACGCCACATTTGCTTGCTTGCACTTATTTATTTTCGAAGTATTTATAAGGGATCATTCCAACACTTTTTCCCATTCAACATGTGTTTGCGAAAGCGAAAAGTGTCTGCCCAAAAATAAATTAATTCTGATATCTTTGTGATCATATAGTGCCCAAAGTTGTAAAGAAGGAGCGAACAAATTTGTTAACTTCGGAATTTGAGTTTGCATATACACACGCAAAATTTGGATGAAGTGGATATAAGTAGTAAAGATTTCACTAAGAATATAGTGTGCAGTAATTGTTATAGCACTATTTCGAATTGGTTACATCGAAGAAGAGGACACTTGCACTTTACTAAGCCCGTAATCTGGTACTACAAGGGTACTACCTGAACCACCAACGAAAAAAACAGAGAGTATCAACTTTACCGGCTTCACCGAGAGCACCAACTTCCATGACTATTGATTGTTGTACGTTTTTTTGCCTTTTGCTACATTTTTCTGAATTTTCGAGAAAAATACAGCAGGAAAATAATTTTTTTTTGTTTTTGATGGAAATATAATTGTAACTTCTAACTTTCGTTTGTAAAACTGATGTAAGTTCACAGTTTGTGCAGCTATGAGCCGAAAATTGTGAATACAAGATAGGAAAAATTAAATGCAGCTTTTGGGGTTAGTTTGTTTTACACTTTTATTCTCCTAGTAGTTAGGTACAATTGTGCTGAAGTCAAGAAAACAAAATTCCAATTGGTTTCCGAGATATAGCAGCTAAAAGAATTGGATGTTCTTCGGAAATATTAAGATTCAGCCAAAATTTATACGCGGTCATAAAATCCGAACAGCAGCTAAATTAGCAAACCCCAAATACGATTTTGTTAGTTTCGATAAGTACTTCGATAAATTTCACACGAGAAAGAGTTTGCACTCGATGACTTCAAAAATGTTGCGTAGTGAATTCAACTGCTTTTTGTGGAATCGGATGCAAATTATACTGAAATATGGGATTGCTTTTGATATGTGGGTTTGACGCTTGTGGGTACTTTCAAATCCATTAACGTGTACCTTACATGTAAAATACTTGAAAACCAAAGTTGCCAGATATGAAACAAATGCTTTATAATGAGTACAATTGACACTGGTACTTAATATTTTTTGTATTTTTATTGTGGAGTCGGTGTAAACTAATGGCTCAGAGCAGTGAGTCTAAAATGGAGAAAGCGCACAGCTCATTGATTGTGAGAAGGTTTCCGTACCCATTCATGAGAAATTTTAGGAAACCAAGATAATTTTAAGTTTGTGCAATATTCAAAATTATGAAAAAATACAACAAAATTAGTTTATTAATTTAGTTGCTGTCAATGTTTTCAACAACATCAAATTCCTCTGGATCTGTTACACAATTTTACAAAATTATCCTGTATCTTATAATAGCTCTATAAAGATTTAGTATCAATTTATAACGAAAGCCAGTGGACCTAGAGAGAGATGGTGACCCATTAGCAAAAACAAATATTGTACTAAGTAGGTTCAATCACCTCATACATCGTGAAAAATCGATTTATTTTAGCACAAATATTCTATAATAACTAATAAATTTTGAACGGATTTCAGGATTATCTTAAATAGAAATGGTGAACCTATTAGTTGTTATTCAACCGCATTTAATTGTTGAAACATCAAAGTGCCCACTTGTCTTTGAACATATTAGTCTCCACTTGTCCTTGAACATATTATCGGCCCACTGCCTGATCTGCAAACGGCAGGTAGAGATTGGCATACTAACACCTTCTTTTGCCCGACGAACCTGTGCCGTAGTGCCCTGTCTAGCTGACGCATCCGCTACGCAATTGCCTGGAATTTCGCTGTGTACCGGTACCCAGATGAGCCTGATGTCAAAATACTCTGCATCACCCTAAGTGATGAGTGGCATTCTTTCACCGTCAGGGACGTAGCAAACATGGCTTCCAGGGATTTTATGGCAGCCTGGCTGTCTGTGTAGATACATATTCTCAGGAGGGTTGTGACACTACTTTTCAGTAGTTCAGCAACCTCCAGTATGGCTGTAATTTCCGCTTGAAATACACTACAGTGATAAGGCAGCTTGAAGAAAATATTTATATTTAGGTTGAGATAAGTACCTACTTTTAAAATTGTAGGTACCAGTTCTTGAAAAAAGTACTAATTGTAAAAAAAAGTCCCACTTCTCAAAAAAAACTTTTCTTCAAAAAAAAAAATATTTTCTGTTAAAAAAATGCATTTTGTTACAAACATTCCTTTTCTTCAAAGTACCTTTTCTTAAAAATAAAATAATACCTTTTATATACCCTTCTTGAGATAAGTAGCCTTTCTGAACATAAGTAAATTTTCTTAAAAAATAACCTTTTCCTAAAAAGAGTACAATTTCTTTAAAAGGTATCTGTTCTTAAAAAAAGTACTTCTTTGTAAAAAAAATCCAATGAGTGTTCGAACTCACGGGCGATGTGTTAACAACTTTTTGCTACACGGTACCTGTTCGATTTCTATGAACACATTCGTAAATGTTACATTGGAAAATAAAAAACAGCGTTCAATCATATGATGACGTTACAGTTAAATAATATTAATACTTAAAATTATTTAAAGACCCAGTGCAAGCACATGTGTCATTATTTTCTTGCTCAATACTTTTTGTTTTATTCCCACAAAAGTCAAAGAATGCAAAGCAACAGACACGTGTACATACATACATACATTGTTATATTCGTACGATATAACCGAAGATCAACACAAAATACTTTTTTAATATTACTCCAAATTAAAACACTTCAATCTCGGCTCGCCGATATCGGATCGCCTTAATTTTTGGCCTAAACTCTTCGTCGAAACCCCCCACTAGCTTTTTAATCTAAAAATTAATAAAATCGGCTATGAATTTCCGGAGAAAATCGCGTGGGAAAATTATATGAAAATCGCCCAATAATCACTTTCAATACCGACTGCCAAGCAACGAACAAACAAACGATGATTTACTCTTACAAACCTAACACTTGCGTATGTATTAAATTTATAGTTTACTGCCCTAGAGGCGCGCGTATAGATGTTAACACATCAAAAAAAAAATTCATAGTCTTAGGCTTTTTCTTACAGAAAGTACTTCTTACTAAATATGATACCTTTTCTTATCTTAAAAAAAGTTTATTATTTTCCAAAAAGTATATTTTCTTAAAGATCCATTTAAATTATAGTATCTTTCAACAGCCGCCTTAGGCGTATTGGAACTAACTAGTACATAATATATAGCGAAAGGAACTTCGTTCCAACCGGGTGTCCCCTAACACCTCATGTAATTTTTTTAATTAAATTTGACCTATGGTACACCGCTCCGATTTTCGCAGTAAAAGACTCACATCATATGCAATTTACACACGCACTCAGGAATTTGTATGAATCGCTGAGTGAAAAATAATGCAAAAACACAGTTACACACATACAACTGTGACTGTGAATAACAAAGACGATTTACAATTAGACGACCAGAAGATGTGCGCAACTTGGCAACCCTGGTAAAAGAGAACCAAAAAGTACTATGAGTTCACTCAAACGTATTTCTCTCTCGCGTCATATCTTGCTTATTTCATACTTTTTGCATAGTTTATGTAATTTTACTTCAACATGGTTGGAATTTGTATAGTTATATACAGTAACACTATCCAAAAGCTGCTCGTGTATTGAAACATTCAATGAAGAGAGTAAGAGAGAGAGTAGAGAAGTACTAGGGTTTCACTCGTTTTGTTTGTTGGCATTTGAGTGAAGAGAAATTTTGACTGTCTACTTGTACATCGTTTTTGTGAATAATCTCTCCCTGTCCCTATTTTATTCTCTTGCACCCGAGAGAGCATAAACAGTTCAACAAACGCAGCTGTATTTGTATCATAAATGCAGATGTATGATGTATGTCCAGTATTTTAATATTGATTAGCAAATACCAAAATCAAATAACAAAAAATTAAATTTTTTAGCTAAATCAACCAAGCGCATTCGTAACAGATGGAAGAAATTCTCACTTCATCTGAAATTTACACACGCCCTCAGGAATTTGTATGACTCACTGAATGAAAAATAATGCAAAACTATAGTTCCACACATCCAACAGTGACTGTAACTAATCTCTCCTTCCACCTACTTTATTCTTTTGCTCTCAATAGAGAGTAAATAGTGCAATAGTGTATTTGTATCCCAAATGCAGCTACCCAACGGACAAAAAACCGAGCCTTAGCGAGTGTTACACTAAATGCTCGCAAACGGGCTCAGAAACGAGTATTTACCGGACCAAAACCGGGGGAGAAATTAAACTCGACCAAATGTTCGCAAACTGGTTTAAAAACGGGTGCTAAACGGACGAAAAAAGAGAGAGAAACATTGTTGAGGCACACACGTGCAGGCACACGACACAACAACAAAGTTTTGGCAATTGCATTTTGTTTTATTTTTCGTGTTGTTCTCGCAAAAGATATTGCAAAAGTCTCGCAAACGAATCTCTTGCAAGACATCGTAAACGAAACTTTTACTGCCACAAACTGAGCGACTGATGATTCATTTTCCGATCGTTTTCGGATCTGTGTTCGAGAGTTTTACTCGCAAAAGTTTCGCGTAACTCTCGTATGCGATATCGTATACGAAGTTTTGGTCCGCTGGGTATACTTGGGCTAAAACATCATTGTGTCTCCAACATGTAAAATGGAATAGCAAACGCAATGTGTTTGGACACAAGTATAGTATACTTGCAAACAAGTATTGTATACTGACGTGTATGCAACCCAACCATATATGCGTACAACTGCATTCCGCATGAGACAACTGAGTATAAATACAACACGGAGTAAACCAGAACAAAACTTATTCAACTGTAAAATTCTGTTGCGTGTAATGAAAATGTTTGCTGGCTATCTTCAAATGTATATGCATATTTGGTTGGAATAGTAACTCTGACATTCATTGGATATCATATTGTTGTTGTTCGCAAGTGCAAGTAACATGATCAGCACAAAACAAACAATATTATAACAGTACATAAGGTGAAATTGAGTACTATTATATGCAATTTTATTACAAATTGAAAAGATATACACGTTAAGTTTTTGTGTTTGGTATGTTTTACGTCGTAGTCATATAACTACATATAAATGTGTATATGTGGATTACGGATTTTCAAATACTATATTAGCATGGTGTTTTAACACTCTATATATACATATGTGTCGTCTGTTATCCAGAGCTGAATTAATGCTTATAATAAACTTAAGCAGCAAGTTGCCAACTAGTATTTAGTCGTCAAACCATTTTCCGATGTTAATGAAGAAGTAAATACAAAAACAAACAAAATTACATGAGGTGTCAGGGGACGCCCGCTTGGAACGAAGTTCCTTTCGCTATATATTGTATACTAGTTAGTTCCAACACGCCTAAGGCGCCTGTTAAAAAATACTATAATTTAAATGGATCTTTAAGAAAAAATAATTTCTGTAAAATAATAAACATTTTTTATATTTTTTTTTTATTGAAAAAATCCATTCAAAAGTCTATTCTTAGGACCTTTTTTTAAGAATATGTATTATATTTTCCCGAATGAGAGGTACTATCATATTTTCTTCAATGAGAGGTACTTCTTTTATTAAAAGCTAACGTTTTTTTTTAAGAAAAGGTAAGATTTTTAATATGAAGTACTTTCTGTAAGAAAAAGCCTAAGAGTATGAATTTTTTTTTACAAAGAAGTACTTTTTTTAAGAACAGGTACTTTTCAAAGAAGTGGTACTCTTTTTAGGAAAAGGTTATTTTTTAAGAAAATTTACTCATTTTCAGTAAGGCTACTTATCTCACGAAAAGTTACTATTTTAGTTTTAAGAAAATAAATTTTTGTAAGAAAATGTATTTTTTAAGAGAAGGTATTTTTTGGAAGAAAAGGTGTTTTTTAAGAAATGGGATTTTTTTAGAATTGGTCCTCTTTTCAAGAACAGGTACAATTTTAAGAGCAGGTCCTTATCTGGTGACCGTCGGTGGTGCAATGGTTAGTGTGCGCGCGTCTTGTAGAGGAGATCCTTGGTTCGATTAATGCTCCGACCACCTTAGAATTTCATTCGACGACGGTCACCTCGCTTTGTGACGGCGACACTATCGAGTACCTAGCCATGAAAAAGCTTGTCAAAATACCGTGCGGAACCGGTGTAAAACTGTAGGTCCCAATCAGTGAGTATAAAACTATAAAGCGCACAGCTCACTGGTTGTGAGAAGCTCTCCCCAATTCCTTCATGTGATGTAATGGGTGACCTTTTTTTTTTTACTTATCTCAAGAATAGTTATTTTGTTTTACATAAAAGGTGCTCTTTATAGAAAAGGTAGTTTTTCAAGAAAAGGCAATTTGTTGTAAGATAATGTACTTTTTCAAGAAAAGGTACTTTTAAAAAAATTTTATTTTTTTAAACTTCTTTCACCTTGTCTTTTCTAAATTTACATTTTACTCTGTTCAAAGCTACAATATGTAATAAACAGGCTCCACCTAGAGAACTTCCCATTAAACAAGAAAATTCTCCCCATATATTAGTGTAGACACAAACCAAACCAAAAGTAAGAGTGTAAGAGTAAGTGTGCTTGCGCTTTGACTTTTCTAAATTTACTTGTTATTGGGTTCAAAACTATATATATAATAAACAGGCTCCACCTGGAAAACTTCCCTTTAAACCAAACCAAATCAAAGCAACCCAATATAATTGCTAATAATGGGTTATAATTAAGTAGTTAAAAAAAGTTGTTTAAAATTTTTTCATTTAGCCAAGGGAAATACACAAAAGGAAATATAAAATATATGCTAGGTATGGATATGCTAGATATGGAAGTTCCCTTGACATTTATAAGCAAATTGTCACCCTTTTAACTCTTTCAGTGGGTAAAGAGTTAGTTCTTTCAGTCAAATGAACGACACCCCGTTTAAATGGCAAAGATATGCAGGCTGTACTTTGAAAGGAAGAAACCGACGTAACCTGTTAATAATTAAAGTCGATAGAATCATGTCTTTGTATCAATCAGGAAATGGTATGTTGCATTTTCAAGATCGATTATTATCGGTCTTATCTTATGTACCGAATTTATGTTGTTGAAATCGGTAATCGTTAGTACAGTTTGTAATGTTACTATACTTGACTGTATTCGAATTAATCACCCTCCCTCCGCCTTAGAAAATTTTTGCAACATTATTTATTGAAACCGGTTAATATTTAAATCCAATAGTACAAAGCTTGGTTGATAACAAATTTGTATCGCGCCCACATTGTGGGCCGATATAGCCCTTTCTCACAATCATCGTTTGCTTAATAATAGCTTAAGTACCAAATTTCGTTGAAATCGGTTTAGTTTATATAAATAAACTCTGGAGCCAATTGTATCAAGTTTTGGAAGCAGATTTGTTTCAAGTTGTGGATGCACTATATCAATACGTGGTCCGATGAAAGCGTTCAAAACGACTCGTCACTCACACAATGTTCAAAACTCCATTCAAATTAGTTTGTATTTGCTAGCTGTACTTTGGTCACAAAAATACATCGACAAACGGTGCATGGCCAAATCGTTTCAGAAATTTGATGACATTATATTTATTTATATTGCAAGCATCACCAATAACTCGTAAAGCTCTGTTACCACATTGTGGGGCATCGTGTAAAAATTGGTTCATTTCGATTTGTAGACAGGGGCTCCGTCCACACTATGACGCATTTAAACATTTCGTTATTTTTGCACATGCACCACGACAATAAAAACGATGAGACCAAGGACATGTTCCATGGACGCCTAAAGGGAACCCATGACCGCTGCAATCACCACGAAACTAAGACTGTTCTAGGTGTTTTTTTTCTGAGACTGATTTTTCACTTCTCATTTTCTCATCGCAGAAAAGTCTTCAAACTTGTGAAAGAGAATGTCTCAAAAAGTGAGCTCAAGTGGTTGATGGATGCAGTATTGACAGTTGTTGCCAAGGAATGATTTAAACAGCTCCTTTTTGTGTACATTGAACACTTTAGTGTGGTAAGAAAAATAAGTGGTGTATTTGATATTTCCTATAAAATTTATTTTTTTTTCTACATAGATATTTCCAGTTTTCTTCATACTTATGGTCAAACAGACAATATTTTTGATATGAAACCTACAGTCAATATTACTGACTTTAAGCAGGGACTGCGAAGTCCCCTCCAAGTTGTTTTCCTTAATTCTAAATTCGTTTCCTGCTGGTAAGTCTTGTATAAGCTTTGT
This sequence comes from Phaonia tiefii, assembly GCA_963931995.1. NCBI lineage: Eukaryota > Metazoa > Arthropoda > Insecta > Diptera > Muscidae > Phaonia > Phaonia tiefii. The sequence goes on along the minus strand of OZ008368.1, from coordinate 219,939,010 downwards.
AATTAAACGCAATGAAAGTATGTGAGGAAAGTGAATGAAAACGAACATCAGAGATGACCAACGACGAAATTCGAAAATCTGTGGTCATCTTTAACGTTCGTTTTTAGGATATCCATTACATTTTTTTTATACACAAATTCTACAAGACATTGCTCTTTACTCTCTCTTTTTTACACAAACTTCTTATAGGTTTCATTACTGCCAGGCTATACGCTGGATAGCGAAAACAAGTTCGGTAGTTTTTTGAACTAATTTCAAAATCAGAGGCTGAAGAAGGTATGTCTATTATATTAATCTAAATTTATTTGTTTATAACCCTTGATTTATTTAAGATTGGATGTGAACATTTTAGTGTGTACAATCAAACCGCACGTAATAGATACCTCTGCAGTAGAAGCGTACAATGGTGTTCTTGGCAAATAGTTATATTCCGAGACATGTAAACTTTTTTCGATTTGTAAAAGCCATTTCGCAATGTTGGCTGAAAGTGGTGGTTGTCTCAAAAAATATAGAAAGAGGGACAGTGTAGACAACGCACTATGGTCTCGATGTAGACTTTTCCTGGCCAAAATTAATTGTATGAATAAAATATGTTTCTATTGAATTTTTTGTTAAAAATGTATTATGTTATTATTGAATTTAAGTTTACTACCAAGTTCTCGGGCGCATGGGTTAAAAAAATAATAAAAAAAATCAAAAATTTTGTGTTATTTTTGACAAAAATTAAAGGCACTATTTGGTAAATTAAGATATAAAAAAATTTATAAAATAATCGATATTATAAACTATCAGACTTCATATTTCCATTAATATTAAACTCGTTTTCCAAAACCAAGTTTTCATAATCTTGAACTTCTTTATCATGTTCAGCCTCTTCATCCGAACTTTCATCAATGTCGCCAAGCGATTCTGCTAAAGTTGTTTCACTGGGGGCCTCACTGGTTAATAATCCGATTACTTCTGCCGGAAGCGATAATCTATTTCTTTGGTGGACACGAGTATTTAAACGTAGAGATGAAATTAATGGAACTGATGTGTCCAGTGCTCTACGAAATACATCGGACAGGTTGTCAATGCGGCTAGTTTTTCTTGCGTGATATAGTCGATCAGTTTTATATATCTTATTGCGAGGCTCAGCAGCATCTTCTCTAAAGCAACCGACGGGAAGTGCCGTGTTCTTCGTTATTTCCTTGGAGTGAATAAGCACTTTCTGAACGGTAAGTGCCATTGGTAACCAAGACTACTTGTTTTGAATCAATTCAGCAGTTTGAAAACAAAATTTTTGAAACATCTCCAAATTCAAAAAAAATTGGCATGTATGCCTATCTTTAGACGAAATATTAATTCTTCGTCGACTCCTGTAACTCGTGCTAAGTTGCCATGATCCGAAAACGCCATACAAGAGGTATTCCCGTCGTTCCTTGTACCACATCCCCCTGTCATTGGAATATCCATTCGGAGGCCGAGTTCTGTCCAAAACTGGTTTTGAACATCTGCTTTCTTTTTCTTATCATCATAATTCTTTTTCTTATCATCATAATTTCTTATCTGCCATTTTTTTATGTCGCTTTTATAGGCCAGGTGTAAAACTAACTCGAAAACCCGAATCCAGCAATGAAGTGGACTTATGCCATACTTTGAGTTGTCTTCGATGGGTTTAAATGTTTCGGAAAATTAAAGTGTAATACTCATAAAGTCGTTTGGTGTTGCCCCACATAAAGGACACGCTTGCGTAGATTTTGTTCCAATCAGGACATTCAAAACTTTATCATCGATAACCGTAAGGTAAAGAATGAAAGTTATTTCCACAATTTTATTTCCATCGATTTGTATTCTAAGTTTTTACACTTTCTTAATTTGATTTTGCAAATCAGCATTATCTTTTAAATAATTTCTTTAGTTTCCTTTATAAATTCTAGCTTCAAAGGACGACAAAACCTAGTTGACTGCGGCGTCTGATTATTCCAAAGATTTATATCTGATGTGTCCAAAAGTCTCAAATGAATCACAGTGGTCGCCAAAAGCGAACATTCTGTATCGTGAGATGTGGATGATTGCCGATAACGTTGTTTGTACAGAGCTTGCCCAGTGCTGGTATCAAACCCGCAGCTTAAAATCAATTCAGCTGATATTAAATTGATTTTATTTATATTCATAGCAGCTACAATAACTTCTTTTAGCAGCTCCACTATTCTTTCTCCTGTGTACGATAGAAGCATTTGTAAAGGTAAGGGGAAATTTTTCACTAATAATGACTCCATTTTGCCTATAATTTTTTTTCATTTTTAATATTTTCATGTATGACTGAAATATATTGGCGTTTCTTTGTTTATTTTCCATACGAATGCTGCTGTACTATTTTCTCGAAAAGTTATTTTCAAGAAAAAACGCTAATGCTTCCTCACCCGAAAGTGGAGTAGTTGTTTTTGTTTCTTCAATGCACAATCTCCGAATTTTTGTTGGCCTTTCCATGGATTCTTTAAGAACCACTGCCAAATCTGTTCTTCCCTGCTTTCGAGCTGCTATTGATGCCGCATGAACTAACAACTCAGTTTCATTTTTTTTGTCAGCCGGAACCTTTGCAGCTTCCCTTCTCTTACTCCGATCTGTTTTTTGGCACATGACGTAGGAGGGCGACCAGCTCCAGATGAACTTGTTTCAGATATATTTCCTGGAACAATTTCTCTAGCTTGCTTTTCAAAATCTGATTCGGAAGCTAACCACACTGCATGTTGAGATTGAAACCTGTCCAGCCTTCTGTGACACTTTTCCCACATCGATGCTAAATTTTTGCAAAATATACGCGCTTTTTCTTCCACATATTGTACACATTTCTCAGAATTTGTTGGTTCTCTTCTTTTTCCGCATACAAAATTCAAAACAAGGTCATTCCTTTTGTTTTTGGTGTGGTTTTTCACAACTCGCATTGGGGCCATATTTTAAAAAATGCGGGTGCGCAAACAGCACATTCATAACCATACGTTACAAAACAAGATGAATAAAATGGCTGTAGGAAATATGGTCCGAAAATTATCCAAATTGGGCCAAAAGTTAAAGACGAAATTGTGCCCAAAAATTGGAAAAAAAAACCCAAAATTAAAATCGCCCAAAAACTAAAAACGAACTTTTGCAAAAAAAAAAATTGCCCAATATGAAAACAAAATAAGACGTTTATTAGCTTTAGAGGAAAAGTATCACTGTATCATTAAATATTGCTCGTCAGCGAAACTTTGGGCCTGTATTTTCAGAACACACTCGTTGCAGCATTTCAAAAAAACTCCAAGGCAAGTGTTGGGCGCTCAGTCCAACATACAATGCATTCCGCGGGGTTCCGTCTATCTAGGTTAAAAATATTTTTGTTGACGTAATCAAATATATGATCGTAACAGCTTATAGTTCTTCTATCCAGAAAAGAAATATGAATGGGAAAATCTGCAAATCGTTTCTGCCGCTTGATGTAAATAGCAATAGAAGTATAAAGTGTTGTATGTACTTAAAATAGTCGTAACACTTTACTCTATAAAAAGTATGTGGTTGAAAGAAAGAATGTAATTATAAAAACGGATATTAGGAAGGAACGCGCCTCTTGTACCTGAGTTTAGTTTATTTATATATTTAGCCATGAAACATCTTCTGCAAATACCGTTCTGAACCAGTGTAAATCTCTAGGTCCCAATCAGTGAGTATAAAACTAGAAAGCGAAAAGCTCACAGGTTGTGAGAAGCTCCCCCAAAATCCTTCATGGGATGTACTGGGAAACAATTTTTTTTTTCAAAACTAATATCAATAAAAATTTTTATCAGTATTTTGAATACAACAGTTTTCCTTGGAATTTATTATCTTTTTACCAAAACCAAATCCATATAGCTGCATCATGTATTGCACCTTGTAGCAGAGTAATAAATATTCTCTGCAGGTATAATTTATAGCCATGAGTGATAGATAAGCAAAAAATGGTGCATGGAAAAGGGGATTAATCGCAATAAGAACTTGTTCATGTACAGATATAGAAGTATCTGTTAAAGAAGGGTAGAGAACATGTATACAGGCAGCAGCTCCTACGACTAATTAATTAAAAACGCATCACATTTAATAAGTCAACAGACACAGCATACAATACAAATAAACAGCAATAGCTACATACATGCAACATTAAAAGTGAAGTTATAATATGCTTTCTCGCAACAAAGAAAAAGCATCTATAGCCGTAAAAGCTGCAACAGCTCTCGTTGGCAGCAACCCAAACTCATCACGATAATAAAACAATAAACGAACCAAACCCATCATGAAAAGTCAACCGTAACCACATTGAAAGTTCTCGCTCCCACTCGCACTGAGATTGTGGCCGGGTTCTTCGCTGTCTATTGGATTCTGTGGGAAAAAGTGTTGACGGCTTATTAAAATGTGAACGTAAACAAAATGTAAGCAACAACAGTGGGAGAAGCAGCAGCAACAACATCATTGAATGCAACGTGTTCAGAAAATGTATTCACCAAACGACATACAAAGGGCTATCCACGAGGGTGGTGAAATCGGTCGGGTGGTCCAAATGAATTTTGGTATTCGAATTAAGAGTTATGACGTTGATTAATCTATTAATAGAAATTATTGCTTCTATTTTGATTATTTCGTTTTTATACCATTCTGCGACTTTGCTATTATTCGATCGTATATCTGCGCTAAAAATTAAAATAGGTTTTCCGGAGAGCATATCTATGAAACAGTTATAACGAGGTACCAAAAATCAAACGTATTTAATTGAAGCTACCTTAGATTAAGAATATAAAATGTTATTTATTATATGTGACCAAAAATCAAACTAATTTAAAATTTGGGGTTAAAAAATTTTACATTTTTTTTGAGTGAAATCTATTCGCGTAAATAACTTTCCTCAATGCACTCGGAAAATATAGCGGTTTCTTAACTTCAGTTTTAAAAAATGCTATAAATGATGACTCAGCATTAATTTTTAAAAGCGTGGTACAGAATCGCAGTGCTCGCTAAGGCGTTTCACCACATACCAAAATGTTTGATCCATTTGAAAGATTTACTGAAATACACTAAAAAAGATGTGGATAAAATTCCGCTTTGTCATATACAGCATAAAGTGCGCATAAAATATTGTATATAACATTTTTGGAAAATGGTGGGCTATCCGCTTTGGTCTTAAGTAATAAAACACAAAATCATACGATGAAGTTACATTTAAATAATATTAATACTTAAAATGATTCAACGACCAGTGCAAGCACATGTGTTATTATTTTCTTACTTAATACGTTTTGCTTTATTCCCACAAAAATCAAAGCGAATGCAAAGGAACAGACACATGTCCATTCATACATTGTTATGTTCGTACATACGCTACACAAGTTCACACAATTTTCGTTGCTCTCTTGAAATCTCATTTTCATATACGTATAACCACGTCATTATTCTCTTGGCCCTGAGAGTGCTCCGCAGACACATAGTTAAATACTACAGAAATGTATGCCAACAATAAAAAAGTCAAAAAAATTTAAGCAACGAGTTATTGTAATTCCAGCTAGCGTATGCCACTTTTCGTCAAACATCTCTCTATCACACCGAGCGCATCAAGAAAAATGTGAAAGGAAACGTCAGATGAGCCAAATATTTTCTCTAGAATGATTTACACTATGTTCGCTGCCGCTACATCAGCGTGTATTTTTTTTCGCAGTCTGACAATTTATGTTTCGCAGTCGGACAAATCTGTGTTCTATATAGGGGTGGGTCACCCTTATCATTTAGGGATATGAAAAATAGATACTGGCCGATTCTGAGACCTACCCGATATGCACACAAAATTTCATACAAATGGCCCCAGCGGCTCTAATCACAGGCCCGGATTTGCGAAATATAAATTTGCTGCGTATGGGGCTGAATTGATTGTTCCCGGGTGTTCGGCGACACTCTCGTTTACAGCATAAATGATATCGAGAGACCAATCGGTAAGTCGCCACACAGGAAAATTACAGATCAAAACTAGTCAGTTTCTCAAAAAAAATTGTATTACTTTTCGACTTGTTGTCAGATTGAGTGCATTTCCACAACCGAAATATCCATGAAGTTTGCTATCGGCCTCAGATTCGCTTTCTCCATTTTTGTAATGGGTTGTCACAATTATGATGCATTCTTCCTTGTGTAGCGGTATATTTTTCATAACCTCAAAAATACTTAGACGACAGCTGTTAAAATTCAGAGTTGCCCCTTGCACAGGAAGAAAAGGCCATATATCGTCCACCTTTATTTTAACACCCTTTACAATATAATTTATTGTCATTGCAAACATTTGGAATTTTTGTTGTCGTCGCATTTTTTTACTTTGTGCAATAGTGGCAGCTTAATTATGCAAAATATACAATTTGTTTTGCGATATCCTTAAAGTGAATGTATTAATTAGTAATTATTATTAATACAATTGATCATTAGTTTGAATTCCATTTAATGCAACGAAGATTTAGTGTTCGGCAAAGTATGCAGTTCTGATTCGTTATTAACATGCCATAAATTTTGGGATTCGCGATAAGAATTGCCTTTCGATTGCCGTGCGATTGGATGGTTTTCATTCAGCTCCTAAGATGTTCATTTACGAAACATTAGGGGTATTAGATATCTTAAATTGGTTGTAGATGACAAAATTTTAAATGTACATATATATATTGTTATCTGGCATTAAGAATACCACAGATAACCCTTTACTTCAACCAAATTTGATCAGCGCTTCCGATTTCAAATTAGAAATACTCTTGAAATAAAAGTATCCAAATACCCGCCAAAAGTGGACTATGATGACACATATTTTTCCTAGACTTTAGTATAAGACGTTATATATCATAGACGTTCTACTGATTTGCATATCATTGATATTAATCTCCGTTCAACTACAGCAATTTTGCGATGCATTTTTTTTTAAATTTCTGCAGTACTAAATAACGTTGTGTATTTAAGTATTTTTAAACGTGATTAATTATTATTATTCGATGTAATGTCGAAGTGTCAGCCTCTCGGTTGTTCCCATCCAAAATAAAAAATTGTCAAAAAACCATTTTCTACTTTAGACGGCCAATTAATCATTACTGGTTGAAAATGCGTTATTTTTGATGTGTTAACATCTATAGGCGCGGGTAGGCACTAAATTCACAAAGTGAATACATCCCAACACAGTTTGTCCGACTGCGATCACACAGATTGTCAGACTGCGATCACCGATTGTTTAGTGTTAAACTCCCCCGAAACGACTGGACCGATTTGTATGAAATTTTGTGTGCATATCAGGTAGGTCTCAGAATCGGCCAACATCTATATTTCACCCCTATATAGAATACAGATTTGTCCGACTGCGAAACAGATTGTCCAACTTCGAAAAACAACACACACTGATGTAGCGGCAGCGAATCTTGTGTGGTTGCGGAGCACTCTCAGAGCAAAGAGAATAATGACGTAGTTATTAATATATAAAAATGAGATAGCAAGAAAGCAACGAAAATTGTGTGAACTTGTGTACCGTATGTACGAACATAACAATGTATGTATGTATGCACATGTGTCTGTCGCTTTGTTATTTTGTGGGAATAAAACAAAAAATCAATGAGTGTTCGAACTCACGGATGATGTGTTAACACCTTTTTGCTACACGGTACCTGTTCGATTTCTATGAACACAGTAGTAAATGTTACATTGGAAAATAAAAAATAATAGTTTTTTTGTATACACCCGGCAATGCTGAACATCAAATGACTCGCTTTGTTTGGCCAGAATAACAACAACGAAACAACCAAACACACAACATCACATATACTTTGTAGAAAATAGCTGACGTATTAGTGTGTCACCATAACGTCGACTGCAAATGAAATTTTGCGTGGCTATGCTTTATATCTCCGTTCAACAACAGCAACAGACACATGTACATACATACATTATTATGTTAATACATACGCTATAGACACAATTTCGTTTGCCTCACCCCTGCCACACCACTCTTTCATTGCTCTCTTGCTCGCTCATTTTTGTTTAACACATCATTATTCTCTTTCGTAGTCGCAGAAAATCTGGTTTTAGCAGCAGCATAAAATCTGGTTTTAGCAGCAGCATAAAATCTGACTTTGATAGATTATGTCCCTATACGCCGCTATAGATGTTAACACATCAAAAAGTATTAAGCAAGAAAATAATGGCACATGTGCTTGCTTTGGTCGTTAAATAATTTTAAGTAGTAATATTATTTAAATGTAACGTCATCATATGATTGAACGCTGTTTTTTATTTTCCAATGTAACATTTACTAATGTATTCATAGAAATCGAACAGGTACAGTGTAGCAAAAAAGTGTAAACACATCGCCCGTTAGTTCGAACACTCATTGGTTTTTTTCCTACTAGCCCCCGCAATGGGTCAATAAAACCAAATGTTTTTATACACAGACTTACAGATTTAGGGAAAACTTTCTAGGGAAACCTATTTGAATACAAACGGTTAATAAATAACCGAATTATGCGCGATTAAACGTTCAAGATTTGGTGGCCTGTATTTGGAAATATTTTTACTTGCGGAGAATTTTTTTCTTCGTCAGCTTTTTATGCCCTATCAGGCAAAAAAAACCATAAAAATAGGCGATATTTGACTAAATTAAATTTTTTTCCAGACTTGCAAATTATTTAAATCATGTTCTCTCTTAGATGGCTTACCTGGAGCGTTAATGTGAAGATTTCGATCTTAATTTCAATCGGAATATTATAAAGCTTTATATTATATTAAGTATTGGATAAGTAGTAGATCGGGAGCAGGTGTGTTTTAAGTATAATTAAATTTCATTTTTGACAAAATATGACTTCGGTTGCCCACAGTTTTCGATTCATTGGTTGGAGTTATTTCAAACATTGTGCTAGAATGATTTTCAATTTTCCAACAATAGAAATTATACGGTCGCAGAAGTAGTACTAGTTTATCCTCAGAACACAGCATACTATTTTTTCTTCCACTGAAGTTTAATTTTTGAGTAACGGCGTGCGGTCTATATCGAATCCAGATTTGTATATGACTATTAGAGATAATACAAGTGTTTCGCTTATATCTGTTTTTTGGCAAAACCAGTGTCATTAATGCAAAAATTTAAAGCCAACATAATAGCAGACTTACCTCAATACACCTCCCTCCTATACACTTCGCAGTGTGTTGTATTATGTTTGATTATGTAAAGATTGCAACAACATAAAGTGAGAAAAGATATGCGAAAAAACACGATTTTAATTATGAAGTACTATGAAAAGGATAGAAAAAAACTGCTTACTTTGCAGTCTCACTGAATGGTTGGAAATCGGCATACACAAACGCATGCATACAACACGCACCCACATCCACAAAAGATGCAGCAAAGGTAGCAACATATAAAACACTAACAAAACATCATTCATTCATATTCATTTATACATCAGATAGGGATAGGTGTTAAAGCATAAAAGGTATTCGAAACAAAAAATCTCTGCGTATGATGGCTTGGAAGGGAAATGCAAAAGAAAAAGTGAAATTTCCTGCAACAACAAGGATACAAAGAGATTCTTGCAGCACCAGCAGTAGATGTTAGAAAATAATTTTGCAAATTAATTACAAAGATATTAACACAAACTTCTATCGCATCGTATTCAGCTTTTCTCTTGACAAAGGAAGTGATGGGTTCGTCAAAACCAAAACATTGAGTATGCCTGCAGCGTAATTTAAAAAATGCAACAAATTGAGCGCGAAGAAGAGTTTTATATTAATTGTAAAAAATTTAAGAAGTATAAGGACTCAGTTTTAAAATAACTGCATAATTGGCACGGACCCTAGATAACTTGCAACTTATTATTGACAACTCGATGTTGTCATCGATATAAATTTCATAAAGGTTGATGCAGATACACGTACTTTTATCGAAAATAAAACAAATAACTAAATTCAATTTTATCGAGGAATTTGTATTATCATACATGTAGCCATTCTTCACATTTATTAAATTATAATTACTATTATTAAATGAAACTAACTGCGGCTAGCATGGTCCTACTTTCGACGACGAGTTGGAGCATTTCAAGTGGTATAACGGCTTGAGTAATATTGGTTTCCAATTTCTCAACCCCAGCCGGCTTATCAATGTAAACCATCCCTGATCATTATTTGGATTTTATGTAGCCACAGAAAAGGTAAGAGCTGTTTTATCAAATGATCTCGACGTGCAATTCATCAGCCCGGAGCGTGAAATTAACTGTTCACCAAATTGATCTGGTAATAATTGTATGGTTCCACTGGCTGGCTATGATCTGTAGTCCCATCTTGTTAGAACCAAATATCCTCGAGATCACGGGTTTCAATTGAAGGCGGCAATCCATTATTGGCCGTCGGTGGTGCAATGGTTAGTGTGCGCGGCTCTTGTACATGAGATTTTGGGTTCGAACCCGGCTCTGACCACCTTCAAATTTTCTTTCGGCGGCGGTCACCTCGCATAGTGACGGCGACACTATCGAGTATCTAGCCATGAAAAAGCTTCTCAGATTACCGTTCGTAATCGGTGTAAAACTGTAGGTCGCAATCAGTGAGTGAAAACTGGAAAGCGCACAGCTCAGTGATTGAGAGAAGTTCTCCCCAGTCCCTTCATGGGATGTAATGGGAAACCATTTATTTATTTATTTAATCCATTACACTGTGTGTAATTTTTTAAGTCATGGCAAAATAACCATATACGGACACCACTACGTGATAAAAGACTAAAACAAAAAAGACCCGTGTTTCCCAATTTTTCCCAAAGTCATGCACTTTTTTTTTATGGGCCGCCAAAGATTTGGGGCCTCGGTATCATTTTCGTAAAAATGTGATAATTTTCTCAGGCTCATATCTTGCAAACCGTTCAGAATTTCGATTTACCCTCTGAGGCAAAGTTGTAGCTCTTGTCATAAAGAACAAAACTTAAAAAAATTCGTTTTTTTACCTTTTTCCCCGTGTTCAGGTCCATAGGTAGCAAACCGTTCAAAATTCAAGGAAACAATCAACTACAAAAATTTACAAATTTTATAAACAAATTTCTAGAACATATAAACTTCCTGGGAATTATTCTTAACTCCGTTTTTTAATTTCATTTGTTTTTTATTTACTTCAACATTGAGATACTATGCTATCTATTACAAAAATATTAAAAAAAAGTATTCGTATTATGTTTATAATGTTGATGGCCCTGGACTTGCAAATCGCGCTCTCTTAAGTTGTGGATCCAAATCGTCGTCCGAATCGTCCGAATCTGACTCTGATTCAGCAATTATGGTGTCCGCAGGCACGTTGTTTCCAGACTGCCCTCCATCATCAGCTCTTTCTTCTTCAAATACTTCATTAACATCATACAGGGTGATCCTGTGACTCCACCAACATACCTCTGAAAGCAATGCGTCGAGGTTTTTGCCTTTGTACCGTTTTTCCATGGGCATTGTGGTTTGGTGAAACCATTCTCCTTGCTCATCGGATTCGGTAGGGAGTTGTTTGATAAAATTTATTTTCGTAATATTTGATTTTTTCCATTATATCTTTCAATGTTTCATAGCTTTCTTTCATGTTGATACGCATTGCTAGCGGAATGGACGGTTTTCGGTTCGACACATGCAACAACAGTGCTTTCAAGCTTGAAACAGAACCATCAATAAATAATCTCCACTCACTAGCGATGTAGTTCATTCCCATTTTTACCACCAAAGCTTTTATATCGTTGCAGTAAGCGAACGAATTGTCATCATTTAGAGTGTAGAGCATCTGAAATTCAGCTTGTCGTTTGCGGTACGCCGTAGAGTTAACATTAGCATGTGTGAGTTTTCTTTGCTTTAAAAAAGCTGTCAAAAATATTGCAAGTCGCTGCGATAATCCCAATATGGCCACAATGAAATCCATTTCCATTTGTGTTATTAGTTGTGGTCCATCTCTTCCCTGTTGGGGCTCATAATCGGTATCAAATGGATCTTCATAAGTAACACCACTTGCTGTACTCATTGCTGTAAATTCTGTAGCACAATCTGGAGTTGGCGGCCTTGGTGATACAAAATTTTCAGGTGCAAGCACTGGTAGTGTGGCTGTTGCAGTTGCTTTATAAATTTTGTTCTTCTCAGAATGTCGATTTAGACGACATGTGTAATTTACGCATGCATAGCAACTGGTTGCATCATGATCACCTGGGCGATTACTCCAGTTTACCGGCTTACAATACTTCATAGTACCTCTGCCTCCACTCCACCTTGCCATGAGATTGTTATAACATTGGCGACACACTGTATTAGGTGTGTAATTTTCACCGGTCAAGTCCACTTCGTCGAAAAACAATGTATATGCTCTTTTGAATTCACTAGTTAAAAGATTCTTTTCCTTCTGAAATCTTGTAGATGTTTTTTTTCTGGTTTGATGACCGCAAACGTAGCAAAATAAATCAATATTTTCACACTGCATATTGAAATTGTCAGTTGCCAATGTTGTGTGCGAATTATACTGTAGCACTTTCACTTTTTTTACTTTCACTTTCACTTTATAACTTTCACCGCTGAGCTCTCGTTGACGTCGCGCTGTGTAATGCCTCGATGTGAGCGTCGTGTCGCTTTTACATTGTGTGCTGCGTCCCTTGTTGCGTGTGCTGAGCTTACTGCATTGCCTGTGCTGCTTCTGTCGGTGCATGATCGCGTGATACCTAAGCGCTACCTAAACGGTGTTAACCCTTGGACAAACACATGGTTCTGGCCAGGCATATTTCATTTTTTGCTACCTATGGACCTATGGGGAAAAAGGGAAAAAAAATGAAATTAAAAAATTTTCGGCAAATTTTTCACTTTTGCGTGCTACCTAAACAGTGTTAAGAATCATCTGTAGGAAGTTTATATGTTCTAGAAATTTGTTTATTGAGATCTTAGGTAAATTTTTGCAAGATATGAGCCTGAGAAAATGATCACATTTTTACGAAAATGATACCGAGGCCCCAAATCTTTGGCGGCCCACAAAAAAAAAGTGCATGACTTTGGGAAAAATTGGGAGACACGGGTCTTTTTTTTTTAGTCTTTTATCACGTAGTGGTGTCCGTATATGGTTATTTTTTTTCGTGTTGCACTGTGTTAACAGTACCGTAAATATTGGGATTCGGTCAGCGTCAGTTTGGAGGAAATATGATACGATAAATACACCAGCCCATAGATTACACTAATCCCTTGTTTTTCGAGATGTAATTTCAGTTCTTGAACATATTAAGGTTGCTCTTCAGCAAAACTTTTAACTTCGTCCCTAAACTAAATTTTGTTATAAAAAAGTGAATTTTCTTCAAGCTTTTCAAGACCTCAACGACGGAAACGGTGACGATTCACTAGATCCGTTTCAACCCAAAATCCTAATGTATTCGCTGTGTTACTGCATACAATAAGTCAAGCCATTGAAAATGGCACCGAATTACGATCACCGCGTACATTCTTCGTTACCGCCGCCATATTTTCTTCACAGCGTGCTGGATGTGGTATATTTCGATGTCTAATGTTCAATTCAAAATTGTCGATTATATAGCACGATAAATTATCCTCGCAGAATTCTGGTTTTCAAAATATAGCCGAACAACTTGTAAACGCTGTACCGGACTACGTATTTCCTTGATAAATGGCAGGGCCACTGCTCAGAAGATTTACTCATTGATGTAGTGCTACTTCACAATAGATAATGTGCATTTGTGTATGTGTATACTATCACTGGAGTGCCGGCCTTGTTTCAGTTTACTATAAGACATCTACAGTTTGCTGAAGGCAACTGGTCTCTTGCCTCATGGACAGATGTGCGACTAACCAAATATTGTATCCGATCAGTTCCAAGCTGGCCAACATATTCTCCCAGAGGCGGATTTAGGTTGGATGTGGCCCTGGGCGCAGACTAAATATTGGGCCCCTTAAAAATAACCAAAAAATAACCACATTTTGCTTGAAATAAACCAAAATTTATTTGCTAATTAAAATACACAACAATTTTTTCTATCTTTTTGGCTTGCAAACTTGTAAATTATAATATATCATTACAATCAATAATTTTAAGTAAATCACTACCTATATGCAATACAGCATTACCATTGAGTCTTTTTTCCGACTTTGAATTTCTTAAATAATTCTTTACTCTTTTAAGACAAGAAATTATCCTTCTCAATAAGCGTTTAAGATTGGCATGGTACAAAATATTTTTAAAATAATTCCCATATTTGGAAAAGTTGCTTTCATATCTACTGCTGTTTTATATGTACGCCCAGCAGACCCGGCAGCCTTCGCCCTGCCGATAAAAATAGTCAATGATGTGATGGCCACTAATGAATTAACACATTCTGTATGGAAAAACGCATATGCGTAGGCAGTTTTCAATATTGTTTTTAAAAACCATCAGTGAAAGTAGTACGTTCCAAGCTTCTACCATTTCAAACTATCGTGGATGGACAACTGACGCGTTGTAGTTTGCTGCGCTTTTAGTTGTTATTTGAATGCAAGGCGAGACAGACGTGTAAGTGGAAAAATTGGCAAAAATGCCAAAGTTTTTTAAAACAAAATTCATGGATAAAACCAAAATCATAAAAGTTGGTAATTTAAACAAGAAAGAGTTTTAATTACAACTCGGTTGCTGTAACCGAAAAAAAAGTTTTTCGTTTCTCGCAAATGTTTTTTCAGCTCTAATTTTTCAAAACTCATTTACTGCAAACGTTTTTCAGTTTTCGCAAAGTTTCTTTTTGATGTATAAACATCTATACGCTGGGGTTAAAAATCTTTTTCACAATACAATCACAAATTTAGAGTAAGATGTGCGATGTAATCGTTAACCAATCGTAAAGCGTTATCAAATCGGTGTGAGCTATGCATAAGTGTATTAGTGTAATCATACGCTGCATACAATATACTCAACACCATCTAGTGTGCAATAGTAGCGACCAATTTTCACTAATTGTCGTACATTATGTTATCGTAGGCAAATGAAAACAAATAAATAAAATGAAAAAAAAAACATTTAATTTTAATAACTTTTAAAAAGATTTTTTGCACTTTTAATAAAAAATTTTCTAAAACAAAGCAAAATAAGGAAAACTAAAAACTAAACTTATCAAATATAAGGAAAACTAAAAACTAAAAGTTTTCTTCATCTTTGAGATTGTCGTTCATACTTAACAGCTGCATATAAGCACCATCTAGTGTGCAATAGTAGCTACTAATTTTCGAAAACCATTGCTGTAAAATAACTACATGCATTACATTTCAGTAAACAGCTGATTAATAACTTGTCAACCGCAACAAATACTAAATACTAAAATATTTTACAAAACACCAAATAAATTAAAACTCAGAACATAAAACAACACAAAGTGTATCAAAGCTGAATGGAGGTAATATTAATTCTAATAAAATTTCTATTAGATTCCAATATAAATTAAGAATATAACATATCTTCATTACGTACTGTACTGTTGTACTGTTGTACTGTTGCCTTACACTGAAGCTGGTGCACGACAATTGGGTAACAATCTCCATCTCATGCCAATTATTATGGGTGGAGATTTTAATACAAATTTTGCAAACCCACAGTCGCAAGCTTTATCCAAATTCTTATTTGACGTTTTCCACTTGCATATGAGCAATTCTCTACAAACCCCCACAACTAACAATTCGACTACTATAGATGCAGTTTTCCATAGATTTTTAAATACAATCAAGTCAAAAATGTATATATGTATCTCATTTTAGTTACCATAAGCCAATATTAACTATTTGTACTTAAGGCATTTACCATAGATGGCCACTTTGCAGTACTACTAAAATTTCAGTAAAAATAATTCTTTAACTAGTAAATTTTTACTGATTACTAAAAGTTTTTTTAACAATTTTTATAAAGTGCCTACACGATTATGATGAGGTGCATTGGATTTTTAGTAATCAGTAATGCCCGATTACTGATTATTATGAATACGGCCCTATGATTTTACTGGTAATGCAAATTAAATTTCATTATCAGTAAAAATTTACTGAATTTTTTCAGTAATCAGTAAATTTACTGCTTACTGTAATTTTTAATGCAGTACATACATACTGCAGTGTGCCCATTTACTAACCAAATAAGTTAAATAAAACAAACAAAAACCAGCAAATTCCTATGTATTTACAATATTGAAAGTTTTGATACTTTTAATTGATTAATTAAAAAAATATACTAAAAGCATAAGTACTTCCAACTTAAAAAAAAATTTTCACTACTAGATGTTTACACATCTCCCCTGTGATCGGACTCACATTAATTTTTTTATTTTGGAGTAACTAGAACTCGGTTGCTGTAACCGGAAGGACAGTTGGTGGAATGGTTTCTCGTTTTCCGCAAACGTTCAGCTCTAACTTTTCATTAGTCGTTTACTGCAAACGTTTATCAGTTCCGCAAACGTTGTTTTAGTTTGGAGAAACCACAATTCGGTTGCTGTAACTGAAAGAACAGTTGGCGGAACCGTTTTTCGTTTATCGTAGAGGTTTTTTAGCTCTCATTTCTCATAACTCGTTTACTGCGCACGTTTTTCAGTTCTTGCAAAAGGTTTTTTTTATTTTGGAGTAACTAGAACTCGGTTTCCGTAAGAAACAACAGTTGGCGGAACCGTTTTTCGTTTCTCGCAAACGTTTTATCAACGTATATTTTTTAGAGGTCGTTTGGGGCAAACATTTTTCGGTTCTCCCAAACGAAATGACATGTATGGCTTAACAGAAGTTAGTTTCTTCCAACTAAAGGTCCCCAAACGAACTTCAGTAATCTGAGATTTCGTTTGGGAGGATGGAGATTTTTCTTTGCGTGTATGTATATAAATTTATTGATTATTTGTCCTCCTCTTCTAAAAAAATGGAAACTGTTCCAACTCGTCTTTGAAATATATTGAATCTATGTTATCGTTATACATATCTACTAAATTATTAACACATTTAAGTTTTTCTACTCTACATAATGTAAACTCGAAAAATACTCTAAAGTCACTAATAAAATTTTCATATATTTGCCCAAGTTCGGATATCAAATGATCGCATGTAACGTAATGTGCATTACGTAGAAAAGAATCCTTTCTATCCTTCTGGCCTATTCGTTTTGGACTATCTTCAAACGGTTCATCGGTTAATTATTTAACTTCCGTTTCAGTTCGGCTGACATTTAATAATGACGATCCTTTTACGATTGTGCAGCCGATAGATTGTAACCGTTTACTAGTAGCATTTATTCTATGCAAAAGTTTCTTCCATATAACAGTCATTAAAGCATTTTCATAATAATTCATTCTTTGTAGTAGAGATTTAGCTTCAATAATAATAATTGATTTTTCTCTTGTAGAATTGGAAATCTCTCCTAATACAGCTGTAGTATTTTTTAAGCCACATTTTAATGCTAAGATTGCATCAGCCCTTACTGACCATCTTGTGTCCAATATTTTCTTTAATGTATACACACTTTTTTCAAAGTGTTGTGTAAGATATTCCATCGAATCGTTGACGCAGAAAAGAAACAAACAAATGTTCTACAAACAAAAAGTACTTAGAAGCATTACTGCAGCTCTCTGCTGCTAAGTTACACACTAGATTAAGGGAATAACTGAAACAAGGGAATAAATGTTGCTGCATAAGCATGTTGTTTTATTCTAGCTTGCAGATCAGTGTATTTACCCCACATATTTGCTGCATTGTCGTAAGATCGCTCTCGACAATATTTAAGCTCCACTGACAAAGTTTGAAGTTACATTTTATGCTACATACAGAACTACAAAAGTAGGTTGGTCCAAATGGACAACATCAGGCGTGGATCTAAAATTATACTGTAATATTTCGTAGTTTTTATTTCTTCTACAATATGTGCGACAAGAACATCAGCCATTATTTGTAAAAGTTCATCGCATGTTTGGTGGGATAAATACTTGACATGACCACTTCCATGATTCCAATACTTTTGCAAATACAACTTTAAACAGCCATCATACTGGAAGATGTTCAACTCTCGTTAAGTGCTCTACATGCACTTCCTACACTTGCCAGGAATTTTATTGTAGATACAAATCTTCGCAAAATTTTTGTCAAATAACTTTTGTTTTGCATTATAATTTGCGCATTTTGCGCATCGGCGCGATTTGAAACCATGAAGCGCTTGTAGAGTGTACACATTGAGGTAACTTGCTCCTTTGATTTTTCATGGTCGGACAAAGTAGCTCCAATATGTTTCCAATTTTGATACCCTGTTGTCAACTTGGATTTTGAGCCCCAAAAAAAATTTGCATGGATAGAAATATATAGATTTGAATGTTTCGGAAAAAAATATCCACTTTATTTCTTCACATTGTCCACTCAACGTTTTCCTATAAAAATGCTCTTTGTACAGTCCTCTATAGCAAGTGCGATCACCGTGTGAATATATTGATTTAATTTCACTGATACGGTCAATATTTATTAGTTTATTATAAATGAGATATTCGACCATTTCTATTGTTAATACTGGCCAGAGAAAAATATATTTTAACAAAATATTTATTTAATATATTATATAATGTTAATATATTTTCCGACTGACTGTCGATATTTTCCATCAGCATATATGCGGCAGCCTGCCTTTGTCTACTGATATTTCACTTATGCCTTCTTCTAAACCAAGAGTTTCAGCAAACTCATTTTGTTGACTGGTGGAAACTGTGATTGCATCAGTTTTATTGTGTCCACGGAATTACCTAGAGTGATCATGCATTTATCTAATGCTCCTTTCTGTTGGTTAACAACTTCTTCATATTGTTTTTTAACTCTTTTAACTCTTTTTTTGAGCGCCTGATAAATGGCGTTTCATTGTTCTAGCTATAAATAAAAACCGAAATACCTATAGGTAGTATGTACTTATATATGTTTCACAAACAAAGATTACAGAAAATTAAATAACTTTTTAAACATTGCCTTCTGAAACATGTTATTTAAAATTCACGAGAATGTTGTAACAATATATTTATCATGCATTTTGAACTGTTAAACCCGTAGTACAGATTGTAAATAATTCACCTTGAGAAAAGTTGCAACACAATTATTAATCGATTTAAAGTCTTAAAAACAAATTTATTTCGAATAAATAAATAAAAGTATTTAATTTTATAATTAAAAATTACTAAAGATAAACATCGTTGCAATAGGTGGACTATAGGGTGGCGACACAAAAATAGTGGGCGTTCAAAGCTCATGAAAATGTGGTTGTTTTATGTATTTTCACTAAATAAGTTCCATTTTAGGTTTCTAGACCATTATAGGTACATATTTTGCAGCGGTTGATAAAGATTGGTCCTTATTTTTATATATAGTGGATATTTTGATAGCAAAATATACACTTTAATTTTTATATGTAGAAGAAAAGCTTGATTTCTAGACCCTTTTTGTATGACGTTAGCTCATTATTGGTCAAAGATAGAAATGCAATATTTGAGGCAAGTAAACAAAACAAACCATATTTTCAAAAGAGCACAACATTTTGCGCTCCCATGCAAATGAAGGCACTATAGTGATAAGTTTTAACCAAAAGTACATAACTGTATATAACTGAATTAGATTTTAATTTTAATATAAATTCGACTCACCTGAATATTTTTAGAAACACTAATTAATAATATATTTCTCAAAAACTTTGCCTATTTTCGATATAAGTATATACAACTCAGATGCACTCGACGTCTTTCTAATGGGTAAAACTTTACGGTACGGTTCTAGTGTTTCTTTGAGTGTTACGTGACTGTTATGTCTGGTCTTGCAGGTGCCTAGATGTAAGTATGTCTATGTATTTAGTTCATGACCTAAACAACTCAATTGCAGCACAATTCACTTGCTGATATATTAAAAACTATGCTCATCGTTACTAAAACTGTTATTAGAAAACATTTATAGGAAATTTACAAAGTCATAGGGCCCCCAAAACTGCGGGGCCCCGGGCGCGTGCTCCGTGCGCCCCCCCTTAAATCCGCCTCTGCCCGGACCCATTAATTGCGAAATATTCTGGTCATTTCTGGGCACAATTTAATCTCTGGGAATATCGCGTGTGGCTATAGCCTTGTACTCTTTCACCCTTAAAGTACAAACCGTGCATTTAGGAATCCGAGGATTTTGGATTAGGGCTACAATCGTCTCGCCTTTTGCTGGACGAAGGATTTAGCATATGCCACTCTACTTTGATCTGAAGAAACCGCAACATTTATTGGTATCTCAACTCATTCACTTTTTGGAGAGCTGCATGGCAGTAATCCACCTTCCGCTGATCTTCAAACGCCACTAATTTGCCCGACCTTTTTGGATCTGAACGTATATTGAAGGTGTTGTCTCCACCACATATTTGTATTTCTCCGGAAGGATTGCGTCTTCCTTCCCCTTGTCGATAACCGCCATTAGCCAAACTAACCAAAAGACCTCCGTCCCGACTTGCATATAGACACCTGAGCCGTCTTAGATTGTAGATGCTCATTGGATGAGCGAAGACTCTTCTACGCTGGCTCCGACGTGGGACGACGCTATAATACCTTGATTAATAATCGCAGTATGAACCCATTTTAGAAAATGTCAGTAAGCATCTCAATGATCGAAATGATCGAAAAAATTTTTCTTGGAAGTTTGCAGGTGCGGCTGCATACCTGTGACTGGTGCACCGGCATGTCTAGCAGACGTTTTTACCTCTCTAAAGAGCTAGCAACGCTGCACGTGCCATCCATCAGGTGGTTCTTTATGTATGTACATATTTATCCGCAGTCAGAATGTATTTCCGGCAGTGATTATTGCACATTCATTTGTCATTCATTTGTGTTCTACAGTGATATTGTTTATCTATCGCTTCGATATCTCATCTCGCCTTTAATTTCAATGCAGAACAAAAATTAACTTGAAATTGTAACACGAATGATGTGGGGTTTGTTGTCTGGTACAATCCATCAGGTATTGCTTAACCCTGCTGTTAGGTTAGGAAAAAAATACGAATGTTAGGTTAAGGGACCATTTGGTCCATGCTGCAATTTTCATGCAGAATATCAATTTAATCGTATTCGTTGTATATATTTTAGTTCAATATTCACTAAATATTGTTATTATTATTATCATCTTTGTTTTGAAAATTAAATGTAAAGAAAATCAAAGGAAATATACTATGGACCAAATGGTCCCTTAACCTAAGATTCGTATTTTTAACGAATGTTAACTTAAGAGACCATTTGGTCCATACTGCAATTTACAAACAAAATAACCATCTATTCGTATTCTTTGTATCTATCTTGGGTCAGTAATGCTCAAATATTTTTATTATTATTGTTATTTTATATTTTGAACATAATTGGAAAGAAAATCAAAGAATATATTCTATGGACCAAATGGTCCCTTAATCTGAAATTTGTAATTTCTTATTTGACTCAGTCCTGTTTCTAGTTAGAAAATTCAATTTTTGCTCATGCCATTGGTTTATAAAAAAGATCACGTGACCTGAAAAATGAAGGCAGTATATGTCACCGTTCAAAACTTACAAAGAAAACTAGCCATTATTTGGACCAAATGGGCTTAATCTAACAGCAGGGTTAAATATATCCAATCTTATTCAATTGTAGAATTTAAATACAAACTTGGTTCTTTTCAAATCGAAATTATATTTAACTCTCCCATTTAAAAATAATTTACAGAACAAATTTTTTTGACTATTTTCAATTGATCCTGCTTTTACAAACACAAGGCGCAGTAATGCCACATGTCGGATAAGGTTTCGCCATCTCTATGCGTAGCGTATCCTCATGACTTCATGCATATTGAAATATTTTGAAAAATTTGGATAATTTGTAGTATCTACTTATTGCTATATAGATATCATTCTTTTCACATAATATTCACTTTTTAGAGTAACGGATCAGTACCTACGTTAATAAGCGAGATGGCTGTCGCCGAAAAAAATTAAAGACAGTCAGAGCAAGTATTGAACCAAAGTTCTGATGTACAAGATTATCGCTCGTCAACCATTGCAATACTAACGGTCCCAGCTAATAACATAATAATTAATATTGCAAGCAGACTTACAACAATTTATCTGATGTTTTTATCGTGTTCTTTCAGAATATATATAATTACCGGTCAACCGATCAGATACACATATAGATTCCAATAAATTAGTATGTATGTACCTTTGGGCGGGTTAATTTTTTTAATGATGAAGTGTATAGCAAAAACGTAATCTATAGGTGATTTTGAGAAACTTTGCTCAAGAGACCATAGCTCTAAGTCGGATTTGGAGCCCCCCAAAATTTCAAAATAGATATTTTTCCATATATATATAGAATAATTTAATTAAATTCGTCATAAAATCGGATAGAATTCAATGTGGGCTTGTTTGAAAGGTATTTTTTATCACCTTTCAGAATCTGTATTGATACCTATATTTTTTTTTTTATTTTGAGTAGAGATATTAGGAATTTTTTGTCGAAAAATAGCCAAAAATTAACTTTTAAGTAATAAATTCTGAATTTGCAGATTATGCAGATTATGAAAGTTCAGATAATTTCCAACAACTTTTATTATGATAAATTTTTTTGTTTTCGAACTCCTTTTGGTAGGAAAATCGATCTGAAAAAATCAACATTTTCAAGATTTCAACAAAAAAACACTATTTTTATATTTTTAATTCAATTTATTTTTAAATATTATTCTCGACCTACAATTTAATGTTTTAACTTGGTTATATTATTTTTTAAGGTCGTTTTACATGTCACTGCCATAACTCCTTCACGATTCTTTTCTGTAACTCGTTTTGAAACACTCGTTAATAATTGTACATGTCTTTCTGTTCCTTGTATGTGCATTGGAATTTGTGGATCAGCCACTGGTGGTTCATCGAAATCTAAGTATTCTGCCAAGTGATCATATGGAACCTGTCGAGTAAATGCTGGTTCAAATAATATATCGTCGTTATTCATATCATATTCACATAATCGGTAGCATCGAAATTTAAGGTATTTTTGTTGTAAACCCAGAGTTTAGTTGGATCGTACAATTTTTCTCGATAGTGTAAAATCTTTTTGATAGCTCTATCCCGTATTGCTTTTCGATCATCAAATAACATTGTTAATAAGATATTTTCTGGGTGTGCGTAATATGAGTTGTTTTGAATTACACCATCTACAATATTACGTAAGTTTGGTTGTAAGTGTCGTGTCCAACGTATACATTTTAATAAAAGTGCACTGCCGTACAGAACAGAGTTATAAAACTTCACATTGAAGTACATTGGCACATAAACTGTAATAATATAAACTGTCAAAGTTTTTAAATTGGTTGATGGTGTATTAGTTGTTACATATAATCGTAGTAATCTACTTGCTTTGGTTAACCAACGAGAATGTGCAATTGGACCTGGTTTAATGTTAGCTAAATCAACTGGAACAATACCATTCGAAATTGCTTTAGCTATTTGATATAAATATTTAACATCTGTTGATAGTTCGAGCTCATGTTCATGATCCATCATTGCAGGCATATTCTCCAGTGGTGTTGGATCAAAATCCGGTACTGAAATTAAAAATTAAATGTTTAGATCAATTAAAATGCAATTATTTTATTTTAACTTTATTCCAATCGAAAAAGTAAGATAATGACAATAAATAATAATAATAAATGATGATATTAAATAAAATAAAGTGTTACATACCTGCAATTTCTCACATTTTTGAATAGCTGCGAATAACTTTCCACTTGCTGCTCGTGGTCCACTGGTGACAGTTTTGTCCAATGCTTGATATAAATGACGAAATGGCAGGTCATTGAAATGAAGCAGACATAAAAACTAGTGAATTGGTCTATTTAACTGTTTTTCAAATAATCGTAAAACACCATTTTCTGTTCCAGTATTTGCTGGCTCACCATCACTGCATATGCCAATTAATTGATCAACTGCTAATGTTTTATTGTTGAAAAATTCATTCAGAATTCTGTGATTGGTTTTTGCATCTTCTAGACTACCCAAATTTACATATCCAAGTAACTCATTATAGGGGCTCTTTCAGAACAACTACTTGCGGTTCTTTTACCATAGCGGTATGAAATTTGTCATTAATTTTCTCTGTAGTTAATGAGTCATCTTTTCTACCATCGAAAGAGAATGCAGTTATGGAAGAATTTGTATGTCGTGTATGAAGCACTGCATCTCGAGATTTAACTTTTTCTCTAGACACTTTTGATTTATCCATAATATCAAGATTACCATGCACATCTCTAAAATGTATATCTTCGATTAAAGCTGTTGCTAAACATGAAGCGAATCTATCTGAAACACCGAATCTATCACACATCCTAGCAAAATTTAAGGCATCGTATCTTTGAGTATAATGACCTCGTCTCATTTGAACAGTTGCTTCTGGAACTTCTGTTGTTGCTTCATATTCATCTTCAACCATGTGTAATTCAGGTGGTTCGTATGTTTGACCATCGGTTCCAGTTGTGTTGGTATTGTTGGTATTGTTGTAGGTTCTTCTCCAACGTCTTCCGTATATGCAGGTATTGTGAATTTTCTATAATTATGCTGGTCCATCATAAATTCTTTTAGATGTTCTGGAATCAATCCACACGAGCATTCTGTTGTTTTTAATTTGCAATTATATTTGCCAATATAAAATAATTCGTCTATTGAATCAAAAAATGCTTTAAATTCATCTCTTTTGTTTCTATGATGTACATGTTTCTGGTATTGATCAAGCAAACCAGTTAATTTTTTGAAAACACTATTTCTATTAATGATTTCAATATTTAATTTACACCAAATTTGGATCAATTTATGTGTTACATGAGGAGTTAAAGCTTTATACGAGAACATATTGGTTTCAAATTTAGCACGATCACTTAAAAGAAAATAATATTTTAAAATGTCACATTTAGTAGGCAAATGTCACATCACTTGATAAACCAAAAACAACAATATCTTGATGAGGGATGTTAGTCAATCTAGACTCAAAACTTGTTGATGTTGTTGCTTCCATTTGCGAAGACACCGCAGACGATGTTGATGGTTCTTGATTATCCCTAATAACTGATATTATCACTGCAGTCTTTGATTGTGTCACACTAAATTTAAAAATAAGAAAAAAATATTGGTATTGTGATAACCGAGTTTTTATTTAAGTATTTTGGCAAACTGCGTGCGCATTTCACGATGAACGATTAAGGAAGAAGGAAAGCAGGCTTGGCATCGTTTAGTGTTGGTAAACGTCATTATTTTGTAACGTCATTATTCAGTGTTACAAAGTTGTTCAATTGAACAATGCTGCCATTGACGACTTATTCTACAGGTATCAATACAGATTCTTGTAAGGTGATAAAAATACCTTTTGGGGGGCTCCAAATCCGACTTAGAGCTATGGTCTCTTGAGCAAAATTTCTCAGAATCACCTATAGATTACGTTTTTGCTATACGCTTCATCAAAAAAAAATCGTTCCATACAATTTGACCCGCCCTTATGTACCTACACGATGAAAAATCTGTCTCTTGCTCTTGCCGGGATGCCAGTACAAAGTGTTTGTAACATGTCACAAATATAGTGTATTAGTGTACATGAAGGTAGGCTTGCCAGATCTAAATTGGCGTTTAACTGGACATTCCAATAAAATAACTGGATTTAGCCCGGTTTTTCGGAAAAAAACTTGACATTTTTTTAAGTTTTCGGTTTTGTCGTACAAAATGACAAAAATCGCAAATCATACATGTACATATGGATCATTTTTGAAGTATATTCAGTTACACCACATTTTTCTATAGCGTTGATTTCAGATTTTATAAAAAATAAATGAAAATGTGTAAGAATTGATCTTTGTAACAAGAATGTTTTATTTTTTTTTTAAACTACATAAAGACCGAAAAGACATAAGTGAATACTTTCAGTCTTTATAACGTAAAAAAGTCGTATACCATTTGGAATAACAAAACAAAAAAAAATAATTCAGCCTTTCTAGCACAAAATAAAGTCTTGGTTTTATGTAGTACATAAATAATTACATCTGGAAAATTATTTCTTTTACCACATGTATTTGGTATTTTTTGCAACAGATTTTACTAACTTCAAAGCTTCAGGTTTCAATAAAAAATTTTAAAACTTATCACAATTTTCATCGCAGTTAATTTTTATCATAACTTCTGCTTTGATGAGATCAAAATTCATTCGCTGTCTTTCTTTTCAAAATAAATTGTCCAAAACACTAAATACTCTTTCACCAAAAGCGTTACTGATTGGTCTTGAAAATACAAAAGATACTAAGTCAAATAAATCTTTGTGGATATTTTTGTCACACTTTTTAAAAAAATATGACCATGTTTTATCATTCGAGCTATCTTTTGTTAATTGGCCAAAAACCTCTCGAAGGCAACACTAGTCTATATATAACTTATCTATATTAATTTGATTATAAATAAATAAATAAATGGTTTCCCATTACATCCCATGAAGGGACAGGGGAGAACTTCTCACAATCACTGAGCTGTGCGCTTTCCAGTTTTTCACTCACTGATTGGGACCTACAGTTTTACACCGACTCCGAACGGTATTTTGAGAAGCCTTTTCATGGCTATATACTCGATAGTTTCGCCGTCACTATGCGAGGTGACCGCCGCCGAAATATATTTTAAGGTGGTCACAGCAGGGTTCGAACCCAGGACCTCATGTACAAGAGCCGCGCACACTAACCATTGCACCGCCGACGGTTGATTATCAAGTTTTATTTTCTTTGGTAGTTCAGATAGATTGTTCCATGAGATGAGGGTATCCTTTAAATTTAATGCTGTCATTTGGTTGTAGAGTGAATAATTTTTAAATTTATATCGCTGCTCCAAATAAATCGCAGCAGATTCCAAAAAAGTGTTTGCTTCTGATTTGAAGAAATTGCGGTCCTCAATTGAAAGGTGTTTAATAATGGAAATAATTTTCAAGCTTTTCAAAAGTTTACACATTATAGTGTGTATATCAGTGATTGTACTTGAATCACTTTCTAAGCTTAATGTGGCTTCATTAAATTCTTGCATTACGTTATGTATAAAAAATAGATAGGCCTCCGATATTCGTTTATAATATCATCAGGTGGTACATCACTAGCAATAAAATCCCACAACGGTTTTTGGGTATTTTCTTTACCTTTTTGCAAAAAATATCGCTACTATACACCATTCTGTCATCTGGTTGGTACGTGCCTAAGTAAATTGTTGTATTCAATGCCCCCAAATTCATAACATTCCTTTAATTTTTCAGTTTTTTTTTTGCCGAAGAGCTGAATTCATTATATGCTTTGATAACAATATTTTCGATATCTACAGACATAGAGTTGAGGCTGTACTTAATACAGTTATGTGCGGAAGTTTTTTAAAAACAGATTTATGGACACCATAATTGACATTTGCATTATCAGCACTGTAAGCCGAAATTTTTTCGAAACTTAAAGAGTGTTCCTTAGTTATTGCAATAATTTTTTCAGAAATATCTGTATGTTGTTCCTTAGGGTTTTCATAAAAATCTAAAATTTTCTACTGAATTCCCTTTTCAGCGTCAAAATACTGGACAGCATAGGGAATAGTTTTAACATTTCCAATATTTTAGGCATCAATTTTGCTGTCGCAATATATTGTAGAACTAACCTTTAATTGGCAGCCTAAACTATTATAACTTAGCCCATGCCTAACGTAGTGGTATACACTAGCCATCTCAGCCCTGGAAACTAGTTCTTCTTCTTTAAATTGCTTTGGGGTAATAAAATTGGAAATACTCTGCGACACTTTATATGCACATTCAATTTTGGTATGTCTTTGTGTTCTTGTATGCTTCAATAACATTCGCGATCCTTCATATTTAATGGAGAATTCCATTTGGCACAATTTGCAAAAACCAGTATATTCATCTTTTTTTTCGACCCACTTCGAAAATAATGGATCAGTCATCCATTTGTCGCAAAACTCTGTGTATCTTCTTTTACTGGGAATCGCTTCTTCTTCGCTCTCCGTCGCCATCGATTACAACCTGATAATATTTAACTTAAAATAATTTTCAATACATAATAAATTATTTAATTCTCATCCAAAATTGTTTCCGTCCCTCCAACTGATTTGTTTATGTTTTCGCCAGTGATGAGCACACATTGTCGATTAATTGCAATTAATCGATTTAAAGGCGGTAATAGTGCTGAGACTACGGAAACAACCAGATGATGTCTTTTTAAAGCTACAAGTGATGTGTAGTACACATTTTAACGGACTAGTACTATGAATTTGTTGGGTAGCATTCAAAAATGCAAACGACATTTTAATTATTTTGTGCAATATGCCGAAGCGAACAATAACTAATTCAGTCAAAATATTTTTTCCTGGAAAAATATTTTTTATTGACAAATTTCCTTTTGACTTTTGGCGAAAAAACTGGACAAATTTCATTTTGACTGGATAACTGGAGAATCCAGTCGGATTTGGACCATCTGGCAAGCCTACATTAAAAGGGTTTTCAACAAAGACGCTACAAAATCTATTGGAACAGCAAACGACGTCATATTTTTTCCCGCTCTTTTGACATTTCTCTTCAGTAAGGTTACGAGCCAACAACAAGTCGAAATTATAAAAATTTACTGCCGAAATTTGGAGTGAGTGGCCTCAACTTTAAGAGGCCTCAACAATCAGCGATGAGGCTTATTTCTCGCTGAATGGCTTCGTCAATAAGCATAAAATTCGTTATTGGTCAGACAGCAATCCACACGTAATCCATGAGTCATCATTGCATCCCGAAAAAAATACGGTTTGGTGCGGTTTATGGGCCGGCGGCGTCATTGGGCCGTACTTCTTCCATGATGATCAAGACCGGCACATTACTGTGAATGCGAATCGCTACCGTTCAATGATAACCAAATATTTTTGGCCCCAAATTGGATAATCTGGACTTGGATCACATGTGGTTCCAACAGGACGGCGCCACAAGCCACACAGCGAATGCCACAATCAAATAATTGCCAATCAATCAATTATGATTTATCAAACAAACCAAGTTTGGTGAACGTGTTATCTCACGAAATGGCCTAGTCGATTGGCCGCCTCGGTCGTGCGATTTGACGCCGTTAGATTATTTCCTGTGGGGCTAGACAGGTCTATGGTCTATTCCAACAAGCCAGCGACGATTGATGAACTTCGTACGAATATCGAACGTGAATTGCAACAGTATCGGCCGATTTATGCTTGAAAACCGTCGAAAATTGGGTTCAGCGTCTGGACTTCTGCAAGCGTGCCCTTGGTGGTCATGCAAAGAAATCGAGTTCCATACATAATGGCATCGAACGTACTTTCACAGGAATAAAGAATTTCATTGGTATCTAAAACCGGGATTGTTTTATTTAAAAAATGTTTTGTAGCGGTTTTATTGAAAACCCCGTAATTAGACGGAATGATTAATAGGATATAATATATGTTTTGTGACCCAATTGTGGCCTTATTTGTTGAAAGCTACTAACACCAAAAAACGTGACAGACTACATAGAAACAAAAAAGCAGCAGATATTCCATTCATGAGAACAATGCTTGCAAGCATATACATGGTTCCTGCAATATGTTCCTGAGGCCATTTTCTCCATGGTGTAGAAGATTATAAAATACGCTATATAAAATCGTCTTGTCCAATTGACCCAACTATTAATGGTTAGTCCAGAACGTTTTGTGTACTTGTGTTAAGGTGATCACTAACCTTGGCAAACTGCGAAATATTCCTGCTGATTTTTGACCATATGTATGAAAACGTCAGGGGTACAATGGAGTTTTTGGGAGCCGATCAGCAAGTCAGCAGGGACTCCGACATGCCAGTTTAAATTCAATTCACCACTGTAGAATCTGAATCTAACAAGTGACGTAAAATAATTCTAAGCGTATGCGGCATTGACATAGACGGCAATTAGACATAGAATTAGAGCGTCTGTAACATATTCTCCCAAACATATTCTGCAGAAACCATGTACATATTTGGAACACACTTCAAACATGTATATGGTTGAAAGTCCCAAACTCAAATGTATTTAAATGCAAACATTAGAATGTCTACTGACTAATATGAATGCTTTACGTGGAAACATATACGCGTGCTTCATCCCAAATATATATATACTTACGTGGAAGCATTCCCGTGTTTCGGTATACTTACGTGGAAACATATGCGTATTTTCTCCCCATCATAATAATATTTAGACACGAATTATAATTTCTTTCTTTATTTACTTTCAATAAAATAAATAATTTATACAAAAAAATCCAATGAGTGTTCGAACACGCGGGCTATGTGTTAACACCTTTTGTTACACGGTACGTGTTCGATTTCTATGAACCCATTAGTAAATATTACATTGGAAAATAAAAAACAGCACTCAATCATATGATGACGTTACATTTAAATAATATTAATACTTAACCTTATTTAAACACCAGTGCAGGCACATGTGTCATTATTTTCCTGCTTAATACATACATACATTGTTATGGTCGAACATACGCTACCCAAGTTCACACAATTGTCGCTGCTCTCTTGCTATCTCATTTTTATATACGTATAACCAGCGTTGCCATTTTAGCGCGTTTCGCGCTATATTTAGCGCTTTTCAACTACCCCAATTTTGTCGCATTTTTACTCATCAGCGCGTTTTTAAAAAACGCGCAAAATAAGCGCATTTTTAAAAAATAGCGCTTAATTAGCGAGTTTTTCCTAAGAACTTTTGTTAAGATGAGAAAGCTCTAGTAAAGAGGAATATGCGATAAGTTTAACGGTTGTTTGATCGTGTTTTCGCGAAATTGCAACTGTGCATGCCAGAAAAAGTACAAAACATATCAACTGATGTGTTGTCATTAAAACATTGTTCTTTGTTCACTTCGTTCTTAATCAAAAATAGTTTTCTTTTTCAATGTAAAATACAAATTTCAATTGCGTGTTGTTATAATAGTGCTTTAACTTTATCAGTGGTAATTTCTTATAAAAATTTTGATAGCTATACACATCTTATATACATACATATCACTCATTTTCAGATGGAGCGTTATGTACAAAAGTATAGAGAAGTGTGGGAGGCTGATCCATTATTTAAGAAATGGATAAAGCCATTACCAAAAGAGCCCACAAAAGCCTTATGTTTTTATTGTAAGTGTAAAATAAGCGCAAAACGTTCCGATCTTATTAGACACGGAACTAAAACTTAACGACACGGAACTAAAACAACCTTGAAATATCATTTAAAGTAAATGCTTCTGAGAAACAACATAGCCAAGCAATGCTTGCGCTTTATATAGCTGTCCACAGTCCATTTTATTCTGTGGATCATCTGACTGGCCTTTGCTGTTCGTCCTATTAAGGTGCGTCTGTCATCAGTATTAGCAGAAGTTCAAAAAGTAAACTTGGCTTTTGAATCTCGAAATGCTGACCAAACCAAACTTTTTAATGATTTGTTTAGACTGTTGCAAAGTTTGGTAAATAAAATAATAATACCAGTTGAAGATTTTGATTATATGGAAGGTGATATCGACTCTGTGCTAAACGAGAGGTGTTATCTAGGATATAATTTTGAAAAAGTTTGCTCTGAAAATAATATTGAAAGTAATGAAAAGGCAACAATTAGACATAATTTAATAATTTTTACTAAATCACTTATCCATGAAATAAGAGCCAAGGTGCCAACTAACTTCAAAATTTTAAAAAACTTATCGTTATTTAGCGTTGATAAAATATTTTCAAATAAATCAAATGAAATGGTCTCATTTATTAAAGAATTTGTAGATTGTAATAAAGAAGTTGAAGAAATAGAAAATTGCCTAAATAACTTAAGACTATGTCAATGGAAAAATTTAGATAGCACTGAACTATTTTGGTTAGAGGTACATTGCTTTAAGAATTCTGTAAATGAAAACCCTTATATTAAACTGTCAACATTTGTTGATGTGTTAACATCTATACGCGCGCCTCTAGGGCAGTAAACTATAAATTTAATACATACACAAGTGTTAGGTTTGTAAGAGTAAATCATCGTTTGTTTGTTCGTTGCTTGGCAGTCGGTATTGAAAGTGATTATTGGGCGATTTTCATATAATTTTCCCATGCGATTTTCTCCGGAAATTCATAGCCGATTTTATTAATTTTTGGATTAAAAAGCTAGTGCGGGTTTCGACGAAGAGTTTATTCCAAAAATTAAGGCGATCCGATATCGGCGAGCCGAGATTGAAGTGTTTTAATTTGGAGTAATATTAAAAAAGTATTTTATGTTGATCTTCGGTTATATCGTACGAATATAACAATGTATGTATGTATGTACAAGTGTCTGTTGCTTTGCATTCTTTGACTTTTGTGGGAATAAAACAAAAAGCATTGAGCAAGAAAATAATGACACATGTGCTTGCACTGGGTCTTTAAATAATTTTAAGTATTAATATTATTTAACTGTAACGTCATCATATGATTGAACGCTGTTTTTTATTTTCCAATGTAACATTTACGAATGTGTTCATAGAAATCGAACAGGTACCGTGTAGCAAAAAGGTGTTAACACATCGCCCGTGAGTTCGAACACTCATTGAATTTTTGATGTGTTAACATCTGTACGCGCGCCTCTAGGGCAGTAAACTATAAACTTAATACACACACAAGTGTTAGGTTTGGAAGAGTAAATCATCGTTTGTTTGTTCGCTGCTTGGCAGTCGGTATTGAAAGTGATTACTGGGCGATTTTCAAATAATTTTCCCACGCGATTTTCTCCGGAAATTCATAGCCGATTTTATTAATTTTTGGATTAAAAAGCTAGTGCGGGTTTCGACGAAGAGTTTAGGCTAAAAATTAAGGCGATCCGATATCGGCGAGCCGAGATTTAAGTGTTTTAATTTGGAGTATTAATTTGGAGTAATATTAAAAAAGTGTTTTATGTTGATCTTCGGTTTTGTCTTATCATCGTTTGTTTGTTCGTTGCTTGGCAGTCGGTATTGAAAGTGATTATTGGGCGATTTTCATATAATTTTCCCACGCGATTTTCTCCGGAAATTCATAGCCGATTTTATTAATTTTTGGATTAAAAAGCTAGTGCGGGTTTCGACGAAGAGTTTAGGCTAAAAGTTAAGGCGATCCGATATCGGCGAGCCGAGATTGAAGTGTTTTAATTTGGAGTATTAATTTGGAGTAATATTAAAAAAGTATTTTATGTTGATCTTCGGTTATATCGTACGAATATAACAATGTATGTATGTATGCACAAGTGTCTGTTGCTTTGCATTCTTTGACTTTTGTGGGAATAAAACAAAAAGTATTGAACAAGAAAATAATGACACATGTGCTTGCACTGGGTCTTTAAATAATTTTAAGTATTAATATTATTTAACTGTAACGTCATCATATGATTGAACGCTGTTTTTTATTTTCCAATGTAACATTTACGAATGTGTTCATAGAAATCGAACAGGTACCGTGTAGCAAAAAGGTGTTAACACATCGCCCGTGAGTTCGAACACTCATTGGATTTTTTTATTAATTTATTAAGTTTTCCATATTCAAATGCTGAAGTGGAGAGGTCTTTCAGTGTTATGAATTATTTCAAATAAAAAATAAGAAATAGAATGTCACTTAATTAGCAATATGTCAAAAAAAGTGGTTTTTCCAATTTAAAGATATATGTACCAAATTATATGTACTGATTTGGGGATACATTCGGCTATCTGAAATGCTCATTAGGGTGGTCCTCAATTACATGATATGTGAATTATAGGGTGTTCTTGTTGTCATTGATTTTTCAACTGATTACGAATTTTTTCCTGTAATTTTATTAATATCCGAAAAACTGGAATTTTTTAATTTTTTACAATAAACTGGGTTAGTAGCCTTTCATTTAAGATGAATATTTCATTCATACACTGAGAGAAAAAAAATTATTATAATAATAAGTGGTAAAGTTAGATTTACGATTTTTCATTTAAAATGGCACAAAAACGGCTAAAGATTTTTGGCCAAAATTTTCTATTTCTCGTTTAGAACCTTAAAATCTTAAATTCTACCAAGGCGCTTCGCAGTACAATGTTTCGTTTGGAAAAAAAATTGAAAAAACTTCAAGAAAAATGGAAAAAATCCAAAATTTTAGCTTTTTTACCTTCCTCAACTCATAACGTCCAAACTAAGCTTTGTGACGTGAAGCGCCTTGGTGGAATTTTAGATTTTAAGGTTCTAAACGAGAAATAGAAAATTTTGGCCAAAAATCTTTAGCCGTTTTTGTGCCATTTTAAATGAAAAAGTCGTAAATCTACCTTTACCACTTATTATTATAATAATTTTTTTTTCTCTCAGTGTACGAGTTTAGTGTACCCAGTTTATTGTAAAAAATTCAAAAATTCCAGTTTTTTTTTTTTTTTTAATTTAATTTTTTAATTTTTAAGCCCACGAAAATGGTTAAACTGTGTTATATTTTGAAATACAACTAATTTTTAAAAAAAAACTCGTGGAATAAATATTGTTTCTGAGTCCCCAAAGATTAATATTCAACAATAAAAAAGTTCTTTTTCGCAAAAAGTCGTTTTTGACATATTGCTGCACTTAATACCGTAAATTCTTTAATTCAAATAAAATATGGTCTGAAAATGCAAAATGCATGCCGTGAAAATTATAAAATACCGCCAATTATAACTGCAAAAATAAATTCGAGTGATACTTATAAAAAGTCGAAGTACTACATAAAAACAGTTTTATGGCCTGAAGATGAGTGTGATGATGAGAATGACGCTTTATTTTTTCTTCAATCTGAAGACATTTAACATATTTTTACGAACTAGATCCTACTTATTTTTTATATCTTGATCGAAAATGTGAAATTGAATTTAGATGTTTAGTTTTTAATCATTATTTTTTTTCTTTAATTAATCTTTTCCCTTGTATATTTTAAAATGAATTTAACACAGAAAGTCTGAATTTAAATGATCTCAAGAAGAGTACAAATATGTGTCCATTGTTATGTTTTTTATTATTAATAAAATATTAAAATTAACTCAAAATTCAACACTTTTTTTAAATGTAATTTTAACGCTTGTTGGCGCGTTTTTAGAATGTGACCAGCGCGTTTTGGTTATAAATTTATGGCAACGCTGCGTATAACCACGTAATTATTCTCTTTGCTCTGAGAGTGCTCCGCACCCACACAAGACAACTATTCGCTCGCGCTACATCAGTATGTTTTTTTCGCAGTGTGACAATCTGTGTTTCGCAGTCTGACAAATCTGTGTTCTATATAGCGGTGGGTCACCCTTATAATTTATGGGTATGAAAAATAGGTGTTGGCCGATTCTGAGACCTACCCGATATACACATAAAATTTCATACAAATCGGTCCAACCGTTTTGGAGGAGTTTAACGCCAAACAATCTGTGATCGCAGTCGGACAAACTGAGTTTGGATGTGTTCACTTTGTGAATTTAATCCCTACCCGCGCCTATAGATGTTAACACATCAAAAATTTAAATATATAAAATGATGCTTTGTGCATTTACTTGCAGAATGCATTACTTTTTTACTGAAATGCAAATCTGCTGCTCTTTTGCTTATCCTTTCTTTTTCATCTCTCACGTTTTTGTTTACAGAAGGTTTCAACAATATCTTGGTTATCACTATGCGTTGGTACACAAACAATATACTTATGTACAACTCTAGTTCATGCAAGGCAAGCGTGTATTAATTACTTGTGTTTTTTTATTATATTTCACAAATAGTCCGCCATTCCAATTTTTTCATTAGCGGCTCGGGAAGAAAAAGGGATTCACGTTGTTGCCCGTTCCAGTTTCTTTCCTCAAAATCGTTTCTCACGTTGGTAGCATACATTATTATATGCGAAACACATATACAACCAGTACATAAGTTTCAGTCGGGTGAACCGACTTAATCATACCCTCACCATACCGTACCTCATCCATTGCGTGGGAGTTCTGTTAAAAAACCCCCATGCCCAAAAGTCACCATATTCAACAGCAGATTGACGACATTGCGCTAAATATTATTGAATACCCGAATTAGTTAGTTTCCCTCCGCATATTTATATCTGAGGTACAAAAATAGGCATGCCAAGTTGTTGCCAAAATTTTGATCAATACCAAATTTTATTAAGATAGGTTATGATATATTGGAGATATGGAGTCGGCAAACTGCAAATACGCCCAATTTTTGTATGGGAAGTACGAAACTGGGCGTGGCACAATAGTCAGTTATTAATTACACAGTAGCTTTTAGAATGGGAATCTGGCGACTGAGAAGGAGTGTATGGTCAAAATGTGGAGAGACCACTTTTCAGCACTACTCCAATCAGATTCTTCCACTGAAGATCGGGAGGTAATGTTAGTGGAAGATAGTATAGATTGTATCCCCCCCAACCAAGACGAGATTAGAACGGCGATCTCCCGCCTGAAGAATAATAAAGCCGCTGGTGCGGATGGCCTACCCGCTGAACTTTTTAAGGCAGGTGGCGAAGGACTGATAGCCCACATGCATCAACTGATATGCGGTATATGGCTAGGGGAATCTATGCCCGACGACTGGAGTCTCAGTGTATTATGTCCTGTATTCAAAAAGGGTGATCCGTGTGTCTGCTTCAACTATCGTGGTATCAGTCTTTTATCCATCGCGTATAAGGTCTTGTCGAGCGTATTATGTGAAAGACTAAAGCCAATTATTGAAAACCTGATTGGATCTTATCAGTGTGGTTTTAGACCAGGCAAGTCCACAACTGACCAAATATTCACACTACGCCAAATCCTGGAAAACACCCACGAAAAGAAAATCGATAACTACCACCTTTTTGTCGATTACAAAGCTGCTTTCGATAGCCCCATACGGGGAAAACTGTACGAAGATATGTCTGAACTTGGTATTCCGGCGAAACTGATCCGCCTCTGTAGAATGACGCTGACCACAACCAAATCAGCAGTGAAAGTGGGGAAAGATCTCACTGAACCATTCTGTACCAAGCGAGCACTTACGTGCAATCTCTTCAGCATATTAATGGAGATAATAATGAGAACGGCTGCAGTAAATACGACAAGACCATTAACACGAAAAGCCATATGTTACTGGCGTATGATGACGACATAGATATCATTGGGCGAAATTTGCGAGAGGTTACTGCAGTATTTTCATGAATCGAAAAGGAATCAGCGAAGGTGGGTCTTGCTGTTAATGAGGGCAAGACAAAATTGATGGTGTCAGCGACTAGAGAAACATCTCGACTTGGTCCGCACTTGAACGTTGACAACCGATTTAATTTTGAAGTGGAAGATGAATTTGTCTACCTTGGATCTGCCGTGAACAAGGACAACAACGTCAGCCTGGAGATAGATAGGAGAATTGTGCTTGCAAATATATGTTATTTTGGGCTCAGCAAGCAGTTTAGGAACAAAGCCCTCTCTCGACGGACAAAAGTCCAGCTATATCAGACTCTCAATTTACCTGTCTCGACATATGGTTCTGAAACTTGGGTCATATCGCAAGCGGATGAAAAACACCTGGGAGATTTCGAGAGAAAAATTCTCCGTAAAATGTATGGTCCTGTTAAGGAAAACGGCGAGTACCGACGTCGCTGGAACGCAGAGCTATATAATCTCTATTCTGACGTGGACATAGCTAGACGAATCAAAGTGTGGCAATTGAGTTGGCTAGGCCATGTTATCAGAATGGGTGAAGATGAGCCAGCGCGAAAGATTTTTGATAACGTACCCGATGGAAGCAGGAAAAGAGGACGACCAAGACTCCGCTGGAAAGACCAGGCAGAAGAATCCCTCCGTATCCTTGGTGTTACCAACTGGCGAGAAAAGGCGAAGGATAGAGCCAGTTGGAAGAATATGTTGAAATTTGTTTAATTTGTTTGTTTAATTAATATGTGTAAGACGTCTGACCTCATGAGGTTGTAATATCGTCAATAAAAGTAAAGTAAGCTTTTAGCAAAATATTGGCGAGTACCGAATTTTATTAAGATCGGTTGTAGTTTACGAGAATTATCGTGTCGATCTACCGGTCATCCCCGGAATTTTTATATGGGAGGTACCTGAGTGGGTGTTGCAAAACAGCTCATTTTCTATAGGAGAGTTTTATTTAACTAAATATTGACTAGTACAAACTATCATAACGATTGGTTCGGTTTTGCGGGACTTCTAGTGCTGATCAACCAGGCGGCCAAACAACTTTTGTATGGGAGGTACCACAATGGGCGTGGCAAAATCACCCTTGTTTTACTCGGTGATTGGCGTTTGATGACGTGAAGCTTTATACCTAATTTCATTAAGGTCGGAAGTGTTTCACGCGATTTATCGCATTGACAACCCTGACGAACACCCTGTTTTGTATGGGAGGTACCAGAATGGGCGTGACAATCCAAAAGGGGCGTGGTCACAACGCCAATTTTCAATCCCAAAGTCAATATTGGCAAATAATAGTCACTGACAAAATTTCATTGTGATCTGTAAAGATTTAAGGTAGTATTCGTGTTGACCAGCCAGACAGACAGACAGACGGACATGGCTCAAACGTCTTAAAAAGTCTTAAAACGAATTTCGTCCAAAGGTACTAAGGGTCTACTTTGGTTCCTTCTATGTGTTACACTTTTTTACGTATTAAATGATATATACTGCCATCCTATGGTGAGGGTATAGAAACCACAGCAACATCACAAACCATTTTACCGTCAGAGCGTTTGTTTATTCTTTTTTCACTGACTGACTTCATCTACAATTTGCACGCACATTCAGGAATATTTATGAATCACTCACTGAGAGAATAATGCAAAAGTACAGATTCACACTGAAAAAATATACACACTCGTTAATTCTCTTGCTCTCGAGAGAGCAGAAACAGTGCATCAAACACTGCTGTATTTATGTATATTAGAAACACAAATATATTTGGGTCGCAAAAACACACATGTTATAACATATTAATCATTGTGTCTCAAACATTAAATGCTGTATTTATTGTAAAACTCTTTAGGGGTTGTATAGATTCAAATTTTCTCGTGGGCCAAATAAATTTTAATGTTCCCTGTAGACAAACCCGATATTTCTATCCTATAAAACTACCGACTGGCCGTTATAATTACGATTACTTCAATCCTTTTCAACGCGTTTGCCTCATTTACAATGAGATGTATAATTCCTTACCCGCTTCAGATTCTTTGAATATAATTAAGCAACGTTTAATTCGTAATTAATCGGGAACTATTATCCAGCTTGTGTTGCCAACCATTTTCCTCCGATAAACCAGTCCTGCTTCTATTAATCAATCTTACTATAAATCCTGAATTCTACAATGAATTGTAGCCGACGCTGAATAGATGGATGGATCATTAGCGGTTGAGGCCAGATGCTGACATTCATGTCTCTCATCTTCATGTTCCAGATCTTCAAGTCCCTACTCTTCCTGTTTATCTCCCATTATGCTATTTTTATGTTCCTGTTTATCGTTCCACACATATTGTTGCGACGTTCCTGCTCCAGATGTGACTGCCTATGTTATCTCCTATGAATTTATCCTAAAGTTCCTGTGAATCATTCCACTCAAATTTGTGGAGTCTGTTTACCATTTCTCTTGTTCCTGCTCATCCTCCTGTTGTTCTACTCCAGCTGATGTTCCTGTTCCTGTTCCTCATGTTCCAGATGTTCCTGTCCCAGCTCCTGTATTGTTACTGTTTTAATTATAAGTTTTGACGTAGAATACGTCTTACCTTACGGTATAGGGAGTCATGTCAGATTGTTATTGTTGTAATCTTTATTTCATTTTTATATAGGTAAATGAAGGTATTATCTTTCGTTTGATTTACATTTCATATTGGTTGATATCTTCCTAATATTTAAATTTCTCAAATGAAAATTGTTTAAACACATACACTCAAACATATGTGTGGTGTTTGATTGAGTGTTTGAGTTTGTAGCGTGAACACAAACTATGCTGTTGCTTCAGTGTGGACACAAACCTTCGGCTGTTGTTTTGATTGATGAAATATTGAAATATCGTATATTTACTTATGTATTTAAGTGAAACAAAATGTTAAATGTGAATTTGAATTTAACATGGATATATAATTATATAAAATATATGAAAAAATTAATTCATACATTTTTACGTTAAATGAAAGTGCTGCCAAGTAAGCAAAATAACAATTCTGTTTGACAGCAGCTGACAGTTGACGTTTAGTAAATTAAAATAAAAACTACTAATCAAAATGGCACCTACACGAAATACAAGAAAGCAACGAGTTTTTGTTATGCAGAGAAATAAATACTCAGGTAAGTTTTGTGTTCCCTTGTTTATATATATTTTTATTAAAAATGTTAATTAATTTGTAGGCGCAACATCATCAACAAATATGCAACAAATCGCAACAGCAGCGGCAGCACCCAATATCAATCAAATAGGTAAGTTTTATACCTACATATGTACATATACATATGTACATATGTACATATACATATGTACATATGTATATATTAATGTAATGTATAAATTCCTAATAATGGATTTTATTTACAGTTCCTATAGCGGCAACAACAACAAATAGTCGATTTAAGTAAATAGGTATAGGTAATAGTAAATAGGTATAAGTAAATAGGTATAAGTAAGTAGGTATAAGTAAGTAGGTATAAGTAAGTAGGTATAAGAAAATAGGTATAGGTAATACGACAACAACAACAAAACAAAACATATTTATCCTATTTTTCCTACCATAAGCTTATGTATATTATCAAAAGTAACTATCAAATAAATAAATTCATTTGCTTATGTTCTTTATTGTTATATATGTTTTCTGTCTTATCGGATGGCGTATTCTACGTTAAACTTAATGGCCGTGTCTATGACACAGCCTGCAAGGACAGTCCGTGGCCGAAGGCCTCGAACACCTGGCTGCTGTTTTTTTTTTTTTTGTATTTTGTATTATTATAACTAACATACGAGTACAAGCTAATTATAATATTTTTAACTATTTTCTTTAATTTTAATTATTTTATGTTAATATTTTTATTTTTATATTTTTCTTTTTTTTTTAATTTTTAATTTTACAAACTTTCTTCATATTATTTTAATTTTACCCTACTCTATATCTTTTGTTAAATGTATTTTAAATATATTAAATATGTCTACTATATATATAATAGAAATTTTATAACGCTGTTAAAAAGATAGTACCGGCTGTGTCCTATTGAGGATAGTAGCTGTGAGATAAATATATATATAAATAAATAAGTAGATAAATATAATATTGAATAGTAAACACAATGCGTTTGGGCACCAGTATATTATATTTGCGACATGCTCCAAACACATGTTATATTTGCATCCAAACAATAAAAAACTTCAGATTTTTCAGCGTGTACAAATGTTAAACTCCATATGAAGAAAACAACGATGAACGCGACAATGTGATAATACGATATTTAAACGTTGCATTAATTAATACCAAAGTACATTGACTGCTAAGACAACAGATTTTACTATATTAATGTTGCTTCAAATCTGTCCAAGAACAATAATAATTCAGCTATAATCACATTACTGCCTTATTCATAAAAAGTTGTGAGAGACGTTTTTTATGTGATAAATCGTCTCTCAAACCTCTCACAAGTATTTAGGTATAAGGCCGTTACTTTATAATTTTAGATCGGAATCTTAAAAATTTCTAAGAATTATGTCAGAGTTCGAAGCACATATTGAGCTTAAATTCATTAGAGCATATCACCAAATAGAAATAGGTTAAGATTTCAACAAATAATATCATTGTCAGTAGCTCAAGCGCCAAATCTTCTATAAATAACAGTTCCACAACATATTTGTCTTGTCAAAATTTTAGCAAACCACAAACGTATGTTTAGGTATTTGTTATTCGTCTGAGAGCTCTAAGACCAATGTTTTAAAACGACTTATAATTTAATATAGACATGCTTATCAGTAAATGTTTTACAAAGACAAATACATTTAATATTAATTATATTAAAAATATTAAAAACAATAACCGACTCCATTTTACTTCTTTATAATATTTCATCCCTTGATTAGATTAAAGGACCAAAGCGTCTAGCATATAACTGCAACGGATGTGCAGAGAATCTAACTAGAAACACTGTTGGCTGTCCATGACTTTGAACAATAATGCCAAGTATAGCCAATCATGCTGCCATCTCTGTCAAGTATTGTTACTTCTTAGCCATTGTCGTCACGTTATTGTTGTGAGAATATCCATAAACAGGACAACGACGTACAAACCGGAAAAAATGAGTCGTAGTACCAAACTGAATATAAGAGGAGACCATGCACAAGACTGTAAACAAAAAGAACGAACGTATTCTTCGTGTTGTCTTAATATTATTGTTTACTTTTCCGTTATTGTCCTTGTTGTTGCTGCTTTTGTTCATGTTGCCTTTTTTTGTGTAGCTGTGTGCACGTAGTTGTTGTTGCCGTTGGTCGGTGGAAAATGTTGATTGCGTCGGGTGATGAATCAACCATGGGAGAAAAAGTATAAATCTTAAAAAAATTATATTATATAGAAATTTCAGAATCAATAAAACCTTTTTCACATAAACCAAGCCTTTTCGAATTAATCAAAACTTTTTTCAGATTAAACGCTACTGTTTTCAAGTTAATCGAAACCTTTTTTAAATTAAATGAAACCTTTTTCAAATTAGATGAAACCAGTTTCAAACCTTTTAAATGGGAATGAAACTGTTTTCAGTTCAAATGAAACCTTTTTCAATTGAAATTAAATTTATTCAGTTGAAATTTAACTATTTTCAAATTGATCGTGTCGTGTAAATATAAGATGACATACATTTTATATTATACATTTCATTTATATTATATATACCCATTGGGATGGGGGT
This sequence comes from Phaonia tiefii, assembly GCA_963931995.1. Lineage (NCBI taxonomy): Eukaryota > Metazoa > Arthropoda > Insecta > Diptera > Muscidae > Phaonia > Phaonia tiefii. The sequence goes on along the minus strand of OZ008368.1, from coordinate 219,896,086 downwards.
ATATATCGTTAAATTCGGGAAAAAATTAAACGCATAGAAGGACACATATTAGACCCTTAGTATCTTTCAACTAAATTCGGACTTTTTAAGACGATTGAGCCATGTCCGTCTGACTGGTTTTCATACCACAATGTCACACTTGGTAACACTTTTCTAAAATTAGACATGGTAACGTGCAGGTTGTAATTTTGTATGAGTATAGATTGTTTAGATTGGGCCAAAAAAAATTCGATTTTGTACAATAATTCCACCTAGAAATATTCGCGATAGAATCAGAACACGCCTTGCAGAAAATTATGGGGATCACACAAGGGGAAGGCGTGCCTCAAACACACTGAAAATATGGAAGTTTGTCAAATTTGACCATTAGATGAAATATGGTGAAATAACAAAAATTAGCTTTTTGGGATATCCCGAACCCATTTTAACTTGCAATAAAATATTGCCAGATATTCGTGGGGAACCTAAAAGTAACATTTTTACATTTCTTTCAATTTGATTAAAGAAAATGTGTAAATATTTAAATCGCTATCTAATATTTTTATTGTATATCATAGATATTAAAAATGTAAAATATTATAGATATCTGTAAGCTGGTTTGTTCTTTAGAACGATTTTAATTTAGCGGATTTCAAGGAAATATATTTTTTGCCTGTATTTTATTTAATTTGAAGTAATAACTACGTTTAACCCAAATTGAAAAAACTGCATTTGAAAATTATTTGCTCTATCTTACTCTTTGGTTATAAAATGGATAGAGATAAAAGGGAATGCGTATTTTCGTTCTGTGCACCCAACTGAAACATAATTTTGTTGTCATCAGACACTATTTTTTTTTTTTTTTTTTTTAGCTGCATGGTTTGGTTCTGGTTGCTTATCACACTCTCGCCTATGCACTCTGTTTTCTGTCAATATCCTACTACATAGTCGATCAGATATGCCATGGATACCCTCTGGTTTGAGTTCCATTGCAGTTAGAGTAATGGGCTTCTATTTCATCTAAATGCATTTTTGGCAAAGGCAGGGAGGGTTTTTCGATGGATACAAATTCGTATATGTAAATTCCATATATCGTTAAATTGGTATTTATACGATTGACGATCTCGTCAATGGTAAAAATTCAGGAGCAATGAGACGGCATCACGGAGTTCAACTAGGCATGCCAGTGTGTGTGCTGTCCTAAATTATATTTCCAGGATGTGGCGTAGGGTGAATATTTGGGCAGTCGTGAACTTGCCTGGTCCGAAACCACACTGATAAAGTCCAATCAGGTTTTCAATAATTGGCTTTAGTCTTTCACATAATACGTTCGACAAGACCTTATACACTATGGATAAAAGACTGATACCGGGATAGTTGGAATAGACACACGGATCACCCTTTTTGATTACAGGACATAATACACTGAGACTCCAATCGTCGGGTAGAGATTCCCCCAGCCATATACCGCATATAAGTTGATGCATGTGGGCTATCAGTCCATCGCCACCTGCCTTAAAAAGTTCAGCGGGTAGGCCATCCGTACCTGCGGCTTTATTGTTCTTAATGCGGGAGATCGCCTTTCTAATCTCGTCTTCGTTGGGCGGCTGGGTACAATCTACACTATCTTCCACTATCATTACTTCCTGATCTTCAGTGGAAGAATATGAGTAGAGTAGTGCTGAAAAGTGGTCTCTCCACATTTTGAGCACACACTGCTTCTCAGTCACCAGATTCCCATTCTCGTCCTTCCAGGAGGGCAGCCCAATAGTAGGCCCGTTATTCATTCTTATGGAAACACTTTCGGGATTCACCATTCATCCTGCACATTTCGGTTTTTTCACTCTCTGTCTGCTTCCACTGCGATTTTTACCGCCTAAATCGATGGTTTTCCTCCCTTCTTTGCTTCTTGTACCGCTCACTCGTAGCACGCGTTGTAAGTAACTGTTTCGTTGCCATACGTGCAGCTTCTTTTTCGTCAGTTGCAATGCGACATTCTTCGTCGTACCATGGCCTATACTTCTGCGGCTGGTTTTCAAGGTTTCCAAAGAATGAGAGATATATTTCCACTGCGCATCTTGGTCTACTGCGGGGGCGGGGGAAGTATTCTCCTCTAGCAGGAGAGAGAGAGCTTCTGTCGTTTGGACATTGATATCTCCGGTATTTGTAGCTTGTCAATATCCAGCTTTACCTGTGCTCGGCTTCGTACGTTTTTCGCCCTACTCAATCTTGTGCGAACTTTCACAGCCACCAGGTATTGATCCGAGTCGATATTGGACCTATATTACCAGATATTGGCCATATATTACCAAGTGATCAATCTGGTTCTTCGTCCGCTGATCAGGAGATATCCAGGTCGCCTTATGAATGTCCTTATGCTGGAATCGCGTGCTACTAACTACCATGTTCTTTGCATCGGGGAAGTCTATCAGTCTTATGCACTTATCGGAGGTGGTATCATGTAGACTGTGTGTAGACTGTGGTTGGTTAGGTTTCCTTACCTAATTTGGCATTAAAATCGCCTGGAATAATCTTAATGTCGTGGTCAGGGCAGCGTTCATATACTTCCTCCAGATGCTCATAAAATGTTTCTTTGACCTCATCATATTTATCCTCTATCGCTGCGTGCACACAATTTCAGGTGCAACCATATCCTGTCTATCGCATTTCCTGGATCGCTGTGATGTCAGCTTAATATTTTCCGAGGACATCCGCCAGTTGAAAAGTGACACCAGTCCTGTATAGCATTCGCACATTCCAGGTACATATCCTTAAATCATGGTCCTTAAAACGTTAGAGAGGGTCGTCAACAGTTGGGGGTCTCTTTGTCCATTATATTCTTCGTGTATTTTCATTGCCAATATAACGGTGGCGGGAGGCAAACCCAGACCACCGTGGTTTGCATTTTACCTCCTGCCAGGATGATTATGTTTCAGCCGCCCATTAAGGATCAGACGCTGACCAGAATGCAGTGTGTCGAAACTGGATTTTGGTTTCTTCGATTTTGATCCGCCGTTAGCCAGGTTTGTTGGCTCATACGCCTTCAAAGGACAGAAGAATATGTCCACTACTTTGAAGAGCTTCAGTGGTAGGGTCACCTAATAATCCTGAGACGTATCAGTGATCGCATGGCCACACAGCTTGCTCATTCTTTAGCTAGCTAACGTAGGTTTCCGATAAGGCATTGCCCAGAACATACTGCGAGGAAGTAGTGAGCTACTTGGACTGCCCAATGAAGGAATCATTTCTGGCCACTCCCAAGTGAATGGCTATCAGAAACTTTCCACCTCCATGGACAGTCCCATGTCCCAAAATTCAATTCAATTTAGAAGAACAAATTTAAATAACGGACCTTCCCCAACATAGTTTTGAATAAAAGAGTTTTTTGTGTCTTCAAGGTACAATATTTCTCTCTATAAAATGAAATTTACTTCTATGTAAGCAGTGGATAAGGTTTTTTTTCTGCTTTGCAAAAAACATTGTATCCCACTGTTTCATAACGTTGTTGATGCTTGTGCATATGGCGGTCTTTAACGGGAAAGTTTTACGCCTATCCAGAAACACAAACCACTGGAGTTGCACCATAGCTTTAGGTTATTTTTCTTGCACTTACGTTATATCCCTACAGCCTAGAATGATCCTTCAGACTGTCATGTCTTGCTTCGTGTTGTTGACTTTTCTACGCTGGGGCGGTGGTGTGTGATGTTATTGTGTTTGTGGTAATGCCTTCCTCCACTTCCTCACATCAAGTGAGACTCCGATGAATGAAACATGAAGGAAAGGCAGAGAAAAAACCCAGTCTTTTTGTCTTCAACAACATTTACATTTTGCGGATTTCCTTTTAATTTTGTTATGCTGGGTGCACATTATTTATTTACTCCTTCTTCTCCATCCATTGCATGCATCTTGTTCTTAATCTGTCACATCTTTCCTTTATTGTTGTTTCTCTTTTTTGTGTTTGATTTTCTATTCTATTCGCCGTTGTTGGCGTTCATTAGAGTAAGTAGCAGTGTTTGTAAAAAATAACATAAAACAAAATGATTCATCACAGAAAATTTGTTAATTAAGTTTAAATTTGAATTATAAATCCCTAAAAATACAATAAAATATTTTGTACGTCTCTTTGGTTGTTTGTTTGTTTCAGCCACAATCACGCCCAAATCGCTAAAGCAATTTAATTTAAACTTATTACACGCATAGAACAACATGTGCCAAAAACTACGGACTATATCATATTTGATATCTGGAATTTGTGTCCGACGGAAATTGGTGTGAGAAAAATCCAAGTGTATATCAATTTAAATAGAGAAATTTGCACTGTAAAACTGGCCATAAATCAATGAAATAAGTGTTATAACTAACCTGAGCAACTGTGCCGTTTTGGCGGGATTGCCCCGCTTTTTGCTGGTTGTCCCGCATTTTGTTGTGTCATCCCCAATATATAGAAAATAAAACACTTTCTTTTAAATATGTATTTCGGGCGAGTCTCACACTCATCGTTTTAAAGCTCTATTTAAAAGCTCACCGAACATTTTCATATAAAATTACAAAAATCTGTCATTTAAGGTCCATTCGAATGCAGAATTTTCAGCTGTGAAACAGAGCATTAGTCTTATTTTAAATAAATACACTTATCTTGATTTGGTTTATACCAGAGAAGTCACGCTTTACTACTTTTTGTCTTTAGAACTAGTCTAGCATAATTTAGCTTGGAAGTTACATTTGTTTAATATAAAATTTTCAACAGCCACAAGCAGGATTTCAATTCGCATTAGCAGCCGATCGTTTTGAAGTTTGTGAACTTCATCATCAGACGCTTAGTTGTAGTGTGAACTTCATCATCAGACGCTTAGTGGACATCTGTACAAATGTGTGACTAACTGAAATAATTTGGTAGGGGTTTTTGTCGATTTTGATTCACATTAAGCTGACAGATCTGATTTACTTGCCGTGGGATGGGTCACAAAAGTAGCGGACTGCTTGTTATGGGCACAATATTTGAAAAGATTTCATAAGAAACTAATTTCAAATCACACAGAAGTTGCCGACTACAAATTCTGGTTCCTTTTGTTCCTTTTCCTTTTTGTTCGTTTTTGTTAACATCAAAAAAAAAAGTGTTATACAAAATATTTTTTGGAACGAAGTTCCTTATTGCACGTTGCGGGATGGGGACAAATGAAAAAATGTTAAACAACTTTTTTTAACTACTTTATTACAACCCATTAATTATCAACAATATTGGGTACTTTTTGTTTGGTTTGGTTTAAAGAGATGTTTTCTAGGAGGAGCCTCTTTATTACATATTATAATTTTGAACCCAATAAAATGTAAATTTAGAAAAGCCAAAGTGCAAGCCTGGCAAATCCATGAAGTGCAACCCTGAAAATTATATTGGCAGCACACTTACTCTTACACTCGTACTTTTGGTTTGGTGTGTGTCTAGACTAACATCTGGAGGGATATTTCTTGTTTCATGGGTAATTTTCTAGGTGGAGCCTGCCTATTACATATTGTAGTTTGAACCGAATAAAAAGTAAATTTAGAAAAGCTAAAGTCAAAGAAGTTTAAAAAAATTACATTTTCTTAAATAGGTGTGTTTTCTTAAAAAAGTAAATTTTCTCAAAAAAATACCTATTCAAATTCTTAAACAGAGTACCTATACACAACGTACCTTTTCTTAAAAAAGTAATTTTTTAAATAAGTACCTATTCTTACAAAAGTACATTATCTTACAACAAATTGCCTTTTCTTAAAAACGACCTTTTCTTTAAAGGGTACTTTTTTTGTACAGCAAAATAACTTTTCTTTAGAAAAGTACCTACTCTTAAAATTGTACCTGTTCTTTAGTAAAAAGAGCTTTTAATCCTCTTAAAACAAAAACTTCTTTTACAAAAAATACCATTTCTTTCAAAAATTCCTTTTCCTAAAAGTACCCTTTCTTAAAAATAAAATAATAGCTTTTCTTTTCTTGCGATTAGTAGCCTTCCTGAAAATAAGTAAATTTTCTAAGAAAATATAACCTTATCCTAAAAAGAGTACCACATCTTTAAAAAGTACCTGTTCTTAAAAAATGTATTTCTTTCTAAAAAAAACCATACGTAAAACCATAAAATCACCCTATAGAGAATATATAATACGTATTCTTACAAAAAATAAATATAAAATTTCTTAAAAAAAGTTTATCATTTTACAAAAAGTATCTTTTCCCATTTAAATTACAATAGTTTTCAACGGGCGTCTTAGGCGTGTTGGAACTAACTAGTACAGAGAGGGTTGAATTTTATGTTTCGGCATTAGAAAACAAAAACAAATATTAATCATCGAAAATCACTTTATTGTTTTTCAAAATATTCGCCATGAAGATTTATACACTTTTGCATGCGTTTGAACCAATTGTCGAAACACTTTTGCCACTCTGATTGAGGTATCACCAAAACATGCATTCTCAATGCAGCAACCGGTTCTGCAGGTGTCGAAAAACGTTGACCTCTCAGTTTGTTGGTTACGTACGGGAATAAAAAGAAGTTATTCGGTGTCAAGTCAGTACTGTACGGCGGATGACCCATCAACTCGATGTTTTGGGTGCCCAAAAATTCAGTTGTTTCAGCCAATGTGTGAAAGGTGTTGCGTGGTGAAGAGTGATCCGTCTTCGGCGGTTGGTTTTTCTGATTTCTTGGAAGAAAACTTGCAAACAAATGGTGGTGTACCACTCAGAATTCACTGTTCTGTGATGTTCTAGTGGTACGGTTGCGACATGTCCAGATTTTCTGGAAAAACAGGCGACCATTTGTTTGGAAGTGCTTCGGGCGCGAACAACTTTTGTTGGATTTAGCTCATCTTGAAACACCCATACAGTTGACTGCTGTTTACTTTCGGGTTCATACGCGTAAATCCAGGATTCACCACCTGTCACGATGTCATAGACGTGTTTCGAAGCACCGCGATCGTATTTTTGCATTTCTTTCGACCAATCGACACGAACCTTTTTTTGAGCGATTGACAAATTGTGTGGGATCCAACGCGAACAACTTTTTTAACGTAGAATACGTTATACGGTAAGGTAGGGGTGTTGATCTGGAGCACAAAATTTTGAGAAAATGTTTGTCACTTTCATTATAAGTTTTTAATACTTTATGCATGCATTGAAGAAAATTCAAGTATGGTCGTAACATATTTAATATGTCTTCTTTTGATTTGTATTCAAATAATCATATTGCTACATATAATTTTTTTGATTCTATAAGTAAATCAAAATTTAACTCCTTACTCCTTCAAATTTTGTATTAATTTTCATATGCTTTGTATTTTATGTATTATAACATCATGTGTAAGAGCAGTACGATTATCTGTGTGTTCATCACAGAACCAGTGTGAGAAAGAGAAGAAGTATAATGACAATGCATGTTTTATGTGAACATTACAGAACCAGTGTTGCCACATGCAGTATTTACACTTGATTTCAAAAGTGCATCGAATTGATATAAAGTGTACCCAAATTTTGTTAAAAACTATCCTAAATTTTTAACATAAAAATTAAAGATAAATTTGATAGATTTAAATCATTTGTCAAAAATTATATTTAATTCATATATTTTAATTGCAAAATGACTAACGTATTCTACGTCTGACCTATGCGCCTGTGTTATCTAACACAGGCTTCATATTTTTTTGACTGTCAAATGTTTATGCAATATTAAATGTAAGCTGGTCCCACTAATGCCTAAGGTTGTCTCAATCTCACGATAGGTCATATGACGATCTAGCAGATTCAGTTCGCGCACAGCATCAATGGTTTAACAACAGCTGATTTTGAACGACCTTCACGAAATTCGTTTTGGTGTGAACTACGACCATGATTGAATTCACCATACCATAGATGAATAGTGGTCCGTGATGGAGCTTCATCGGCAAAAATTGAATTAAGTTCATCCATGTAATGTTGCTGTGTTAATCCACGTCGAAAGTTGCAAAAAATAATCGCACGCAACACAAATAGCGCTCGTATGTCAAAACGTTCCCAGTACGCATAACCTCAAAAATGTCCAAATTTACGATAGAGCTGTCAGTTGCCAGATTGCAATCCCGAAACATAAAATTCAACCCGGTAATATATAGCGAAAGGAACTTCGTTCCAATCGGGTGTCCCCTGACACCTCATGTAATTTTTTATGTTCAAATTTAAAATGATCGAGCGTTTGGTCTTGTTTCAATTATTTTATTCTCCAACATTTCGCTGCCCAGTGGGTTGCATCGTCAGGAAGATAAATACAATTAGTAATTAAAAATAAAATGAATTAAAGAACAAAAATGTTTCCTGATATCATTATGTCAAAAATGTTTCCTTATGACCACAATAACAAAGTAAAAAAATTACAAAATTAAAGACATTTTCTTTGTCATATGAAGAATGTTTTAAGATACAGCCAGAAAAAATTGTTTGTAGAAATAGTTGCAGCCAGAAAAATAATTTTTTTGGAAAATGTATATACGATACATAATGGTAAATTCAAAAAACTTACATCCTCATAAATTCGAAAAGTTACATAATGACAAATGCAATGATACAACAAACAGTTTTCGGAGAAATGTTCTACATCTTAGTTATTACATGTCTATAATTCTTGTAAGTATTTCGTCGTTCGACCTTTTTATTATCAATAAATAATCTATATTTTCCGAGCTTGAGGTCAGATTCGTTTTTTTTTTGTATTAACTCCGTTGTGTAGCATCATCAGAAGTTATATAGAATTAATAAATATTAAAACCATTGAAAACTTATGTCAATATAAAAATGGGTGGAAAAAGTTTTCCCGCATTACTTAAAAATTTTTGAAATTACACAAATAAGCAAGTTTCTGACCTCACGCTTGGAAACTATAGATTATGTATTTGTCTATAATTCTCTGCTACATTATCCGTATCAGCGGTAAAGTTTATTTTGCTCGCTATTGGAGTCCTTCTTATCTGTAATATTTCTAATAATTTTTTCCTATTCAAAACTGACGTATCTTGAAAGTTTGGAAAATAATTTAAGTTTGCACATCTGATCTGATTTGTGTCCTGTAATTCTAGTCTTAAGTTTATTTTTAGTTTTACCTACATATTACAACTTTCGTTATCATTTCCTCCACAAGGTATTTTGTGTACTATATTAGATATGTCAAATTAATCTATTCTGTCTTTGGTTTTACTAAACTATCTACCTGGTGTGTGTGTTGTTTTATGGGCCATTGTGTAATTATTATTATCATTTATTTTTGACTTTTCCAATCTCCTCGAAAATCCTGGCACATAACATAATGATTTAACCTTTTTCGATGCCAAGTTTGGGGTTTGGTTATCTTGCCCCTTATTTTCATATTGCTTTATTAATCTATTGACTATGCCCATTGGAAACTGTAGTCCATTAGTATAGTTCTAATAATCTTCTCCTTATTCTATTTGTGAAAATTCCCGTCACTTATCTTCAAGACTGTCGCTGTTATGTTACTTGCCGTATTGATATCTATTTAATTGGAGTGGTTGGAGCGATAATTAATAACCCTTCCATAAGCAGTTTGATTCTGGTACCAATCTACTAATAAATTCTCCCCATTTCTTATTACCATGGTATCCAAGTATGGGAGCCTTGATCCACAATCTACGTTCAGCTGCAGGCAATTGCTGCAGACAATTGTTACTGCCTGTAAAACTTGAGTTGTCTTTTAAGCAACAACAAAAATCGTTTCTCGACCGACGGTTTTCTGGATGTGTTTTACATGCTATATTTTACGAACACTTGCATAGTGGAAAATTCTCAATTGGGATGAGTTTTCGTTTGCATTTAAGTTGATGAATTGTTCAAAAGCAGCATTCCAAACAACCGCTGATGAAGGTGGATTGATCTGAAATAGCTATATGGTTTGCCAGGAACCATGAGGATGCATTTGCAAAAACTTCTTTTATAGAAAATTATATCTCTATTTATAGAGCTATATTATGGTCTTGAGCTTGAATAATAAAATAAAAAAGTACCAATAAAAAGGCCGAATAAATAAAAATCATTCATAATTTGGTAAAAATAAAGCAAATATAAAACTTGATTGCATATATAATTCCCTGATGTTGTGGTCAATTGAGTTTGAGTTTATTGGATTATATTGCGGTTGTTTACATGCCTGCAAAAGCACTTGCATACACCGGAAACAGTGTCCCTGGAAGGTGCCACTTCTCTCAGTGGGAACCGATGGTTCTCTGGAGATGGAAAGAAGATTCTGCAGATGTTTTCTTCTGTGTTACGCTGGCGATATTTCTCGAATAATTCTCAGTTAAAATGAGTTTTCGTCTACATAATTTTATAGCAATATTCCAAACAAACGCAGGTGAAGATATATTGCTAGATCTAAAATAGGTATACGGTTTGCCAGGAATCATGAGGATACATTTTGCAAAACAATATCTCCATTTATGGAAATATAGCATGGTCTTGAGCTGGAATATTAAAATAAAAAGTTATAAATATTTGTTTTCAGAATTTGTAACGCCAGGTTTGAAGTAGTTAGAATCATTTTGTAGTTAACACCTTGTGTTGACACCTTGTTTTTAAAACAGTATCTGTTCGATTTCTATGAACACATTAGAAAATGTTACATTGCAAAATAAAAAAAAGAATAGTTTTTGTGCTGAAGGCTCTTTTGCTTTTGCACTTTCTTTTTCTGTTACATCTGCTTTAACATTAGATGTAATATTGTTAAAATAAATAGAGCAATATTTAGATCACTGAAATAATTGTTTTTGTTTTGTCACAAACAGAGCGACAACAAAAAGTATTGAAAAGTATAGAGAACATATTGCACTCTTTTTCCGCTGTCATTTACAGCATCTGAGTAAAAGAGCATGAACGAGCCTTATTCTCTTTATAGAATATTTCAATATAAATGCACCATTTCGACAATGTGATTACAGAACACAAAACAAAAAGCGTAAATATTTCAAAAGGCATCAATGTTTTACATCAAAATTATGAATGGAGCAAGTTATAACAAAAAGACAGTAATACGCTTTGAATCATTCACAAGATGGCGCCAGTGCTTCTGAGTTATACAGTTCGTTCCATGGTTTCTCAATACTATGCAAATCTCTTTGGCGACGACGACCTGCCTCTTTGTTCGTTGCCGCTAAATCAATACCATCATACTTATTTTCAGGCAGAGACTATTACTATACAACAACCACGTATGTTGTTTGCATGTGTTGTTTATTTTTTTTTTTTTTTGGAAAACATTTCCCTTTTTTAAGAAAAGGTAGTTATTTTAAGAAAAGATTTGCTTTAATGAAGAACTTCTTTGAAAACTACGTTACGTGTGAACTGTCTCTGGTCATTCAATAATCTTCCCTGCTGTGGGTTCGATTCAATATACACCTTCACTTGGCTTGCAAGTGTATGAATAGTGAATTATGTATAGTGAATTTATGTATGTATGTATAGCATATCAAATCCATAGCAAATGGAAAATGGATCTTCCAAACTAAGAGTCGTCAATCTCGTCTCGGTTGGGGCGGGTACAATCTACACTATCTTCCACTATCATTACCTCCTGATCTTCAGTGGAAGAATCCGAGTGGAGTAGTGCTGAAAAGTGGTCTGTCCACATTTTGAGCACACACTGCTTCTCAGTTACCAGATTAGCATTCCCGTCCTTGCAGGAGGGCAGCCCATTATTAGGCCCGTCACCCAATCTTCCAACCCTCTGGAAAAACTTTCGGGATTCACCATTCATTCTGCCCATTTCGGTTTTCTCACTCTCTCTCTGCTCCCACTGCCAGTTTCGCCGAGAATAATCCCAATGTCGTGGTCAGGGCAGCGTTCATATACTTCCCTCAGACGCTCATAAAATGTGTCTTTGACCTCATCATCTTTATCCTCTGTCGGTGCGTGCACACAAATTAAAGAGATGTTGAAATATTTCCCTTTGATGCGAATTGTGGTTGAACCTTGAAACTAGGTGTCGCAGTCTCTTGCCAACAATAAATCCGCCCCAAATTCGTAATCTCGCTCATGGCAGCTGTAGTAAATATCGAAGTTTTCTTTCCGGTGCAACCATATCCTGTCCATCGCATTTCCTAGATCGCTGTGATTGGAGCTTTACATTCTCGGATGACATCCGTCAGTTGAAAAGTGGCACCAGTCCTGCATAGCTTTCGCGCATTCCAGGTACATATCCTTGAATCATGGTCCTTCTAACGTTTGCGAGGGTCGTCAACAGTTGGGGGGTTTCCCTATTCATTATTTTCCACGTATATTTTCATTGCCAATATAACGGTGGCGGGAGGCAAACCCAGCCCCAAACCCAACCCATATCTTCCTTAACCACTCGATAATATTTTTTATGTTTTTAATTTTATTCAGAACAAAATTTAATTTAGGAATATTTTATTGAGGAAATAATAATATAATTGGAATCAAATAAATGTTTATTTCTATTTATATTTAAAATCCACAGCTGAGGTATTTAATTCTAAAATACGGCTTTCCATTATAAATTAGAATTATATGATACTGTATCTAAAGAGACTGATACTACCTACATTCTTTATGGGCTTTTGCCACTCAAGCCTTCAATTCCACCTGCAATAAAACTACACTATATATGTTCTTATATTTTTTACAAACCACAAATTGATTCGTAACCCGTAGTACGTTCATTGTCAGATGTTCGTTACGGGACTTACAGTGACACTATGTTTCTACTGTAAAAACAAAAGATTTCGGTTTAAAAGAACAATTTCAGTTCGAATATTATAGCCTAAAGAGAAATGCTGGTACCTTGTCATTTAACTGATATAAATAAAAATTAAAATCAGAAGCGTTTACTCACAATCCTCAGTATTTTTTAAAAAATAATCCATTAAAGTCACTGCAATTTAAAAGCTAAATTGCCCTCGACTTACAATAAATAATATGTTACTTGTTTTTTGTCTAGACATAGTAAATAAGCAAATCTTAATAAACTAGCTTTTTGATATTGGCAAGTATTCCACCCAGCTGTCAGCACCCTTATTTAGAATATGTCCTAGGTGATAAACTGTATTTTGCAGGATTTAAATTTAATACTCGTAATAAATTATGCTTAGCTGATGATGTTGTTTTAGCTCTCATAGCTGTTGCTGCTACATCCTTTGATATACAACATTTGCAACATAAATAATTCTCATTCGTTTTTTTTATAATTTAACTAGTTTAACGTTTGTTTCCCGAAAATAGCAACGTAAATATTCATTAGTCGTTATAGCTGCAAAATGAAAAAAATATTTATTTTAGCAAATATGTTTTCACATGCACACAATCAAACCCTTCGCAAGTTGAATAAAGTTTGTTGCGTTTTGTTTTGCGTTTATTACCCAGAACTTTAAGTGCAACATAAAAACGAAAAAAAAAATCCCCGGAATTACGGGAATGGTATAGTGTTCAAAAGTACTAAAATTTTTTTAAGTATGTGGTATATGATCCATGTATACGGACTTGGGAGTTGCGCTACAAATTTATATTATGTCAAAGATATATTGACATCATAAGTAAATAAAACAGACGTCAAACGAATAATGTCATAATTGTCCGAATTAACTCAAATGTTATTTAAAGGCTTATAAAGTCTTCTACAATCTCTAAATTACACTAGCCAACAGTCGTTTTGTGATTTGTTTCTAGCATACTTTTTCTCATTGATTTTGACCTACTAAACACGAAAATGAGTTTTAAAAATTTTTCTGTTGATTGGTTTTCGAGATACAAATTTTTGAACTTTTTTTTTTAAATTTTTGGAGGTACACTTACAATTTTGAGCATATCTTTCGTCTTCTTTGACGTGTTTGATCCTGCTACTACTCAAATTAAAGCAAATTGAGCCGTCTACAACTCATTCTCAGAAAATTTTGAAATCGGGTTAGTAGTTTTGATGTTGGCGTCTTAAAAAGGTTAAAAAACTGCGTTTTTTTAGTAAAAATGTGGCAGAAAAATTCATATAAAAATTCATATAAAATATAAAACGCGATGCTAACAGCGATTTTGTTTTTTTTACGTATAGCTGGCATTTTTCCAAAGAAATAAGCACTTACTTAACAAAATCTGACAACAAATGGCGGACTTATAATTTTTTTGGTAAAACACCGAAATTCCGCTATTTCACGATATTTTGATTTTCATTATTTGCACAGCTTACCTACCCAACGCAAACGAATAAATACATTTGAACTTAATTTAAAATAAACAAATTAGTCTTAGTATATTATTTTTTAATTTATTTAGAGCACTACATACTCAATGTATGGCACAATTAGAAATGGATGTGCCAGGTTAGCTAAACTAACGAAATTAACCAAATCAACGCCCATAAAAAATGAGTAGAAACAAATATATAACTGTACATTTTATGCCATGTGGAAAAACAGCTGACTTCTTCTTTGTTTTTTGTATTCGCTGCAATTGCTCTCACGTATTAGGGTCCAAATGTAGTCACCCATCATAGCCGTGTCATAGATGCCCTGATAGCGTCGTTCCATAGCCTTCAATTCCTGATGAAAGCGCCCGCCGTGTTCGTCGCTCACGTCTCCTAAATTCTCAGGGAAAAAATCCAAATGAGAATGCAGAAAGTGTGTTTTATGTGACATGTGCACTCCTACCCAAAAATGAAAAAAAACGAGAACTAAAACGCTATTTAAATTAACATTTGTTTCAAAAAAAACCTACCCATTGCTTCATAGTTCTTTACCAGATCCTCAACTATGTCCTTATATTATGGCTTTTGTTGTTTCCTAAAAAGTTTTCCACAACAAGCCTGAAGGAATTCCATGCTGCGGCTTCGATGGGTGATAACAGCTTCGGGAATGTTTCATCTTTCAACATTTTTTTTATATCGGGTCCTGCGAAGACTCCTTCTTTAATTTTTGCCAGCGAAAGGTAAGGGAAAATTGACCGTAAATAGGCAAAAGCTTCACCTTCTTTGTCCAATTTTTTGGCAAAATTTTTTATCAAACCCAATTTTATGTGCAGCGGCGGAAGTATTATATTTTCACGGTTCTCTATTAGTGGTTTGCGCTGCACATTCGCTTCTCCAACTACAGGTTTCGTTCGTTCCGGCCATTTTTTTTAATATAATGCTGATCATCAGCGCGGCTATTCCAAAGGCACAGAAAACAGCAATGTCGCGTATAGCCTCCTTGGAGTCCACACAGAATGGCCACAACTTTGAGGTCGGCGCATATTTTCCAATTATATTTGCTATACTCTATGCATTTCAGCAAAATGTTCATAGTTTCATAGTTCTCCTTTGAATGAACCGCATGAGCAATAGGAAGAGATGGCTTTTCATTCCCATTATGTAAGAGAACTGCCTTCAAGCTCTCTTTGTTGCTGTCAATAAACAACCTCCATTCATTGGGGTTGTGAATTTGGTGAAGCTCTTGGAACAAGCCGGAAATGTCGCTGCAAAAACATATTTGGTATTTCTTTGTATAAAATTTTGCATACTGCTGGTGACGCTTCCTGTACGCTGTTACTTTCACTTCTGAATCCGCAAATCCACACTGTACCATCCGAGACGCAAAAAGTTTGGATTTCTCCTTAGTGAGACCAAAATCGCGCACCCAATCGTTTAGTTCGGCCTGTGACAGTAATTTTCGCTTTCTGCACGCCCCAAATTCGCTTGCACTTGACTCGGACTCTTGATCTGACGATTCTGCTTTTTGAAGAGATGCACCAGGGCACACTGGATATGGTACATCATTCGAATGTGGTACTGGAAGTGCAAACGATCCCACTTGAGCGTAGTTCCATTTTAAAAATCTCCCTACCCCACTGTTTGTGGTGAGGCAAAAATAACAGTCTGTGGAATGGCATAGCGGCTTTTTCCACATCATTGGTGTATCGAATTTCATATGGCGCCTAAAATTAAAATAAATTACTATATTTGCTTTGCTTAATGTGTTTAAATAAAAATTCTTACCTTCCGCCAGCTGCCCAGTTGGTTAGGATTATATAGCAAAGATGACATAGCGACTTAGGTGTCCATGATTCTGTGATATTTGGTGAAATACCAAAATAATTCAAATAGTGCAATTGCACTGCTGGAGTAAACGTGTGTGCGTGATTATTCTTTATAAACTCGCCACAAACATTGCAGAAATTGTCTGGATTGTTCAAACACTCGAACACACGTAGTCTTTTACTCATTGTCTTACTTGTTGGGTAGGTATTATATGCACTTAAATTCAATTTGTTTCACTTTTTACTCGTACTACTCGCGTTCGTAGACACTTGTTGAATGACAAAAAACGATAAATGAACACCTATAAATACTATACCTGGCTATATACCTGATTCAGCAAGTGTGCGTTTCAAATTGTGGAAAAGTTTCCAAATAATGACCACTCACAAATGTGGGGGGAATTTCTGTAAAAAAATCCGATACAGGTAGCCATCGGGAAAACACACATCAATAAAAAAGTGTAATTCCCTTTAATTGACTGTGAACGGAGTTGCAGTCATAAAGGAACACGAAGAGCGTCCACGCACATTCAGAAGCGTATATTACTCTGCAACCACAATCATAAAAATTAAATAACTATTTGTGTATTACTTATTTTTTTTAATTATGAGAATCATAAAAATTACGTAAACGTTTTTTCCAAACAATTTTGTACATGTAAAGTGGGTTTGCCAAAATTCGTATCGTAAAATGCACCTGTGTTTTGATGTTCTGCATTTTCATTATACCATTTTCTTAAAAACATCGACGAAACGCCCCTACGGTATTGTAAATAGGTTTTTTACAATTATGTAATATTTGTGTTATTAATATTAATTTAAAAATTTTATCAAAACTGCTAAGTGCTGTGACATTTGAAAAAAATTTGCAAAAAAAAAAATTGCTGATTTCACAAAATTTTTGAAATTTCACGTCCCTTGCCAGAACAGAAGACATTAACCCAGGGTGGTGAAATTTTGAACAGAAGTAACTTATGTATAGGAGCAACTGTTCCGTTCTATTCCAAAAGGATTATAAAAAACTTGCTTTTTCGATCCCTCCTAGTAGGTTAGCTGTGCAAATAATGAAAATCAAAATTTCGGTGTTTTACCAAAAAAATTATAAGTCCGCCATTTGTTGTCAGATTTTGTTAAGTAAGTGCTTATTTTCTTTGGAAAAATGCCAGCTATACGTAAAAAAAACAAAATCGCTGTTAGCATCGCGTTTTATATTTCATATGAATTTTTATATGAATTTTTCTGCCACATTTTTACTAAAAAAACGCAGTTTTTTAACCTTTTTAAGCCCCCAACATCAAAACTACTCACCCGATTTGAAAATTTTCTGAGAATGAGTTGTAGACGGCTCAATTTGCTTTAAGTTGAGTAGTAGTAGGATCAAATACGTCAAAGAAGACGAAAGATATGCTCAAAATTGTAAGTGTACCTCCAAAAATTTAAAAAAAAAAGTTCAAAAATTTGTATCTCGAAAACCAATCAACAGAAAAATTTTTAAAACTCGTTTTCGTGTTTAGTAGGTCAAAATCAATGAGAAAAAGTATGCTAGAAACAAATCACAGAGAAAATTTTTTTATTTGTGACCTAGTGTTATTGATAACTTGCAGCTTTTCAGAAAGTCTGTTTCTTGCAGATTTAGGCCAGGGTTAAACTTGGGTTGTAACATGATCTGAATTACGTTCCAATTATGGGTAGGATGCATACAGGAGGCAAATTAGTTATATGACAATTATAATTTGTAGTTTAATTTACATTCCCTTCCGAAATGCAAATTCAAAAAACTTTCAATACCATTGGCAATTGTACTTATTTTCAAAGCATTTCCTTCATATTGGTAGTTTTGGTTTTCAAATATTTTATACAGTACAGGTTTATGAATTCGAAAGTACTATGAGGCAATACCTATCAAATCCACAAACCTCTACATATAACAATTTCAAAACAATTAAAAGGATTCCCATATTTCCTTAGAATTGGCATCTGATTCCACAACCTGCATTGACATTGCCTGAGCAAATGCAAAATCAAAATTTTTTAATTGCCATTGCGAACAATGGTAATTTTTTTGCATTTTTTGTAACGCAAATTAAAATTCAATGCAATTTAAAAAAACCCATGTATGGTTAAATATAAATTTGTTCAAATAAATGCTGTTTAGTAATTAAAAATCCCCGGAGGAGGTTCCAAACCGGCGATTGAAGTTTCTGTAAAATAAAATAAAACTGACGTTGTTAGAGTTTGTCGCAACCAGAGTAGAGGTTGTCGCAACCACATTAGAGGTTGTCACAACCTTCAGGAGGTTGCTCCAGCCGAATTTCCGTTGTCGAGTCTAAATTCCGTCGCAACAACCTAAAGTCGGTTGTGAGAACTGCAGCTCGGTGGCAACAGTCACTACAAGCTCAAAAATAACTGCCGCAGCGACATATTGCAGGAACCATATACATACTTGCATGCATTGTTTTCACGAATTGAAGATCTACCGACTTTTTGATTCTTTTTTTGCTCTTATCGGTTTCAACAGACAAATCCGCATATGGATCTCTAAACCATATGTTATAGCTTAGTAGCCATTGTCTCTCAAACATGTTTTATTGAGTAGAAAACACAAAATGTTTGGGCACAAGTATATTTACGACAATCTAGAAACACATTATATTTGCACCCAAACAACAACAAAAATAGATATTTCAGCGTGTACCACTGTTTGAAACGTGTGATTGAATGTCTCTTTGTTAATTGATACCTAAAATGGAGATATCGACCAAAACGAGATGTTAATATATTTTGTGTCAATGGAAGAGATATTAATTGCGTACCTGAGCAGGATTCATTTGATTTTTGACAAAACATAGTAATCGAACCAATGAAAAACTGATAGCGACGAGAAGGAAGAAATGGAGCAAAACTTGTTGCAATGCTAGCTGTTCAACAAGAGAATTACACTGCTGGTACCTCCTACGGTAGCACGACACAATGTACAGCGTTTTCGAGCTGGACCTAAAGAACAAAATAGCATTTTAAAATTTTTTACTCTGAATATTTCCTTAATAATCAATACGAAAATAAATTAATATGAAAAAAATGCATTTCAAAATTTAACTGAGATACATCCCAACTAAAAACCGAGAATTGGGAATAATGTGACAAGGGGGTCGATTCTGTTACTGTGACATTGTGAAATGAAAAAAACACCGGTGATATTTTAGGCAAAGCAATTAAATGAGCGTCTGATAAAGAGTGATATTGAAAAGTATAAACTACAAAAACAAGATCTAGGTACACTGAAAGAATAATGCTTCGTCGTATGGCTGAAACATTTTCGTTAATGTTTTTACGTTGGTAGAAAACGTTGCTATAATGAAATGTTTCGTATATCAGACAATTTGGTAATCGCTGAAACGAAAAATTTCATATATGATTTCTTTGACCATTTTTCATTTTACTGCAAGAACGTACTTTTCATTCTCGCAATAATATTATTTAATTTGAATCGTGTAAAAAATTGAGTTAAAAATTAAAAAAAGGAAGTGCATGAGATTTAAACTATTGATATTTGATGTATCTCTTACTTTTTACTGATTATTTTTATTATTTTATTATTTTGGAGTTTTGCCAACTTTTATAGTTGACGAAACAATTTCGTCATTGGAATGCAACTCAGTTTTATGTAGATAAAGAGAGAAAAGCAGTCAAAAAATGAGTGAGCATAAAAAAGAGGTCAGCAAGAGGTAATGGTGAGCATGAGTGCTGGGTCACGTACACATCTTAAATCAGTTCATTTGCAACAACCGAAAGTGGTTGACATATTTCTCCGCCGGAATAATTTAAATAAATTTTTTAAAACAGGCTAATTAGTTGAACTTAGTAAAGTAATAATATTTTATTCAGAAAAATAAATTGTGTGAATTTATGTGTTTGCTGTGATCGTTTGTGTAAATTGTGAATCTATAAATGAAATAGATAAACTAATAGAATGCAAGGAGCAGCACGACAGCAAAGAAAGCGACGCATCGATAGAAGATAAGCTACCCCGAAATATGTTATTGAAGATTTGTGTATGTGTATGGGCGCGGCGGTACAAATCGTAACAAAATGTTCGTGATTTCGTGTTTTAACCAGAATGCGGTCGCGCCTGTTTCGTTATATTGGTATTTGGGTTCGACGTCTATGAAAACTAAATAGTGAAATGAACAAAGTGTTTCAAGTAAGACGATCATAAAAAGTAACAATTTAACGTACAATGAAATAAATCCAATCGAACGTTTAACAAATTTGGTTAAATAAAAATCAATGAGTGTTCGAACTCACGGATGATGTGTTAACACCTTTTTGCTACACGGTATCTATTCGATTTCTATGAACACATTAGTAAATGTTACATTGGAAAATAAAAAATAATAGTTTTTTTGTATACACCGGGCAATGCTGAACATCAAATGACTCGCTTTGTTTGGCCATAGCAACAACAACCAAACACACAACATCACACATACTTTGTACGAATAAGCTGACATATTAATGTGTCACCATAACGTCGACTGGGCTTGCAAATGAAATTTTGCGTGGCTATGCTTTATATCTCCGTTCAACAACAGCAACAGACACATGTACATATATACTTTATTATGTCAATACATACGTCATAGACACAATTTCGTTTGCTTCACCCCTGGCACACCACTCTTTCATTGCTCTCTTGCTCGCTCATTTTTGTTTATTCTCTTTCGCAGTCGCAGAAAATCTGGTTTTAGCAGCAGCACAAAATGTGACTTTGATAGATTTAGTCGCTATACGCCGCTGTAGATGTTAACACATCAATAAATAAAAGAGCAATTGAAGAATATGCTTAAAGAGCGATCAGTGGCTTAATTACGGGGAGATGTGGCGCTATAATTGACTGACAGACACCTCGACACTACAACAATTGCACAATTTAAGAAACAATGATATGGTTCTATATTAAAGAAAATTTTGAACATATGTAGATCAATTGCATGATAAGTACAGACATACACAGATATATACATACCTTAAATAGAAATTTTAATAATAAATTCCTCATATTTGTTTTTAATTGCAGGACCTGAGGGCAAGGGCCACAATAACCCTCGACTACCATAATCTTTCTCCAGACGAGTGGAATGGATATAATAACAGGTGGCGCAAAAGTAATCCTCCTAGCAGAACATGCTATAAATTTTGCGATTGGCCCCTAATGTCAGTTCTGTTTTGACATTTGTGTAGTAAACACATGCGAAATACACGTTAATAAACAATGTTACGCTACACTGCTCCAGAACGCGGAATATTGCTGACTATTTATTTGACCAATAATCGGTCGGTGACTTTGTCACAACGTGAATTTCGTCGAAGATTTCCTGGCCGTCCAACGCCTACTGGTGAAGCACTGCGACGTTTAGCCGCTCGCCTCGAAGAGACTGGCACAACACGAGATGCTGACAGGCGTGGCAGACCCCGGAGTAGCCGTTCTGCAGAGAATATTGCTGCTGTAGCCGAGAATGTGATGGAAGCGCCGTCGACATCGACCAGACGACGTGCCACGCTACAGAGCAATGATCAACGGGTTATTTTTGCCGCAACTTGATGAATTGGGATTGGAAACATGTGGTTCCAACAGGACGGTGCAACGGCACACACTGGACGTGCCACAACCGATATGCTGAAGGGCGCTTAATCTTCCGTTTTCGCGATTTGCACTGGCCAGCAAGATCGCCTGATTTGACCGCTCCAGACTTCTTTTTGTGGGGCTTTTTGAAGTCGCGGATTTATGTCAACAATCCTCAGACTCTTGCAGCTCTTAAAGACAATATCCGTCAAGAATGTGAATACCTATCGCCGGAAGTTTTGGCCAAAGTGATGGAAAATGCCATAAAAAGGGCTCAAATGACAATCAACTGTGGCGGCGGCCATTTACATGACATCATATTCTCGACTTGATGTAACAAAAATTAAAAGACCAAATAAAAATAATCCACAAGAAGAATCAAAGTTTTTCATTTTTTTTAAATTACAGCCAAAAAACATCGGGAGTTTACTTTTGCGCCACCTTGTATATTCAGCAAATTCAGACCATCTTCGAAACAAAAATTTAATATTGTTTTTATCAAAACCACTGCAATGTAATACTAACAGTGTACTTATGTACAATAAACAATAAACAATTTCAAAAACACACTTTAACACATTCATTAGAGTAATGAAACAAAGACAGTGCAGCAGTGAAATAATTTCATTGCAAGAACTATACTTTTTCATTGCAACAATGAAACAAATTCATTGCAGCAACGAAACAAATTCTTTCCAATAAGGAATGAAATTCAGTGCAGCAACAACCATAAGTTTTTCGCAGTGACGAACAATTTGCAGTTGACGAACACATCTTCGTAGCGGGAATGAAACTGTTCGTTAGCTCACTTTCGATGACGGAAGTTGTTTGGGTGATGAACATTTTCATCGCTGTGACGATGCTTTTCCGTTCAGTTTAGAGTTAAATAATAAAAACAAGATATCGTTCATAGTAAAAATACAAAGTAGTCACAGTAGATACACTAGATACAACAACAATTGTGGGCAAGTACAACAGACACTTTGTTTTTGTTTAGGATCTACTCATATTAAAGAGATTACTAAATTATATTTCAGCATTTTCTAACAACTAAAAAGGAAATGAAATGAGCAAAGTAAGCAACTGAGCGCAAAATATCATAATGTAGACAGACTATTAACATACAGTTATTTCCCGAATATAACATAAACATTTACTGCAAATAACATAACAAACCGAATATCATTAAGTAACATAAAATATGCACAAATACAGTAACTTCATAATGATACAATATGAAATTCAAATAGTCTCCTTTATGATATTATGAAGATCATCAATTAGTTCAATTAAAACTTTACCCAAAGTGCACCAGGACGTATAAGCGCTGAAATAAAGTATACACAGAGTTTCATTCCGGGGTACGTAAATTGTTGTGACTAAAAACAAAAATCCATTGAGTGTTTGGTAAATTTATCCTAAACGAATTATACCTTGAAAAACAGTACCGCATTAATAGATTCACACAAATGTCTACACAAAATGATTTCTGAGCTGTTGCTTAAATTCAGCGATTTGTATGTTATAGGTGAAGAGTTTGCAATTTATTGTTCGAAACTTAAAACATCATAGGAAAAAATATTTAGAAAAACGTTTCAGTTGTGCAACATTGAGAAATTTATACGAATCTTAGCAAAATAAAGTCAGAAGTCAGAGCAGTATTTCAGTTTGTCCGTGTTCGTTTAAACTTTATGCTCTTCTAGCAAAAACTTGTTCAACAACAGAATTTATGGTACTCACATAAATAAAACTTGTTCCTAAACAGTTGAAAGGAATAGAAAAAATAAAAAAAACATTTCACGTTATATTTTATTCAACATTTTGTTGGCATTTGTACTTTGCGACGAGAATCCTTTTGTGTTTAATTTTTTGTACAAAAGTTGCAAGTGTTATCAATGTATCATTTTTATCAGTAGATCTAAGTAGAGAGGTTTGAGTACATACATGTTTATGTATGTGCATTAAGGTGGGTCGTTTTGTATTGAGAAAAACAAATTTCATGTTCACCGCATTTCAATTTCAACCTAATTTTGTTTTATTAATAGCCCTAACAAAATCATAATCTGTAAAGACTAGAGGTTTCGCGAACAGTTCGAATGTGTCATGCCCTCTCAAGCAAAGAGTTGTATATCGATTCGTCATCCACAGGAATCAAAACTAGGAATAAAAGTCTAACAACAATATATCATAAAAATAAAAAATTATGAAATTCATGCCAGTTTAATAAAAATCACATGAGGAGTCAGGAGACACCCAGTTGGAACGAAGTTCCTTTCGATATATGTTACGAAAATTTAAATGGATCTTTCTGTAAAATGATAAACTTTCTATAAGAAACATTTTTATATATAGAATATATTTTTTTTTAAGTATATTTTTAGGTTCTTTTTGTAAGAATATGTATTATATTTTCCCGAAAAGGTCCTTTTTCAAAGAAAAGTACTTCTTTTATTCATAGCTAATGTTTTTTTAAGAAAACGTACTATTTTTAAGAAAAATTACTTTCCGTAAGAAAAAGCCGTAAGAGTATGAATCTTTTTTACAAAGAAGTATTTTTTTGATATCTTTTTAGGAAAAGGTTATTTTTTTTAAGAAAATGTACTTATTTTCGGAAAGGCTACTTCTCTCAAGAAAGGAAAAGAAAAGTTATTATTTTATTGTAAGGAAAGATACATTTTAAAAAAAAGGAATTTTAATAAGAAATGTTTTGATGTGTTAACATCTATAGCGGCGTATAGGGACTAAATCTATCAAAATCTGCTAAAACCAGATTTAATGCTGCTGCTAAAACCATCGCAGTCGACGTTATGGTGACATACTAATACGTCAGCTACTTCGTACAAAGTATGTGTGATGTTGTGTGTTTGACTGTTTCGTTGCTGTTGATATGGCAAACATGTGGTTATGTGACACATGTATACGTCAGCTACTTCGGACAAAGTATGTGTGACGTTGTGTGTTTGGTTGTTTTTATTTTAGGTATCCTCCTCCTACACCCGCCACCCACACAAACACTCCACGACACAGCAAGCACAAATAAATCACCATCATATCAGTAGTAGTAGTAGTAGTTGTTGTAGTTGTTGTTGTTGTTGGTGTTGTTGTTTTTTGTATTATAGTGAAAGGTAAGTCCAATAAAATGTGGTTGCGGAGCACTCTCAGAGCAAAGAGAGTAATGACGTATTATAAGTATATAACAATGAGATAGCAAGAGAGCAACGACAATTTTGAGAACTTGTGTAGCGTATGAACGAATATAACAATGTATGCATGTATACAAGTGACCGCTGCTTTGCATTCTTTGACTTTTGTGGGAATAAAACAAGAAGTATTGAGCAAGAAAATAATGACACATGTGCTTGCACTGGGTCTTTAAATAATTTTAAGTATTAATATTATTTAACTGTAACGTCGTCATATGATTGAACGCTGTTTTTTATTTTCCAATGTAACATTTACGAATGTGTTCATAGAAATCGAACAGGTACCGTGTAGTAAAAAGATGTTAACACATCGCCCGTGAGTTCGAACACTCATTGGATTTTTTTTCAAGAGAAGGTATTTTTTTTAAATTAAGTTTTTTAAGAAATGGGAATACTTTCTAGAATTGGTCCTTTTTTCTCGAATAGGTACATTTTGCCGTCGGTGGTGCAATCGTAGAGAACACGTGGTCGAGCCTTGCTCTGACCACCTTAAATTTCTTTCGACGGGGGTCACTTCGCATAGTGACGGCGACACTATTGAGTATTTAGCCATGAAAAGCTTTTTAAAACTGCTGGTCCCAATCAGTGAGTGTAAAACTAGAACCCGCGCAGCGCTCTCGTTCTGAGAAGGTCTCCCTAATCCCTTCATGGGATTTAACGGGAAACCAACCAACGGTACTTATTTAAAAAAAATATTTTTTAGTTTTAGTTTTGTTAAGCAAAAGTACTTCTTTAAATAAGATATTTTTTTTAAGAAAAGGTACTTTGTTTAAGAATATGAATTGGCATTTTGTTTTGAGAAAATTTACTTTGTTTAATAAAAAGCACTTATTTCAGAAAGTTTTATTTTTTTTAAACTTATTTCACTTTGGCCTTTCTAAATTTACTTTTTATTGAGTTCAAGACTACAATATATACTATATATTGGTTACAGGCTCCACCTAGAAAACTTCCCATTAAACAAGAAATTTCCCAACGTATGTTAGACATCTAGTTAGTCTAGACACAAACCAAAGAAAAATTAAACAATATTGTTGACAATAGTGGTTTGTAGCATAAAAAGTTGTTTAATTTTTTTTTCATTTAGCCGCCACCCCGCACAGTGCGATAAAGAATTTCGTTCCCAAAATGTTACCAAAAATTGCACTAATTATGAGGATTTTTTAGTAAAGATGCAACACTTTAGCACCACGTAATGCGTTACCCCACATAATTACAAAGGTGGAGAGAGGTTACTTAAATTTGTAGACGAAACGATTGCACTAGTTGTTAGATTATTAAGCCTGGAGAACAAGCTTATTTTATATACAGCCGTCTTAAGGCCTAGTTATGTTCTGCCAAATATAGTTATGGAATTCGACTTTGGGGAACTGCAGGTAAAGCAAACATTGAAATTTTGTAACGCCATCTGAACAAGTCGCTTCGTATGATAATAAGGTAATTAATTGAAAATTATATAAATGAACTGACCAACCATTGCAACCCGTTATCCATAGCCTTTCTAGACATCATTTCTTATATCTGCACTTTGGAATAATTACTTTAGCTTTGGAATAATTACTTTTATATTACATAAATTGTATAATTGTTTATTGCCCAGTTTTTAAACTAGTTGGAGTTTAAAATGCGTTATTATCTCGTCATCAAATTTTCTTAATATTTTACAGATTTTAAATAGATTGCAAATGTAAGACGATCACAAAACAAACTTGGTTGAATAAAACTTGTACGATATTTGTATTTGTCATTTCTGGTCGGAACAATAGGAACGTCGATTTTCGGTCCGCTCTAACAAACCTAAATACATATTAATAATATGGTGCAATGAAAACCGCTTTGTCTGGAATTTCAAACGTGGGAGTCTCAGAAGTTGCGTATTAAAGACCTGATTACGGAAACATGAACTTTTGTGTTGCTTATATTGCCCTACCAGCCATAGCAATTTCAATTTCTAGTGTCGTTTGGAAAAATAATTTTTTTTGTTAAGATATAGCGGAAACGAATTTTCAGGATAATTGCACCCATATTGCAAAATATATGTTCTAAATTTCGACAAAGCTACTTCTACTACTCTTTCTTCCCAATTTTTCAATTAAATGTTCAATTTAGAACACCAAAATTTATGAGTAAAGTGATATCTTCACTTTACTTTATTTTATATTTTATATGAAAATGCTATCGAATATATAAATTAAATGTAATTAAACCCGAATTCGAGAAACACATTGAGAAATGTTCTAAAAATCGGGGAATTTTGATCAAGGCTTCAGTTGTGAAAAAAATACAAAATTTTGCTTCTTTGAACTGAATAATACAATACATTCTTGTTTAGTTGTACCACAAAAATTTAATCGCCTATCAAAACTGTTTTTAAGTTCGGATTGAAAGTATTTTTAACTGAAATTGTGAATTCAACCCTATTCAACTTGAAAGTTTCAAAGACGTTTTACTCGCACCTTTGTTCTTTGGGTTATGGCGGTCTTGTCGCAAATGAGCGATATATATTTCGTTTTAATAAACTGAACTACGAATCGAAAATTTAACGACCGGCAGGAATTTAGATAACCTTTAACTAACCTATAAGATATCCCCGACATTCAAAAACCACAAAATGTTTTCTGAACACCCTAATATAAATAGTGCTATAGTTAAATAGAGAGTCATTTAGATTTGGTGATGAGCATACATATGCGGTTTATGTTTACGGATTTTGGCCAAGAGACTACAATTGTGGTATGTGGAAGATAGCCAACAACTGTGATCAAACGTTAAAAGTTGAACGACATGTAAACAGTATTTCCATATATATTTGTGATATATATGAACGGAGATTTTTTTACTTCGCCGATACGCAGATTTTTTAGTACCGTTGCTTTCAAAACTCTGTGTTCCGGAATCACTTCTCATGAGAGCTGATGTAGAAATGCAAATTAAATCTGTTGTATTCACAATACTATAAAAGATATGTTGTAACAAAAAGTATTTTCAAGGATTTCAACTCTGGTGTTTGTCTATCGTTACCTTTTTCAACCCATTTTATATGACTCAAAACAAAAAGTTTCCTCATAAAATAAAAATATCTCTTAGAAGTATTATTTAGGGATCAATTATCTATATTTTCTGAGCTTGTGGTCAGATTTGCTTTATACGATTTGTACTTATTTTTCCTGATATTTCGCTACTCCGTTGTGTAGCCTCATCAGGAGATAACGATAAACAATTAAAACATTATTCTATTTTTCGTTTTCTTTCGACCTTTTTGAATCGCTAGACATCAATTTTCAAATAATTAGGCTCGAGGTCAATTCTGTTTTATATATTTTAATTTATTTTTCAATATTTCATTTTTCGTCGAAAGCCATCATCAGCAATTCTGAAATATATGATATATCGAAAATTACATATAGGCGGTAAAGAACGATACATAAAAACAACAACAAACTCGCAACACAAAAAATTCTTTCAAGTCTAACTTACGAAAAAACTTAAGTACAACACAACGTGTAACAAAAATAGGGTAGCGACCGCTACCCTCCGTCATCGGTTTGCCAGGACCAAGGCAGGATAGGCAATATGGTGAATGACCTAATGACATGTGAACGCTTGAACGATGATACGACAAGCTCTTTACAGGGGCGGGAGGACAACGAGCACGTAAATGGAATGTTCAACCATAACATGATTTGTGAAATTCATAAGGATAACTATCCACTTAGAACGATAAGTTCTTCATTCGACACACCATCCGGTAACCTTTGTACGTAAAGGGTTTTTCAACGGAGACGCTACAAAAGTAAATCGATAGGGACAGCAAACGACGCCATATTTTTTCCCGCTCTTTTGGTATTTCTCTTCAGTAAGGTTTGCCATTTCATCATGGAAAGATATACGAGCCAACAACGAGTCGAAATTATTAAAATTTAATACCGCAATTTAGAGTCAGTGGCCTCAACTTTAAGAGCGCTACGTCCAATTTATGGTCGTCATAATGGTCCCACCAGATCAACAATTGAGCGTCTAGTGGAAAAGTTTGAATCCACAGGCACAGCACAAAATGTTCCCGTGCCAGTGAGACAAAGAAGTGACCGTAGTGTGGAGAATATTGCTGCCGCTGAGGCTTCAGTTCAAGAAAGCCCAAATGTGTCTCTCACACGTCGTTCTCCAGCGTTGGGCATCTCTGTGACGCCGTTGTGACGAATTTTGCGAATAGATCTTGGCTTACATCCTTACAAGATCAAATTGAAGCCAGAACTGAAGCCGCTTGACCACCATAAGCGTCGTATGTTCGTGAATTGGACTGAGCAACAACTTGCAAATAATTCGGATTTTCATCGGAAAATCATCTTCAGCATGAGGCTCATTTCTAGTTGAATGGCTTTGTCAATAAGGAAAAGATGCGTTTTTGGTCAGACAGAAATCCACACGTAATCCATGAGTCATCATTGCATCCCGAAAAAATTACGGTTTGGTGCGGTTTATGGGCCGGCCGCGTCATTGGGTCGTACTGCTTCCGTGATGATCAAGACCGGCACATTACTGTGAATGCTAGGCGCTACCGCTCAATGATAACCGAATATTTTTGGCCCCAATTGGATAATATGGACTTGAAAGACATGTGGTTCCAACAGGACGGCGACACAAGCCACACAGCGAGTGCCACAATCAATTTATCGGAAACCCAGTTTGGTGAACGTGTTATCTCACGAAATGGCCCAGTCGATTGGCCGCCTCGGTCGTGCGATTTGACGCCGTTAGATTATTTCCTGTGAGGCTGCGTCAAGTCTATGGTCTATGCCAACAAGCCACCGACGATTGATGAACTTCGTACGAATATCGAACGTGAAATTGCAGCAGTATCGGCCGATTTATGCTTGAAAACCGTCGAAAATTGGGTTCATCGTCTGGACTTCTGCAAG
Source organism: Phaonia tiefii (assembly GCA_963931995.1). Lineage (NCBI taxonomy): Eukaryota > Metazoa > Arthropoda > Insecta > Diptera > Muscidae > Phaonia > Phaonia tiefii. The sequence continues at coordinate 219,866,344 of OZ008368.1, read as the reverse complement.
CGTGCCCGTGGTGGCCATGCAAAAAAATCGAGTTCCATACATAATGGCATCGAACGTACTTTCACAGGAATAAAGAACTTCATTGGTATCTAAAACCGGGTTTGTTTTATTTAAAAAATCTTTTGTAGCGCTCTTATTAAAAACCCTTTATTTGACGACTATTCTGACGAAGATAGCGGTACAATTCGAAGAGATGGTGATGAATACGAAAATGCAGGAAGATGAGGTTATATTTTTTTGGATGTTGTCTCATTATTCCCCAGTATTATTCCCCCGTAATTTCGCCTTACGGATAATAGGGGCCAGATACACTGAAGAATGCGGACATGATGAACACCTTATTTATGAAAGTTCTACAATTTTGCATTAGGGATAGCCGATACTTCAATTACAAGGATACATTTTATCAACGGTACTAAAAAATCTGCGGATCATCGGCATCTCCAGTGGTAGCCGATATGGTCATGGAGGGGCTACTGGATAAATACATCGGAAATGCGACATTAGACCTTGGGTACTGACGAAATATGTTGACGACCTTTTTGGGATAATTAAGAGCAGTGCAATGGACAACATGCTGACCATATTTAAGAGCTTTGACAAACATATTAAATTCACGATTGGAAGGGGAACAGAGGGGAAACTTCCTTATTTGAACACCCTGATAATACGAAAGTTTTTCCAAAGGGTAAGAAGATTGAATAACGGGCCTAATAATGGGCTGCCCTCCTGCAACGACGAGAATGGGAATCTGGCGACTGAGAAGCAGTGTGTGCTCAAAATGTGGAGAGACCACTTTTCAGCACTACTCCACTTAGATTCTTTCACTGAAGATCAGGAGGTCATGATAGTGGAAGATAGTGTAGATTGTACACTGTTGCCAGGCAATTTCTTATCTCATGATTTGTCGTCCCTTGGAATACGAGGTAATAGTTTTAACACAAATTCGGAACACAAAGTGCCTGACAGCTTCAATAATGGCTATACCCATCCACGACTTTCGGTTATAACAAACAATCAGCCAGAACCAACGGCAACAACAACCACTACGGAAATGAGTACACAAGGAATGTTAGATATTCTTGACGAATTGAAGAAACCGTTTGATTCAAATGAATCACTCGAATCATTCTTGAACAGAATGCAGGCAATAGATTTTACGAAGATATGGCCAACAATTGATGAAACTGCATTGTCAACACCGAGTACAACAAGCGAGGTTCCCAACAGCTCTACTGAGTTACCAAACACCACCACGGAATCAACTACAATGAGTTTCGAGTTGACTTCATCAATACCTCAAAATCAAGCCACGGCTGACAACAAAGACAGCAATGTGGATACCCTGTTGTCGAAACTCCTTAATGGTGAATTATTATCGTCGTCTAAGACTTCTCCTGGTGAAACACTACCAGCAACTACCGAGTCTGCTCAGGAAGCAAATCTGGATATATCCACACCGTATGGCCTCTTTTGTTCGCCAATTATATACAACGAAGTAAATGAATTTGGCGTAAATCTAACTATAGAGAGAATTGCCTGTTATCCAGCTCTTGAACCCGTTGTACCATCAGAATAACGTTAACCATTTACATAAACATTTACGAAGTATGAATTAAAGAACTAGAAATGTTTTGATAACAACATCAATGTCTACTAAACATATTAAAGTTTTAAATATCTCACGAGTGGTTACACTATACAACAAATCTCTGCAGACTTTAAAAAATCTTACAGATTCTTGTAATTAATGCAAAAATAAAATACCCATGTCTCCCAGATGTTCTGGATCAGTCCGTTTCCTTTTTTAAGGTTTAGTTTATATGGAAAAGTTACTTTCAATCACGCTGCTAATTGTTGATCAAGACGCCTTATATGTTGTTATACTGTTTGCAATTACGGGGATTGCTGGTTATATTTAATACCCTTTTCAAATTGTTCATAAATCCTTGAAAAAAAAATTCATACCAGCAAAGAAACAAATTCATTATATCAATGAATAAAATTCATTGCAGCAATGAACCAAATTCATACCAGCAATGAAACAACTTCTTAGCAGCAATGAATTTGTTTCATTGCTGCTATGAATTTGATTCATTGCTGCTATGAATTTAGCAGCAATGAATTTGTTTCATGAATTTGTTTAATTACTTGCTATGAATTTGGTTCATTGTTGCAATGAATTTGATCCATTGATATAATGAATTTGTTTCATTGCTGGTATGAATTTGTTGTCAACGATTTTTGAAAAATTTGGTAAGAGTATTAATCTTTTTTTTTTTTTTTTTTTTTTTTTTTTTTTTTTTTTTTAATCGAGCGAACCCATCGCCGCCACTCTTACCCGCCCCTACCGACCGAGAGGGCCACGTCCCCATAACGTGAGGACAGCGTACACATTATAGACCGGTCTATAACGGGAGAGCAAGGATATTAAGTTCACACGTTACAACCAACTACAGAAATTCTTCACCAGTTGGTATTACACTAACATAAATAAGTATAAAAGCACATCACGAGATATTAACATAAGATACTTCAATATATAATAATTACGAGCAAAACGAAAACCAAATCATAAATCAGACCAGATAGTAAGGATAAAGTAAATTAAATTTACATATGTACGTTAACGAATATACAGCACTAATGCAATCGGTTCAAATGACAAATTATGCTAGACTTTGTCGTTTCCCAACTACCTGTGAAATCAATAAACTGATATAGCTCATTAAAGTCACGACACATTCTCCTAACTGGATCAAAGGACGCATAATTCGAACGCTGAAACTCGATGTTTACGAGTTTATAGTACCTCGTGGGTCTCAATGGGACATTTATGAAAATCTTAGATAACAGAAATTCAGAACATATACATCCATCAATTATCTTCAAAACTGTAATAGAGTTTATCATGGTACGTCTACTACTAAGAGTCGGCAATCTGATCAATGCTAGTCTACTGCTATACGAAGGAAGATTATGGTTCGGGTTCCATTGAAGATTTCTCAGACAAAAAATGAGAAACTGTTTCTGGACCGATTCAATCATATTAACATACAAATTGTACTGGGGGTCCCAAACAACTGATCCATATTCGAGAATAGGGCGGACTAGTGAAGTAAAAAGATTTTTCGTAACGTAGGGATCTGAAAATTCCTTTGCCCAACGTTTAATAAAGTTCAGAACGCCATAAGCCTTGTTCACCATCGTAATTATGTGGGAGTTGAAATTCAATTTTCTGTCCAAGAGAACACCAAGATCAACAAATGAATCCACCGATTCAAGAACATTGCCACCTAAAATGTATTTTGCCGAAAATAATGATGACCTAGAGAACAGCATATGCTTACATTTCGTAAAATTAAGCTCCATCAAATTGGTCTCGCACCACGTCTGGAAAGTAGACAAATCCCTCTGAAGTAAAGCATATTGACAAGGATCCTTGTAAGAAAAATAGATCTTCACGTCATCAGCGTACATTAACAATTTAGAGTGCATTATGGAGGCGGGTAAGTCGTTAATGAATAACAAAAATAGAACCGGCCCAAGATGACTGCCCTGAGGCACCCCAGATGACACAAAAATAGATCTTGAGAATGATCGACCAAATGATACCATCTGTTCTCTGTTCATTAAATAAGAACTAATCCAATTCAGCATGTTACAATTAAAACCCATTGCCCCTAATTTATATAATAACAAATTGTGGTTAACTTTATCAAAAGCCTTACTAAAATCGGTAAAAATCACATCAGTTTGATCTCCATTAATAAAGCCGTCAATAATAGAAGAGGAAAACTGAAGCAAATTAGTCACGGTGGAACGACCCTTCCGAAAGCCATGTTGACGTGGATCTAAAATAGAGGAAACCTGATGAGAAATTACCTCTGTGACTAACTTCTCAAAAAGTTTAGGAATGGCACTCAATTTTGAATTCCCCTATAATTTGCAACATTTACTAAACTACCAGATTTGTGGAGAGGGATTATATAAGAGCTCTTCCACTTTGCAGGAAAATGGCCGAACTTCAACGAAGCGTTAAATAAGAGAGTCAACGGTAAGCTGAGAGAATTCGAGCAGTATTTCAACATAGAGTCCGGGATACCATCAGGACCAGCTTTATTCGAGGCTTTCAAGCTGATTAAGTTATCTAGCAACCACGAAGAATTTACGACAGGTGCATCAAGCGGAATGGTAGAGCGGACAGTGTACGGGTATGATTTGGAAACATCATAGGCTCGGGTGGAATAAATAGATGCGAAAAAATCGGCGAAACAATTAGCAATAGACTCTTCATCTGAATATTCAATACCGTTCATTTTTATCCTACAAGGTGTGGAAAACGAATTACGCTTCAAGTTAACAAATCTAAAGAATGATTTGGGGTTCCGTTTAAAATTAGCCTTCAACCTATCCAAATATAATCTGTAACTCTCACGAGATTTAGAGTTGTATCTACTCCTAGCAACAATATACCTAGCATAGTCTGCTAGTAGTCCAGATTTTTTATACTTGTTCGAACATCTATTCCTTACATTCTTGAGACTATTTAGAGCCCTTGAGGACCATGGGGGACCAGTATTACCCCTTATTGGCCTCTTGGGTACAGACTTAGAAATATAGCCATTAATAATATTATAGAAATCATCCAGGGCGATTTCAAATTCAAAAGAATTATCACACTGACATATACTATGCCAGTCGGTATCAAAGATAAGATTATTCAAAAGTATAAAGTTCGCACGCGAAAAGCATAGGCCAACATAGGACGAAGAGTAATTGCAACCAACCTGCATGGTATCATATGTATAATTAATTCCCAGCGTTGGATGGTAACTATCCTCAGGAGAAATTAACGGATCAATTCGAGAAATATCAAAGTTGTTAGAATCATCCACTAAAACTAGATCAAGGACTCGATTCATAGAATTGGGAATGTCGTTCAATTGAATCAACCCAAGTTCGGAAATATGCGTAACAAAATCAGATGATCAATCATATGGTGTCAATGGAGTCAGAGAATTAGTATCGGGTAAAGACACCCATGTCACAGACGGCAAGTTAAAGTCACCCAATACTAAAATACGGTCCTTTCTACTGGCTAACGCAATAACTTTTGCAATAGCGTCAATATGCACTTGATATACCTCAAAGCATGATGATGGCGGAATATAGGAACACGTGACAAACAATTTCAAATCGCCTAAATTAATGGACACCACAAGAAACTCAAGATCGCCAATGTCATCAACTGTAACCAACTCAGAAGATAAAGAATTCTCAATTGAGATTAAAACACCACCTCCAATTTTACCAACACGATCTTTTCTATAAACTACGTACTTATCGCAAAACAACTCAGAATTAAAAACATTAGGTTTAAGCCATGTCTCAGAAAATGCAATGACATCAAACTCAAAACCAAAGCTATCAACAAATAATCTGGACAATTTAGTATTCAAACCGCGAACATTCCGATACGCCAAATTCAAACTCCCAATTAGTTTTTTGGAGCTGGCTTATCTCCAGACGGTAATCTAGCAAAATTATCACGCCTACCATTATCCCGATACTCAAATTCCCTTACGAATGTTCTGTGAGGCCAAAATTCCGAATCCACCAGTTTGACAAATAGATCATCCGGTGCAATAATTTTGAAAGACGACCTACGTTCCGAAAATTGTGACTTCAGCTTGAAGCACTGTATGGAATCGTTAGAATTATTCCCGACTAATTTAGACGATATGTAAAGTCGTATATCCTCTTCGGTCGTGTCGGGGGAAAGTCTAGACACAAAAACTGTCTTCCTTGCCGGTACGACAGTCAACGTTCTTGGTCCCGGTCCTGGCACTGGGGCGGGATTACCACCCGGAGGAGACGACTTATCGCTGTCCGTGGAAGCTATAGTAACTACAGAAATGACTTCAGCAAAAGTAGGAGGGGCAGAAGATTTCATTGGACTTGAAACTGTAACTGGAGAATTAACGTCCATTAAATTCGGCGAGGAAGGAATTACCAACAATGGAGGGGCCTTCTTAGCCGTCTTCTTCCTTTTCGGCGAGGAAGCTTTCGGTGAACCCGCTCTCTTTTCCAATCCCGGATATTTATTAAACATCCCAATAAACTTGGAAAATCGACCAGATAAAGCCGAAAGCTCCTTTTCCATCTCAGAAATCTCGGACTTCATGCTCCTGAAAAATTTGTAGAACTCCACATCCAATTTTCTACACTCCACGCAACACCAACGCAGACCCTTGTCATCACTAAGATTGTCCGCCACTCTTGCATAAAGGCCAACACATTTGACATGTATCAAGCCATCACACAACCAACACGAAATAAGAGTATCGGTATCCGATCTAACCTTACAGTCTTTGTTCATGCAAGTCATCATTATAATTAATTCAGAGTAAAAAAAAAAAAAAAAAAAAAAAAATAAATAAAAATAAATAAATAAATAAGAAACAAATACTAAAAACAGAATTCCAAAATCGACAAAATTCCCAAAAACGTATGAACTTATTATCCCTTTGATATTAATTCCCAAAACCAGATGGCAACTCTGCACACAAATAACGAAACAAAGAGAATGAAAGAAAAACAAAAATCAAACAACTACAACGTTAGACGTTCTCAACAATGACAAACAAATATTATTGTTGTTGTTTGTGTTTTACACGATCAACAGAATTTCCAATTGCACACAATAATACAAAAACAGTATAAACAAGCACTGCACTGAACACACAATTATATCAAGCAATGTAATTTAACTTATCTTCGCACTATTAACACAACAAGCACTATTTAAACTTTTAAAATACGAAAATAAAGTAAATTCACGGAGCACAACTAAAAAACGAACTAAACGAGAGTAGAGTTGCCAGAGTATATGCGGTATATGGTTGGGGGAATCTATGCCCGACGATTGGAGTCTCAGTGTATTATGTCCTGTATTCAAAAAGGGTGATCCGTGTGTCTGATCCAACTATCGTGGTATCAGTCATTTATCCATCGCGTATAAGGTCTTGTCGAGCGTATTATGTGAAAAACTAAAGCCAATTATTGAAAACCTGATTGGACCCAAACCTGGGTGGTTTTAGACTAGGCAAGACCACGACTGACCAAATATTCACGCTACGCCAAATCCTGGAAAATACCCTCGAAAAGCAAATCGATACATACCACCTTTTTGTAGATTACAAAGCAGCTTTCGATAGCCCCAAACGTGGAAAACTGTAAGAAGCTATGTCTGAACTTGGTATTCCGGAAAAACTGATCCGCCTCTGTAGAATGACGCTGACCTCAACCATTCTGTAGCAAGCGAGGACTTAGACACGGCCACACACTTTCGTGCAATCAATACGAACAACACCATTAACAAGACAAGCCATATGTTGCTGGCGTATGATGACGACATAGACATCATTGGGCGAAATTTGCGAGAGGTTACTGCAGTATTTTCAAGAATCGAAAAGAAGTCAGCGAAGGTGGGTCTTGCTGTTAATGGGGTCAAGACAAAAGTGATGGTGTCAACGACTAGGAAAGCCTCTCGACTTGGTCCGCACTTGAACGTTGACAACCGATTTGATTTTAAAGTGGTAGTTAAATTTGTCTACCTTGGATCCGCCGTGAACAAGGAAAACAACGTCAGCCTGGAGATAGATATGAGAATTGTGCTTGCAAATAGATGCTATTTTGGGTTCAGCATGCAGTTGAGGAACAAAGCCCTCTCTCGACGCACAAAGTCCAGCTATATCAGACTGTCATTTTACCTGTCTTGACATATGACTCCGAAACTTGGGTCATATCGCAAGCGGATGAAAAACACCTGGGAGTTTTTGAGAGAAAAATTCTCCGTAAAATATTTGATCCTGATAGTGAAAAAGGCGAGTACATACGTCTCTGGAGCGCAGAGGTATGTAATCTATATTCTCACGTGGACATAGCTAGACGAATCAAGTTGGGCCAATTGCGTTGGCTAGGCCATGTTTTCAGAATGGATTAAGATGAGCCAGCGCGAAAGGCTTTCGATAACGTAACCGATGGAAGCAGGAAAAGAGGACGATCAAGACTCCCCTGGAAAGACCAGCCAGAAGAATCCCTCCGTATCCTTGGTGTTACCAACTGGCGAGAAAAGGCGATGGATAGAACCAGTTGGAAGAATATGTTGAAATTTGTTTGTTCAATTAATATGTGTAAGACTTCTGACCTCATTAGGTTGTCAAATAGTCAATAAATGTAAAGCAAGATAATACGGAGGGAGAACAGTTTATGGGTAGATTGGTACCGAGGACCAACGGCCTCTGGAAGATTAGTTAATTTTCATTCGGATCATCCGGGGAGGATTATTATGAACACGGACACGAACTTTATAAATAGAGTACTCACTATGGGCAATGCGGTATTTCATCCCGACGATAGGGGCATAATTGAGAACATATTAAGTCAAAATAGCTTCCCAAAACATACAATAGAACGAGTTCCTGGGAAGGGATGACAAAAGCCAATCTGGAGACGAACGAATGTGTATCTGTTATATATGTACATACCGGAACATTCTGAAAGGTTGGAAGGATCAAATTTTAATGACGACCCCAATTACAAAATTGCACACAACACGAATCACACACTTCAAAGTGTTTATACCAACTTAAAGACAAAGACAAATAGAATCTTATATATAAGATTAAATGCAACCGAAATGCAATCTTACCATGCGGCAAATTAGCAAATTCTACATAGGGACTACAAAGGACAAATTGAGGACGAGAATGGCAGGTCACAGATCCGATATTGGGCGGGGACATAATTCTGACCGCGAAACGGCGTTAACGGCACACTGTGCGACATTAGACAATGATGTCAATTTAGAGAGTGTGAGAGTATTGCAATGTGGGGACAATTATGGCAAACGACTGACGCTTGAGATGATACACATACTCACTACACCAACAACGCAAGATATGAACCTTGGAACGGACGTCGAGAACTTGCTGCAAAGCTTCTAACGGGAAAGGTGAACAGAGCTCGGTGGGAATGGAGTACTTTACTTACATGTTTTGTTATACTCAAGTTTTTCCTTAAGTTAAACTTGAAAGTATTTTTTGTGTTCCGAGTATTTTGTTGTATATATGTAACATTCTGTATCACCTACATGTAATGTACGACATATCATATATTTCAGAATTGCTGATGATGCCCTTCGACGAAAGACGAAATATTGAAAAATAAATTAAAAATTACAGCAGACAGTTGTCCGAGGCCTTTGGCCACGGACTGTCCCTGCAGGCTGTGTCAGAGACACGGCCATTAAGTTTAACGTAGAATACGCCATCCGATAAGACAGAAAACATATATAACAATAAATTCATTTGCTTATATTATTTATCATTTATTGTTATATATGTTTTCTGTCTTATCGGATGGCGTATTCTACGTTAAACTTAATGACCGTGTCTCTGACACAGCCTGCAGGGACAGTTTAAGTTTAAAAAAATTTAACATAATATTTTTTTTTAAACGGACTTGAATCAAATGCCGTTGGTAAATATACAAATTACAGCAGACAACTGTCTTTAAAAAAAAAAATATTATGTTCAATTTTTTTAAACTTAATTTAATTTATGTATTTTAATTAATATTTTTATTGAAATAAGTTCTGCGAATCTTGAGAGGGCCGCCCTAATATTAAAAAAGGTTTACCTTATCGAGTCTTCGCATTAGCATTCGAGCGTTGTGTGAAAGCTTTACGCTTTACAATTCAAAATTAATGTTACAACAGCTTTATTGAAGCTTTCGCAAAAAAACTTTATTACCTTAGCTTACTGTTTGTTTCACTTTTTACTAGATACATGTTGCCAAGCAACATTAGCTTGCTGTTCGTTTCACTTTTTACTAGATACATGTTCCTAAGCAATGTTGAGCAACCAAAAACACTCAACCAAACACCACACATATGTTTGAGTGTATGTGTTTAAACAATTTTCATTTGAGAAATTAAAATACTAGAAATATATCAACCAATATGAAATGTATATCAAACGAAAGATAACATCTTCATTTACCTACAAAAAAAATTTTAAAAAAATTCATTTAGCCGTTTCCTCAAATTCAATGAAATAAAGATTACAACAATAAAAACCTGACATGACTCCTCATACCGTAAGGTAAGACGTATTCTACGTCAAAATCGACCAAACGCTAAAGCATTTTAATTTTGATTGAAAATGAGAATTCTTTTACCTGCAAATCTATCTTTTCTGTAGCAGGCATAAATAAATATTTCCAAGCTAAAATTCATAATCTGAAATAATCTGATACAGAAATGGAACAATATAAATAACCAGACTTGCCATGTTCTTTGAAGTATTGTTGTTTAAAAACATACCAACTGTCGGTATTTCGAAAATAAGTTTTCAAACTCACGGTACGTAGTTGATATAAAGAAAATTAAATGACTTGCCAAATCCTGGAAAAGATAAAGGAAAAGCAATTCGATACACACCATCCTTATGTCGATTACAAATCTGCTTTAGATAGCCCGATACGGGGAAAACTGTACGAAGCTATGTCTGAACTTGTGATTCCGGCATAACTGAGCCGCCTCTGTAGAATGATGCTAACAAGCACCAAATCAGCAGTGAAGGTGGGAAAGACCTCATCGAACCATTCTTTACCAAGCGAGGACTTAGACAAGGCGACACACTTTCGTGCAATCTCTTCAACATCTTAATGGAGATAATAATGAGAAAACCCACAGTAAATACGAACAAGGCCATTAACACGAAAAACCATATGTTGCTGGCGTATGCTGACGACATAGACATCCATGAGCGAAATCATATTTAAAAAACCAATGTCGTGAAATTATGTACCATATTAGAATAAAAAATGTCATTCCAACAATATTATTTAACACACTTTTATTTGTTATTTATTTAACACACTTTTATTGTATCTAAAGAGAGAAATCTGTTTCGTGAAATGTTAACTCTACGAGAACTGATACCGGTGAATTCAAAAAATTTACAAGTAAAAGCAATAACCTGGAAATTGTGCAGGATATACGAAAAATTTACAGTGAACATTACGTTTTCATGTTCTTCGTTCGTTCCAAAATATTCCCATAATTTCTCACATATGCCAATGAATGTAATTGACATTTTATTTTTAACTATCAAAACAGAATATGATTAATTCACCTTCAGTTAAATTATAATTCAAGCTGTGGGACGTCCATCGCGTTTCATATCTGACGCTTGACACACTCTTAGACTTCCCACGACACCGGCTTACAGGATAGGTATAATGGTTGTATAGTTCACGGGCGCTATTCTGCTGCAGTATTTTCAGTGCTTATTGATTAGTTGACATTAGTGACTATTGACTAGACGTACTTAAGTTAGGCGATTAGTTTGAAGGTGACTGGTTTCATTTACAACAAACTGGACGAGTACCAACTCTACAATGACAAGGACGAACATAGAAACCTTAAGCGAAGTAAATTTATTCCCAAACAGTTTTAAAAGACACATTTGTGCGACACATACGAATATTATTTTTGTGTGAGTTATTTTGTTAACAAATACACTCATACTCAGTTTCGCTTCCTTTAATCATTCCCAAAGAATTCAATGCAGTAATGCAGATATAATAAATGAATTGAAAAAGGAAATTTAATAAGCTATTAAACCCATCCAGAGTCATGAAAGATAAAGCAACCCTAATTCCCAATAGGATCTGGTATACTGCAGGGGAATTTTTTCTGACGCGGATATGTCAAGTCGCTATGGCTCAACCGTAGAAGCGAGCATTCGCTGAAAAAATTGTTATGTAGCCAAATATATGTATTTACATAAGAAGTATATGACGTATATCACGCTATAAATAGAGTTAAATGGTGGCAAATCGTTTTTCGTCTAAATTTCATTTTACAAGTTCAGAGATTTCTATTTTATTTATAATACAGGATTTAATTTTATCAAAAAATCACTACGCACAACACAGCGAAACGGAGCTTGATATAAAATTGAAGTAGGACGAACTTGTGATAACGACAATTTTTAGAGATAAACCTGAAATCTCGGCGATCAAATTAGTGGATTGTAAGATGATCAAATAAATTCACAAATGACAAAACTATGACTTACTACCAGGTAATTCATAAAAAGTATATAATATATAATAATATAATATATATTATATACGATATGTAAATCCAGGAGTGTGCCAGAAACAACAAACTGTATACTTATATATGGCCATAATAATGTGTACTTGAATTTTAATTTTCTGTCCAGGTTATAATTATCAAATAGAATTGGAATTATTTCTCTTGAATTTGTTTGAAAAGTTCGGCTTTATTTGTACAATCTATATCAAATTCATAAACCTGTTCACTAGGTCGGGCCGGAAAAAAAATTTAAACCAAATGATTTGGATTGCTATGATGATTTAGAACATCGTTCTATGGGTCAAGTATAACACACACACAAAGTTAAAATAAAAAAAATTACCATCTTAACCTTCCGCAATGCACTTGAAGAAAAAGCGCGCAGCAGTTTCACATTTTGGAAAATTTTAATGTAATTTGGCTACATTTTCAAAATTGTAGGGATGGTGTAGCATGTGCCCTGTTGGTAGGTATGTGTATCACAAGTGTCGACGAAAAACATTTAAAGTATGCAATAAATTCAATTTACTTTAAATTTTGAAGTAGATAACATACCTGTTTGTGGGGTTTCCTCGTCAAAACTGCAGCTACACAATTTGGAGAACTTAGATTTCTAATACCCTGAAAAAGTTGTATAAGGTACCTGCATTCGGGACGAAAATTAAGGAGTATCACTTTTCCCACATGAAAGTGCATGAGAAAAACAACCAAATGTATTTTATGTTTTTTGATATTGATCTTGTTGCTTGTTTCTTATAGAAGAACATTATTGAAGTTCCACACAAAGGTATATCGATATCGAAAAAGTTTGAAATCGTTTCGATTTTCGTTGCAACTTAATATTCGACGTCAACATGAAGCACAATGGTCTTCGACATTAAAAATTTGAACCACTTTATTCAACACTGAAAGGCAAATGCTTCGTCGCATGGATGAAACATATTCGTTAATGTTTTACGTTTCTGTAGTGAAAAATTTCGTACATCCGACAATTTGATCATTGCTGCAACGAAAAATTTCATACATGATTTCATTGACAATTAATCATTTAATTCGTCGATCCTGCAACAATTATACTTAATTTGAATTTTGGAGCAAAGCGGGCAAAAAATCAAAATAAATGTAAGTGGATTAGATTTAAGCTATTGTTATTTGGTTTATATCTTAATTTTTCTATCGTTAATTAGTATTATTTTTACGTATTTATTTTTGCTCTTTGCCAACGTTTGTTTATATGGCCCAAATAAGACTGAGGGGTTAAAATTAACTGTATCTTTTTTTTTATTTGTTTCTAATTATTTTTTTTATTTCTTAAAATAATGGCTGTACATTTTTTACAATAATGTATGAAATATGACATTATTCAAATGGTTTCCATTTTCATGCTGACAAATATTGGCTCTTTGAAGAGCATTTTTCATTACTGACCCTAAAGTTTCTGGCTGAAAGTTTCGAATTTCAGTTCTGCATAAGCTGTTGAATTGTTCGAGGTTTATTGACATACACCAGCCCTTTCAAATAGCCCCCCGACCAATAATCAGGAACAGTCAAATCCGGTGAACGAGCAGGTCAAGTAAAATCCGAATTTTTTAAAATTATTCATTCCCAAAAAGCTCCAACTGTATGTTCGGATTATTCTCAACTTGTGGACGCAAAAAAAATTCAATCGTAGTCCTGTACATAGCCCTGTTTCAGGTGGACCCTCCTCTTTTAATAAAAAAAATATATACCGTTAATTTGATCAACAATAACACCGCACCAAACGGTACATCTGGAAGCGTGTAATTGTCACTGATATAATACCCTAGGCATCTGAGTGCCACAAAATCTACAATTCTGCTTGTTCACATAGCCATTTAAGTGACAATGAACCTCGTCACTCATTATATGGTTGTTTAAAAAGTTATTATTTTCTCTGGCTATTTGAATAAAACGAATAGGCAGGCGTGCCTGAAGATCTTTGGGGATAAAGTTGCTGTACCATTAGCATTTTATACGGAAACATTTTAAGATTCAGTTTCAAAATTTTTTGTAGGGATGTTCTGAAAACAATAACGGCGAGTAGTGTATTATCTGACTTGATTGACTTCGTTTACAGCCTCCACAACTGCTTCAGTGCGCACACACCGATGAGTACCGCTTCCTGAAAGATCTGACTCTGAGCCCTGTCAATCAGAACGGGAGACTAAGTTCCTAATCATGTTGTTACTGGGTGCTGTTATGTCATTAAAATGACGACGATAATTTCGTTGAGTTGAGATGATAGACTTGCCAGCAGAATAATAAAATTCAAAAATTTTGACGCGTTGCTGTACGTCATATGTAGCCATCATATATCTCCATAAACAACTAAATACTCTGCGTAAGAGAAACAACAAAAATAAATATTGACAAAAAAGTCATGAATAATTTTTACCCTTCAGTTTTACTTGAGCCTCCCAGTAGCTGACGAATCAATTTCGTTAATGCTGTTCATGGCACGAAACTAATAAAGCATTTACACCTTGTTCACTAATATTTGTCGTTTACACTACCAAACTTGAGATTAAATAGACATTTCAGATGGCACCTCCGTGCTTAGACAAAAACTCAGCGCCGAGACAAAATTATCGGAGACGGCGTCAGGCGGCACAGCAGAAAAATTAAGTTAGCGGCTATTGGGTTTGCCTGAACCTTTAAAATTTAATCAGTGGGTCAAATCAGGCCAGTCGATAAAATCGAATCACTGTTTAAACCAATAAGAGCAATTTATATCGGCGGCGAGGTGAACTTCAAAACAGTGTTGGAGGCAGCGACGCGTCGGAAAATTTTCGGTCGGCTTCCATCTATCAAACAGTTAATTTTTTGTGTATGTCTTTATTATGGATGCTTTCTGTTGCATCAAAATGTACAAAATCGCATGAATTTTTTTTCAAATTCTCCTCATCACCAGCTCCATAATTTCTTCCATTTCCAAATTGCATTCCCTATTCACTTTTTAAATGTCAGTATTAAGTAGTACAACAATAAGTGAACTGATGAAAGGAATCGCAAAATAGAGCGTGTGATTCTTCTTAGAATTTCACACACTCTAATGATCTGCAGTTTGTTAATAATTTGTATAGATGCCTTACAATTTTCTTGGTAACAAATGTATCTGTGTATACAATCTTTTTCTTTATTTATATATTTAGATTTCACTTTATAAAGCTGTTTGTCGTTTGGAGTATACACCAATTCACAATTTCCACGAGCACCTCCAACAAATTGAAATTCAACATTGTCACCGATTCTTCTCACTGGTTCATAAACAACTGAATGAATGTTACAATTATATCTATCATCAAACAATTCTACTTTTCAGTCTTAAGAAACTATTCTACAGTTTCTTGTCGCACAGTAACAACACTTTTTTCCAAAAACATTCAAATTTGCTCATAAGTGGAGAAAAAGTATCAAACTAACTTTTGGACATTATGACGGCGCTAGGGGAGGTTATAACACCCAAAAATTTTGGGCTTTGTGTCCTTCCATCCGCTCTGGGGGCGGTCATAAGGCCTAAAACCAAATTGGGCGTTATGACCACCCTCAGAGTGGTCATAAGGCCCAAACAAAAATTTGAGCGTTATGACCGTTGGGCGTTATGACCGGTCGAATTGTATGTAGGGGGCAATCTTCTAAACTACTCATCCGATTTTAAAAAAATTCTTTCCCCAGTAGAATGCTCCGTTATCACTGAGGGCTATAGGCTTCTTGGGAAAGCACGATGTTGGACGGGGGCTAAATGAAAAAACTGTAAACAACTTTTTTTAACTACTTTATTACTATTTGTTTGGTTTGGTTTAATGGGAAGTTTTCTAGGAGAGCCTGTTTATTACAAAAAAAAGGAAATTTAGAAAAGCCAAAAGAAAAAAAATTTTAAAAGAATAACATTTCCTTATATTAGTGCATTTTCTTAAAAGAAGTACATTTTCTCAAAAAAAAATACCTATTCATATCCTTAAACAGAGTAACGTTTCTTAAAAAAAAAAAAAACCTTATCTTAAAGAAGTACCTTTGCTTAAAAAAGTAAATTTTCTTACAAAAAGTACCTTTTCGTAAAAAAAAGTAATTTTTTTAAATAAGTACCTTTTCTTAAAAAAGTACATTATCTTACATCAAATTCCATTTTCTTAAACAACTTATTTTTCTTTAAAGATAAAACGAAATAACTTTTCTTGAGATAAGTCCCTACCGCTAAAATTGTACTTCTTATTAAAAAGAGGACCAATTCTAAAAAAAGTCATACTTCTTAAGAAAAACATTTTCTCCAAAAAAATAACTTCTCTTAAAAATTACCTTTTCTTACAAAAACTCCCTGTCTTAAAAGTAAATTTTCTTAAAAATAAAGTAATAACTTTTCTTTTCTTTTCTTGAGATAAGTAGCCTGCCTGAAAATAAGTAAATTTTCTTAAAAAATAACCGTTTTTAGGAAAGTAGATGTTCTTACAGAAAGTACTTCTTTGTAAAAAAAATGCATAGTCTTAGGCTTTTCTTACAGAAAGTACTTCTTATTAAATATTTTACCTTTTCTTAAAAAAAAATATAGCTTTTAATAAAAGAGATTAAAGAAAACGCCTTTTCTGGTAAATATAATACATATTCTTACAAAATACTTTTGTTTTTTTAAATACATTCAATAAAAAAAATATTCTTAAAAAGTTTATAATTTTAAAGTACAAAAGGTATCTTTACTCAAAGATCCATTTAAATTATAGTATTTTTCAACAGGCGAATTAGGCGTGTTGGGACTAACTAGTACATAATATATAGGGAAAGGAATTTCGTTCCAACCGGGTGTCCCCTGACACCGCATGTAATTTTTTTTGTTTTTTTTTTGTTTTTCCCCCACTAAAATTCAGATCGAAGTCTGCCGGGTTTTCGACTGAACACTATAAGTAATACCTATTTGTTATTTGCTACATTTCAGCATCCTTAGAGTTTTGGAAATGTGACTAGATTATACCAATATTTTCCAAAATGGAATATTGAATTTGGTTCTTACTTCAAGTGTATTTTTTGCTGAAATTTTGTGTGTTTATTCTAGTTGACCCATATGAAGATTTTTTCCAGCCCAACCATGCAGCTTCAACATTTTATTCGGCCTGGCCAACTAGTTATTCTGAAGAAGTAGACTAATTGTAATAAACTAAGCATAAAATACATTTAAATCACTTAGTAAAGAAAAAGCGTTAAGTTTCATATTAAAGAATTTTCAAAGAGACCAGATGGAAATAAATATGCCACATACTTTATTTGGAAATTAATTTAAACCAGCAGAACTAAAATTTTTCTTGTGAATGATAAAGATGATATTATAACATTCGAGAAAACAGCTTTGTGTGGCTTTTTCCACCAAAGTGCTTGTTATTCAATACAACTCTTCTGAATTTAAAATCTAAATTTAAGGGTGGGTTGCGTTTTGTAAAATTAACAATTATAAATTGTATATATCGTGTATATAAAAAAATTGTGTCCCCTAACATCCCATGAGGGGATTGATTCCTCACAATCAGTGGGACGTGCTCTTTCTAGTTTTACACTCACTGTTTGGGACCTACAGTTTTACACCGGTTCCGAACGGTATTTTTGAGAACATATATCATTCATTCCATGAGAAAACGCCACAAATCTGACCGAAGGTCTTCCGATTTTCTTCAAATTTTGCAGGGAGAGACTCTATGGAGCCAAATATACATTTGCGTTTTTAGATTTTTAAAATTGTTAAATATCGCGATTTTATTAGCGTTTTTCATTTTTCAAAAACTTAAAAAAATGGAAAAAGTAGTGAACTTTGAAGAGCCACATTTCCATAAGTGGACCGAATTTTTCAAAGATTTAAAAAGTTTCTGAAAGCTGTTTTTGTCTATTTTATGATTTACAGTTTAAAAGTTACCACTATAAAATAAAAAAAAAAAAAATTGTATGCAAATGCAGTTTTAAAGTGCATTTTGCCGTGCGTTTTCCCCCTTCGATTTTCAAAAAAAAACATTTTTGTAAAATTTAGAATAGTATTTATTAAATAAATGTTCTCTTTTTCTGGGACAAAGAATTTTTCTATTTTTAATGATTTTTTAAAAAAAACATGTGAAATATTTCATATAAAAAGTTGTTATTTTTCCAATCCAACTAATAGTTTGATTCGATCTTTGCTACTTTTGCTTGTCACAGAATTGTACACACATATGTGCATCCAAAAAGAGCATTTATATTACAAGTAATTGCATTCGCATTATTCTCAATCAGCATTATTTTAGAAAAACACACTTTAAATGACAACAATACGTTACAGTAACTTTTTAAATAATAGTAATGCAACAAAAACTGTTTCAAATATAGCAATTCAAAGTTACATACCAAATAAATTTCTTTCATATTTTGTACAAACATTTTCAAAATCCAAAAAAAATTAAATTTTATTTTTTTTTATATGAAAAATCAAGTAAGTCTTTTTTTAAAAAATCATTATAAATAGTAAGCTGCATTGTCCCAAAAAAAACATTACTTGTCTTTTTTATAAAAAATTCTGAATTTTGCAATGATGTTAAATTTTTTAAAATCATAGGGGGAAAAAGAAGTGGAAAATGCATTCAAAAAGTGCACTTGCTATAAAAATGCATTTCTGAAATCAAGCCCTCATTTTTAGAGTACGGATTCTACAAACAGACAACCGTATCATTCAGAAACTTTTTAAATTTTTGAAATAGTCAATCTACTTAAAAAAATATATCTCTCCAAACTTCACAACTTTTTTCATTTTTGTAGGTTTTTCAAAAATGAAAAACGCGAATAAAATCCCGAGTTTTTTAAATTTCAAATATCTGATAATGGGATTCTCTTAATGGCTCCACAGAGTCTCTCTGTTGTCAATATAAACAAAATCGGAGAATGTGAATTCAGAAAATCACTTATTTTCAACTTTCTTTCCTGGAACGAATGATATATATAACAAATACCAAATATAATTTAGATATTTTTAAAGAAAAATATTTTAAATCATATTCAGTTACAAAATTTGTTTGTGCAACTAAATTTCGTATTGAATGAAATTGTAAATGAAATTATAAACTCGGGATGTAGCTCAAATTTGGTGTCAATAAAAATTACAGCAGACAGTTGTCCGAGGCCTTCGGCCTCTGGCTGTGTCAGAGACACGGCCATTAAGTTTAACGTAGAATACGCCATCCGATAAGACAGAAAACATACATAACAATAAATTCATTTGCTTATATTATTAATCATTTATTGTTATATATGTTTTCTGTCTTATCGGATGGCGTATTCTACGTTAAACTTAATGGCCGTGTCTCTGACACAGCCTGCAGGGACAGTCCGTGGATGAAGGCCTCGGACAACTGTCTGCTGTAATTTTTATATTTACCAACGGCATTTGATTCAAGACCGTTTAAAAAAAAAATATTGTTCAATTTTTTTAAACTTAATTTAATTTATGTATTTTAATTAATATTTTTATTGAAATAAGTTCTGCGAATGTTGAGAGGGCCGCCCTAATATTAAAAAAGGTTTACCTTATCGAGTCTTCGCATTAGCATTCGAGCGGTGTGTGAAAGCTTTACGCTTTACAATTCAAAATTAATGTTACAACAGCTTTATTGAAGCTTTCGCAAAAAAAGCTTTATTACGTTAGCTTACTGTTTGTTTCACTTTTTACTAGATACATGTTGCCAAGCAACATTAGCTTGCTGTTCGTTTCACTTTTTACTAGATACATGTTCCTAAGCAATGTTGAGCAACCAAAAACACTCAACCAAACACCACACATATGTTTGAGTGTATGTGTTTAAACAATTTTCATTTGAGAAATTTAAATATTACGAAGATATCAACCAATATGAAATGTATATCAAACGAAAGATAACATCTTCATTTACCTACAAAAAAAATTTTAAAAAAATGCATCTAGCCGTTTCCTCAAATTCAATGAAATACAGATTACAACAATAAAAACCTGACATGACTCCTCATACCGTAAGATAAGACGTATTGTACGTCAAAAAACTGTATATATTTACAAAAAAATTAATTGAAAATATTAAGCGTTAGAACTAAATATTTATTTGGTTGAATTATAAACAGTAATTTAACTTTCATTCGCTGCATTTTAATTTTGTTTATTATTAAATTGAATACATTAATGAACGTCCAATGATGCTAAATTATATGTGAAAATAAATTATATTATAATAATGAAAAGTTCTCCTCGAACACAAATTAACTATCTATTTAGGTAATTTCAATTACACCCGGCAAAGATACGTATATATTACTAAATTATTTTAAAATTCGACAACTTAACTTGCACATGGGCTTGCTGGAAAGGTCTTTAAGAGGCCTTTCAGAATCAAAAATATTTTTATTGATTCTGAAAGGCCTCTTAAAGCCCAAAAACAAAAAATCCGACCACTGGCTTAGAAGTTAGCAACTTTACCCTACTACCCTCCAATCCGAAAATTTTGAACCCGCTGCCATTTCGCACCCTTGCCTTTGGACATGGTCCTAGTGGACTTTTCTTCATGAAATGAGCTAAGGAATACGCTGGAGAAATTTGTCCGGAACTTCCTGAATCACCCTGTATATCATTTAATACGGAACAAAATGTAACACATAGAATGTTCCATATTATACCCTTAGCTTTGGTCGTCCGGGATATCAATCCGACATATCGTGTGAAACATTTCCAACCTTAATGAAATTAGTTATCCTCATCAAACGCTAGAAACCAATTTAGACAGGGAAGATTTTGCCACTCCAATTTGGCTGGCTGGTTGTTCGCGAGTCCCGCAAAATCTAACCAATCTATATGAAAATGAGCAGATCTGCCACACCCATTCTGGTACCTCCCATACAAAAGTTGGGCGGATGACATGATAACTCTCGTAAACCACAACTTATCTTGATGAAATTCTGTGCTACTCAATATTTTGCTAAAACTTACTGTGTAATTTATAATTGACTACTGTGCCACGCCCAGTTTTATACCTCCCATACGAACATCGGGCGTATTTCAGGTTGATTGACTCGATATTTCCAGTAGACCACAACCGATCTTAATCAAATTTGGTACTCATCAATATTATGGCAAAAGCTTCTGTCTAATAAAAATTATATGAAGTGTCAGCGGATACCCGGTTGGAAGAAGTTCCTTTCGCTATATAATATGTACTAGTTAGTTCCAATACGCCTAAGGCGCCCGTTGAAAAATACTGTAATTTAAATGGATCTTAAAGAAAATACACTTTTTGCAAAATGATAAACGTTTTTTAAGAAATTTTTTATTTATTGAATGCATTGTTTTAAAAAAAAAGTATATTTTTAGGTCCCTTTCATAAGAATATGTATTATATTTTCCCGAAAAGTTCCTTTCTTTAATGGGAGGTACTTCTTTTACTAAAAGCCAATGATTTTTTTAAGAAAGGAAGTGCTTTCTGTAAGAAAAAGCCTAAGAGTAGGTTTTTTTTCAAAGAAGTACTTTTTTAAGAACAGGTACTTTTCAAAAAAAGTTGTACTCTTTTTAGGAAAAGGTTATTTTTATAAGAAAATTTACTTATTTTCAGAAATTCTATTTTTCTCTAGAAAAGAAAAGAAAAGAAAAGGTATTATTTTATTTTTAAGAAAAGGTACTTGTAAGAAATGGCATTCTTGTAAGAAAAGGTATTTTTTTAAGAGAAGATATTTTTTTTTTTGAGAAAAGCTTATCTTTTACAAAAAAAAAATGTACAATTTCAAGAGTAGGTACTTATCTCAAGAAAAGTTATTTTGCTTTTCTAAATTTACTTTTTATTGGGTTGAAATCTAAAATATGTAATACACAGGCTCCACATAGAAAACATCCCTTTAAACCAAACCAAACTAAAACCACCCAATATAGTCGATAAAAAAATCAATGAGTGTTCGAACTCACGAATAATGTGTTAACACCTTTTTGCTGCACTGTACCTGTTCGATTTCTATGAACACATTAGTAAATGTTACATTGGAAAATAAAAAATAATAGTTTTTTTGTATACACCGGGCAATGTTGAACACCAAATGACTCGCTTTCTTTGGCCATAGCAACAACAACGAAACAACCAAACACACAACATCACACATACTTTGGCCGAAGTGGCTAACGTATACGTGTGTCACATAACCACATGTTTGCCACATCAACAGCAACGAAACAGCCAAACACACAACATCACACATACTTTGTATGAAGTAACTGACGTATTAGTGTGGGCTTGCAAATGAAATTTTTTTGTGGCTATGCTTTATATCTCCGTTCATACATTACTATGTTAATACATACGCTATAGACACAATTTCGTTTGCCTCACCCCTGCCACACCACTCTTTCATTGCTCTCTTGCTCGCTCATTTTTGTTTAACACGTCATTATTCTCTTTCGCAGTCGCAGAAAATCTGGTTTTAGCAGCAGCATAAAATCTGGTTTTAGCAGCAGCGTAAAATCTGACTTTGATAGATTTAGTCCCTATACATCGCTATAGATTTTAACACATCAATAATGGGTTGTAATAAAGTAGTTAAAAAAGGTCGTTTAGCCCCCATCCCGCAACCTGCGATAAGGAACTTCGTTCCAAAATTAACAGTTTCGTCAAGGCCATTTGTGTAACCCCAATATAAATAATGGGCGGACAATTGGTTGGTAGTCATAAAAATTCCCTCGAACCACTTAGGATCTTAACTAAGTTGAGTATTAAATAACATTTAGCGCAATGTTAATCTCCTATTGCATATGGTCACATTTGTCCTTTCAACGTAAGGCTGAATATAGGCGTATTTTAACGAGTATGTTTAAGTCGGTTTACTAGACTGCAATTTATGTACTGGTTTGTAACGTATTATTATCTCTTAAGTCCGGACTCAAAATATAAGGGTATGAATTAGACGGTGCAACCTTATGGGATTTCTGGAACGGTATTACATATCTTCCTATTTGAATTAATAGTTTCTTTAATCCCCGAGATACAGCCATATTTTTTGGATTTGCCTACAGTGAAAATCATCGGGATTAATATTCAATATTAATTTTTAATTTTTAAACAGTTGTCAAACAGCTCTAGTTACTCGATATCCATTTGGTCATGTAGCTAAACATTCCCCAAATCCAAAGACTAAAAATTGAAATCAAATTGCACCCATAACCAAATTATCCAAGTTCATATCTACGATAATGGAATGATTGCACTTGTGTGCAGTGAACTAACACCATATACGTTTCACTTTTACCACATAGGTACTCGTGTGCAAGGCGGCAAAATGTCTGGCTATTTTGCCTCATACGTGTTCAAAAGTAAGAATATACTTGAAGATTCAAGGCCGCTAAGGCTGTAAACTTCGCATCATTAAATTTGGAATATTATAGGCAATTTCCCATTCTTAGCAATTTGTTTAGATACGATAACAAGCAATAATATTTACCAGCGATACCATGAATTTACTATCAGCAAATAAAAAGGTCATGTTTATTGCTGTGCTGACAAAAAATATTTCACTGTGGTGCCTCTTACAATAAATAAAATATTTATATTTCGTTCGTTCCGTTTAACAATAAAATAAATTATTGGATATTATTCACCCACAACTATGAAGACTATTGCATAAAACAATATCCATTATTTGCACAGTCATTATAAAGTAGAGTGGCTCATTTCTGAATTGTTTACAAAAAGGATTAGTAGTAAATAATGTAAAATTTGTATAATTAAGGCGGGCATAAGCGAATTTGGTTTTCTGCTGAAACGTCAATTTGAGGTCAGAAAACAAAAACAAATTGAATTTATAAAACTGTCAAACATTAAAGTAGTTGAGGGACCATAGTAGTTTAGAACCATAAAAACTTAAATACGAGAATTGGCTAGCCTCAGAAACAAATAGCTTGCAATGTATTACTTTGCATATAGATTTTACAGTATCATGTGGACATTTTGCTGTGAAATAGTAAGTTGGAACTCCATAAGCCACCTGTCATATTGATAATGTTGCGTGCATCCCAAACAAACTGTGCTCGTGATATTGCTCCTTGAAACTCGCATCACATTGCTGTCAATAAACTAACAGTTTGACTGAGGTATTATAAATAGCATGGCCAATTAATATAGGTATCCGCCATGTGAGGGATAAAATATTTTAAACATCCCTCACTTAGCAGAAATGATTTTAATCACCAAATATTCTATGTACATATAGACTAAAGGAAGTCAACGGGTTTCAGGTAAATCCAGCTGAAACTGAACTTAAATTTTTAACAGGAAGGAAACATACAGGCAAAAGATTACGGGCATCTGGTTTAGGAGTACGTATGTGTTAAAATAAGTTCTGAAAAATCGAGCAAAGTAGTAGACATGAAGCGACAGGGAAGAGCTTCTCACAATCACTGAGCTGTGCGCTTTCAGTTTTCGCTAACTGATTGTGACCTACAGTTTTACACCGTTTCCGAACAGTATTGTGAGAAACTGTTTCATGGCTACATACTCGATAGTGTCGCCGTCACTATGCGAGGTGACCGCCATCGAAAGAAGTTTAAGGTGGTCGGACAGTGTCGTCATCACCAAAACGCGTGCCGGTTATTGAAAGATACAGGGTGGCTGATGAAAGCCGTTACCAAAAAAAAATTAATAACTTTTTTTCTATTTAATGAATCTGGTTAATTTTTTTTTTATTTTGCAGATTGATTTTTATATTTAACAAAAATGGATGTTAAATCAATTTTAACAAATTTGGATTGTCCGACGCTATCACGCACTGGAGTCCGTAGTTTCGGCCCAAAGAGAGTATAGGCGCAATCCCCCGAGCAGATAGACCATAATGATTATTGCTAACAATTTTGACGAGCATGGGATAGTCAACAGAAGACCTTACCATCGTAACCCTTCAGGTCGGACGAAGGAAACCATCGCTGCTGTAGCTGCTGCCATACAAACCACTCCAAGAGTTTCAACAAGAAGCTTATCTGCTCAAATGGGTATAAGCAGACAGTCATTGTAGTCAATTGTGCACAAAGATTCGAACTTATTCCCATACAAAATTCAAATGGCCAACAAACTGAATGCAGCAGACTTCCTGATTCGCTTGGAATTTTGCCAGAAGATGCTTCAAATGGTGGAAGAGGACGGAAACATGTTGAACTGTCTTTTCATGTCTGTCGATGCCCACTTCGATTTAAACGTCAACAAAAACAAACAAAATTTTCGAATATGGATTGCTTCCAACCCACAGTTACTCCATGAAGCGGAATTGCATCCACTTCCTGTCACAGTGTGGTGTGCAGTTTCATCACCCTGCATTGTCGGGCCCTATTTCTTCGAAGAAACGGGCCACACCATTACGGTTACTGGAGTCCGTTAGTTGAGCATGTTGAGAGAGTTTCTCTATCCAGAATTACGCAAATGAGAATTTCTTTCAACTCTGTGTGGTATCAGCAAGATGGTGCAACTCCCCATATAGCCCGGCCTGTTATGACAGAATTGCTACGAAAATTTCCCAAGAAGCTGATATCGAGAAACTCCATACTCCATTGGCCCCTCAGGTCGCCTACCCATACTGCACCTGACTTTTTCTTGTGGGGTTATTGCAAACAGGAAGTCTACAAAGCAAAACCAACAAATTTGAATGAACTAAAGCAATCCTTTCGACAAACAATTGCCGCTATTCCTGTCTTTGCATCAGCCACCTCTGTATATAGAAAGTGTTCAGTGAGTTGCACGAATCCCATTTTTTCAACAAAACTAACCAGTCCTAACCAGTATACCATTGATAATCTTCACGTTAGGCAATATCTTCACCTTTGAAATGATCAATGTTCTGACAGGAGTTTGAAGAAACTAAAAAAACAAATTTTGCTCTGTGATAGGGAAATATTACCAAACTTCTGGCCTTCTCGAATGATGCAATATTTACAACGAATATTTTAGAAATTAGAAAGTTATTTCGAAACATATTCTAAGAAGTCACTAAGTAATTTGTACAATAATAAGCTAATATTTGCAGAGAAGAATCGCGTGTATTAATTTTCTCAAGGGGTAAAACCCATCTGTGGCGTTAAGTTTAAAACTGAAAAAATAACCCCAAAAATAGAGGCTTTTCTGAGTTATTTGGAATTTGTTTTTAAAACATTTTGTACGATGTCTTCAATGAAATTTTTTACGATGCTATTTGCACAAAAGAATTCATTTCACTTGACACAATTTCCTCAAAGGGTGAAAATCTAGTGGTTACATTTTAAAAACCATACCAAATTACAGGAATTGTTGTATCCTTAAAAAAAACTGACATGTGCTAACAAAATTTCCGAGGATACATGACATTCTGCCTGAACTTACGGAAAGTATTCCTTGGGTAAGAGGCTATGATTTTGAAAATGTTTATGATCAGGTAGATTTTATACAACAAAATGTCAATGTCTTATTTGACATGTGCGTGCCAATAAAAACAAGAGCCGTGAAACATAAACAATAGCCCTGGTTTAATGACACAATAAAGCGACTTATTATTATAAGAAATGTAAATTATAAAAGATGGAAACGGTTCAAAACCTCCGCACTTTACTCATCTTTCAAACAAGCTCGGAAAGATGTAATCTTCCTACTATGCACAAAAATTTGCAACGGCTATTAACAGTAAATTTAAATTGAAACATATTCATAGCATTGGAATGGGAAAGAAAACTAATAAAGGGGTTTTCAATAAGAGAAAATGAAATTCTTTATTCCTGTGAAAGTACGTTCGATGCCATTATGTATGGAACTCGATTTATTTTCCATGGCCACCACGGGCACGTTGGCAGAAGTCCAGACGCTGAACCCAATTTTCGGCAGTTTTCAAGCATAAATCGGACGATACTGCTGCAATTTCATGTTCGATATTCTTACGAAGTTCATCATTCGTCGCTGGCTTGACGTAGCCCCACAGAAAATAATCTTACGGCGTAAAATCGCACGACCGAGGCGGCCACTCGACTGGGCCATTTCGTGAGATAACACGTTCACCAAACTTGGTTTCCAATAAATTGATTGTGGCATTCGCTGTGTGGCTTGTGGCGCCGTCCTGTTGGAACCACATGCCCTCCAAGTCCATATTATCCAATTGGGGCCAAAAATATTCGGTTATCATTGAGCGGTAGCGACTCGCATTCACAGTAATGTGCCGGTCTTGATCATCACGGAAGAGGCACGGCCCAATGACGCCGCCGGCCCAGCTGCAATTTCACGTTCGATATTCGTACGAAGTTCATCAATCGTCGCTGGCTTGTTGGCATAGACCATAGACTTGACGTAGCCCCACAGGAAATAATCTAACGGCGTCAAATCGCACGACCTAGGCGGCCAATCGACTGGGCCATTTCGTGAGCTAACACGTTCACCAAACTTGGTTTCCAATAAATTGATTGTGGCATTCGCTGTGTGGCTTGTGGCGCCGTCCTGTTGGAACCACATGTCCTCCAAGACCATATTATCCAATTGGGGCCAAAAATATTCGGTTATCAGTGAGCGGTAGCGACTCGCATTCACAGTAATGTGCCGGTCTTGATCATCACGGAAGAAGTACCGCCCCATGACGCCGCCGGCCCATAAACCGCACCGAACCGTAATTTTTTCGGGATGCAATGATGTCTCATGGATTACGTGTGGATTGCTGTCTGACCAGTGACGCATATTTTGCTTATTGACGAAGCCATTCAGCCAGAAATGAGCCTCTTCGCTGAAGATGATTTTCCGATCAAAAGCGCTCTTAAAGTTGAGGCCACTGACTCAAAATTTCGGTAGTAAATTTTAATAATTTAGACTCGTTGTTGGCTCGTATATCTTTCCATGATGAAATGGCAAACCTTACTGAAGAGAAATGTGAAAAGGGCGGGAAAAAATATGGCGTCGTTTGCTGTCCCTATCGATTTACTTTTTTAGCGTCTCTGTTGAAAACCCCTTTATTACCACTGACATAGATGTGACTGCATTAAACAGACAATTTTTTGCAGAAAGCTGTGAGACCATATCAAATGTGTACACTGAATATTCTACTGCTGAAATTGAGAACAAATTTTCATTTCATTGCGTTAGTCAATCGGATGTTTTGAAAAGCTTATACAGCATCAAATCTAATGCTGTTGGAATAGACAATATGTGCCCAAAGTTTATTAGAATATTAATTCCGTGGATTTTACCATATCGCACCTGTTCCACAAATGTGTAACAACTCAAAATTTCTAAATTTTCGTTTTTTGCAAGAAAGCAACACACTGTGGTCATCTCTACCCACTGTAAAAATCATCTATTATTTTGTCTCCTCTTTCGTCAAAAAAACCGTTATGACTCTCTCTTTGTTTTCAGAATAACATTTTTAGACTCAACTAATGAGTAACATTTTTAGTTGTCTTTAAATGTTTAAGCAAATCGGTTTGTTTTTTATCATATAAAGAGTACAATTTTTAACGCAAACAACGTTTTTTTTTTTTTTAATGATAATTTCTTACAATAACATATTTTTTTCTTGAAATATATCATCAATATTAACGGAAATAGTGTTTCGTCTCTACTGAAAATTTTGGAATTTTGAGTTGTTACACTTTTGTGGAACAGGTGCGATATGTTACTCACATTTTTAACAAATACTTACAAAATCTATTTTGCCAACAGCATGGAAATGTTGTAAAATCATACCAATCCCCAAAACCAACAATGAGTTTAGACCATTAGAGAAAATTGTATACGCTCAAATGGATAAGTATCTCTCTGAAAATAATCTGCTTGCAAAGAGTCAATTTGGCTTCAGAAGGAAAAGAAGCTGCATTAGTGAAGTCACAGAAGACCTTAGGTAAAATATGGATGACAATATGCTTACATTCCTCATACTCCTTGACCACGCAAAGCATTTGATACTGTCGTCTATTGTACATTGTTGACAAAATTGGACAAGTTATTTAGCTTTTCTCATTCTGCGTGTAAACGTATTTCCTCATATATCGGAAACCGTACACAGGCTGTATTTTTCGGTAACAGCCAATCTGAATTACTTCCCAACAATAGAGGTGTTCCTCAGGGATCCGTTTTGGGGCACTACTGTTCTGCATATACTATATTAATGCTCTCCCTGAAGTATTACGATATTATGAAGTGCAAATGTACGCTGATGATGTTCAATTCTATGCTAGTACGAATATTGCAAACTTGAAAAGTTGCACTGAAAATATAAATGAAGACTGAGATAGGATAAACACTTGGGCCTCCAACAATGCACTTTGTTTAAATCCTGGTAAATCGAAATGTATATACATTTCTAGAAAGAAAAGAGTCTTACCAGTTGAAGTGACGCTGAGGGTAAACCATTCGCATATTCAATTTGTCCAAACTGCGGTTAATCTTGGTGTAATATTCAATGGTCAATTGTCGTGGACTAATCACATCAATTTAACAGTGGAAAAAGTTTATGGTATGTTAAGAAATCTATGGGCTGTTAAGTTAGCAACACCCGTTCAAATTCGAATGCTACGTGCAAAAAGTTACTTAAAAGTTACTTATAAAGTGCAAATGTACGCTGATGATGTTCAATTGTATGCTAGTACGAATATTGCAAACTTGAATAGTTGCACTGAAAATATAAATGAAGACTGAAATAGGATAAACACTTGGGCCTAATACAATGCACTTCGTTTAAATCCTGGTAAATCGAAATGTATATACATTTCTAGAAAGAAAAGAGTCTTACCAGTTGAAGTGACGCTGAGGGTAAACCATTCGCATATTCAATTTGTCCAAACTGCGGTTAATCTTGGTGTAATATTCAATGGTCAATTGTCGTGGACTAATCACATCAATTTAACAGTGGAAAAAGTTTATGGTATGTTAAGAAATCTATGGGCTGTTAAGTTAGCAACACCCGTTCAAATTCGAATGCTACGTGCAAAAAGTTACTTAAAAGTTACTTATAAAGTGCAAATGTACGCTGATGATGTTCAATTGTATGCTAGTACGAATATTGCAAACTTGAATAGTTGCACTGAAAATATAAATGAAGACTGAAATAGGATAAACACTTGGGCCTAATACAATGCACTTCGTTTAAATCCTGGTAAATCGAAATGTATATACATTTCTAGAAAGAAAAGAGTCTTACCAGTTGAAGTGACGCTGAGGGTAAACCATTCGCATATTCAATTTGTCCAAACTGCGGTTAATCTTGGTGTAATATTCAATGGTCAATTGTCGTGGACTAATCACATCAATTTAACAGTGGAAAAAGTTTATGGTATGTTAAGAAATCTATGGGCTGTTAAGTTAGCAACACCCGTTCAAATTCGAATGCTACGTGCAAAAAGTTACTTAAAAGTTACTTATAAAGTGCAAATGTACGCTGATGATGTTCAATTGTATGCTAGTACGAATATTGCAAACTTGAATAGTTGCACTGAAAATATAAATGAAGACTGAAATAGGATAAACACTTGGGCCTAATACAATGCACTTCGTTTAAATCCTGGTAAATCGAAATGAATATACTTTTCTAGAAAGAAAAGTGTCTTACCAGTTGAAGTGACGCTGAGGGTAAACCATTCGCATATTCAATTTGTCCAAACTGCGGTTAATCTTGGTGTAACATTCAATGGTCACTTGTCGTGGACTAATCACATCAATGTTACAGTGGGAAAAATGTATGGTATGTTAAGAAATCTATGGGCTGTTAAATCAGCAACACCCTTTCAAATTCGAATGCTACGTGCAAAAAGATACTTAATACCAGTTCTTCTGTATAAAATTGTGACAGTATTGATTACCAGAAGCTGCAAGTTACTTATAATAATATTGCCAGATATATATTTAATAAGAACCGAAATGATAGAATATCAACGTATTCGTATCAAATTTATAATATGACATTTGACAATGTTCTTAAATTCAAGTCAATTTTACTCTTTCACAAAATAGTTTATACCGAGGAACCGAATTACTTATTTGAGAGAATACAAATTGGCCGATATAGGCGTGCAAAAATAAATCACCAATTTTTAATTTCCGAGAGGCAATTTGTCATATCTGCCACACATCTTTGGGACAATTTACCATCATATATACAATGTATAAGCAACGCAATCAAATTTAAAAAGGAGCTAACCAATCAGTTAAAGTAATTATTCGAACTAGTTTTAAGTACAGTTATTGTAAACAACATGTTAAATATTGAACTTGTTTGTACCTATTTTTTATAACTTCTAAAATGTAGTATATTTAATTACACTCTCGTGCAAGTGTTCCTTTTACCACTAGTACAGTAATTTATAAGATTCATTCTTGTTGTAATAAATAAATAAAATTACTAAATTAAAATTAAAATGTAATATATCCAATCTCATACAATTTTTCTCTATTAAAAATAGTGATGAAGAGTTTTGTTTAAACCAAATTCAGTTCATGTGTACTAATTATTTCAAAAAATATGACTTGAACCTAAATATCTTATTTTCTTCAAAAGTCTTCAATGGATATGGTATACAGTTGGAAAGGATGATCTCTTCCCCAACTACCCAGACTAACTTTTGCTGCCCCCCGATGAAACATAAAAAGATAGTGACTGTTTGATGAAAAAAAAACAGACTTTTTAATTCCGAAACGTAAATAGATACTTTTTTGTCAACAACTTGAAAAAAGTAGGCACACAGCCAAAAAGGTGAAAAAATTTTCTTTCTCATTTTGGTATATTCTATACTATCAGATTTTTTATACTAATTCAAAATTCGAAAAAAGTGATTATTTGTAATAAAAAAATTAATGTGAGTCCGATCACAGGGGATATGTGTAAACATCTAGTAATGAAAAAGTTTTTTTAAGTTGGAAGTACTTATGCTTTTAGTATATTTTTTTAATTAATCAATTAAAAGTATCAAAATTTTCAATATTGTAAATACATAGGAATTTTGTGGTTTTTGTTTGGTTAGTAAATAGGCACACTGCAGTATATATGTACTGCATTAAAAATTACAGTAAGCAGTTAATTTACTGATTACTGAAAAAAATCAGTAAATTTTTACTGATAATGAAATTTAATTTGCATTAACAGTAAAATCATAGGCCGTATTCATAATAGTCAGTAATCGGGCATTACTGATTACTGAAAATTCAATACACCTCATCGTAATCATGTAGGCACTTTATAAAAATTGCTGAAAAAATTTTTAGGAATCAGTAAAAATTTACTAGTTAAAGAATTATTTTTACTGAAATTTTAGTAGTACTGCAAAATGTTCATCTATGGTAAATCCCTTAAGTACAAATAATTAATAATGGCTTATGGTAACTAAAATAAGATACATATTTAATTTTTTGACTCGATTGTATTTAAAAATCTATGGAAAAATGCATCTATAGTAGTTAGATGTGGGGGTTTGTGGAGAATTGCTCATATGCCAGTGGGAAACGTCAAATAAAAATGTTAATAAAGCTTGCGACTGTGGGTTTGCACAATTTGTATTAAAATCTCCACCCATAATAATTGGCATGAGATGGAGATTGTTACCCAATTGTCGTGCACCAGTTTCAGTGTAAGGCAACAGTACGTAATGAAGATATGTTATAATCTTAATTTATATTGGAATCTAATAGAAATTTTATTAGAATTAACATTACCTCCATTCAGCTTTGATACACTTTGTGTTGTTTTATGTTCTGAGTTATAATTTTTTTGGTGTTTTGTAAATTATTTTATTATTTTGTATTTGTTGCGGTTGACAAGTTATTAATCAGCTGTTTACTGAAATGTAATGCATGTAGTTATTTTACAGCAATGGTTTTCGAAAATTAGTAGCTACTATTGCACACTAGATGGTGCTTATATGCAGCTGTTAAGTATGAATTACAATCTCAAAGACGAAGAAGACTTATAGTTTGACAAGTTTAGTTTTTAGTTTTCCTTATTTTGCTTTGTTTTAGTAAATTTCTTATTAAAAGTGCAAAAAATCTTGTTAAAAGATTTTTTTTATTTATTTGTTTTCATTTGCCTACGATAACATAATGTACGACAATTAGTGAAAATTAGTAGCTACTATTGCACACTAGATGGTGTTGAGTATATTGTATGCAGCGTATAATTACACTAATACACTCATACATAGCTCACACCGATTTGATAACGCTTTACGATTGGTTTTACCCCCAGCGTATAGATGTTTACACATCAAAAAAATATTAATTTTTTGCACGCGTTAGGAGCAATTATTTCAAAATATGTTAAAAATATATAAAAAGAAAAAATCACACGAAGTGTCAGGGGACACACAGTTGGAACCAAGTTCCTTTCGCTATATATTATGTACTAGTTACACGCCTAAGGGGCCCCTTAAAAAATTACGTAATTTAAATGGATCTTTAAGAAAATATACTTTTGAAAAATTATAAACTTTTTTTAAAAATTTTTTTTTTCTAGAATTTATGTTTTTTTTTAAATATATTTTTAGGTCCTGTTTTATAAGAATATATATTATATTTTCCCAAAATGGTCCTTTCTAAACAAAGGTACTTGTTTTATTAAGAAAATGTGTGAAAATGCACTTTCTGCAAGAAAAAGCCATGTTGTAAGAAAATATACAAAATTTAAAAAATCTAACTGGTTTGTAAGAAAATTTACTTTTGATTTTAAGCAACGGTATTTCTTTACTGTAAGGTATTTTTTTAAAGAAACTGTCCTTTGTTTAAGAATATGAATAGGTATTCTTTTTGAGAAAATTTGCTTTTTTTAGGAAATGAAGCTTATTTAAGAAAATTATATTTTTTTAAACTTGTTTCACTTTGGCTTTCCTAAATATACTTTTATTGGGTTGAAAACTACAATATATAATAAATATTGGTCACAGGCTCCACATAGAAAACTTCCCATTTAACAAGAAATTTCCCAACATATCGATACCTCAAAATACGGATGGTGTATGTGGAATTTGCAGGTTTTGGGATTAATATATAATCATAATAAACATCGCACGTTGTTTCTAGTAGTATTATCAGTGTCTTCCCAAACCTTGTAACTTTCGAAATATTCAGCATTCGTTTTGTCCTACGTCACAATACTGTATCGTCCTGAGCATGTATTTTGTTGTATGTGCACCAAAAATGAACATACGACATTTGTTAATGCAAAGTGATGATTTTTGCTATTGAAAATACAATTGTTGTACGTTATACAATTTCGGTTGCCCTCATTTATACTACTTATGTAGAATAAAGTGAAAACAGAAAATCGATGTAGGTGCAAACGTCTTCGAAACGGTGATAGGTGCCTGGATTGCGTGGTGTAACTTTCATACTTTACTGCCGCTTGTCAATCCAAAAATACAAATCACATCAACTGGAAGTAAATTTACAAACGATGTATGTTTTGTATAAAGAAACGTGTGAAGAGCCTGTAGCCACACATACGTATAGAAATACTTTTAATAATTAATTTAATTTATCATTTTATAAGCCGAAAAGGACCCAATGCGATAGATGTGTTTAGGCAAAAGTCAATGATAAGATATTAAATTCATGTGAAAAACAAACCATTATATTCCATGAAGGAGTAGGGGACAGTTTCTCACAATCACAGAGCTGTGCGCTTTCCAGCTTTCAGTCACTGATTGGGACCTACAGTTTTACACCGGCTCCGAACGGTTTTTTGAGAAGCTATTTCATCGCATATTACTCGATAGTTTCGCCATGACTAAGCGAGGTGGCCGTCGTCGAAAGGAGTGTAAGGTGGTCAGAGCAGGGATAGAACCCACGTTCTCTCGCATAACAGCCGCTTGCACTAACCGTTGCATCACCGATGGCCATTGTTTTAAAAGGCGTCGTAATGTAGTCGGTAAGCGACAAATATTTTATATTTAATTAAAGATCTTAAAGGATTGATTTGAATAATTTAAATAATTTGTGATTACTCAAACGCTACACTTTGTTTAACAGCTTTGTTTAACCCTCAAAAGTCTGAATAACACAGAATCTGGAAATGATTTAAAAATATTAGTTTAAATTGTTGAGTTGGGTAGTTGTTAATTGGTGATGCTTAGTATTTCGAATATTTGAGCTTACTAGTTGATCACTCCCTTGCAAATAAAATAAAGCTTTTATTTCCTGATTGACCAAATTCTTTTGATTTTCATCTGTTGTTGTAGTGAAGGACTTACTTATTTTATTACGTATATAACAACAATCAGAATTGGGACCCACAGTTTTACATCGGTTCCGAATGGTATTTTTAGAAGCTTTTTTATGGCTAATTATTAGGTACTCTCGCCGTCACTAAGCGAGGTGACCGCCGTCGAAAGAAATTGAAGGTGGTCAGAGCAGGGATCGAACCCACGTTCTCATGCACAAAAGCCGCGCATGCTACCATTGCACCGCATAGCAGCAAATTATGCAGAGCAGCCCCTTGCATTTGATATACATATTGATGGCATTCGCGTTGTCATAGAGGTCAAGAGAGTTATATTAAGATAAAATAAATATAAATTTTTCAAAGTCCTGTAAGCGAGATTGCTATTTACATTTCAGGTCCTGTCAATTCTAGTGTCGCCAGATGCAAACTAGAACCTCCATTGGAAAGTTGGAAATATTTTAGCAAAACATACGTAGAACGTTTTCACTCACGAGCCCTAATTGTTGCATTTACAGTGTTGTATAATGTTAACATTATACTTATAATAAGATAAAATTACATAAGAATATTAAATTGAATTACCTTAACATAAATTCTAATGAATTTCTGTGAAACCACCATTTATCTATCAAAATGTAAAAAATTTACTATTGTTAGTACCTTTTCTTTTCATCCCTAAATAGTACTGTGTACTAAATTACAACCAAAACTTATTGTGAATTGTTTTTTACCAAGATAACTGGATAAAGTAAAGAAAATCGATAGAAAGAAGTTTCCTATAACCAAAATGTATATCAAAAAGTATTCTGGCAGCAACAGTCTCAAGGTGAGCATCAGTCTCAAAAATAAAATCTGAATTTTAAAACATCTTGGATCTAATCCATTTGGTTTTTTTCTTTCTTTCACTAACCCTAATCCTACTTTGAGAATTTATACAAGTGATAAAGAATTCCATCTCTCTCACTAGGAATTCCTAACATACAAAAAGCTAATTTACAGTCCACAGCATCCACAATCCCCAAGAGACGATTCAGCAAATCTCTCTCCAAGTGTTTTGAAAAATTCATCTCGGTAAAAAAATGGAATTAACCCGTGAAACTTTTCGTGCGATGATTTCTTTCGATTTTCGGCTTGGATTATCGAGACAGGAGTATGTGAGTGAACTTGCCTCGACCTTTAATGATGAAGCACCATCAAAAACCACTGATTCGTGAAGGTCGTCCAACTTCGAACATTTTGCAGGAAGATTAAGAAGGAAACCTTGGGCATTAGTATGACAAACATCAATAAGAGTTTGCATATTGATTTAGCCTTAAAAAGATTGGTTCTCGATGGATCCCACATAATTCAACAAATGCTCAAAAAAAGGGTCGTGTCGATTGGAGGAAAGAAATGTTGAAAAATACAACCGTGGTAACTCAAATACCATCGTCACAGGTGACGAATCATGGACCTCTGCATATGTCTACCAATCTACCGTCTGGGTGTTTCAAGACGAGGTAAATCCAACAAAAATTGTTCGTGGAAGAAGCACATCGAAGCATATGATCGCGGAATAACCGGCCACAGTGCCTTTAGTGGAACGTAGGATGGTCAATTATGACTGGTATAATACCACCTGTTTGCCAACAATGTTCGAACAAATAAGGAAAAAAAATAAGAGAAGTCGGATGATTTTGCATCAGGACCATGTGATTTTGCATCAGGACCATGTCAGCTGCAACAATGGGCTATTTGAGCACTCAACAGGTCGACTTGATGGGTTATCTGCCATACATCCCTGATTTGACACCCAAATGACTTCTTTTCACCGCGTGGTCAACGTTTTTCAATGCCTGAAGCAGTTGTTGAAGCGTTCAAAACCATGTTTTGGAGGTGTCTCAATCGGAGTGGAAAAAGTGTTTAGAAAATGTGTTTGGGCCATGCAAAAGTGTATTTATCTTCACGAACAATATTTTGAAAACCAATAAATCCATTTCCAAAGATAAAGATTTTTTTATAAATTTCTGGACCCGAGATATAAATACCAACCCTCGTATAGTTTCGGTGTTAGAAGGAAAATGTGATTTTTGGGACACGGTGTAACATGCGGGGCAAAATGTTTCCTAAAGTATCAAACATTTGTTTTTACTGAAAGTGTAAACAAATTTTCTTTCATTTGTCAGCAGGCCTTTCTGGTACTAGAATATATTTATCAGAATAATTTTATCATTATAGTGAATGGGCTTTGCGTAGACCAGATTTGCCAACCTCTATTAATGTGTCCATCCTATGCAGCACGTTTTCCGTTTCATTTCCGGAGACAACTCTACGTCAACCAGTACATACGATCCCCAGACCGCCAATGTTGAGAACTTGTAATCTGATTTAATTTGACACAATTTTGATTCAACCCAAGAAAACATTTTTTTGGCCGAAAACAAATTAAGCGCATACAACTCTTTTTAGTGAACGGCTTTTTCCGCATAAACCAATTGAATAAAATTCATATTCGAGTTGTACTATTATACAAGTGGTAAGCCAAAAATCGTTTCAATACTCACTGCGAAAGAGCGACATAAAATGGTTTGAGTAGAGGTGGTGCTGTTAAGTACTTGAACCTTTTATGGTCACATTCCCTTCATTTCGGTCGTTTAAATATATCCATATTACAGATGGCACTGGGACGCCATTTCGATGCAATCAAATGTTATAACAATCAGCACCACCAACAACCGGCATAACACAGGCAAAATATAAATAATTGAAAAACTTTAACCTCAAATAACATTTTATGGTAAATCAAAATATAGAAATTTCTACTTTTCGTTTGGATATAGGATGTCTTTTTTCTTTATGCTCGAAAAATCTGTACAATGTTTTTTTTTTTGTATTTTTATTTTGGCAACAATTTCATAAAAGTAACAATGCTGACGATGGCAACAGTCATGGATTGTATTGTTGTTGAGTATCTAGAAGGAAAAGGATGTTGCTGGCACTTTTGTTCCTACTGCCAAAGCTCATACTGCTACAAACGATGATGATGATGGGGAATCGTAATGGTAAAATAAAATGTTTCCAACATAAACAAGAAACGGAAGACAAAGTATTTACACAAAGTACAAAAATAACAGCAAAACAACAATAACAGAAAACAAATAACAATTAACACAATATGCAAAATTATATGAACAATATATATAAATATGTCTGTATACATATTCATATAAATATATAAAAACATAAGAATATATATGCTCATAACTATGTAAAAGTACACGAAGTAAGACTTCATCTTTGAGGCAAAAAAAAATCAATTTGCGAAAATTTTTATGCTGAGTACAAAATAATTGTTGCCAAAAAGTCATTTAAATTTACAGTTGCGCTTTGGAACAATAGTTACGTCTCGAATACGTTAACAAACTTTTGTATTAAAAATATTGAAGCAAATTTAGGTCGACACAAATAAATCACTACCAAATTATGAAATGCAGCACATTATTTTAACAAATTTTCAACACAAACAAATTCTATTTTGGATAATAGCAATACCACAACTGATATTTTTAGTATCCTTCGAAATTTATCTTAACTTGAGAGAATAGTACTCAGATTCTGGCGCAGAACGCACCCCGCCTCATGATACTGAAGCGCAGTGGAAATACTTTTCCAACTCTAGAAAATCTGCTGTAGAGACCATTCTTGGTTATGAAAAGCTGCTTGAAGACAAACCATGGTACGGTGATGTTTGTCGCATGGCAAGTGATGAAAAGAACGCTGCACGTATGGCAACAATTTAGTCTGTTGCAAAGCGAGTCGAGCCAGAGCGGAAAAAGGAGAAGTAGAGAGAACAAACTTGTTTATTTAGGAAAAAATCCAGGTTGTGCAGAAAGCGCGAGAGTGAGATAAGTCAATCGTACAGTAAGAGGAATGAGGCCAGAAAATTCTGCAAAGTTCAAAGCCTAAATAATGAAAATGGATCAGCGGCCCCTTTTGTAGGGATAACGACGGGAATCTTGTCAGGGATGTGTAGAAGGTGTTACTAGTATGGAGAGATTAAAAATAAATGGTGTCCCGTTATATCCCATGAAGGGATTAGGAAGAGCTTCTCACAAACCTGTGAGCTGTGCGCGTTCTAGATTTACACTCACTGATTGGGACCTCCAGTTTTACACCGATTTCGAACAGTATTTTGAGAATCTTTACTTACTTACTTATCCGGTCTCGGACAACCCCAGGGGGTCAGGGACCTTACAAAACGAAGATAACATATTTCGCCAACCAGTTCGATCTTTTGCTTTATCTCTCCAGTTGGCAATACCAAGTGTACGCAGGGATTCGTCAACCTGATCCCTCCAGCGGAGTCTTGGTCTTCCTATTTTTCGTCTTCCTTCGAGTTCGGTTTCGAAAAGTCTTCGCGCTGGTTCATCTTCATCCATTCTACTGACATGGCCTAGCCAGCGCAATCGCGTTATCTTGATCCGCTTAACTATGTCAATGTCAGGATAAAGCTCATACAGCTCATGATTCATGCGTCGCCGATACTCGCCGTTGTGCACTATAGGGCCATAAATTTTTCGGAGTATTTTTCTCTCGAAGACTCCTACAGATGTTTCGTCTGCTTGCGATAGGACCCAGGATTCTGCGTCATAAAGCAAGACAGGTTGAATGAGAGTCTGGTACAGCTGGACTTTTGTTACTCGAGAGAGGGCTTTATCTCTAAAGTGCTTGCTTAGCCCAAAATAACATCTATTCGCAAGCACAATTCTCCGTTTGATCTCAAGGCTGACGTTGTTGTTTTTGTTCACGGCAGATCCGAGGTATATAAATTCGTCCACTACCTCGAAGTTATAACGGTTATCAACGTTCACGCTTTGGTCTAATCGCGTGGAGGCCCTGTTCGTTGAAACCATTAATTTTGTCTTGTCCTCATTCACCGTCAGACCCACTTTTGCTGACTCCTTCTCAATTCTCGAAAAAACCGCAGTAACTTCTCTAATTGTGCGCCCAATGATATCTATATCATCAGCATACGCGAGCAGCATGTGACTTTTGCTGCTGATGGTTTTATTCATATTGACTGCAGCTTTTCTCATAATGATCTCCATTAAGATGTTAAAGAGATCGCACGATAGGGTGTCGCCTTGCCTGAGGCCTCGCTTAGTTTCGAAAGGTTCGGTAAGATCCTTACCAACTTTCACTGCGGATTTGGTGTTCGTCAAGGTCATCCTGCAAAGGCGTATGAGTTTTGCAGGAATACCAAGCTCAGACATTGCTTCATAGAGTTTCTCCCGTATCGGACTATCGAAGGCTGCTTTATAATCGATAAATAGATGATAGGTGTCGATTTGTTTTTCGTGTGTCTTCTCCAGGATTTGGCGTAGCGTGAAAATCTGGTCAGTTGTCGATTTTCCAGGCCTAAAGCCACACTGGTATGGTCCAATCAGGTCAGCGATAATTGGTTTTAGTCTTTCGCACATTATACTTGATAGAACCTTATATGCTATGGATAAAAGGCTTATTCCACGGTAGTTGGCACAAATACTCGGGTCACCTTTTTTAAATATGGGACATAGTACACTGAGACTCCAATCGCCTGGCATGCATTCATCTAACCAAATTTTGCTAATGAGCTGATGCATGCACCTTATCAGCTCATCGCCGCCAGCCTTAAACAGCTCCGCCGGTAATCCATCGGCTCCTGCGGCTTTGTTGTCCCCTAGCCGGGCAATAGCTGTTCTGACCTCGTCTTGGTTAGGAGGGGGGCAATCGACGTCGTCGTCCATATTGTGATCGATTGTCCCATCGTCATCGGATATCTCAGGTACTAGTAGCGCGGAGAAATGCTCTCTCCATATTCCCAACATGCTCTGCACATCTGCGACGAGATTTCCGTCTTTGTCTTTACAGAAGGGGGGCCCTGAACCATGTCCATTAGTTCCGTTTTTAACTTTTCGGTAGAATTTTC
The DNA here is from genome assembly GCA_963931995.1 of Phaonia tiefii. Classification (NCBI taxonomy): domain Eukaryota; kingdom Metazoa; phylum Arthropoda; class Insecta; order Diptera; family Muscidae; genus Phaonia; species Phaonia tiefii. The sequence goes on along the minus strand of OZ008368.1, from coordinate 219,825,068 downwards.
GGGCTTCGTTCTTCCTTCTGTATGTCTCAATTTTCTCACTCTCGCGTTTTCTCCACTGCCGTTTCTTACGCCTAAAGAGACGGTTTACCTCCTTTCCCCTCTCCCTGTACCGCTCAGTTGCAGCTCGCGTTGCAATTGACTGAAGCATTACCATACGTGCAGCGTTCTCTTCGTCATTTGCTATGCGACACTCTTCATCGTACCACGGTTTGTCGCGAAGCGGTTTTTCGAAACCAAGTACGGTTGTTGCGGCAGTTTTTATAGAGTCGGAAATGGGTTTCCACTGCGCATCAGGATCGTCATCGGGAGGGGGTGGGTTCTGTGCCAAAAGTTGCGAGAGCTTCCTTGAGTAGGCTGTGGCTACCTCTGGTAATTGCAGCTTTCCGATGTCCAGCTTCCTCTGCGTCTGGTTTCGTACGATTTTCGCTCTACTTAATCCTGCGCGAACCTTTGCTGCTACCAGGTAGTGATCAGAATCGATGTCAGCTCCTCTGATCACTCGTACGTCCATTACACTGGATGAGTGCCTTCCATCAATTACCACGTGATCAATTTGGTTCCTAGTTCTTTGATCAGGGGATACCCAAGTAGCCTTGTGGATGTCTTTATGCTGGAATCTTGTGCCACTGATGACCATGTTTTTTGCCGCGGCAAAGTCAATCAGTCTCATACCGTTGTCGGAACTGTCAGCATGAAGACTGAAATTGCCAATAGTCGGATTAAACACATTCTCCCTTCCTACTTTGGCATTAAAATCTCCTAGTACAATCTTAATGTCATGGCCAGGGCAGCGGTCATACGTTTCCTCTAGGAGCTCATAGAATATGTCTTTGGCATCATCATCTTTCTCTTCTGTCGGGGCATGCACACAAATTAGGGAAATATAAAAATATTTCGCTTTTATGCGGATTGTGGCTATTCGTTCACTCACAGGATTGAACCTAGAGACTAGATGTCGCAGTCTTTTGCCAACTACAAATCCACAACCAAATTCATGTTTTTTTTCATGGCAACTGTAGTATATATCGCAGTTTCCTTTTCTTGTGCAGCCATGTCCTGTCCATCGCATTTCCTGGATAGCGGTAATGTCAGCCTTATAACTTTCGAGGACATCTGCCAGTTGGATACTTGCACCGGATCTATATAGAGTTCTTACATTCCAAGTGCATATCCGTAAATCGTGGTCCTTATAACGTTTGCGGGGGTCGTCAACAAATAGGGGTTGTTTATGTTTTCTGTTTCGTTTTTGTATTTTCACTGCCATTATGAACGGTGGCGGGAGGCAAACCCAGCCCACCGGGTTTTTGCATTTTACCTACTGCCAGGATATTTGATTGCAGCCGCCCATTATGGATCAGACGCTGACCAGGATGCGATATGTTGAACCTGGATTTTCTTCTTTTAGTTTCTATCCGCCGTTGGCCCGTATGTTTGGCTCATCCGCCTTCTAAGGACAAAAGAATATGCCCGATTGTTTGATGAGCTTCAGTGACATCAGTCACCTACTATAACTGATTTGATGCTCATTTGTTTCGCCTCTCACTCTAGCTAGCTAACGGAGGTTTCCGAAAAGCCATTGCCCAGGACATACTGCGTGGAAGTAGTGAGCTGCTTGGACTGCCCAATGAAGGAATCATTTCTGGCCACTCCCAAGTGAATGGCAATCAGAAACTTTCCACCTCCACGGACAGTCCCATGAGAATCTTTGCATGGCTAAATACTCGACAGTGTCGCCATCACTAAGCGAGGTGACCGTCGTCGAAAGAAATTTAAGGTGGTCAGAGTAGGGATCGAACCCACGTCCTCATGCACAAGAGCCGCTCTGCTTAGATTGTCCCAGGAAACTTCAAACCAGATGAGGGCGTTGGGCCTACCCAAGCGAAGTTAGAAGAGTAACTTTCCGACTTCAGAGCAACAAAGTCGCTGGTGCTGATGAACTACCGAATGAGCTGATTCAGGCTGGTGGATATGAGCTGGAAGGGCACATGCATCACTTCATATGCAAAATGTGGCTAGACCAATGAATGTGGCTAAAAGACTCCGACTATTGGAGTCTTAGCACTCTGTGTGCTGTTTTCGAAAAAAGCGAGAATTTGTGACAACTATTCTGGAAGAAGACTTTTATCCATCGCATACAAGGTTCTCTCGAACGTAATGTGGGAAAGACTCAAGCCGTTTGTTGCAGACCTGATCGGATGTTATCACTGTGGTTTAGGCCTGTAGAGCCAAACATCGACCAGATATTCACACTAACATACATCCTGACAAAAACACACGAAAATAAAATCGACACATACCACCCCTTTGTTGATTATGAGCTTCCACTGCGCAGCATCACTTGTTTAGTGAAGGTTAGTATGACAGTAATTAAAAGTTCGTCGAAAGTTGGGAAATAAGAAAGTTATCTTAAATTGAGTGTTATAGCAGTATACGTCGTTGTCCTTATACCGATAATGCAAAACCATCTTTTCATCTATCTAAGGTATCGCTTAATATAATCCAAGTGTTACAGAACAATTAACAATTTATGGCTGGTAAACAATCGATAGTCCGATACGGGGAAAACTGTACCAAACTACACTCCGGTTCACTTATTAAAAGGCACTAAAAATTCCACATTCAGCAGCCTGTATCTTTTGCAATTTGCAACCGAATGCAGAATTTTAAAATGGAAATGGAAGCCCGACATCTTGAGATAAATATAAAAAAATCATGACAATAGTGATTTCTAACGAAAAAACTTTTTTTGAGCAAATAGTCCCGAAATGTGCTATTTTTTTTGTGCTATTTTTTTTGGTTCACTTAAATGAAGGCACTTTATTATTTTTTTATTATTTTTAAAGTAAGCGATGATTTTTTGTAGGGAGCGTTTGTTTATTACAATTTATTGCATATTAATCATTTTACGCAAAACAAAAAATTTTAAATCTATCGCAAAAAACTAAAGTCGATGTTTAACGTTCTGAAGGATATTCCAACCGCACAATAGCTAAAAAAATTGGACGGAGCCCAACAGTTGTCGACAATTACATCAAGGACCCCGAGGGCTGTGGAAAAATTTTAAAGGAGGGGTTTCATTGTCTTTATCTACGTATGAGAAAAGAAAAATCGTCAGAATTGCTTCTAATTCTGCCTTACCCTTGTCAAAAATCAGTACGCAGAGTAATTTCGAGCTGTGAGTATCTTAAATACCTGAACTCGCAAGAGACTACATGGTATGGGATGTGCAGACAAGACGTCATGTAAATGACTGGAGACCCGTTGTATTTACGGATGAGAAGAAGTTTAATTTGGATGGGCCTGATGGCTACAACTATTATTTCCATGATCTGCGCAAAGAAAAGCGTTTTTTGAACCGACATCACAGCCGAGAGTGCGGCGTTATGGTGTGGGGTGCTAATACGTACTATGTCACCATCAATCTTGAATTTCTAAGTGAAAAAAATTACTGGTGCAAGCTAGAAAACGTTATTGGAATCGACTTTTCCGTAGTTCAGTGAACTATTTGGTCTCATATCTTGGATATTGCAATAGGATAATGCCCCTATACACAACGACGGAGTAGTAAAGGAGTTCATTGCAAGCCAAAATGTTAATACACTTGAGTGGCCACCCTATTCGCCAAATCTAAACATTATCGAAAATATCTGTGGTTGGTTATCTCGTAAGGCCTATGAAGGACGTAGACAATTTGATGAAAAGCAGTCACTAATTTAGGCCATTAAGGATCGTTGGATTACACAAATTCTCTAAATCTCTCAATGAAACCTGTATAGTTAAAGTTATTAAAAACAAAGGGGGTTATACCCATTACTAATGGTTCTTAACTAAAGTAAAATAAATTACAAAAACAAGATAAAACGTTTTTCATTAAAATTAGTTAAAGTGCCTTTATTCAAGTGAACCAACAAAAATAGCAAATTTTTGAACTTTTTTCATAAATTGCTCAAAAAAAATTTCTTTAATTAAGAAACCAGTATCGTCATGATTTTTTATATCTCAAGGTGTCTAGCTTCCATTTCCATTTTAAAATTCTGCAATCGGTTACAAATTTCAAAAGATACAGGCCACTGAATATGGAATGTTTAGTGCCTTTAAATAAGTGAACCGGAGTCAGAGCTTGGATTCCTGCTAAATACTTAGTAAAGATTGGTAAAGATCCCACCGAACCATTTAGTATGAAGTTAGACCTCAGGCAGGGTGACACCCTATCAGCCGATCTCTTCAACATGTTAATCGAGATTATCGTGAGCTGCAGCCAACACGAATAAAACGATCAGCAGCAAAGTCACATACTGCTCGCGTATATAGATGATAATTAGGCATAATTGGGCGAAATCTGCGAGAAGTTACTGCAACATTTTAGAGCATTTCGGAGGAATCAGCAAAAGTGGGTTTGGCAGTAATCGAGGACAAGTCAAAATTGTGGTAAATAATTTGGGGCAGTTACCGTTAATAATTTGGGCAGCTTTATCCTTCTACGCATGTATCGGTGGCCGTCGGTGGTGCAATGGCTAGTATGCGCGGCTCTTGTACATGAGAACGTGGGTTCGATCCCTGCTCAGACCACCTTACATTTCTTTCTACGACGGTCACCTCGCTTAGTGATGGCGACACTATCGAATACTTAGGCATGAAAATGATTCTCAAAATACCGTTCGGAACCGCTATAAAACTGTAGGTCCCAATCAGTGAGTATAAAACTAGAAAGCGCACATCTCACTAATTGTGAGAAGCTCTCCCCAATCCCTTCATAGGATGGTAAGGGACACCATTTTTTTTTTTTTTTATCTATCGATCACGAATAGAATAGATTAGGATTGAAATTGTTTACGCTATTCCAGAGTCAGTCAAAATATACATCACTTTTTAACACGAAATTAAAACTTGTAATTTTTAATAAAAAACATTAAACATATTCAATTTTCTGCTACATCTTACCATAGATAAAGGAAATAATAGATATATATAGCGCAACCATTGTCAACTTTCTTTACTACACACAGGGAAAATATTAGTTGGAAATCAATTCAGGCATTTCAAATTCCATCATAAAGCCTACATTTTGATTAGAATTCATAATTGTCAAACATCAGAATTATTTTTCGATGTTGTTGATAGATTACAAATAGGTCTTACTAAATATAAGTTGCTACTACTATAAGTTGCTACTACTTAAAACTTGATTGACAGATCACATTTATTTCTTGCTGCTGTGGCTTCAACTAAATATTTCAGTTCTTGCATTCAAAACCGAATTACAAATCAATTGATATGCAGAACATTTGGTGATACTGAACACAATTATTGGTAATCAGAACTGAATAATCCCAATAAACATTTTTGTTGGAATTCAAGTTAAATTCAACAGGAATTCCAGCAATGTTTTCCAATTTCAAGTGTTGAATTCAACTTAAATTACACTTTAAAAAAATACCAGTATCCAGCAAAATTCACCCTTGAATTCAAGTCGACCAATGAAGTTTAACTACAGTGTAATTCAAGCATTGAATTACAGTTTAATTTAAAGCGAAATAAATAAGTCGCTGCGTTGGAATTCAAGTAAGAAATTGCGTTAGAATTCAAGCTTTAAAACAGTATTAAAACACTCCAATTCAGGCTTTATTTCCAGTCCAATTGCAAATTCGAACGAATGCATGGATAAAAATATACAGACGTATTCAAATGAAACAGCATTAATACAATATTTTATACATTCAGTTATTTATTTTATTAACCTACATACACATTTCTAGAAAAATTGTTTTACATAAATAGACCTGGCATACATCTCACTCATTTCTGCAAGAAAGAAATATCAGAATTTTGAGAGGTCCTAATTTAGATTTTGAACACATACTCACATTTTTATTCGGCTAAAATTAGTGACCTTTTTTACATTTATGAGCTGTTGTATCAAAATATCCTCTTATTGAAATATTGTTAGTTATAGCTGACATATATTTTGTGAAGGCAAAACAAAATATTTTCAATAATTCAAATAACTTTAAAACGAAATTTGAAATCAAGTATAAATTCAAACAATTTTCAAACATTTGATTTTTAGAAATTGTTGTGCTTATTGGGGTGTGATAGTCCCAAGGACCGCCAAATTTTAGTTGGCTGTAAATATAGTTGTGACAACGAATCTCTTCTATGTGTGTAGGTAATGTGATGTACTACTGTTACTTTCGTTGAAGTTTCCCATAATTCTCATTGACGTTTATTCAAAATTGTGGGAAATTTATGTGAAAGTACTTTAAACAAGGGAAAGTGTGGCAAACTTGAAATGATTTTGCATAACAGCATTTGTTTCTAATATAACAAACAATTTCAAAGCCATGAGGCCGGTGTTGGGATATCAAGAGGAGAAACCCCGTAAGATCACCCAACGATGAACATGCTGGAACGCCTTTTTGATTTAAAAACTTCCCCGCCCAAAAACTGGAGCAACTTCTGTGATCGCAGATGCCAAAACCGTTAGAGTGTCTGAGGACTCTTAACAAGGAATGGTAGTTGAACCGGGGGAAGAACCAATTTATCAGGACATAGACCGTGCTGATATGGCTTTGCAATTCGATGGCCATCAGATATTCTACTTTAAGTAACGTGTTGTATTCTTCTTTCGACGTAATATTTTTGTTGAAAATAATTTTTATTTTGACACGAAATTTTAGAATTTTAATGTCATATATCTTCTACGTTTTTTGGGAACAAAAAAAATCCCATTTATTGCATTCGAGGACATCTAGAAAATTACCCATTACCCATTAAAATGTTCCAATGATACCAGGGCTGCCTGTATAGCTATTTCGGATCATGCCAAGATCTTCATCAGCAGACGTTTTTGGTTTTTTTTCGGTGAATTCATCAAAAATATATAAATAAAAACCATGTTAAAAAAGAGTTGTGCATGAAAGTGTTCCAATGTTAGTGCCTGGTATTCTTCGAACTTATGTATGAACGCATTATCATTAATATGATGAGTGTTGTTATACATATATATCACTATTCGTATAAATATTTTAACATTCTTTAAATGTACTTATGGTGGCCGTCGGTGGAGCAATGGTTAGTGTGCGCGGCTCTTGTACATGAGATCCTGGGTTCAAACCCTGTTCTGACCACCTTCAAATTTCTTTCGGCGGCGGTCACCTCACGTAGTGACGGCGACGCTATCGAGTATATAGCCATGAAAAAGCTTCTCAAAATACCGTTCGGAATCGGTGTAAAACTGTAGGTCCCAATCAGTAAGTGAAAACTGGAAAGCGTACAGCTCAGTGGTTATGAGAAGTTCTCCCCGGTCCCTTCATGTAATGTAATGGGAAACCATTTATTTATTTTTAAATGTACTTATGATAAGTAGTGGCAATTTCGTTTCTAAGAAATAATTCAAAATTTGTTTGTCCTGTGACCTAAAAGTGCCTTTTTGTGTTCGTTTGAGAAAAAAATTTAACCCTACTTCAAGCTTTTGTGTTCGTTGCTGAGAATGTTTCACCCAAAAATGCAATAATTTTGCATTTTCTGACCTATAAGCGGTCACGTGCGAGAATAATGCCCGATAAAATGTTAATCTTTCTGTCATTTAGTCTGTGCTCTTTGTCCTCGGTAAGCAAGTTTTTCTACCTTTTGTGAGGGGCGCTGAGCTATTTTAAGCGGATTCAGTTAAAATCGCATAACTCCTCAAGGGAAGTGGTCGAAATATTAGTTTAACGGGAATAACAAAATACACCAATCGGTTTGGTACTTTGTCTTTTTTTTTATTTATTTATTTATTTATTACTCCGCTACAAAAATTTAATTTCAGCTGGAGGATTAATTTTTCAAATTGCACTTACGTACTATGTTACAAAACATCGCTTACAATGTATAAAAATTTTCAGTAAATTAGCGTTTGTAAAAAGAAAAAAGTGGATTTGTGATATTACGTGGAAATATTGCTTAGAATTGTATTAAGAATGGTATTTAATAGACTAAAAAGGCGAAATTATGAAATTATTATTTAAATAATATTAAATATTTTCTAAAGTTTTAAAATCTATTGAAAACCTTAAATATCTGTAACAAGTACAGATATGGGTATTTTTTTTTCGGTTATTAAAAACAAGAAATTTGTGAATAAAGTCAGTCGGCAGTTAAATATGGATCGAACAAATGTGTATATGTGAGGAAATTTTTTCGAAATACTAAAAACAAAGATATCGATGTACATATATGAAACACTGTGCAACAATAATACCATTTTCCAAAATCACATACGTTGGTGTTTTAAAGTTAAAGTTTCTCCCATTACGCTAGTTCGTGCAGCAAAAAACTATGTGTTCTTACATCTAGAGATTTGCAAGTTATTATAATATTCTCTTAAAATCTATCTTATAACTATCGTATAACTATCTATTAACAATTAATAACATATAAAAATCAGTAGGCGGTGTACAATTGATGACGAAATCAGGGATAGGTATATATGTATATGATAGTATATGATATATGTATATGATAGATGAAATAAGGAAACTGGAAGCATGATATGAAGAAGTGTACAGGATGCAGACTTAGACGAAGCAGGAACACAGGATCGGTAATTGAGCAACACATAAAATAATTCTGATGACCAAATTCAAAGTATACAGGACACAGACTTAGATGAAACAGGAACACAGGATCGGTAACTGAGCAACACGTAAAATTATTCTGTTGACCAAAGCGATGGGAGGATGAAAGTACAGTGGCCATCGTATACATTCAATATAATATAGTTATGTATCAGTGTGGCGAAGACAAATTTACAACAGCGATAATTGGGTATTAAATATGTACATTGATGGTGGGAACTAAGTACTTTGATGATGACGACAACTGGCAACCATAGCATATGATAATTCATAAATAATGTATTTTTGCACTTTGTGCAGTGGTTCAAGAAATGGAAGATATTCTGAAAGATCATTATAAAGAGAGCAAAGTGCTCTAAATGGATTGTTAAAATCATAGTTTGATCGGGTAGTGGACAATTTTAAAGGTCGTAAATTACGGGTAAAACGTGATGGTATATTTAAATTTAATCTGTTTAACAAAAATAAAGAATCAATTTGACCATATAATAGTTTAATTATAAACATAGATTTAAGCATATATCGTCTTCGTTCAAGAGTTGCTAAGTCAATGAGTTTAAGTCGATTTTCATATGGTGGTAAGTTTTCAAATTGATTCCAGCCAAGGCCTCGCAATGCAAACAAAAGAAATTGCTTTTGGACAGATTCAATTCTATCTATGTAAGTGTTGTAATATGGACTCCAGACGATACAGGAGTATTCAAGAATGGGCCTTACAAGACTTGCAAAGAGTGTTTTTGTTATGTATGGATCATTAAACTCCTTTGACCACCTTTTAATAAACCCCAACATTGAGTAAGCCTTATTGACAATACTTTCAATATGAAGATTAAAACGTAATTTCTGATCTAACAAGACGCCCAAATCCACAAACGATTTGACCTCTTCTAAATCGTACGAGTCAATAGTATATACCCATGACATTATCGGCTTCCTTGAGAAAGACAGTTTCTTACACTTCTTTAGGGTTAGGGACATTCCATTTACATAGCACCAAAGTACTAAATTAGATAGGTCGGATTGTAAGCGACGAGTATCAATTGTGTCTTTATAAGATAAAAAAAGCTTAACGTCATCTGCGTACACTATAATATTAGAAAACTTAATAGCCGAAGGTAGATCGTTTAAATAAAGCACAAATAATAATGGTCCCAAATGACTACCCTGGGGAACCCCAGAGGATACCACGATATTTTTAGATAAAACTCCACTAAACGTTACCTGTTGTGTTCTTTCCGTAAGATATGAAGAGATCCACTTAAGAAGCCCAGGGGGAAATCCAATCTTATCCAATTTGAAAATTAGAAGGTCATGAATTACTGTATCAAATGCTTTGCTGAAATCAGTATATATGACATCAGTTTGGCAGTTGTTCGAGAAGGGTTCGAAAATATGACACGTTAATTCCAACAAATTCGTGTTTGTCGAGCTATTCTTAATAAAACCATGTTGATAAGGGGAGGCAATTGAACACACAGAACGAACAATCTTCTGTGTTACTATAAATTCAAATAATTTAGGAATAGCACTTAACTTAGCTATTCCCCTGTAGTTGTCAACGAGTCGTCTATCACCACTTTTATAGAGTGGTATAATATGACTTTTTCTCCAAAGTAATGGAAAATAACCCAAACTAAGAGACATATTAAAAATTTTCGTAAGTGGAATATACAACTCATCTGCACAAGCCTATAGAATTGAGGAAGGAACACCATCACTTCCTGGAGAATTTGAATAATTGAATCCTTTTAAACCGCTTAAAATTTCATCTGCACTTATTATTAGATTTGTAACTGAGGGTTACCGATCCCCAGGGTGGACCAGGAGTTGAAATATTTATGGTTAAAGGGACAGATACAGAAAACGCATTATTCAAAGTATCGTAAAAACTTAACACTTGAAAATCCATGCCACAATTATCGGGCCAGACGGATTGAACTAGAAACGACTTGAGCATGTCATAATTAGATAACCTAAAATTATACTTTTTCAAGTTTAAAACAGTCGTAGAGTGCTTGGCTGTAAGATTTAGGGAATCGCAGTTTAATATCAAAGTGGGATGATATTTATCCTCAGGACAAACCAGAGGAGCAATACTACCTAATGTTAATTCCACAGAACTAGAGAAAACTAAGTCTAGACTTCTACCATGGCAATTAGAAATATCATTTAGCTGATACATTCCCAGGCCAGATATTGAGTCAAGAAATTCGTTTGCAAAGTTTGACGAAGATGAAGGTTGTAAACAATTTGATTCATAACGGAATTGCCAGGACCAGTTTGTACGAAGACTCGCTTAAAATGTCGCCTAATATCTCTTAGGTCTTCACATACACTGGTCGGAAATCCAAACAGTTATGTGACAATGCAACAGTTCTTTGTTCGTTTGTCACCACAAAAAAGCACAACTTTGAAGGGGTGATGGTAAAATTGTTTAAATGTCGCCTCATGCAAGGGCAACATTATTTTGTATACCCCCACCCATAGGGATGGGGGTATAGTACTTATATATCATTTTTTTTTTATAACAAACGATCCCATCGCCGCCACTCACACCCGCCCCAACCGACCGAGGGGGCCTCATCCCTATGACGTAGGGATAACGTACACACCATTCCCAACTGAGAGGAAAACGTGCAACGGCTACATAAAACTTCACAGCCGATTAAAGCAATACAAGTTAAAAGAGGAATAAAATCCGCAGATTACCACTATATACTTATTGAAAAATAATAAATCTTAAATAAAAACCACAAATTATCAATACACCATTAATACTCGTACATAAAATACTACACACTAGCTATTTAGGTGATTTATAATAAAAGACTTTATCGTGTCCGGTGATAAAGAAAAGTCAATAAACTGATAAACATCTTTAAAATCTGTGCACATTCTCTGAACCGGTTCATTCAAAGCATAATTATAGCATCGAAAACTAATATACAGGGGTTTATAGTTCCTAGAAGTTCTCGAAGGAACATTTATCGAAATACGACCAAGAAGATACTCAGAGCGTATATCGCCCCTGAGAATCTTATATATTGTAATCGAATTAAGCATAGTCCGTCTACTAGCCAGAGTAGGTAATTTAATCAAAGACAATCTACTGACATATGGAGGAAGATGGACGTTAGGATCCCATCTCAGGTTCCTAAGACAAAAAATAAGGAATTGTTTCTGTACCGATTCTATCATATTCACATAAAAGTCATATTGTGGATCCCATACCACTGATCCATATTCTAATATGGGCCTAACAAGGGATGTAAAAAGATTTTTCGTGATATATGGATCAGAAAATTCCTTCGCCCAGCGCTTAATGAACGAAAGTACGCCATAAGCCTTATTAACAGTAGCAATAATGTGACTATTGAAAGACAATTTCCTATCAAGGAAAAAACCTAAATCCAAGAAAGAATTGACCAATTCTAATGTAGAACCACCTATAGAATACCGGGAGGTAATCATACGTGATCTGTAAAACGCCGTATGCTTACATTTACCCAAGTTTAATGCGGAAAAAAATTTAACACATAGAAGGAGCTATATTAGACCCTCAGTATCTTTGGCCGAAATTCGCTTTGTTTTGGGACTTTTTAAGCCATGTCCGTCTGTCTGGCTGGCTGGCTGGTCAACACGATAACTGCCGTAAATCTTTATCGATCAAAGCGAAATTTTGTCTGTGACCATTGTTTGTCCAAGGTTAGTTTGGAATTGGAAATCGCCGGTACCTCCAATACTTCCCATTCCCATTCCTCTATAACCTTTGGTTCAGCTCATACATTGGATACTAATCTGAAAATATCTACTTAATTGAAGAAACTGGGCGGATTCGCCACGCCCTTTCTGGTACCTCTCATACAAAAGATTGGTGGCCGTCCGTGTTAACAATGCGATAAGTCACGTGAAACACTTCTGGTCTTAAGGGGCCGTTCAAGTATTACGTAAGCACTATAGGGGGGCGGGGGGATCTTTGCTTTGCTTATTTTTGATGACATAGGTGGTGGGGGGTCAAGATGGTGATTACGTCAGCATGATGGAAGCACAGTAGCTGTTGTTACACACACAACATTGAGCAGCAAACATCCAATGTCAGCGAAAATTTAGAATAATGGGTTCGGGTTTAAGACCTTTGCGTACTTTTGATGACCAGGGGGAGGGGGGGTTAATAATTGTAATAAATCTGCTTACGTAATACTTGAACGGCCCCTAATCAAAGTGAGTCTTAGAATTCATGTCATCAAGCGTCAGTCACGGATTAAGACAAGGATTATTTTATACAAAAGTTGTTCGGCCGGCGGGCTGTTCGGCCAGATAACTCCCGTAACTCTTTGCCGATCAAAATGATATTTTGTTTGTGACCTTTGTTTGTTCAAACTTATGTTGGGATTGAAAACGGGCGTTTTGACCACTCTCCTACCGGTACCTCCCATACAAATCGACACATTTACTAAAAAATCAATTTTCTTCTAATACTTTTTTTTTTGTAGATATGATTACATTTGACTCCAACATTGGTTAATAATCTGTAATTGTCGACTAAACTGGAGAAATTTGGCGAGGTTGCCACGCCAATTCTGGTGCCTCCAATAAAACAGCTTGGTGGTCGTCAGGGTTATCAATGTGACAAGCCGAGTGAAACTATTCCCATCTTAATGAAATTAGGTTATAGGCTTCAAATCATCAAACGTCAGTCACCGGTTCAGACAAGGTTGATTTTGCCATGCCCAGTTTGGTACCTACCATACAGAAGCTCTTCGACCGGCTGGTTGTTCGGTAAGACAACACCTGTAAATCTTTACCGATCACAATGATAATTTGTCAGTGAGTATTATTTGTCCAAACTCAGGTTGGGATTGAAAATGGACGTTTTGACCACGCCCTTTCTGGCACCTCCTATACAAATCAATACAATTAATAAAAAAATAATATTTCTTCTAAAACTGTTTTTCTGGTAGTTGCGATTAGCTTCAACTCAAATACTGGTTAATAATCTGAAAATGTCTACATAACTGGAGAAAATTGCCGAGGGTGCCACGCTCATTCTGGTACCACCAATACGAAAGCATGCGTCGTCTGGGTTGTCAATGCGATAAGTCGCGTGAAACACTTCCGATCTTAATGAAATTAAGATATAGGCTTCATGTAATCAAACACCAATCACCGATTAAGACAAGGGTACTTTTCCCACGCCCGTGTTGGTGCCACTCATATATAAGTTGTTCGGCCGGCTGGTTGTTCGCCAAGATAACTCCTGCAAAGCCGAACCAATCTTTAAGAAATTTGGTACTGGACAAAATTTAGCCAAATGCACACAAAAGTTAGGCGGATGACCGGTTGATCGACACTATAACTCTCGTAAACTATACGCTACCTAAATAAAATTTGGTACTCGGCAATGTTTCCAAAAAATTAATGATTAGCTACTGTACCACGCCCATTTTCGTACCTCCCATACAAAATTTGGGCGTCTTTCGGGCTGGCCGACTCGATAACCCGATCTTAACAAAATTACTGATCAATACTTTGTATAATACAGTGTAATAACAAATGAACAATTTCGGCATGCCCATTTTTGTACCTCCCATATAACTATTGGGAAGAAAATTGGCTGGTAGTCACAATGACTTCCCATAATCACTTAGATCGTAATTAAGTTGGATACCGAATAATATTTAACGCAATGCCACTCTGATATTGAATATTGCACATTTGCCACTCTCATTCGTTCAACGTAAGGTAAATATATGTGTTTTTGATGTGTTAACATTTATAGGCGCTGGTACGTCCTAAATTCACAAAGTGAATACATCCAAACATAATTTGTACGACTGCGCTCACACAGATTGTCCGACAGCGACAGCACATTGTTTGCCGTTAAACGCCTCCGAAACTGCTGGACCGATTTATATGAAATTTTGTGTGCATATCGGGTAGGTCTCCGAATCGGCCAACATCTATTTTTCATACCCCTAAATGATACGTGTGACCCACCCCTATATATTACACAGATTTGTCCGACTGCGAAAGACAGATTGTCAGACTGCGAAAAAAACGCACACTGATGTAACGGCAGCGAATAGTTGTATTGAGTGGGGGCGAAGTTCTCGCAGAGCAAAGATAATAATGACGTGGTAATACCAGTGTTGCCAGAGCCTGACTAAAAAATTATGCCAAATGTCCTCAAAAATTGTGCCGTTTGCGAAACCGTTATGCTAAAATTGGGATTTTATTCTGTGTCCAGAACACACAGTCACTCCTGCAAATGGGTGCTTATCTGCATTTGACAATTTAAGCAGCTGTTGTACCTAGCCTGACCAACTGCCTGCGACCAAAAAGCGGGGCACAACCAATTTTTTTTGTTTTAAATAAAAATTTAATAAGAATATATGTATTTAGTTGAAATAAGACTAAATATATAAATAAAAGCGATTTATTTTCTATACTATAATTATTTTGTTATTATAGATTCAAGTCAGGCGTACAAAGCGGGACAATCCCGCTAAAAGTGAAACGTTTGGTCAGGCTAGTTCTACCTTAACTCTTCAACTTAAAAAGAAGTATTAATTTAAATAGATCATTGAAAAAATCTACTGTTTTTAACAATTTCTTTAAATCTTCTTGAAATAGAATTTTCAAGTTTTAGATAATTCCTTTTGGAATCCGTTCCACTTATCCTATGGAATCATAGTTGTATTATGCGTATTTGATGGAAATAAGTTGACATAATAAATATTAGACTTTCCGATGTGGGGTAATGTATATAATGTATATTATAAGAAACAGTGTGCAGTAGTTTGTGAAGCCATCGCTTTGCCGACAATACGCTTACATAGGTATGTAGGAACCTTAAAATGTGGAATTATAACACAAGATACCGATAAATATTACAAGTTATGCCGTTTGCAAAACAATTGTGCTAAAAAATTACACTTAAATTGAAAACATTTGCAAAACTGTTGGGGAAATTGTGCTAACCGGCACTTGGCATAGTTTTTAAAAAACAAGTGCCAAAACCAAATAAATTGTGCTAAAACGGCACAAATTACGCGAACAGGGTAACACTGGGTTATATAAATATAAAAATGAGATAGAAAGAGAGCAACAAAAATTGCGAACTTGTGTAGCGTATGTACGAACAGAACAATATATGTATGGCTTGTGTCTGTTGCTTTGCATTCTCTTTGCTTCTTGTGGATATAAAATAAAAGGTATTAAGCAAGAAAATAATGACACTTGTCTTTAAATATGTTTAAGTGTTATTTAGTGTTAATATTATTTAAATGAAACGTCATCATATGATTGAACGCCTTCTTAAATTCATTATATTAACTTCACCTGGCTGTATGCATGTACATATGTATGTATGTATGCCGAAAAAACTTTGGATTGATTTTTAGCCCTTTTTCCTGTGATCCAATCGAACTGAAACTGGCAAACTAATGGCGACGACAAAAATGAACTATCAAAATATGGGCGGGATTGGACAAAGGGGGGTGGTACCTCCCATCCAAACCACAAATTAAAAATCCATTATTTCTGCTCCTGTTAACGGTATTTGAACACAATTGGGTATGTTGCTTAGGTGTACATATTCCAAGATCTGCTGCAAATATGGGGAGAATGGATAAAGGGGCGTGCACATATATAAAGAATTTATAGTCAAAAACTATGTTAAGTGGTATGGTAAGCCAAATAAAATGTGGGTGCGGAGCACTCTCAGAGCAAAGAGAATAATAACGTATTATACGTATATAAAAATGAGATTGCAAGAGAGCAACGAAAATGTTGTGAACTTGTGTAGCGTATGTACGAACATAACAATGTATGTATGTCATGTGTCTGCTTCTTTCCATTCTCTTTGTTTTTTGTGGGACTAAAACAAAAAGTATTAAGGAAGAAAATAATGACACATGTGCTTGCACTTGCCTTTAAATACATTTAAGTATTAATACAGTGGTGGTCCAGTATAACGCACGCCGATATAACGAATGCCCAGTATAACGAACGCGTTTTTCTAGTCCATTGATGACTCTAAATAACGAACGGTTTTATTCTTTGTTATTTTTGTTTGTTTGCTTTGTGCACTTACACATAGAACACATTTAGTTTGCCTAATTTTTAAAAAGGGAAGTCCCTGTTTATTTACTGTGAGATTTGTTGACCCACTGGTTGCGTTAAAGAATACATATGTACGTTAAATCAGTCAATCTGTGTGATATTCCTTTGGCACTTCTACGTAATGAAGAGGAGGTGACGATAGTTACGAGTACCTTAAGTCTTGTGCAATCAAGTTTTCCCGAGGTATGTAACGTCAGTGTTCTTAACATAAAATTTTAATAACAAAATTTAATTTTCCAGACTAACTTTAGCATACAGGACTTGGAGACTTGGAATAATGCCGATAAATGTTTAATTGTGGAAGGCACTACTTCTGATCCCGAAGATAATACTGCAATCGATCTTACCGACAGTGAAGAAGATGATAACGCAGCTTAAAAGCATAGTGATGCCATTAATGCTTTACAAACGTGCATCAACTGGGCAGAAGAAAATGGAATATAGCACACCAAAGTATTTATTTTTTAGGAGATTGCAAGAACAAGCTATTGACTTTAGTACCACACTTAAAAAAAACATATATTGGAGATTTTTTTCTAAAAATGAATAACTTTACTCATGTATGTAAATTTTTTCCTTTTTTTTAAAATAAATGAATTAATATAATACGAATAGAGTTTAACTTGCTACTATGCTAATATTTATGAAAAGAAATATACATTTCGATATAACGAATTTTCGACATACCGAACGACCCTGGACATTATATCATTCGTTATACAGGACCACCACTGTATTATTACTTAAATGTAACGTCATCATATGATTGAACGCTGTTTTTATTTTCCAATGTAACATTAGGCGTGTTTTAGTTACAACGCTTGCTTATATATTCGCTTGTTTTGTATGAAGCACTTAGCGAAGACTTAGCGAGAGCATAGCGACGAGATTCATTTTCGCTAAGTTTAAAACAAAAATTTTTTTTCATCTTTTACCGTTTTTAACCATTTTTTATATTTTTGAAACAAAATGACTTCTCGCTAAAAAGCCGTTTTCTTTGCAACTTAGCAAGCGATTTACAAATGTGTTCATAGAAATCGAACAGGTACCGTGTAGCAAAAAGTTGTTAACACATCGCCGGTGAGTTCGAACACTCATTGGATTTTTTTTTATTTTAGTAGACCTCGATCGCAATGGATTACTTAGGGTGAGGGTATGTTTAAGTCGGTTCACCCGACTAAAAATTCTGTACTGTTTCGAAACAAAATTACCCTAAGTTTCTTATGTTTGATGTATAAGTTTTTATTATTCGCAATTAATTGAATTTAATAAAATAAACAAATATTATAAAATCTTATATAATTGGTGTTCAATACTGTTATTGCCAAATAAGTTTAAGTTCAATATTGTGTAAATACCCAAAAAAAATTCGTTTCTGCAAAACAAAAATTTCGAAGTGTAACTATTATTTTCGATTAATTTACGAAAATATATGAAACTTATGTGGGTAAATTTGCCAAAGTAAAAGTGACAATAATCAAAAATTACAGGTGAAATTTCGAACATAAAAATACCTAAGCTCATAGTTCATATTGCCGTAAAACTTAACAAACCCTATGTTGCCTTGCCACTTAGGAAAAACTATATTATATTTTTAGGCAATTTTACGTGAATATTTTTTTTCTGTGTGTACCTTAGTGGTGGTTTGATTGCTGGTGTACAAGTCGTATTTTTGGCCTCCTTATTCGGCTTCCCAAGGGTTTTGATTTAATTATTCAGACCGAATTTTGACAAATAATTTTTGTCCTCTTTTAGTTTTAAAAAAAAATTAATCCACGTTTATTATTTTACTTCGATTAACTTTCAAAACAATTCTTAAGTAATATGATTTTTCTTTTAAAGTAATATGCTTCTTTCACTTTATGTTCTCTTCCTTTAATAAATATCCTTTCGCTTTTACAATTATTCTCATTTTTAACTAATTTATATTCACTTCACTTACTTGAGTAATATATTTTTTTTCCTAATTAATATCTGCGTTTCGCCGTAAATTCCTCTTTACTTCAAACCCTTTCACTTTTAAAATTATTTTAATTTTCAATTTATTTTATGTTTTACTTCCGATCTCATTTAATTCATTGTAAATTCATTTATTCATTACTTAATCGATACGTTTTGACTTTTTTTTAAATTATTCACTCTTAAACAATGTTAGTTGTTTCACTTAATTAACTCCAATACCGGTGACTTTCCTCATGGACTCCCGTTTACGGTGGTTAGCTGGGATGCGCCCTTTCATTGAGATTTTTTTTGATTTCCGTTCGCTTATAGGTTAATTCTTTTGCTTTCCGTCAACTTGCGCAAGGGCTCGAAGGTTCCACACGTTTGTCGACAATTAGTAAAAAATTAATTACATTTTCTTTTTAACAACACTTGCGTGGTTAGTTAACTACAACTTCTTTATTTAATAGTAATTTATTAAACCTTAACCTTAACAACCCCTAATTTTGTGAAGTTGGAAAAATTCGTGAGCCAAAAAATTAGGGTAGTGGAGTGGGGGAAAATGGTTACGAATCGTGGTCGGAGGTGACGGTGGAACAACTGCTACGGCGTCGCCTCTAGAGGGGTAAAATATATGACAGTCTCACACTAATTTTTCCCTCCCAACATTTTTTTCAAACATGCCTAACCCCTATCTTTACCCCCCTGACTGGGCCAATATATATTAAACACAATTTTATTAATTTTCCTTCCACCTCTTTAACTTCCCCATGGGTGCCTTTGGAGGAGTCAACCGACGTGCAGTATTTTTGCAGCCCAACGATTTCTCAAAACATATATACCCCCTATCTGCAACCCGTAAGATGGTCCCAATACAAACATTTTTATTTTTTTGATGTGTTAACATCTATACGCGCGCCTCTAGGGCAGTAAACTATCAAACTAATACATACGCAAGTGTTAGGTTTGTAAGAGTAAATCATCGTTTGTTCGTTGCTTGGCAGTCGGTATCGAAAGTGATTATTGGGCGATTTTCATATAATTTTCCCACGCGATTTTCTCCGGAAATTCATAGCCGATTTTATTAATTTTTGGATTAAAAAGCTAGTGCGGGTTTCGACGAAGAGTTTAGGCTAAAAATTAAGGCAATCCGATATCGGCGAGCCGAGATTTAAGTGTTTAAATTTGGAGTATTAATTTGGGTTAATATTAAAAAAGTGTTTTATGTTGATCTTCGGGTTTGTCTTATCATCGTTTGTTTGTTCGTTGCTTGGCAGTCGGTATTGAAAGTGATTATTGGGCGATTTTCATATAATTTTCCCACGCGATTTTCTCCAGAAATTCATAGCCGATTTTATTAATTTTTGGATTAAAAAGCTAGTGCGGGTTTCGACGAAGAGTCTAGGCCAAAAATTAAGGCGATCCGATATCGGCGAGCCGCGATTTAAGTGTTTTAATTTGGAGTATTAATTTGGAGTAATATTAAAAAAGTATTTTATGTTGATCTTCGGTTATATCGTACGAATATAACAATGTATGTATGTATGTACAAGTGTCTGTTGCTTTGCATTCTTTGACTTTTGTGGGAATAAAACAAAAAGTATTGAGCAAGAAAATAATGACACATGTGCTTGCACTGGGTCTTTAAGTAATTTTAAGTATTAATATTATTTAACTGTAACGTCATCATATGATTGAACGCTGTTTTCTATTTTCCAATGTAACATTTACGAATGTGTTCATATAAATCGAACAGGTACCGTGTAGCAAAAAGGTGTTAACACATCGCCCGTGAGTTCGAACACTCATTGGATTTTTTATAAATTTGTTTTTGAAATCGGCTTTCTTCCGCTACCATAGTGCCTCCTAGAAGAGAAAAAATGTAGGATCGACACACTTTTGTTTCTCACTCCCAACAATATCTTCCACCGTAATTACCCTGTATCTCTAACCCATAAGGAGGGTCAAAGCAAAATGCATTTATAGATGACCAAAATCAAAAAAAAAATTTCCACAAAATAATATTTTCGTTAAATATTTCGCTTTTATTGACGTGATACAAAAAATCCAATGATACAAAAAATCCAATGAGTGTTCGAACTCACGGGCGATGTGTTAACACCTTTTTGCTACACGGTACCTATTCGATTTCTATGAACACCTTCGTAAATGTTACATTGGAAAATAAAAAACAGCGTTCAATCATATGATGACGTTACAGTTAAATAATATTAATACTTTAAATTATATAAAGACCCAGTGCAAGCACATGTGTCATTATTTTCTTGCTCAATACTTTTTGTTTTATTCCCACAAAAGTCAAAGAATACAAAGCAACAGACACTTGTATATACATTCATACATTGTTATATTCGTACATACGCTTCACAAGTTCACAAAATTGTCGTTGCTCTCTTGCTATCTCATTTTTATAGACGTATAATACGTCATTACTCTCTTTGCTCTGAGAGTGCTCCGCATCCAGATTTTATTGGACTTACCTTTCACTATAATAAAAAAACAACAACACCAACAACAACTACTACTACTACTACTCCTGATATATTGGTGATTTATTTGTGCTTGCTGTGTCGTTGAGGTTGAGTGTTTGTGTGGGTGGTTGGTGTAGGGGGGGGGGGTTGCACCTAAAATAAAAACTGTTAAGGGAATGCAAAGAGTGGACAGTGTGAGTGTAAATTGTCATGGAGGAGGGTATATAAGTAAGCTTCAGCCCGGCCGAACTTAACACCGTTTCTGCTTGTTTTTGTATACACCGGGCAATGCTGAACATCAAATGACTCGCTTTGTTTGGCCATAGCAACAACAGCGAAACAACCAAACACACAACATCACACATACTTTGTCCGAAGTAGCTCACGTATACGTGTGTCACATAACCACATGTTTGCCATATCAACAGCAACGAAACAGCCAAACACACAACATCACACATACTTTGTACGAAGTAGCTGACGTATTAGTATGTCACCATAACGTCGACTGCGATGGTTTTAGCAGCAGCATAAAATCTGGTTTAAGCAGATTTTGACTTAGATAGATTTAGTCCCTATAAGCCGCTATAGATGTTAACACATCAAAAAGACTAAAGTAGGAATACCCACGAAGTGATAGTATTTTTCTTGTAGGTATTGTCGAGTGAAACAAGAATCTGCTTGTGAAATTTTCCAAACACCCCCAAAATCTTGAAAACCGGTTAACAACCCCGTCTTGCGTCACTTTGCGCACTTATAAGCCTGTAAGTTAGTCAACTGATTTGCATTTTCTCACCGGATTTAAAAACAAGAAACTTAGGACTTTCAAACGATGTATACATTATTTAAGAAAATATGAGAAGTCTATGTATTTATTTATATTTGTCCAGCAAAAAGATATGTTTTTAATTTTTTTCGCCATTTTTTAACTTCGACAATGATTTCACACATTATTTTATAAAGAAACCATAATACTCGTGAATTTATTCAAAAGGGACGTTTCCTAATGAGTAAGACGCAATTTAGTTTTTAAAAATCTGGTATTAATTGACTGAGTTATTGAAGTTTTTATTAAAACCAAAATTTTCCATAAATACAAGCATTGGTTATTTAACTCAAAAATGTATGCATGGAATTGTTTTCTAATTCAGCATCATGAGATTCTCTCTTTCTTCTCCAGCAATATTCTGAAATCATTTTCCACCTTTTTCATCGCTGAGCTGGCCCAGGTTGTCTGGAAAGAAGTCGCGAATGGAGACAATTAATTTTTATGGACATCATGTTGCCCATTTCACCATACGCACTTTAAAATTCATTAACAACCGTGATATAGTCGTCACTTCTCTGATTACCAAGGAAATTATCGCATAGTGCAACAAAACTCTTCCACTGACGTTTTTCAACAGAACTTAACTTGCTCAGAAAATTCACATCTCTCATAATTTTACGAATTTGAAGTCGAATGAAAATACATAAAATTCATCACAATAGATAAAAACGATGAAAAAAGTACTACATATCATTAAGTTCTTCTGGGAACGCCGATTTAAGATAACAAAAAGCGTCGCCATTTACATCAAGTTTTTTTTTTAAAATTGTTTCATGTATCCTAGCCTTAGATGCAGGGGTAGCAGAATAATATCCTCAGCTTTAACTAATGGGATGTTTAAAATGTTGTCCCTGCCTGCCTATTTGACTCACGAGATGGCCATACTTTACACTGATTTAGTACAACAGTGATTTTCTAGTATGCTTTGTTTTTATAAAATTTTATCAGCATCATGAAGCTTCGTTACTAAAGCATGCATTAAAAGAACACGAAAAACGATGTGCAGGCATTTTTGGAAAAATTGTTGTTTTAATGAAAACTTCAATAGCTTAGTCAATTAATTCCGAATTTTTAAAAACAAAGCTGCGTTTTACTCCCTTTTGAATAAATTCAAGAATACTATGGTTTTTTATAAAATACTGTATGAAATCATGACGAAGTGGAAAAATAAAGAAAAAATTTAAAAATTGCTGTTTGCTGCACAAATGCACACATACTTCTCATATTTTCTTAAATAACATATATATCATATGGTTGATAATCAACTAACTTACAGGCTTATAAGTGCGCTAAGGTTTTCAAGATTTTAGGGGTGTTTGGGAAATTTCACAAGCAGATTCTTGTTTCACTCGACAGCACCTACAAGAAAAATTCTATCACTTCGCAGGTATTTTGTACTGTCGCACCTTGTTATCGTAATCAGCTCTCTCATCTGCATTGTTTGAAGTACTGCTCTGCAAAAAAAAATATTTCGGGACATCCTAATAGACAATTCTTTAAACTCCTTCAGAATCTTATAGACCTCATCAGCAATGTAGCGCAAAATATTTACAAAATTTGGAAATGTTTTTCCAAAGTGTTGTGTAACTATTCTCTTTTTATATTTGTTTGTTATTTGATTTCTTTACGATTTAAACGATAGAAAGGTGGGGTGAAAATAAAATCCGTCATATGTATCCGATTTAAGCAGCACATATTAATCGCTCTGTCATTTATTCGCTCTGGTTTCCGTATTTGCAATAATCCTCTTTAGAGATTTATTTTTCCAAAAGGAACGCAAAAAAAAGAAATACGAATCTCAACAGATCATTTTGGCTTAATGGCTTCTTTGTTGGTTTATAGAAAATGACACTAGTGTGCACTACACAAAACAGTGACAACAACAACGGCAGCAGCAGGAATATCAGTAATCAGGAAAATAACAAAAAATGGTTCAATGTACGCATAAGTATTTGTATATTTATCTGTATTTGGAAATATCCCAGTAAATGGTCGCACTATTCCAGACAAGTTTAAACTCTCAACGGCACATAACATTGCATATTGTTTCTACCGAGGGAAAATTGGAATGTTTCACAAACCCTCACATTTACATAGGCCCCACGTATACGAGTATAAGTATATACTTATATATATGCTAAAAGGATATATTGGCAAACAGCAGGCATAGCAAAGTGTTCCTATTTTACCCTTTGCTGATTTTTCAGTAGCGGCTTTGAGAAAATATCTACTAAATGGGGTCTAGGCGGATGTGTTTGATATTAATTAAAAAATATATAAATTACTAAATGGCCGCGAAGTTATTAATAATGTCTAGAGTTCAACCGTTACGAGATTCCTGAAATTTATGTGAGGTTGTTTCAATTGAATTCTAAATTATGTATTTATATAATTATTGTCTATAGAGATTTTGCTTTAAATATATTACTTAAGATATAAGGTAGTATTAAATTAGTTGTTATTAATCTGTGTTAGTTCTAGAGCAGTTTTACGCGTTTTCTTAGATACCGCACGTCACTGTCAACTCTTTACAAACAGTTACGTATCTATGTATTGGCAGTATCAAGTCAGCAGCATTTGTTTTACCCAATACGCAAAGGTGGTACGTACGAGTTGGATCATGAAAGTATATCTGTTCAAAACTAAAATAATATGCATAATACACTCAAAAAATATATCTGTCACAATATTAAAAAGCGATGCTGTAACAGCAGACTTTGCCTGCTGAAAACGGGAAAGGGAAAGCTAATATGTTTGCGAAAGCTACCAACATATTTTTGATAGATTAACAAATACCACCCCTCAATGTTTTGAAAAATATTAAGCTTCTAAGTTTTTTGTTTCGCCTCAGTTTGAGCTCAGTATTCATTCTTTATGAAAACCCCAATAAATAACGAAGATGCTAGAAAGGTTATTGCCCATGGTTCATGCTGGCTTTAGCACGGGTGTCGTACAACTCCGCAGGGTCAATAAGTAATAGTGTAGTTAGTAAATGGCACCCAGGTCCAAGTCCTAAATTTAAGTTAAACTTCTCTCTCTTTCAGACCTTGGCAAGGATGAGTTAAATCCCATTGCACCTTTTAATAACTCGGCTCTCTTCATCATTTCAGAATTATTTTAATAGTCTAGCCTTAGCACTACTTCTAAACCAAACATAAAAATGCCCGATGGGCTGAGCTTGGCAACTCTTTCCCGCAAAAGCTTTAATATATTCGATACGAGGGTAAAAGATAATATCTCTTGCACTCCATTTATGTTCGAAAATTATCAGGTATTCGCTGAATCAATTGATAAATGTAGTCTTGGTTGAAGATGGATCTTAGTCCAGTCCACAGATATTTTTCCCAAAACGTTGAGTGAATCGCCACGCAAATAAATCCTCAGCACCATTGTTACGTAACTCTCACATCGATAAAACTCTCGCACAGTGCAGGTGAAAAAATATTTTCAACTGTCAAATTTACTCCCAAATCAAAACATTGTGAGAACGACAAAATATATGAAACCAAATTTTAAAGTGCAAAAAAATAAAATTTCCACCAATAAAAAAAATTTTTTGCTCAAGCTTTATTTGAAAGCTTATAGGGTAAGGTATTTTTGAGAATTGAGTTTATGGGGTAAGGTATTTTTCAGAATTTTTTTAGATTTTTCGGAAGAGGTTTAGAGGTCGCATAAGTCGAATTTTATCCATTGTATAAAACTAATAATATTATAAAAAAAAAAAAAAAAATGGTTTCCCATTACATCCCATGAAGGGACCGGGGAGAACTTCTCACAATCACTGAGCTGTGCGCTTTCCAGTTTTCACTCACTGATTGGGACCTACAGTTTTACACCGATTCCGAACGGTATTTTGAGAAGCTTTTTCATGGCTAGATACTCGATAGTGTCGCCGTCACTATGCGAGGTGACCGCCGCCGAAAGAAATTTAAGGTGGTCAGAGCAGGGATCGAACCCAGGATCTCAAGTACAAGAGGCGCGCACACTACCCATTGCACCACCGACGGCCACAATAAAATAAATAAATAATATTATAATGTTTGTAATTTTTGCATCGGATTTGCTTTAAATTTCTATGAAAATTTAGAATACTAATGATGCACTTTGAAAGATGGGTAAATTCCAAGCAATGTTCTAAAAACAATTTTGAATTTGCAGTTACTGTTCCAGAGTTATGCCACTTTAAAACTCTTTACCCATTGTAAGAACATAATAACCTTATAAACTAAACTGTTTGTCTTTTTCCATCGGATTTGGTTTAAGCATTGTATTTTTGAAAAAATCTACATGCGCTAAGTAACGACAAAGAATTACACGTATCAAACAATGGCCCCGGCAACATATTGCAGCAACCTTATTATATAAAATTGCTTGCAAACATATCTATGTTTCCAGCAATATGTTACTGGGGCCGTTTTTTTCTACGTGTAACTCTTTTTCGTTACTTAGCGCATGCAGATTTTTAATAAATATAGTGTTTAGAGAAAATCCGATGAAAAATTGACAAGGAGTTTATAGCATTATTAGTTCAATACAATGGGTAAAGACTTTTAAAATAGAATAACTCTGGAACAGCAATAGCATATTTGAAATTTGTAATACAAAATTGCTTGGCATTTATCCGACTTTTAAAGCGCATCATTAGTGTTTTAAATTTTCATAGAAATTTAAAGCAAATCCGATGCAAAAATATCAAAGAGTTTATAATATTTTTAGGGTCATACAATGGGTAAAACGCTTTAAAATGGTATAACTCTGGAACAGCAACAGAAATTTTCTACAAGATTGCTTGAAATATACACGTCTTTTAAGGTGCATCATTAGTTTTTTTAAATCTGCATAGGAATTTTAAAATTTATAAAGCGTTACTTACACAAATAATTCAAAATTTACGAAAAAATTTAATACGTGGTACCTTATTGAGCAAAATCATTGCCAAAACTTTTGAACGTTTTGCTTTAAAACTGTTGACTAACAAACTAAGAAAATCGTGGCTATTGGCCGAGTTTGAAATAAATTATAAAAAACGACCGGAATACACGATTTTTGAGGAAAATTCGAATTGTGCGACCTCTAAACCTCTTCCGAAAAATCTGAAAAAAATCTCAAAAATACCTTACGCTATAAGCTTTCCCATCAAGCTTGAGCAACCATGAAAATTTAAAAAGAAAGATTTTTTTGGGGCACCCTAATGTACATATGATTAATGATGGTAACACTGAAAAGTGTTACCCAATACAATCGTACATATTCTTATCCGAAGGCAAGCAAACTGTAGTCATGCATACCAGAGAACGTGATATATCCCCATATGCGACCATCCTGACTCCTAATCACAATATAACAATAAACTGAATACTTTACATGGCTGAAAAATTATAAATATAAAGCTAAAAGTTCGAAATTTCTAACACTCGCATATGGGGCGTTGGTGGCACAAATGGTACGAGATTTTGAGAAGAGAAGATCTCAACCACAATATGGAGTGGATTGGCTATTACATGTATATTGCGTATAATTGCTGGCACCTCGGCCAATCATTGTTTAAAAATTACAACGCATCTCAATCAGCATGAGTTTATAATTTATGTGTCTGATCGTTTAACCACACAGATCTGACCACCAGCATCTGCCGGATCTTCCCTATTTGAAAGACAGTTCAATCATCAGCGGATGTATTAGTGAAGATTTGAAAACGGTTCAATTCGAGGTTCAATGCTGGTTTGAGCAGCTAGTTTATTAAACGTAGACGTTTTACAATATCCCAGTTGGAAATTTTGTCTTGAAAACATTGTCAGTAGTATTTCTTTGCGAGTTATGTGTGTGGATTTTCAAATTTTTCAAAAACTTCAAACAGAGAAAAGGAAAATTTATTTGTAGTTATGAAAGTTTTCAGAATTAATATCAAAATATTTGAAATTTGTTAAAAGAATATGCTAATTTTCAGAGCATTATAATAATGTAGGCATGTGTCACTTTTTGTCAATTTATCTTTCAGATTTTATTTAAATCGTGCAACAGAACAGCACATACATATGTACATATACATAAATTCCAATAAGTAAAAATTCCCGTAAGGGAAATTATGAAAATAAATAGGTACCTATAAGATGACCCGAAACCCCATATTTAAAGACGTCTTGAGTAACTGACCCACTGATGAATGGTTACTCAAGACGTCTTGCGTACATGTCATAAGGTGATCACCACTATAGACAAACTGTGGAAAATTCCTGCTGACTTTTGACAAAATGTATGACAATGTCAGAAGGTGGCATGAGGTTTTTTTATGGGAGCGGGCCGAAAAGTTAGCAGTGACTCTGACTTCCTTGTCATTGTGACTTCTCTGTCATTGATGATGTCTATAAGAAATTTCCAACTGGGATTAATATAATGTAATTTGCTTTATTCTGCTTTAGAATCAATTAAATTAAATGAAATTTTAAATATCATGAGTTTCAATTATGTATGTACTTTTTATATAAAAATTCAACATATTTAGTACCGTAAAAAATATATAAGGCAGATAAACCTTTAATATCATACACAAAACTATCCTTATATGTAAGTAATGTACGTTCGTTGGTGGTGCAATTGTTAGTGTGCGCGGCACATGTACATAAGAATGGGGCTTCGATTCGTACTCTGACCGACATACACTCCTTCTCACTTAGTAACAGCGACACTATCGGGTACTAAGCCATTAGTGTAAAACAAGAAAGGACACAGCTGACTAATTGTGAGAAGCTCTCCGCAGTCCGTGGAAAGTAATGGAAAACTATATTTACACAGGGGGCATTACACGTGAAATCTTCAAAATTTAATTTCTTCAAATTCTTTTATATTTGTCTTAACTGTAGTTGTAGTAGGTATGAAAGTGAACAAAAATTAAGCCAACTTACGAAAATGTTGGTTTGAAATGGTGGCTTACGGTTTTGCACATGAAACATTGTTTTCCAAATTTGAATTAATTTGGAGCCTGATTATTACATATTGTAGTTTGAACCGAATAAAAAATAAATTTAGAAAATCCAAAGTGAAAGAAGTTTAAAATAATACAATTTTCTAAAATAAGTGCGTTTTCTTTAAAAAGGTAAATTTCTTCAAAAAATACCTATTCATATTTTTGAACAGAGTACCTTTACTTGACAAAATACATTATCTTATAGTACCTTTGCTTAGAACGTACCTTTTATTAAATAAAGTAATTTTTTACATAAGAACCTTTTCTTCAAAAGGTAGATTATCTTACAACAAATTGCCTTTTCTTAACAACCTACCTTTTCTTCAAAGAGTAGCTTTTTTGTAAACCAAAACAATGTTTCATGAGGTAAGTACCTACCCTTAAAATTGTACCTGTTCTTTCGTAAAAAAAAGCTTTTCTTAAAAAAAAATACCTTCTCTTACAAAAAGTACCTTTTCTTCCAAAATTCATTCTCTTCAAAGTACCCTTTCTTAAAAATAAAATAATACATTTTCTTTTCCTGAGATAAGTAGCCTTCCTGAAAATAAGTAAATTTCCTTAAAAAAATAATCTTATCCTAAAATGGGTACTACTTCTTTAAAAAGTACATGTCATTAAAAAAAAGTATTTCTTTCTAAAAAAATTCATCCTCTTACGCTTTTTTTTAACATAAAAACGTTAACTTTTAATAAAAGACGTACATCTCATCAAAAAAAGGGACCCTATAGGGAAAATACATATAATACATATTCTTACAAAAGGGACTTAAATATATATTTTTTTTAAAAAAATACATTTCTTAAAAAAAGTTTATCATTTACAAAAAGTATCTATTCTTAAAGATCTATTTAAATTACAGGCGCCTACGGCGTGTTGAAACTAACTGGTATATAATATATAGCGAAAGGATCTCCGTTCCAACCGGGTGTCCCCTGACACCTCATGTAATTTTTTTTTTCGCAAAAAAAAATACTTAAAAAAACCAAATTTCAAAAACGGCAAAACTTTACAATCTCATATCTTGAGAAATAAACATCATAGAAAATAAATATTGCGTGTTCACTTTCATACTTACTACAAATACAGTTAAACCATATATGAAAGACTTTCAAGAAAAAACATTTTTTTGGAAGTCCGCTTCATGTGAAATGCCCCATACTTATAAAACCTGGAAAATGTAATAAATATCGTTGAGAAGAAATGGTTCTCCTGAAAACGTCGTTCACAAAGATTGTGAGTTTTTGAAATACTTCCGAAATTTAACCTGACAATTTAACACCGTACATAGTATTATTGTCATTCCTGTGTGAAACTGTCTGTGCTTAAATCCTTTGCCCTCCAGCAAAGTATTTGTCGTAATTGTTTTTATTTTGAAATTAAATTCAAATTGCCATATTTTAATATCTGCCACATCTTCTAAAGTTTCTTTTTTGTTTTAGAGCAACAAATATTGATTGTTGTTTTCAATGCCAACTAAAAAATTATCCGTTGTACTAAAAACTTCCCCTCTCTTGTGTTTTATCTATTACTTTCCTTTATCTTTCCAGCAAAGTGTTTATCTATGATACATACAAATGATGGTAATATCGTCGAAAAATATTTAAAATTTTATATGCACGAAATAAAGTTTATTTTTTCAGAAAAATAATCAACGAATTTTCAACATGCAGATTCGAAAATATTTATTGAAGTATTTTCCAATATATTGAGTTACATTATATATAATCACTTAAGACGGTGTCCTAAACATATACTTGGGTGCCCATAGCTCCAAAAATAGAGGTCGTCACCAAGTTTAACAGATGCGTATTGTAGAGCTGATTACGGTAACGTCAAACTTTTTGATGTGTTAACATCAATAGGTGCGGGTAGGTCATAAAGTGAATACACCCAAACACAGTTTGTCCCTCATCACACAGATTGTCCGACTGCGATCACAGATTGCCAGACTGCGAAAAAAACAGAGACTGATGTAGCGGCACCGAATAGTTGTCTTGTGTGGGTGCGGAGCTCTCTCAGAGCAAAGTGAATAATTACGTGGTTATACGTATATAAAAATGAGATAGCAAGAGAGCAACGAAAATTGTGTGAACTTGTGTAGGGTATGTACGAATATAACAATGTATGAATATGTATCTGTTGCTTTGTAATCTCTTTGTTTTTTTATGGGAATAAAACAAAAAGTATTAAGCAAGTAAATAATGACACATGTGCTTGCACTGGGTCTTTAAATAATTTTAAGTATTAATATTATTTAAATGTAACGTTATCATATGACTGAACGCTGTTTTTTATTTTCCAATGTAACATTTACTAATGTTATGGCAGCAGTTGAAGTCTTAGACAAATTGATGTGACATTTATTAATGTGTTCATAGAAATCGAACAAATACCGTGTAACAAAAAGGTGTTAACAATTCGCCCGTGATTTCGAACACTCATTGATTTTTTTGTTTGAGTGTAATGATCACACCAACGAACGACAAACCCGGTAGGTTCACGAAAAAGTGATGGCGATGGTGTTCCATTTATGGCCATTGGCATTTGGCCACCAAACATTTTTGCATTTCTGTTTCCTTTATTACAAAACTTTTCATATTAATATTTGTACCAAATAAACATTGGTTTTCTTCTTTTTCTCTCCCATTCAATATTTTGCAAAAGGACCCTTACTCCAAGCAGCAGTGGTAAAATTACTTCTAGAGTATAATGCCAAATAATAAAAATGTATTTTTTGTAAAAAAAAATATGTATGACTATACACATTCGTACACACTTCAAATATATTTAATTTGTGACTCCTCTTTGAATTTCTAAAATACCTTTACAGGCACATTGTGTATAGAATTGTTTCAAGGCTTAAAATATTCCTAATCGTAATGATGTTGATTACGGTTTGATTCGTAAATAGGAAGCGAGTAAAAGTACATTTATAAATTAAAAACCAGACAATTGGAGTTTTTTATGATGCATCGACATCAAGAATTTTTAAAATTTGGAAATATTGGAGAAAATCAATGAAAATGGTCTGTGTCAAAAGTAAAATTTGGGCAGACAAATCGGTTCGAATGCATAACTGCTCTCTATGGCCAAAAATTATGGGGGTTTAAAGTTGACAATATAAAAAACATATCTCGAAAATAGTGTTTTTTAGATCGTAGGAATTTTAGTGTTACAAATCTTTTAAATCGCAGTCGTACCTCAATATCAATATTTTTTAGCACAAGGGTACGACTGTAAGTTTAGTAAGTGTTCTCATGTTGTAATGTCTTATTGAAAGGAATGCCTTTACCACACTATTCTAGTTGCAAAGCTCACAGTCAAAGAATGCAAAATTATGTGAACGACGAAGACACTTTTTCTGGAACTTACGACACTTTTCTTCTGATGGTTGAATATGTCAAAGTGTATTTAAAAAACTAAAGACATCGTTCAAATTTTAAAAGTACATTTTTTCTATAGACTAACCCAAATATTTCCCAAAAATAAATAATTTTTTTTTCCAAAAATACATTAGGATTCGAAACTGCAAAGGCCGATGACGGGCTATATGTACACTGATATAACAAGAGGTTTGTTTGACCTTCCCGTAATCAGCTCTCCAATACGCATATTGTGAGAAACGCGATTTTCAGTACATTCCAGTGAGTATTTAGCCGCAGATACCCCGACGTAAGACAAAAGCACGAAAGGTATTCTATATCCACCTAGAAGTAGGTCGCTGCTTTCTCCCTGACGTTAAGTATGTAGTTGTTGATTTTAATGTCAAATTGGAAACTGACACGTCTCTGATATATATCGCTGCGGCACAGAACACAGTCGTCAGTAGGTCAATTTTTAAACACGAAGAAACTTACTTGCATATCTCACGATCAAAAATAATGCGCCACTTAGATCTCTCTTAAATGATGGAGGGCACGTTTCTACTGTAGTGGACGTACCAGCAACAAAACTTACATGAGGTGTCAGGGGAACAACCGGTTGGAACGAAGTTCCTTTTGCTATATATTATGTACTAGTAAGTTCCAAAACGCCTACGGCGCCTGTTGAAACATACTATAATTTAAATGGATCTTTGAGAAAAAATACTTTTTGGAAAATGATAAATTTTATTTAAGAAATTTTTTATTTATTGAATGTATTTTTTTAAAAAATTTAATTCTTAGGTCCCTTTGGTAAGAATATGTATTATATTTTCCCGAAAATGCCCTTTCCTTAATTAGAGGTACTTCTTTTATTAAAAGCTAATGTTTTTTTTAAGGAAGGTACCATTTTTAATAAGAGGTACTCTCTGTAAGAAAAAGCCTAAGGGTTTGAATTTTTTTTACAAAGAAGTACTTTTTTAAGAACAGGTACTTTTTAAAGAAGTGGTATTCTATTTAGGAAAAGGTTGTTTGTTAACAAAATGTACTTATTTTCAGAAAGGCTACTTATCTCCAGAGAAGAACAGGTATTATTTTATTTTTAAGAAAGGGTACTTTTAGGAAAAGGAATTTTTGAAAGAAACGGTATTTTTTCTAAGAGAGGGTATTTTTTGTTTTGAAGAAAAGTTTTTTTAAGAAATGCGAATTTTTTAGAATTGGTCGTTTTTTCAAGAACAGGTACAATTTTAAGAGTAGGTACTTATCTCAAGAAAAGTTAATTTGTTTTACATAAAAGGTACTCTTTAAAGAGAAGGTAGTCTTTTAAGAAATGGCAATTTGTTGTAAGATAATGTACTTTTTAAGAAAAGGTATTTATTTAAAAAAAAACTACTTTTTTACCTTTACCTTTTGTAAGAAAATTTAATATGTAATATATTTCTTTTAATAAATGTACTGGAATAGGAATAGATATTGTTTTTGAGAAAACTTATTTTTTTTGTAAGAAAACGCACTTATTTAAGAGAATTTTATTTTTTTAAACTTCGTTGACTATAGCTATTCTAAATTTACCTTTTATTCGGTTCAAAACTACAATATGTAATAAACAGGCTCCACCTAGAAAATTTCCCAGTAGTCAAGAAATTTGCCCCCAAATGTTAGTCTAAACACAAACCAAACCAAAAGTACGAGTGTAATAGCGTAGACAGACGACAGCGTTAATTTGCATCAAAAGCTCACTAATGTGAATTAACATTTTGCCATGACAGACGACAGTGTTTGCATTTAGTAAACAGCTGTTTGTTTGTAAACAACTGTTTGTTTGTCAAGTAATTTTTTGGACTTTTACATCAGATGCAGAACCACACGCTTCGCTTCTTTCCCTTGGAAATCTTAAAATGGAAAAAATGCGTTTCGATTTTAAATATTTCTCATTTTTTTGCAAAAAAACAATTAAAATAACTCACCTTTGCTGACTTTGCATCCATTTTCAATTGACGATAGCTAACAATTTGACAACAGCTGATTCAAGATGTATCAAATACATGGTGATAGCAGGTGGTGTTGTTGCAATAACATCCACTTCAGCGGTGTCAAGCATCAGTACATGAAATCAACAAAGCAAACAACAAACACAAGAAAGTTCCATTTCCACTGTGTTCCGGCTATCACCTCTATGTATAGATACATCTTGAACTGATTGATTGTCGACGGTGTTGCCATATTGCAATACCTAAATGCAGTATAAATGCACTCTGATTTCATGCATTTACGCCAAAGCTAATACACATTGGGACGGGGATAATTCACAAGTTAATTTGAATTAAGACTGCTAATGCAAATTAACGCTGTCGTCTGCCTACGCTATAAGACTAAGTGTGCTGCCAAATGTAATTACCTTCTTTGGGTTGTATTTCATGGATTTGCCAGTCTTGGACTTTGGCTTTTATAAATTTACATTTATTGAGTTCAAAATTTCAATATGTGATAAACAGGCTCCACCTAGAAAACTTCTCTTTAAACAAAACCAAACCAAAAGTATCCAATATAGGTGATAATAATGGGTTGTAACAAAGTAGTTTAAAAAACATTGTTTAAAATTTTTTCATTTCGCCCCCATCCCGCAACGTGCGATAAGGAACTTCGTTCCAATAATTATATGTGCAATGGGTTATATTGAATTGTAGCTTAGAAAATGAAAAATTTTTGACATTTTCTGATACTTTTTTCTGAGTGATTTTTACTTGATCATATTTTTACTAATCATATATTTTACATTTGTACTAATCATATTTACTTGATTTTATATTTTCATATTTTTCGTATTTGCTTTATATTGTATCTTGTATTTTTGTATACTTTAGAAATGTATAAAACAAATGTATTAAACAAAAGTAAAAAAATATTTCGTAGATACTACATATAAAATAATTATATGTGCCGTCGGTGGAGCAATGGTGGTGCTCGCGGCTCTTGTATATGAGTACGTGGGATCGATCCCTGCTCAGACCACCTAACATATCTTTCGACGGCGGTTACCTTGCTTAGTGACGGCGACACTATCGGGTATTTAGACTTGAAAAGGCTTCTTAAAAACACCATTCGGAACCGGTGTAAAACTGTGGGTCCCCATCAGTGAGAGTAAAACTAGAACGCGCACAGCTCAGAGGTTGTGAGAAGCTCTCCCCAATCCCTTCTTGGACTGTAATGGGAAACCAGTGTTTTTTATATTTGCAAAAATTTTAATTTATTTTAATTATCATAGTTAAACAATGTAATTAATATAGTACTGTCTTGCCCTTGTTTATAATAACCCTTTGCAGCCTGTGTGGCGTAAAACCCTCCCAGCTTCTTAACGTGACCATATCAATTTTATCCTATTCCGCCAATAATAAAGGGCTTCTGACTCTTTTTGCAAATCGGGCATGACAATGTTGAGGTTGTTCCTGTCAGTTCGTTTACGACTTTTCCGTCAACCATGGTTAGGTGGAACTCGTAATTGCATTCAATATATTTTCCTTCTCCAATTTGCAGCTTTGTAGGCTTAATCTTGCTTATTTGTTCTTCAATGTCCTTCACCGTGGTCCTTATGAGTTCTGCCGATTCCCTTGCAAACTGAAACATTATTGGTCGGCAATAATGCACTGATGACGGACGTGGATTTTTCCAGTGTAGGGAAACATCAGATTTTAGCCGCAAAGGAACAACAGATGCCATAAACACATTTCCGTCCGATATTGTAGCGTCATCGGAAGATATCCTTTGCTTATAAACGCTTTGTCCGGATGATCCATCGCAGCCCCATTTGCTGATCAATGTCAGTTTCTCAGGAAGAATTTTCACCTCATTTTCAGGAAGGCTCTCCAACAACCGTTTTGCTGTATGGCCCATGAGATCCTGCAGATTGGCTTTCACAAAGACTTCCGTAAACTCCGTATGCAGTGGTCGTGAATTTATTTTGGCTTGCGGAATATGCTTGTATCCTGGTAAAACGTCAGCCCCGTGTCGCATCAAGGATGCCCGTAGTATCTCATATTTTTCTTTGGAAAGTTCTAAGTCCATAAACAAGGCCAAGGCTTCTTCGGAACCATACTTTTTAATGTGTGCGTGGGAATGCTTTCCTTAATCCTTTTTAGTCGCAGTGGGCTTGCATCAGCAACAGATTTTGTAATCTGCGACCTCACTCTTTCACTATCCTTTGTATATTTAATAGACAGCGCGTCGGAATAATGCTTCGTGGTCAAGTCATTGGTGGCCTCGGCAAGTTTCCTCTTTCTTGTGAAAGTTGAACACTCCTAAATACTTTTTTTTGGCCTTCCTTTTGCTCCTCTGGTTGATGTGGTGGGTTTATCTACTGGCAATATATCCAGGATGGTGTCTTCATTAAACCAGTCCTCGTATTTGGAGTTGAATTTCTGAATGGTTCGATTAGTTTTCACCCATTTTGCCTTAATATTTGCATATATCAGATAAAAATTATTTTTTATATTTTCGCTTCTCTCAATATTTCCGTGTAAGCTATCAAGTTCTTCTAAAGCAGCTTCCGTGAAAAACTTTGGTGTGGTTGACTTTCTGAACAGTTCAAATAATTTTAAATTGTTCAACGCCATGTTCTCAATAACTCGCGGTTAGATGGTTGGTCAATAATAGCACAATCAGGTTTGTTGAAACCACGCTAAGTGTTTACACTTATATAGTAGCTGTGCATGACGCAAGTTTTTACCACCATGTTTTGGTCATTGGTAAATTAGGTAGAATTTTCCAGTGTGCGCTTGGGTTCTTGTGGGCGGAGTCTTAACGGGGTTGGACTGTGCGTGGTGTGGTGGAGTGCTGGCCTACCTGCCTACCTACAGGACGGGTGACCAATCACATCGTGTACAGGTTCTAAAAATACGAATACGTGTGGACTGGATGACAATTGTTGCGTCCATTTTATCACGTAATTTTGTTTTTCCAAGAATTGTTAGTTCTTTCCACGAATTCAGACAAAAAAGGGTTTTCATGTTGGAAATGATGGCATCCCATGCTGTCGGTACAGCTAACTTTCCCAATAATTCTATCATGAGTGCCAGTTACAAAAGTTTACGCGAGTTGTTTTTATTGTTTTACAAAATGAATACACAGTTGGTCTGGCCTGACCCATGTATTACGAATCTGACTATAGAAACATGTGTATGACGGAGGGTTAATGATTTGATTTTTCCCACTCAAGAACCATGTCTTTTTTAACTCTTTGACCTCTAGAAGCCAAGAGGGCACTTAGAGGCAGATAAAACCTTTGGAATTATGTAAAGGAATACTCAAAGAACAGATTTTGAAAATATGGCAAATATAGAAAAATATAGATTTATTTTATTTTCCGTCAAAGTTGAAAAATAGTGAAAAACGGATAGTTTTTAAATAGTGTTTTACCAGGAGAAACACAAAGCAAACAGTTAATTTTTTATCATTATACATTTAATAAATGCATCAATAAATACAAACAAAAACTAAGGCGATTGGTTACCTATTTTTCGTGATATTACACCTGAAATCGCAACAAATTGACTAAAAATTGTGTGTTTTTTGAAAACCGAAAGTCGGTCAACTTTGAACGGTTATATCTTCTAAACTAAAAATGTGATATTATTAAGAGTAGCATATTTGAAATCCTTGAAAAGTTTCCTATAACATGGGTTTATTCAAAACTTCGTCGGCGCACATGAAAGTTTTGATTTTTGCAACCTCGTTTGCTCTACGGGCGCCACTGTGCGGCGGGGTGATTGTGCTTTACTTTCTTGAAGGTGAGGCCGAAAGTGCAGAGAGTGTGAACTGCATTCATTACAGGAATACGATTCGGAGTTCTTGTGGCCTCAACTGGTCGGCTTGGATCTGGACGACATGTGATTTCAGCAAGACAGCGCCATATGCCACACTGCGTATAAAATAATCGATTTATTGCAGCACAGATTCCAATAATAGATTATCTCAAGGAATTCTGATGTCAACTGGTCATCATGCGATTTACCGGCTTTCGATTTCTTTCTTTGAGGTTTTGTGAAATCTTCGGTTTATGTGAATGAAGCAGAAATAATTCCTGAGCTCAAATCCGAGATCCAAAACGTCATCGGTGAGAAACAGCCACATGTCTGTAAAAAAGTCGTGGACAATTTCATGAAAAGATTAATGGTCTGTCATAAGAGCCTTGGGGCCATTTGACGGATATTTTATTCCATACTTACTGATATTAAATATGTCTTCTTCACATTTTAACAAAAAAATCACAACAATCTCAAAAAATATTAAATTAAAAAGTGCATTCTTACTGAGACTCCCTTTACCTGTGACTTAAAGAAACCCCATAAGAAAAGTCTAAGGGGATCAAATCGCACGAACTATGTAGCCAGTTTAGGTAGTCCTACGTACTGAAAAAATAATTTATCGTCAGCACAATGAAAAAGTTTAATTAATAATTTTTCGTTAAATTGATATAATTTTCACTGATGAAATGACAATTTTTCTTAAATTTTCTCTCTTAGAAAATTTTTTTCCATCATTTGATGCAATTTTGTAAACATAAAATATAGGTGATTATCTTTTTGGGATTTTGTATAAATTTAGATGGATAACCTCCTGTTTCATATAAATATAAACGAATTGTTCATGTAATTCATTCGTTTTTGCATTGGGCTTATCCAATCGTCGGCTACGCATGCGCCGCTCGAATTCCCTTGGAATGTCTTTTCCAGCTCCATCGTCTATTGTGCCCAACATAAATCTATATGATAGCATTATAACAGCTGAGTTAATTCTGTTTATGTCGTTGTGATCAAAAATATACATAAATGGTTTCCAACTACTGAGAAGAGCTGACCTACAGTTTAACGCCGGTTCCGAACAGTATTTTGAGAATCTTTCTGATCAGTGAAGTAAAAAATGACAACTGCAGCAGAGATACCCTGAACTTTGGGTTAAAGTAATAAATGCGTTAGATTAAACAAAAGTTTGAATATAATTAATGTACCAATGTTTTAATTCAATGACAAGCGTTAATCAATTGAATGTAATATATCATCAAATATGAAAAGTCTTTACGTCAATACTGCATAATTTTCATGATTTTATAAATGTCCACTTCACATCAACTCAATGAAAAACGTGTATTTAATTTGCGACAAGTTTGCATCAAACTCATGTCTCATTTACACTAAATTAATGAACGAAGCTGAATAACAAAAAGGGCTTCGGTTAGTGCCAAGTGTGAATATACACTGTGGAGGTTTAATGGGCTAGACGCTGCTAAAGATTTTGCATTACAAACATTGAAGCGATTATCCAGTGAATGTGAGTTCGAACTCCATCCACCCACGGTTTTGAGAAGTCTGTCCAATCCATTCATGAGATGTAACTGGAAATCATTTTGTGTAAAGGTTTGGCGTTAATTCGTTAAATTACGTCATGGGTTGGAAATTAATGAAATTTGATATCAATGCAATGAACAAATTCATAATTTTCATATACCTTTTACTTTCAGTGCATGAGAACAACATGCCTTCAAATCGCTTGTGCAGAAGTCAATTGTGGTATCAGCTGTGTGGCTCGGAGCATTGTTCACCGTATTTCGTTCACATCCATATCACCCATGTCACCATCGTTTTCGAAGACGAGGGAACCAATGATGGCGCCGGCACACAATCCACGCATTCTGGGATTGAATTGCCGCTTCGTGGGCCTAGTGTGGACTGGTATCGTTTCAAATCTGGCAAGTTTGATTGTTGAATTACCGGTTAACCCAAAATCGAGCCTCGGCGTAAAATACTCGCATCGCGCGCATTGTTGGCACAAGAGAACACACATTTTTACAATAAAGTGTAGTTATTTAAAAGTACTGGTAGTCGCTGCAGCTTCTAGTTCACCGTTATTGTCGGAAAAATAAAAAAATCAACGAAATTACCAAAATAAAAAACAATATAACACCGATGAATAAACCAAGGCCGCTAGAAACACTTTGATATCTTTGATCGATTCCAATTCGAATATGTAAACTGCATATTAGAGTTTATATACATACGTCGATAATCTACCTGCTGCTTTCCTGACTTTTCTATTACTCCACTAAAACCAATAATGTTTCACTTGGTTAGTGTTCGCGGTTGTACATGAGAACGAAGGTTCGATCCTTTGTCCGACCACCCTTCATTTCTTGCGACGACGGTCACCTCACTTTGTGTAATTAGCTTCTCAAAAACCATTTAGAATCGGTGAAATATTGTAGTTCCAATGTTGGAAGGTAAATTTAAAAAGCGCATAGCTCACAGGTTCTGAGTTGCTCTCTCCAAACCCCTGATGGGTTGTAAAAGAACCCATTTTTATTTTTAACTTGTAGTATGAACCAAGTTTTTTAATCTAAAAACTTCCACCCTCCAAAAACTGCAGCAACTTCTGTGGATATCAATCAGGAATGCTTGC
The DNA here is from genome assembly GCA_963931995.1 of Phaonia tiefii. Lineage (NCBI taxonomy): Eukaryota > Metazoa > Arthropoda > Insecta > Diptera > Muscidae > Phaonia > Phaonia tiefii. The sequence goes on along the minus strand of OZ008368.1, from coordinate 219,784,293 downwards.
TGAACCCGAGGAAGAACCACTTTATGAGGGCATACACGGTGGCGATATGGATTTTCAATTTGATGGGCATCAGAATTTCGATATTATACTATTGGTTTGATACGATATTTTATTATTTTTAACAATATTGTTATTGTGTTTTAATTGTTAAATATTGTTTATATCTCCTGATGACGCTACACAATGGAGTAGCGAAATATCGAGGAAAATAAATACAAGAACGTCAAATCTGACCGCAAGCTGGGAGAATATTGATTATTTATTGATAAACAAAAGGTCGACCAGCAGAAAAAAAATATTTTCTTTTGATACGAAATGCAGTGCTTAACATATTAATATACGTCCTGTTTTTTATTTTTTTTTGGGAACAAAAAAATTTCATTTATTGCTTTCAACGACACCTGGAAAATTTACCATAACGCCAAAAATTCATTCATCCATAAATTCATTCATCCTACCTGTGGTATGAACCTCTCATACATTAACTTGTAAATTATCAAAATCGATGACAAATATAAAACGCAACTTACATTATCCCAATCATCAAAAACAGTCCGCACGGAAAATTCAACTCTGTGATTTAACTCACCTCAAGGTACTTCAACTTTGCAGGAATGCACGAGGAAACGAAGAACATAGTAGACAAAGCTTTCTGCTCTTGTATTCGAATAATAAATTTTTCAGTTTAATTTGGTATTTTGGGATCTTCGGTCGATACGAATTCGCATATGTAAATTGCATGTTTGAGTTTGCATAAATACGATTCCAATGGTATCAATTCAGGCATAGAATATAGATAATGAACTAATTTTATATTTTGGCGTAGAATACGTCTTACCTTACGGTATAGGGAGTCATGTCAGACTGTTATTGTTGTAATCTTTATTTCATTGATTATGAGGAAACGGCGAGATAACTTTTTTTAAAAAATTTTTTGTAGGTTAATAAAGATGTTATCTTTCGTTTGATATACATTTCATATTGGTTGATATCTTCCTAATATTTAAATTTCTCAAATGAAAATTGTTTAAACACATACACTCAAACATATGTGTGGTGTTTGGTTGAGTGTTTGCAACTGAGCAGAAACTAGCGTGAACACAAACTATGCTGCTGTTTCAGTGTGGACACAAACCTTCGGCTGTTGTTTTGATTGATGAAATATTGATATTTCGTATATTTACTTATGTATTTAAGTGAAACAAAATGTTAAATGTGAATTTGAATTTAATATGGATATATAATTATAAAAAATATAAATCAAATTGATTTGCGTCTGTTATTTATCATTTATCCTCACTCCTTTAATTTAAAAACATATTTATCCTATTTTCTCTACCATAAGCTTATGTATATTATCAAAAGTAACTATCAAATAAATAAATTCATTTGCTTACGTTATTTATTATTTATTGTTACATATGTTTTCTGTCTTATCGGATGGCGTATTCTACGTTAAACTTAATGGCCGTGTCTCTGACACAGCCTGCAGGGACAGTTTTACAACTGTCTGCTGTTTACTTTTTGTACATTTTTGGAGTTGAGTATATCCTTGAGTTTTGAACGGTTACTACCTATGGATCTGAACAGGGAAAAAATATAAAAAAATCGAATTTTTTAAGTTTTTTTTTCGATTTTGACCTTGAAGTTGAAGTTTTTTTGATTTTATATGTTGACAATATATGACCAGAACTACAACATTTCCTCAGAGAGTAAATCAAAATTCCGAACGGTTTGCAAGATATGAGCCTGACAAAATGCTCACTTTTTTGCAAAAATGATACCAAGGCCCCTAATCTTTGGGGGCCCCAAAAGAAAAGTGCATGACTTTGGGCAAAACTGGGAGATACGGGTCTTTTTTTTGGTGTTTCGTGTCGTGTTACACTGTGTTATGAACTACTCATGGAGTTTGATAGTTGTTATGTCAGTGAGCGTGCCTTACTGAATAGTCTGTTATAGTTCCAACAATTTTTGACTTTGAAATATTGTTCTAAAATTGTAAGCCTTGTAGCATGAACTTCTCGTACAGTAACTTGTAAAAAAAGGTTTTAAATGGCCAATAAAACAAAAATCAAAATTCAATGACTTAAGAAATTTGTTAACAATTCCTCGTTCGCATTAGACCAGGTAAAAAATTTTGTTTGTCAGGACGGTTTGTGGGAGCACATGCGAGTCAACACCGGGACTGGATTTAATTATTTTTGTTAACATCCTAAAGTTCATAGTTTGGATAGAATATTAAATGAAACCGGAAGCAATTTCTCTTCTGTAACTTATTGCAAGTAATATGTACTTCAAAAATGGTTACTTTGACTAAACATTTAATGTTGGTTAGTACTAGTGTTGCCAATTTAGCTTTTCCCCTTAAGATTTAAACCAATTTTATCGAGTTTAGTGGGAGAAACTGGAATTTAGCTTTAAACATTTTTCTGGCTTTTTTTAATTTTTCGACAATTTTTACCCCGTAGTTTTAAGGATTACAATTGAGAAGTTGTCATTTGCAAATTTATTCGTTAAGCTCCAACATTTTGTTTCTTTCTAAGCATACAACATTTTTTGATTTTTGTAAATATATATGACTATGTCTGTATAGATTCTAACGTGGGCAAATGATTTATTTATTTAATTTCATTATTTCATTATGTTTCGGGCAATCTCATTACGAGTGATGAATCACATTTTCTTTTAAATGGTTATATTAATAAAGAGAACTGTCGACTTTAGGGTAACTAAAATATTTGAGCGGTGCATCGGCGACAATACACGGTCCATATTTTTTCGAAAATGAAGCTGGGAAACCAGAAACTGTCTCAGGGGCGGTATATCGGCAGCAAGATGGACCTACAGCTCATACCGCAGGAGACACTATGATATAAGCATTTCAAATCAATCAGTTGAAGTGGGGCCACCTTGTATAATTTAAAAAAAATTTAATAAGCGTAAAATATCTTAAATTTCAAGGAGTATCCGATTTGGCACTAGAGCTTGTAACGTGGTTTTGTCGAGGGCTGAGGTAAGGTCAGTTATGTTCAGAATTTGTTTTTGGTTCCACCAAACCTTTCTAAATAAGAATTCGACGGTTCGTATTCAAATCCTTAATTAATCATTAATTTACTATGAAATTCGATTTAACTCTCCTCTTGGGGGCATTTGTCTTGGCTTAACATTACTCTTCCGGAGGCACGTTGCGGACTGCTCAATTCTAGGATGATCGGGATCTTAGTGTTTTGCTCACGCAATTATTTGGATTCGCTGCGTAGATCGTGATCGGATATTCCGGTAGTTGCTTTGTCTGTGCTTTACATTTCCGGTTAGAACCGTTCAGGGTCGGTTATCACTGAGTGGATTGCATGGGAACAGTAAACCGAAGGCTCGGTGTAAGAACAGTAAGTCTAATCCTTTGTGTAGGAAAAGTAAGTCGAAGCCTATGTGTATGAACAGTAAACTGAAGCATCTGTGTAGGAGCAGTAAGTCGAAGCCTCTGTGTATGAACAGTAGCCGAAGCCTCTGTGTATCAAGAGTAAGCCGAAGCCTCTGTGTAGAAACAGTAAACCGAAGCCTCTGTGTAGAACAATAAGTCCAACACTCTGCGTAGAATGTATTTACACCGTCTGGAGAAACACAGATCCCAAAAATCACTCTTGTTCTTTGCAGAACTAGATCCTCGCATAAAATGCAATGATCTTATTGGGATGTGCGGTCGGACGTGACTGACCGGTTTACTTAAAGTACGTACAGGCGGAATATGACGTCACGTTACAAGCTGATATGCCTTAATGTGCCAAATGCAGATATGGATTTTGATTTAAGTAACATAAGTTTTGTGAAGACAAACATACATAATTGAATACAGCTTCGGGCTATACATATTATTTTATAATTAGATAACTTTGAAATAAAAATTAATTATTTTACCTTTTTTTACAAATACGAGTAAAAAAGCTTTTTGTAACTGTTTTTTTCAGAAACACTAAAACTTCTCTTCACAACTTTAAATTCGCCAATATGTAGGAATCCTTTTGCTATTAGTTTACTCGTAATTAAAAACCTTTGGACATTATTTTGAAAATCTGCCTAATATGTTTTCTACAGTACAATTTAAATTACAGTGCCCACATTTTAATAACGTTCTTTAAAACTAAGACTGATAATTTATATTATTTGACCGGAATTTCTCCATGGAATTTCACACACCACTTATCAAAGAAACTCCTAACTGAAGGCTCAGTGAACTTCTTTCCGATTTATACTTACTGCATTACCAGAAAACATCCTTTAATTCATAATAAATTCCCCACAAAGGATACTGAAAAATTGCATGAGTGACTGCAAAGTTTCATTTTGGATTGGAAATGACAAAAACATTCATGCACACATATGCACATTCATACATGCCATGAAATGCACACAATACCATTGCAGTTTGCGGATGAGAAAAAAAAATATATAAAAAATATAAAGAAGAAAAGACTCTAGAGAGAAATTTCAATTGATAGTGTGTTAAAGCCAACACCATAACCATGAAACTCACACAGTCTTATGTGGCATCTATATTTGTTGTATTTCACAGTCGCATAGGAAAGAGGAATTTATCCATGAGTTATGGTGTAATATTAAATGGATTTTTCTTTTCTTTCATATGTTCAATGACAAAAGCAACTAGACAAATACCGAAACACGCACACAGTCTATCTTCTCACACAGTGATTATAATAAAAACACACACTCACTGATACATACGCTCATTTGGAAATGCAAGGGATGTCGTTCCGGACTGAGTTTTACAAATCCTGGGAGTCGGGATGAGTAAAATTGGCATCTCAGTATTCTGCGATTTTCTGGAATCCCGGGCTTACGACGGGGTTTCGAGATTTCTGAATTTTTTTCATGTTTTCAAATGTAAGTTTCAAGTTTTACGATGGAAGATGAAATTCACTTTTAACCTGCATTTAAAATGTAAATTTGTAACTTGTTGCTAAAAAACCTCAAACGTTTTTATTTTATACATATGTAAGTGTATAAAGTGCTGTCGATATAGGCTAAACTGTGCCAGCTTTATTCGCCTGTTTATATTTGGTCACTATCTCACGCAAAAAATTTCCTTAATATCAGACTAATGTCAAATGTAGTTAGTTATTCATGGGAATAACCGAGATTCTTGAAAAATGCTAAAACTTAAAATGTTTTACACAAACCCGCCATTTTCGGAGAATCGGTTTAACCGGTTATTTCACGTTGATTAGCCAGCTTTTCGGGTTTTAAAGAATTTTCACATAACTGATATAACAACTACAATCCTACCGTATTATATTGTTCACTATAGTTACTGAACCCATCAGACTGACACCAAAGACAATGCCAACGAATTATTTCACCGCCTGTATCCCGATATAAGATGCGCAATTGAAATGTAAGACATATCACTAACTCCGATTTAATTGCAAATTAACTCCGTGACTTTTTGAATAAAAGATATTGACTAGAAGATATATCAAGATACACTCCGGTTCACTTCTTTAAAGGCACTAAAAATTCCATATTCAGCAGCCTGTATCTGGTGCAATTTCTAACCGATTGCACAATTTTAAAATGAAAATGGAAGCTAGAGATCTTGATATATAGAAAAAATCATGACAATAGTGGTTTCTTAACTAAAGAACTATTTTTGAGCCATTTATAAAAAAGTCAAAAAATGTGCTATTTTTTTGGTTAACTTGAATAAAGCCACGTTATTATTTTTTTGTTATTTTTAAATTAAGCGATGATTTTTTGTAGGAAGCGTTTGTTTATTACAATTTACTACATCTTAATCATTTTACGAATCAAAATGGCAAAACAAACAATTTTATATCTATCGGAAACAACTAAAATCGATGTTTACTGTTCTGAAGGCTATTCTAACCGCGCAATAGCTAAAAAATTGGACGAAGCCCAACAGTTGTCGACAATTACATCAAGGACCCCGAGAGGTATGGAAAACAATTTAAAGAAGGGTTCCATTGTCTTTATCTACGTATGAGAAAATAAAAATCATCAGAATTTCTTGTATTTCTGCCTTATCCTTGTCAAAGGTAAGACCTTAAGCTGGAGTGGAAGCGAGCAAGTCATCAGTACGCAAAGTAATTAAGAGCTCCGAGTATCTTAAAAACCTCAAATTACCAAAAAAAGCCGCCACTTAATGCTCCACGTAAGGAAAAGCAGCTTCAATTCGCAAGAGACTACATGGAATGGGATGTGCAGCCAAGAGGTCATGTAAATGACTGAAGAAACGGATGAGAAGAAGTTTAGTTTGGATGGGGCTGATGGCTACAACTATTATTTCCATAATCTGCGCAAAGAAATGCGTTTTTTGAACCGACTACACAACCGAGAGGGCGGTATTATATAATGGGGTGCTATTACGTACTATGGCACCTTCGATCTTGAATTTCAAAGTGCAGAAATTACTGGTTCAAGCTATAAAACGTTATTGGAGTCGACTTTTCCGAAGTTCAGTGAACTATTTGGTCCCATATCTTGAATATTGCAACAGGGTAATGCCCCTATACACAACGCCAGAAACAGGAGTAGGAGTAAAGGAGTTCGTTACAAACCAAAATGTTAATATTCTTGACTGGCCACCCTATTCGCCAGATCTAAGCATTATCGAATATGTCTGGGGTTGGTTATCTCGTAAGGTCTATGAAGGAGGTAGACAATTTGATGACAATTAATTCAGGCCATTAAGGATGCTTGGAATCAAATTTCGTTGGATTACATAAATTCTCTTTATCTCCCAATGAAACCCCGTATATTTGAAGTTATTAAAAACAAAGGGGGTAGTTCCCATTACTACTAGATAGTTCTTAAATAAAGTAAAATAAATTAAAAAACGAGAAAAATTGTTTTTCATTAAAATTATTCAAGTGAACCAAAAAAAATAGCCCATTTTTTGACTTTTTTTTATAAATTGCTCAAAAAAAGTTGTTTAGTTAAGAAACCACTATTGTCATCTCATATCTCAAGATGTCTAGCTTCCATTTCCATTTTAAAATTCTGCAATCAGTTGCAAAGTGCAAAAGAATATGGAATATGGAATTTTTAGTGCGTTTGGGTAAGTGAACCGGAGTGTATATACCGGCAAAAACCCGTTTTATTTCTCAATACACAGGGTGGTTCAGTCTCGACTGGCAAATTTCACCAGCGTATTCCTGGGCTCATTTCCTGAAAATTTGCGTCGACCATCCCGAAAATGCAAGGGGCGAAATGACAGCGGTTTGAAAATTTTCGGATTTTTAGTCGGAGGGTACTAGGGAAAAATTGCTAAGTTCTGAATCAGTGGTCGGATTTTTGAGCTTGTTGGAAAGGCCTTTAGGAGACCTTTCAGAATCATTAAAAAAATATTAACAAAAAGAAAGATCGCCTAAATACGTTGGAAAAGAGGTATAAGAACGTGCACATAACTTCAATTTTATCTTCCAGATGGCAGACAAAAGATAGCCCTACCTCTTACCTTCCAAAATTACCTAAACGAAACCCAGAGGTGTTACCGTTCAAAAGTTATGGCCATTTGACAGAAATGCAAACATTTTCGTTTTGTTTTTGGAAGCGAAATAACAAAACACATTCATTTGTTTTTGTAAATTAACACGTTTAAGATTTAATTTTGTTGAAATTTTTGGCTGAAAAACTGGCTGAAATTTGTAACGGTAAGACCTCTGGGCTTCGGTTAGGGCATTTTGGACTGTTAAGCGGTAGGGCTATCTTTTAAGAGAAAAAAAACACAAGTTACCTGCCATCTGGCTGAGCAAATTGTGGTTATGTGCACATACTTATGTCTTTTTTTAAATTTTTTTTTATTTTTAAATTTTTTTATTATTTTAAAACAAAAAAAATTCACCACTGGTTCAGAAGCTAGTAATTTTACCCTAGTAGCCTCCGACCATCAATTCGAAATTTTTCAAAGCCCCTACCATTCCGCCCCTTGCATTTTCGGGGATGGTCGTTGATTGCCATATTTTCGCGAAATGAGCCAAGTAAATCGCCGGTGAAATTTGTTCAGTCGTGACTGAACCACACGGTAGTCTACTTTTAGATCAAACCTTTAATCCATTGTGTTCAAAATTTCTTTTATTCATTCAATAATAGGTTTTCTGAAATTTGGGAAATATTTTTGGAATATTGTAATTTAGTTTTCATTCAATTCTGTAAATTCTTATGGGTGGTTTTCTATAATTAAATGAGTTTATTCTCGAAAAGCCACCCAAACTGGATTTCGTTGTCTGTGCCTCGGCTTTTGTTACTCGTAATGCAAATTACATTTCAGTATCAGTAGAAATTATTTTTTGTCACCTCAAAATGTAATATTGACGGTTAAAAATAATTTTTTTATTTATTTTTGGTAAAGTGGTTAAACCCCACCCCGAAATAAATTCCAGCGCATGGCCTATTTATTGATTTTTTCCTATGCCTGTACGTCGTAGTGAGGGACGATAATTTTTGGACCAAGTTCCTTACCGCATGTTGCGGGATGGGGGCTAAATGAAAAAAATTAAACAACTTTTGTTTCAACACTATTATGTTACAACCCACCACTATGAACTAAGTATATTGTTTACTTTTGCTTTGGTTTGTGTATAGACTAACTAGATATCTCACATATGATGGGAAATTTCTTGCTTAACGGGGAGTTTTCTAGGTGGAGCCTGTAACCAATATTTAGTATATATTGTAGTTTTGAACCAAATAAACATCAAATTTAGAAAAGCCGAAGTGAAAGAAGTTTAAGAAAGAAAAATTTCTTAACTAAGTGCCTTTTCATAAAAAAAGCAAAGTTTTTTAAAAAATGTCTATTCATATTCTTCTCTTAAAGAAGTGCCTTTGCTTAAACAAATTAAAATTTCTTACTTTCCTTTTCTTTCTTACTTACCTTTTCTTAAAAAATATTTTTTTTTTTAAATAAGTATTTTTTCTTAAAAAAGTAAATTGTCTTACAACAACTCGCCATTTCTTAAAAAACTACATTTTCTTTAAAGAGTACCTTGTTTGTGAAAAGTACCTATTCTTGATAAAAGAACCAATAATAATTTCGTCAAAAAAATACCTCCTCTTAAAAAAAATAACATTTTTTAATTAAAATTCATTTTCTTAAAAATAAAATAATACCTTCTGTTCTCTTTTCTTTTCTTGAGAGAAGTAGCCTTTCTGAAAATAAGTAAATTTTCTTAAAAAATTAACATTTTCCTAAAAAGAGTACCACTTCTTTAAAAAGTACCTCTTCTTGAAAATTATTTCTTTGTAAAAAAAATCATATTCTTATGGCTTTTTATTACAGAAGGTACTTCTTCTTAAAAATAGTCCCTTTTCTTAAAAAAAACGTTAGCTTTTAATAAAAGAAGTACCGCTCTTTAAAAAATTAACTTTTCGGGAAAATGTAATACACATTCATAAAAATAAACCGGTTTTTAAAAAAAATAAAAAAAATATTTCTTAAAAAAATTTGTCTTTTTGGAATTGGGTGATTCAATTAACTACGGGGAAAGTTTAAAAGTAACGGAGCTTTCAAACCGCCCTTGTAGTGTGTTAGCAGAAATGCATAAGAATAGCAAATCACAGGTCAGAAAGGTGTACAAAAACTGTATAATGCCATCTCTACAATTAGCCCTACGGTAGTTAAATAGCCAAACTTCGGATATTTATATGTTGGCATTCTATGTTTATCATTAAAAAGTTCCAGATTTCCGGTGATCGTTACGTTAAAATTAAACAAAGAAATTGTTGAAAAACAAAGCGTCTTAATTGTATTTTATGCTCAAAACATGATTTTAAAAGAGAATAACTTGAGTGTGGGCTTTAACAATGAAATTTAAATTTTTCAGTTTTACAATAACATCGATCTCAAAATTCAAAAAATCTGATTCAAAAATAACGATTTTTATCTATTAAAATATAATAATTAACTAATAAATATTTTTATAATTACATATAAGTCAATAAATATATTCCTAATATATAATCGTAATTATTAATAATATAATTAAAGTTATAAAATCCCAAACCGGTTATTAACCGGTTTTAACCCCTCGATTTAACCGAAGCCAGGCTTCTCGAAAATATTCGAAGAATATTCGAAGAAACCGAAAACCTTAAACTAAATAAAACGTTACATTTATAATATAAAATCTGTTTATTGTTTTGAAAATTAACGCGTCGATATATGTATTCGTCAGATAGTGTTGATATTTTATTGCTGCCTACATAATCGCACCGCGTTCTCATTATTTTGATACTGGATGTGTCAACAACTGCAAATGTACTTATTATTAATTAGTAAAGTCGAGATTTCCTGGGATCACTTCAAAAAAATTCCCGGTATTCGGGATTCACCAATCCGGAGAAAATGAGGGATTTCGGCGGTTGGGATTTTCTTAACGAGACCCCTAAGCAATACAGAACACAGTGGGGTAAGTCTTTGCATGTCGAAACCCTGATATGTCTAACGAGCGGTTTGCATATTAATATGTAGTAGTAATTTTAAAAGTACAACTGGTTGAAAAAAGTTTTTCAAAAAAAAAAAACACATGAGGCGTCAGGGGACACCCGGTTGGAACGCAGTTCCTTTCGGTATATAGTTATTATGTACTAGTTAGTTCCAACACGCCTAAGGCGGCGGTTGCAAAATACGATAATTTAAATGCATCTTTAAGAAAATATACAGTTTGTAAAATGTAATATGTATTTTTTTTTTAAAAAAAAAAGTAAATTTTTAGATCGTTTTTGTAAGAATATGTTTTATATTTTCCCGAGAAAGCCCATTTTAAAGAGCGGTCCTTCTTTTATAAAAAGCTATTTTTTTAAGAAAACGTACTATCTTTAAAAAGATGTACTTTCTGTACGAAAAATCCATAAGAGTATGAATTTTTTTTACAAAGAAGTACTTTTTTTAAGAACAGGTGCTTTTTGAAGAAGTGGTACTCTAGTCGGGGAAAGATTATATTTTTAAGAAAATTTATTTCATTTCAGAATGGCTACTTCTCTCAAGAAAATAAAAGAAAAGGTATCATTTTATTTTTAAAAATATGTACTTTTAAATAAAGCTATTTTTGTAAGAAAAGTTTTTTTTTTTTTTTTTTTTGAAGGAAAGGTTTGTTTTTAAGAACTAGGATTTTTTTTAGAACCATTTTATCAAGAATAGGTAAATTTTTAAGAGTAGGTACTTATCTCAAGAAATATTACTTTGTTTACAAAAAAGGTACTCCTTAAAGAAAAGGTGGCTTTTAAGAACAGGTAATTTGTAGTAAAAAAAAATTAATGAGGTGTCAGGGGACACCCGGTTGGAACGAAGTTCATTTCGCTAAATATTATGTACTAGTCAGTTCCAACACACCTAAGGCGCCTATTGAAAAATGCTCTAATTTAAATGGATCTTGTAAATTGATAAACTTTTGTTCAGACATTTTTAATTTATTGAACGTATTTTTTAAAAAAAAAAAGTATATTTTTAGGCCCCTTTTCCAAGAATATGTATTATATTTACCCGAAAAGGTATTTTCTTTGATGAGAGGTACTACTTTTATTAAAATAAAAAAAAATTGGTTTCCCGTTACATCCCGTGAAAGGATTAGGGAGAGCGTCTCACAAACCAGAGAGCTGTGCGCGTTCTAGTTTTGCACTCACTGATTCGGTCCTGCAGTTTTACACCGGTTCCGAACGGTATTTTGAGAAGGTTTCTCATGGCTGAATACTCGATAGTGTCGCCGTCACTAAGCTAAGAAAAAGCCTAAGAGTATGAATTTTTTTTACAAAAAATACTTTTTTAAGAACAGGTACTTTTTAAAGAAGTGGTACTCTTTTTAAGATAAGGTTATTTTTTAAGAAAATTTACTTATTTTCAGGAAGGCTACTTATCTCAAGAAAACAAAAGGGAAGGTGGTACTCTATTTTTAAGAAATGGTACTTTTAAGAATAGGAATTTTTGTAAAAAGGTATTTTTTCAAACAGAATTTATTTTTTTTTTTGAAGAAAAGATTTTTTACGAATGAAGAGATACAATTTTAAGAGTAGGTACTTATCGCAAGAAAAGTTATTTTGTTTTACAAAAAAGGAATTCATTAAAGAAAATGTAGTTTTTTAAGAAAACGCAATTTGTTGTAAGATAATGTACGTATTTAAAAAATTACTTTTTTTAAAAAATGTATTTTTTTTAAGAAAATTTAATTTTTTAAGCAAAGGTACTTCTTTAAGATGTTATTTTTTTAAACTTCCTTCACTTTGGCTCTTCTAAATTTACTTTTTATTCGGTTCAAACTACAATAAGTATTAAACAGGCTCCAACTAGAAAATTTCCCGTTAAACAAGAAATATGCTAGACTGGACACAAACCAAAAGTACGAGTGTAAGGGTGCTGCCAAATGTAATTCCATGCTGAGGGTTGTGTTTCATGGATTTGCCAGTCTTGCACTTTGGCTTTTCTAACTTTACATTTTATTGGGTTCAAACCTACAATATGTAATAAGGAGGCTCCACCTAGAAAACTGCCCTTTAAACCAAACCAAAAGTACCCAATATAGATGATAATAATGGGTTGTAATAAAGTAGTTAAAAAAAAGTTGTTTAAACATTTTTCATTTAGCCCCCAGCCCGCAACGTGCGATAAGGAAGTTCTTTCCAAAAATTTAATTTTTTAAGAAAAGGTACTTATTTTTAAATAAATAATTTTTTTAAGAAAAGGTACTTTGTGTAAGAAAATTTACTTTTTTTAAGCAAATCTACTTCTTTAAAATAAATTATTTTTTTAAGAAAAGGTACTTTGTTTGCAAAATACGATACGGTTTTTTTATGAAATGTACTTTTTTTTCTAAATTTACTTTTTATTGGGTCAAAACTATAATATATACTAAGTATTAGTTAAAGGCTCCACCTGGAAAACTTCCCGTTAAAAAAGAAATTTCCCAACGTATGTGAGACATCTAGTTAGTCTAGATACAAACCAAAGCAAAAGTAAACAATATAGTTGATAATAGTGGGATGTAGCACAATAGTGTTAAAACAAAAGTCGTTTAATTTTTTTTTCATTTAGCCACCATCCCGCGACGTGCGGTAAGGAACTTCGTTCAAATAACACAAAGCGATTCAGAATTCGATTCAAAATTTGTGATTCAATATTTGTGATGATTCAATATTTGTAATTATATGACCTTCTCAATAAATGTGACGCAAGCTGATGAAAAGGGAATATATCTTGCCAGAGGTGAGAATGGAGTTTTTTATAACACTGGATAAAGAAGAAAATTCAGAAGAGAACGAATTACGCAAAAATGGAAAAAATTTGCCAAAATTATGGCATGTTGAATTGTAAGGTACAAAAAAGGTAGTTTCGAGACAATTGGGGACAATTGAGTTTAGGTCCCTTTTGTTTCTTGGTTAGTGGTCTGGAAAATAATAAAAGGTTTGGAAATAAACAAAATTAATGATATGAATTAAATAATGATATAAAATTACTTTATAGTTAATCTTGAGGTACATAGGTACCGTTTGCTGGAAAACCCCGAAAACATGAAGTTTTGAGCTAATAGACGTTGGGTATATATTGAAAATTGTACGTTGGCAAGATAAGATTCCTTCCGTCAACTTGCGTTACAAATATTGACTTTTCCCCAATCGAACCGTCAATTTGCATTTATAAAATAATTTTAAAGACAACATCAGTATTTAAAGAACAAGTTTGTTTCTGCCCCAATACAAATTTTACGAAATTGCAGAAGTTCTGTAAATGTTATACGATATGGCATTAGATGTCACGTCTTTAGATTGGAACTTAGTTCATAAAACATTAAAAAAAGAGATTAATTTATGGTTGTCGTCCTTGTTTAACTTCGATTTTTTTCTCGCACTATAAATCCAACATATGTATCTACAAAGAGATATATTCGGCCATTGTGCGAATATTGCAAATGAAAACACCGATCACTTTTCATTCCTGTGAGATAGTTCGTTTTACTATTTTCATTTGCATTCAAACGTATTCTTTCCCTTTGTTAGTTCGTCTTTCTAAGTCCTTTGGTTAAAATGCAATTTTTGTGTTCGGTGTTGAACATTTTAATACGGTTTCCCGGTAAAAAAAAAATTGATGGTCTCTATACTGTCGTAGATGATGATTACTGTGTGGCCTCGTTTTATGTCAGTGGCACATCAAGGAGGAGGTATTGTAAGGCAAAGAAAATAGAAAAGTTTAGAAAAGTCAACACGAGAAAGTGTATATATGAGTAATATGTAAGAGGTTCCAGTGGCCGTCGGTGGTGCAATGGTTAGGTTAGTATGCGCGCCTCTTGTACATGCGATCCTGACTCGATCCCTGCTCTAAACTCGTTTTTCTCAAATCGGCAATTTGGCATATACGGAAAATCAAGATTCAGTCGACGATTTGTAATTGTCGATCGTATAATGTTCTTTGAATTTTCATTAGACTGAGCAATGCAAATTAAAATTTCAATATTTATAATTTCATGTGGAATATTTTCAATTTCTTTTTCTTAAGATCAATATAATTGTTATGACATTACTCTGTTGCTTTTAAGCTCTTAGAATATTATTCATATTAAATAGTTAGCTTTAATTTTTAACTCTGTCCATCACATCATCCTCGTTTGAGTTGTGACAATGGTTCCATAGAAACTATAACCGTTTTCAATATACGTAGGTATATACATACGTACATACATCTAAAGATATTTATCTACTGATAGTCGCTCTGGCGAATGGTTTTTAACCTCCGGGGCATGCTTAATGAAATTGTGCACTCAATCGAGTGTAACGATGAGAAAAAGTCAATGAAATTGATGTTGCATCGATGATTATAACGATGATGATTACACTATGTAACAAAAAAAATATCGTCCTGTTTACTCGTTATATCTTTGGTGTAGTATGGCTCCGCTACAGCTCAGCGATCTGTGGCTCTTATGTAAAATCTACTCAAACGCAAATATCCACAAAGGTCCCAAAATTATATATTAAATACAACAATGCGAAATTTTGGGCTTTGCGAACTGTGGCCGCAATAAAAAGTGGTTCCATTAAAAGACACGGAAAATTTGGACAATATTCACTATAAACAAATTAAACTTAACCGAAATAGAAATGAAAAATTAACGCACCCGAAATGAAAAACTATCCCCAAAACTAGTACTAGAGTAGTATTGATAGTTTATAAAGGGTGTTGATAGTTTATAAAGGTGTAGGTGTTATACAATGTGTTTATGTACTTGGTAGTTTTAGTTTTTAATTTGACATAGGACCCAGTCAAACAATTGTTTTGTTCTAATCAATTTTGTTAAAATAATGTTTATTCTATTTTCAACCTTCAAACAATAAATATTGTTCGTTCCTTTTTTAATTAAAATATTATAAATTTTATTGAGCAATTACTACAACTGGCGATCCTGCCAGGAGCCATTGACGACCAACCAGGTATTACTGGCAATATATACATTTATATAGTGGCAATATATAAATGCAGGACAAGAATTATCGTAAGCAAAGAATCGAGATTTTAAATCCATAACCCCAACATCGATGAACGAAGCTGATTTAGGATAAGGTTACGAAGCTCTATTTTTGCATTCCTCTCCTCTGCAATATTGATTTATTGGAATACATTGGATTTATTGGAATACAAATTTCCAGCTGAAGAGTTCAAATAATTTCTATCAAGCAGGTCAAACATCTGAGGGAGCCTAATCAAAGTTAACGTTCAAATTGATATCTAAGATCCTGTAAGTTATCATTTACCAATCGGACTTAGAAAATATAACAGATTTAAGTTAGTAATTAAGTAATTTACGTTAAATTTAAATAAGTTTTTAGTGTCAAAGTTATTGTAGGGAGTAGCTGTAAACCCCCCTCCTGCGAATATGGTTATGCGGTCGCCAACACATTCGGCGATACAAGCGAACTTTTCGCAATCAATTACAGAAAATAACACCGAAAACTGTAATATGCAGGCTTCAGGTCAGCCAATTCAACAAGTCTGTAATCCTCCTACCGGTTTTAATGCAAACGAACCACATATAAACGCGGAAATTGCTTCCGTGTCTGTAAAGCTTCCCCAGTTTTGGACTAACTGTCCAGAAGCTTGGTTTGTTCACGTAGAAATGCAATTTGCAACAAAAGGGATCACCCGAGGTACGACAAAGTTTGAACACGTTGTTACATCGCTACCCCAGGAAGTTATCATGACAGTTCTGGATATCGTCCAAAAACCAGTATGTAGTAGCTCATATGAAGATTTAAAGAAGTGTTTAATCGAACGTCACTCCATGAGTGAAAATAGAAGATTAGATAAAGTACTATCGGACGCAGAGATTGGCGATCGACGACCTTCCGAATTTTATCGATCATTATCATTACTCGCAGGTTCAAATTTTAGCAGAGACGTTTTAATTAAACTGTGGCTTAGAAAGTTGCCAAAGAGTCTAAACGTTGCATTAACTGGCGCGAATGTGTCTGACCATGACGAACAACTTAAGCTGGCTGATAGAATTTGGGATGTATTACACGGAGATGAAATTGCTGAAATTAAGGGAAATTCTTTAGAATCGACACAAACGATTTCATCAAACTTTGGGAAAATAGTCGAAAATCTTGTGCTAGCTACGACGAATATATGCGAAAGTGTAAAGACCCTTTCAATAGAAGTATCTTCTTTAAGACGACGAATTGACGAGGAACCATATACGTCACGAAGAAGATTTGGCCCAAACAGATCGAACAGCAGAACCTGGCTATGTAGGTTCCACTATAGATTTGGCAATAAGGCCAATAAATGTGAACAGCCATGTTCGTTTACCGAAACTGGTGGACAGTCGACAAACTAAAGAGTACCATTGTAGCAGCGACGGACAATGGGTACATGACTTCTACAACTCGTCGCCTCTTCATATACGACAAGGTCAATAAATTAAAATTTTTAGTTGACAGTGGAGCGGATATTTCTGTATTACCCTCTACAAAGTTTAAGAATTTCAAGACTGAATCTGATGTGGTTTTGACGGCGGCTAACGGTTCTACGATCAAAACTTACGGGCGGAAAATGTTGAATATTAATCTCGGATTACGACGTGATTTTCCTTTTGTGTTTACTATTGCGAACATCTCAAAACCTATTATAGGTGCTGATTTTTTACACAAGTATGGTTTACTTGTGGACATTAAAAACCAGACTTTAGTTGACCCTCTTACTAAATTATCGAGCAACGTACGTTCACAAGTTTGCGACTTGTCTCTTCCGAAAATATTTATAGTTGATAACCAGTTTACGGAATTGCTAAGGCGATATCCAAAACTAACAGCCGAACCAGATTACTCAAAACCCGTTAAACACTCAACCGTGCATAAACTATCAACGAATGGGCCCCTTCCTTTTGTTAAGCCACGACGTTTAGACCCCATTAAATATAAAGCAGCTAAAACAGAGTTTGATTTTTTAGTGAAGTCGGGCATTTGCAGACCTTCGAATTCGTGCGCCTCGTCGGCGCTGCATTTGGTTCCGAAGAAGAATTCTGACGATTGGCGTCCATGTGGCGATTTTAGGCGTTTAAATTGTGTCACTGTTCCGGACAGATATCCGTTACCGCATATTCACGATTCAAACATGAATATGAGAAACAAACGGATATTTTCCAAGTTGGATTTGGTACGCGCGTATCATCAAATACCAATGGCGGAGGAAGATATATTTAAGACAGCGATAACCACACCGTTTGGAATGTTCGAATTTGTTCGAATGCCGTTTGGACTAAGAAACTCGGCCCAAACGTTTCAGAGGTTCATCAACGAAGTTTTTAGTGGTTTGGATTTCACTTTTGTCTACATTGACGATGTACTTGTCGCCAGCGACAATTTAGAAGAACATTTGCACCATTTAGATATTGTTTTTAGACGTTTGGAGGATTATGGGTTAAACATTAAGCCAGGTAAATGCGTGTTCGGAGTTTCAAATGTTGACTTCTTGGGACATAATATATCCGAGCAAGGGATTTGTCCATCGGAGGATAAAGTTGCCGATATTCGGAGGTTCGAGAGACCAACGTCAGTTAAACTTCTCCAGAAGTTTATAGGGATGGTGAACTACTATCACAGATACATACCCAAGTTAGCGGAATTGTCTGCTCCGATTTATGAAATCGTAACACACTCATTAAAAAGTAGGATTAAAACATTAGAATGGAATAACGAAGCGATTTCGGCTTTTGAGCAAATTAAAACTTGTTTTGCTTCAAGAGTGCTATTGAATCATTTTGCCAATGATTGCAAGTTAACATTGACAGTAGATGCCTCGAATGTAGCGGTCGGCGGTGTATTACACCAGGTTCGTGGCAAAATGTCCGAACCTTTAGCCTTCTTTTCAAGGAAACTGTCTAGTGCTGAGCGAAAATACAGTACATTTGACCGGGAGTTACTCGCAATTTTTCTGAATGTGAAACATTTCAGATACATGTTGGAAGGGAGAATATTTACAATATATACGGATCATATGCCATTAGCATTTGCGTTAGACTCGAAAACGGAAAGAAGCCCCAGGCAAACCAGGCACCTGGAGTATATATCACAGTTTACAAGTGACATCCAACATATTAAGGGTGATTCCAATATAGTCGCAGATACGCTTTCACGTTCGTGGGAGGTCGATGCGTTGCAAGGTTCTAATATAAATTTGAAAATACTAAAGGAAAAGCAGGAAAGTGATTCAGAGCTAAGATCCATTTTGCAGAATATTGACGTACATTTAAATCTAAAATTGGTTAAGATGGGGGCATTAGATGGCGAGTTGTGGTGCGAGGTATCGTTGGGAAACCCAAGGCCTTTTGTACCGAAAGATTTACGGAAAGAGGTGTTCAAAAAATTACATTCAATATCACACCCAGGTATCAGAGCCACGCGCCGTCTGATTACCAGAAGATATTATTGGCCAGACATGAACAAAGAATTAAATGATTGGGCGAGAAGTTGTATTAATTGCCAAAAGTCAAAGGTCAGTCGGCACACGAAATCGCCGATCGTAAAAATAGACATTCCACAGGGTAGATTTGAGCATTTACATTTGGATATAGTCGGACCTCTTCCCCCTTCACGTGGCCATCGGTATATCTTAACTGTTATTGACAGATTCACACGTTGGCCAGAGGCATACCCTCTTAGGGACATTACTGCATTGACGATTGCGAAAACGTTCTTTTACAATTATGTCTGTCGTTTTGGTGTGCCGCTAACTTTGACAACCGATCGTGGAGCTCAGTTTACATCGAGCATGTTTTCAGAGTTGGCTAAGCTGATGGGTAGCCATAAAATAACGACAACCGCATATCACCCACAGGCCAATGGAATGGTCGAACGTTTCCACAGACAGTTAAGAGCGTCTTTATTGACCCAGGATCAATTCCAGAATTGGCATGAGTTGCTTCCTGTAGTGCTGCTTGGCCTCAGATCAGTGTTCAAGGAGGACTTGCAAGCTACTCCCGCGGAAATGGTTTATGGACAATCTGTGCGGTTACCGGGGGAAATTGTCGTTTCAGGTTCATCGGTTACAAATTATACATTTCTGGATAAATTAAAAGATCACTTTAAGTGTGTTCGTTCATATTTGTCTCATCACGGTAATACAGATAAGGATGTCTACATCCCAAAGGATCTCTTTAGTTGCAAATATGTATTTCTGCGGGTGGGGGAAAAGCGTGCGTTACAACATCCCTATCAGGGGCCATACGAAGTAATCGAAAAATGCGACAAACATTTTAGAATTCACATGGATGGCAGGATAACTACTGTTTCGATTGACAGGCTGAAGCCTGCATATTTTGAGAAAGCTGCTGACAAGGGCTTCGATATTACGCGGAATGCAACCAAACGGGTCACTTTTAATATTCTTGACATCAATGCTCCGGGAGGGGGAGTATTGTAGGTGTTATACAATCTGTTTATGTACTTGGTAGTTTTAGTTTTTAATTTGACATAGGACCCAGTCAAACAATTGTTTTGTTCTAATCAATTTTGTTAAAATAATGTTTATTCTATTTTCAACCTTCAAACAATAAATATTGTTCGTTCCTTTTTTAATTAAAATATTATAAATTTTATTGAGCAATTACTACAAAGGGATCGAACTTTTCAAATTTATTGTATTTTTTTTTTGCAAGTGGCAACCCTGAAATTTGACAGCTGACACATACGTTTACTCCGATTATTAAAGATGGAACGCTTTGCGAAAGAATAACCTGATATAATTATGAAAACTTATTACAAAAATTTATCCATCTGAATAGCTTCGTGAATACACAAAATTGTCGAATTTGGGGCTCAGAAAAACCTCATGCAACCCATGAGAAACAAATGCACCCACAACGACCAACTGTTTGGGACGAATTTTGGCCAGGCGGCGTGATTGGGCCTTAGTTTTTCGAAGACGAGGCCAAAGTGGCCGTGACTATGAACAGCATTCGTTACGAACATTATATCGGAGTTCTTGTGGCCTCAACTATACGACATTTATCTGGACGGCATGTGGCATGAAACAATCGATTTATTGTAGCAACGATTTCCAGAACAAATTATCTCAAAAAATTCTGATGTCAACTGGCCACCAAGATCACGCAATTTAACGCCGTGTGATTTCTTTCTTTGGGGTTTTGTGAAATCTCGGGCTTATGCGAATAAACCAGAATCAACTCCTGAACCCAAATCCGAGATCGAACACGTCATCGATGAGAAAATTTCATGAAAAGAGTAATGGCGTCTCATCAGAGCCGTGGTGTCATTTGACGGATATTTTATTCCATACTTAATCGAAACATGTCTTCTTTACAATCCAATAAAAAAATCGCAATTATCTCAAAATATACATGTTTTTATCTTAAATTTCATTCTTGCGTTTCTGTAGTCGTATACCTATATAGTTCATATACCAATTCGTGTTTACGTTTGCTTACGAAAGCAGTTCTGACATTTGTGGTTTATAGAATTGCCCAACCAAAATAAAAAAATTTAGTTTACAAAAAGATATCGTGAGTGAACACACAATGAAAAAAGGTTTAAAAAGTTACCTCTATTTCAGAACGCTATTGTTTATAATGCTCCAAATACCAAAAGATTGTTGAGGAAATTCCCATGAAGTGCATAAAGTCCTAGGTTATATGGGTTGCATTGTCGAACAAATTTTCCAATCTATATTATCCCGCCAATGGTGACATACTGGTCTGTGAGACCGGCTGTGTTAAACAATTCGTATAACTTTATTCTCCGTTATTGTTTTTTGTTGCGATTTCGAGTAGCTGCAGCATTGCACATCCCCCACCATCAGTTAATGACGAAACTGCTTAGTGAGCACAACTTCTGTATTTTTTTTTTTCTAACCTGGTGTGTGAGACCGTGAGCCACCGTGTATGTAAGTAAAATATTCGCAACACTTTTGTATTATATTTTGGAAGGATACCAATTTTTGTTCATTTTATAAAAGTTCCTATTGTCGAAAGACTAATAAACATTATTTTCCTTAATGAATGTGTGATTTTTTATTTTTTCTTAATTTTAAAAAATGTATTGCTAAAACATTGTTATTTTAATGCTCTATTTAAAAACATTTGTGAATTTTAATATTGAAATAAAAGAACTTAAAATGATTATATATCTTTGTTTTATTGTCAAAGTGCATAAATAAAAAAAACATTAACTATTAGCAACACGTTTCGAAAAATATTCAGTTGAAAACCCCGGTACATGAGATCGGCGTCACCATTAATCAAAGTCAAATTTGCGTCACCATTGGCGAGTTATATTACTTGTCTTTGCAAAAAATATAATTATACTAATTTTTCGACCCATTATGTATCTGAACTTCACATTTCTAATTTTTATATTCTAAATAAGAATTTCAGTGAGTAAACAAAATAAATGTGTTTGTAAACAAGTTGTCAAAACATATAGGAACCTACTCGAATGAAAAAATATCTACATACATATACCTGAACACTTAAGATTTCCAAGATGATTCTGAAATCTTTTGAGCTGAAATGCGGTGTACATAAGCATGCATTAAGTGTTTGGCATTTACCGATTCTTAAGACCCACTACTTTATAATACGGGAATTAAGGACAACATAAGGGCGGATCAATAAGTCCGTGACTTTTTGAATGAAACACAGTTTTTTTGCAACACTTAGTCCAACGTTTGTCAAATGTTTGTATTACTTTCAAAAAATAGGATTTTTCGCGGCCCATAAAATAGGCATTTGTTTGATCAATAATTTCATCGTTGGAGCTAAATCTCACTCCGCCATTTATGTAGGTTTGGAAATAGCAAATTGTCACCGGGGCCAAATCCGGAGAATATGGTGGATGAGGTACCAATTTTGCCATTGGCACTACACACATGTGCACACGTGCATCCCAAAAAAAACTGTTGCCATCACCTTATTGGCTGAAAAACTTACCTTGGCCTTCTTTGGAGCCGGTACACCCAGAGAAGCCCATTGTTAAGACTGCTGCTTGGTCTGCCGAGTGTTCTAATGGATCCATGTTTCATCCACAGTTACAAAACGGTGCCAAACCACACTGCCATATGAAATGCCTATGGCATCAACAATCACACGCTGTTTTACTCTTCGATCGGCCAACACCATACCGTGGATTTTTTCGTCATTTTCGTGTGCATTAACCTCAATTGGCCGTCCAGAACGTTCAGTGTCATTTGTACTTGTGCGACCACAACAAAAGTCAGTATACCACTGTTTTACCATTAAAATCGATGGTGTGGAGTCCCCGTTGTATTTATCAAGCATTTCATTGGTTTCATTGACGGTTTTTTTTTCGCAAAAACTAATGTTTAATGAGCACTCGAAATTCTCTTTTTTCCATTTTTAAAAAAATGCATGAGGTTGCATTTTTTGAACAGCATTTAAACGCAAAGTAAATGACACAACTCGCTCAAAATTTGACAGTGGTACTTAATGGAGCAGTGTTGCTTTTTATACAACTACGAGGGAAGTTCGAAAAGTCACCGACTTATTTACCCGCCTCGTATGTCGCTCCACAAAAATTAATGAATAAGTGCTTCCCATTACATCCCATGAGGGAATTGGGGACAGCTTCTAACTAACAGTGACCTATGATCTTTCATGTTTTACTGTATTTTGAGTAGCTTTTTCATGGCTAAATACTAGATAGTGCCGCCACCACTACGCGAGGTGAAAGCCACTGAAAGAAATTTAAGGTGGTACCACGATACACCGAGTCTTACCCAAACATTTGAAATGTTCAAAGTATGTGAGACAATTTCTATTTCAAAAATTTGGGGTGATATTTAATTACCTGCTTCTGGCAATTTGGAATTTATTGTACGATAACATTCTAAACGTGCACCTTGGATCATACTTTATTAACGAAAACTTAGAACAGCAACAAATTTACCATGTGGTGCACTTCGCGTGAAGCGGACAACCAAGAAAAACCAAATTTTTGGGATAACTTTGCACATGGGCCATTTCACGTGAAGCGAACAAACAAACACATGTTTTCTCTTGAAATTCTTTAATATTTGGCGTAACTGTAGTTGTAGTAGGAATGAAAGTGAATACGCTATATTTCTTTTGTACGAGTATAATGTTTATTTCTCAAAACTTGAGATTGTAATGTTGTGCGGATTTTGTAATTTGGTGTTTCTTAAAGTATTTTTTCGAATACAAAAAAAAAAACAATGAGTGTTCGAACTCACGGGTGATGTGTTAACAACTTTTTGTTACACGGTACCTGTTCGATTTCTATGAACACATTAGTAAATGTTACATTGGAAAATAAAAAAAGAGAATAGTTTTTGTACTGAAGGCTCTTTTGCTATTGCACTTTCCTTTTTCTTATATCTGCTTTAATTGAGCTCAGTGAAATATTTGTTTTTATTTTGTCATAAACAGGGCGACGACAACCTGCGTGTTTGAATGCTGACGTACAACTGAATAAAAAGCAATACTTAGCTCACTGCAATAATTATTTTTGTTCTGTCATAAACAGAGCGACGACAAAAAGTATTGAATTGTATAGATAACTTAATGCACTCTTTTTCAGCTCTCATGTAGAGAGTCTGAATAAAAGAGGATAAACGATTCTTATTCTCGTTATAGAATATTTCAATATAAATGCGCCAGTTCGGCAATGTTATTAGATAAAACAATACAAAAACCATAAATGTTTCAAAAGGCATCAATGTTTTACATCAAAATTGTGAATGGACCAAATTATTAAAAAAAGAGAGTAATACGTTTTGAATCATTCGACAGATGTCGCCAAGACTTTTGAGTCATACAATTCGTGCCATGAGTTCCCTATACTAATCAATACTCTTTGGTGGCGACAACCTGCTTGTTTGTTGCCTGCCGCTACGTCAATACCATCATACTTATTTTCAGGCAGACTATTGTTGTTCAACAACCACGTATGTGATGCTAACGCTGTGTTTTGTTTGCATGTGTTCACTTTGATAGAGTGCCCTACCCGGGCATATAGATGTTAACACATCAAAAAGTTATAATAAGGTGCGCGATTGGTATATAGAATTGTCTGCCCTTTTAAGAAATTAAATCAAATTTGAAAAAAAAATTTCAAAGAAACATTTTTATAAGTTGGCTTCTCACTGAGACACACTTTGTCAAAAAAAATCCTTGTTTAGGTTAATAAAATTATTTATTTTGCACGTTTTCACTGAAATTCATTTACCTTTAAGTATATTGTGCTGTTTCGTTACGAAAGTGAGACCAAATTTTGGAAGTAACTTCATGTCTGATTTAGCAGTTATTCCATTCCGATGAAGTGTTATTGCATATTTGAACTCAAGGGCATTATTTCGTGTAGTATTATATGCAATTTATAACAAATAGAATGTGCTGATCACTACTTCTGTATAGAATGCAGGGAAATTGTGAAAGTATGTAAAAAAATCTGATTTTAAAAGTCGTACGATTAAAAAAAAAATATAACGCCTGTGTTAGATAACACGGGCGCATAGGTCAGACGTAGAATACGTTAGTCATTTTGCAATTAAAATATATGAATTAAATATAATTTTTGATAAATGATTTAAATATATCAAATTTATCTTTAATTTTTATGTTAAAAATTTAGGATAGTTTTTAACAAAATTTGGGTACACCTTATATCAATTCGATGCACTTTTGAAAACAAGTGTAAATACTGCATGTGGCAACACTGGTTCTGTAATGTTCACATAAAACATGCACTGTCATTATACTTCTTCTCTTTCTCACACTGGTTCTGTGATGAACACACAGATAATCGTACTGCTCTTACACATGATGTTATAACCCAGTTAGCATTTTCAATCGTGCACGACTCTTTCACGATCGGAGCCGACGATTAAAGTAATCGTGCGCGATGTCGTATTCCAATCGCGCACGTTCAGAGCAACTGAAGTAACTGTGTCAAGACGGCGACTCTTACTTTCCAATCGTCGACGATGAGCAAAATCCAATCGTCGACGATGAGCAAAATCTTTTTCTTTTTCTGCTGAGCAGATATTGGAAAACCCGTTAGAATTTCAGAGAGACATAATTAAATTCTCCTTGCAAAACACGAGTTCGGTGGAGTATGCGGGAAGAAGTAAGACAACAATAAGAAAACTACATGTAAGACTGTCACACGAAGTAAACACAAACACAAATCGTGAGCACAAAGTCTTAAAAGCAGAGAAAAATATAATTCTGCTCCGACAATCGTGGTGACGATTGGAAATCCAGTCGCGAAACAATCGTGATCGTGAAACAAACATTCAAATGCTAGCTGGGAATACATAAAATACAAAGCATATGAAAATTAATATAAAATTTGAAGGAGTTAAATTTTGATTTACTTATAGAATCAAAAAAATTATATGTAGCAATATGAATATTTCAATACAAATCAAAAGAAGACATATTAAATATGTTACGACCATACTTGAATTTTCTTCAATGCATGCATAAAGTATTAAAAACTTATAATGAAAGTGACAAACATTTTCTCAAAATTTTGTGCTCCAGATCAACACCCCTACCTTACCGTATAACGTATTCTACGTTAAAAATATTTTGTCTTTTCTGGTTGGGTATTTGTTATTTTCAATGGGCGCGGTTTAGCATAGCAAAAACAATGCGGGTTTTCAATTCTGTGGAAACACATTTTTGAATGATTTTTCAAGCACATTTTTTGATATTTGTTGGCGCGCTGCCACATATTTTCGAATTATCCGGGAAAAAGAATTTACAATTAGACTACAAAATGTAAGAAAATCTTTGAAATACAATAACAGTTATTCAGTCTGGTGTGAAAGTATATAAATGTTTATGCTCAGTTTCACAGTCGAAAACTTTCCATTTATATTGACTTTAAACTCACCATGTTTGGCATTTATATGTCAATAAATAAGAAAATTTTGTATGAGCTTTTAAATTGAGCTTTTAACTGATGAGTATGAAACACGCTCTTATTAATTGAATTATTAAGAAGTAGTTTAAACTTAATCATAGGAATAGTTTTTTTTTTTTAGAATTTAAATTTTATTTGTCCATATAATTGTTTATAATTTTTCATATCTTATTCTAGAATCTTCGTCTTGGGAATATGGGAATATATGCCTTATGATTAATTTAAGTGCCTGTAAGACCAGCCCACTTATACTCTTGCGTTAATATTAATACTCTTCTCAGTTCAGCTTTCTCATCACAATGCTTCATTTAAAGCATAATTAGAAGTATGAAAACCAATATAAAATGGACGTTAATAACGAAGTGAACCTGTACAAAAGTTTGCAGTCCAGCAAAATCTACAGATGTATTCAAAACACGATACAGAAACATCAAAGAGTTAATACCTCTTCTAGATTTTAAAGATATGAGCAAACATCAACTCCCATAAACTGGAAGTAACCGGGAAAGTCTATCAATATCCTTTTGCTTCAATTTCATATCATATTAGTCATTTCGTATTGTTCGTGATACTTAGTATTTTCGGAGGAATCTTAAACCAGTACAAAAATTTCAGTCATGTGACTTATTTATACCCAGGCATTGTGTAGCATTTACATTTACTATGGAAAATCTTTTTTTTTCATGTTTACTTTATTAATGCGATCTGTTTTACAACAGTAGAAATACTCCACTGATCATTCTACGTTGGAAATCCAAAACTAGTTATAAGTAGTGAGTGAAGATAAAGTGAAAAAGGCAAAAAAGTTGCCGTTGCGTTAAGGAATCTAAGAGACGAAGAAATCTTTTAAGAAACTTGCTGCTGCCGACTAACTTACAGGAACCCGAATGGGAGATATAAAGCTTGCCCATATCCTACAGTTGAGTGGAATTTGGAGGAAATGTAGTTAATTTCATAGTATAGCGTGCCCTCCAGAACTTATATTGGGAGTAATAACATAGAAGTGGAATCCCGGAAATTTTCAATTAGAAAACCGGAAAATCTAACATATACGTAGCGTGGACTATAGAGTGTCTGTACGTAGGTAACGGGTTTTTCAATAAGAGTGCTGCAAAAGTTTTTTAAATTAAACAACACCGGTTTTAGATACCAATGAAATTCTTTATTCCTGTGAAAGTATGTTCGATGCTATTATGTATGGAACTCGATTTCTTTTGCATGGCCACCACGGGCACGCTTGCAGAAGTCCAGACGCAGAACCCAATTTTCGACGGGTTTCAAGCATAAATCGGCCGATACTGCTGCAATTTCACGTTCGATATTCGTACGATGTTCATCAATCGTCGCTAGCTTGTTGGCAATAGACCATAGACTTGACGTAGCCCCACAGAAAATAATCTAAGGGCGTCAAATCGCACGACCGAGGCGGCCAATCGACTGGGCCATTTCGTGAGATAACACGTTCACCAAACTTGGTTTGCAATAAATTGATTGTGGCATTAGCTGTGTGTCCTCCAAGTCCATATTATCAAATTGGGGCCAAAAATATTCGTTATCATTGAACGGTAGCGATTCGCATTCAGAGTAATGTTCCGGTCTTGATAATCACGGATGAACTACGGCCCAATGACGCCGCCGGCCCATAAACCGCACCAAACCGTAATTTTTCGGGATGCAATGATGACTCATGGATTACGTGTGGATCGATGTCTGACCAATAACTCATATTTTGCTTATTGACGAAGCCATTCAGCCAGAAACGAGCCTCATCCCTGAAGATGATTTTCCGATGAAATTCCGAATCATTTTCAAGTTGTTGCTCAGCCCACTTCACGAACATACGACGCTTATAGTGGTCAAGCGTCTTCAGTTCTTGCGTCAATTTGATCTTGTAAGGATGTAGGCCAAGATCTTTTCGCAAAATTCGTCACAACGACGTCACAGAGATGCCCAATGCTTGAGAACGACGTGTGAGAGACACATTTGGGCTTTCTTGAACTGAAGCCTCAGCGGCAGCAATATTCTCGACACTACGGGCACTTCTTTGTCTCACTGGCACGGGAACATTTTGTACTGTGACTGTGGATTAAAATTTTTCCACTAGACGCTCAATTGTTGAACTGGTAGGACGATTATGACGACCATAAATTGGACGTAGCGCTCTAAAGTTGAAGCCACTGACTCCAAATTTCGGTAGTAAATTTTAATAATTTCGACGCGTTGTTGGCTCGTATATCTGTCCATGATGAAATGGCAAACCTTACTGAAGAGAAATGTCAAAAGAGTGGGAAAAAATATGGCGTCGTTTGCTGTCCCTATCGATTTGCTTTTGTAGCATATCTGTTGAAAAACCCTTTACAATCCAGAATGGTAGTGGCAATATTGCCCTTTTTGCAATAGCATAGTAGAGTTCGATGATATATTGCCTAATACTAGCTTTCATTATAGTCTGTTTTGTCCTACGGGAGTTTTTCTGCTCAGCCGTATACAAATCTTTTGTATGGAAGGTACAAAATTGGGCGTGGAAAAATTACACTTTTTCAGTTAGTTAGTGGAGTTGGATAAATGGATGTGTAAGTTGCCAAAATGATTCGCAACCTGTTCGACCTGAATTTTCGGGCGTGTCTTAAAATTCCACGATCATTCTAAATTAAAAGTAAAACTGAATATTATTTTCCTACAGCTGTATCTATTAACCCTTTCAGTAAATGTTTTTGGACTCAGATCCTAAAAATTAAAATGTCTTATTATTTGGCCTTTAATTTTTTTAATAAGATTAATTTTTTGTTCAAAAAGTTGGATCCAAAGTGGTTTTTTGGACTGATGTCATAGGCATCATTTGTACTTGTTGGTGTAAAAAAATATTTTTTAATTTTATTTTTTAATTCTGTATTGTTATTTTCTGGTTTTATGATGCCATATGGCACCAATATGAACCAGAATGTTAGCTCCTTTAAATAAAACTGATACCATATGGCATCATAAAAACTTAAAAAACCACAACTACCTTAAAAGATTTTTTTCGATTCAACAACAAATACAGTTAATAAATTACACTTTACTGCACACTTTTGCAAGTTCAATTTGTATAAATTCAGTAGGCAATGTAGTAAAATATTTTGGTTTATAATGCACCTTTTCCACCGGAAAAGTCAATATTTTTTTGTAAAGTTTAAAAACTGCAGAATTTCAGTCCAGAGTGGTATAAATGTATATATATTTTTAAAAACTACTACTAAGACGTCAAAGTACAATATTGCATTATAAAACTGATTTTAAACTAGTCTAATTAAAAATGGAAACCTTCAAAACCCATCCCGCAATATGGCATCAAAATGCCGAAAGGGTTAAATAGTAAAATATAAAATTTTTCGAAAAGTGCAATTTTTCCGTTTGACTTCGGAACACTTCAAATATAGGCGATCAATTAATTTCTCCCAACAAATATATAGTATATATTATGGGTCTTTCTATGTGCTACATTTTTTTTTACAGAAAATCATAAATACTTCCATCCCCATGGACGAGTTTATAAAATTGTCCAAACAAATATTTTTGATGTGCTAACATCTAAAGCGGCGTATAGGGACTAAATCAATCAAAGTCAGATTTTATGCTGCTGCTAAAACCAGATTTTATGCTGCTGCTAAAACCAGATTTTCTGCGACTGCGAAACAGAATAATGACGTGTTAAACAAAAATGAGCGCGCAAGAGAGCAATGAAAGAGTGGTGTGGCAGGGGTGAGGCAAACGAAATTGTGTCTATAGCGTATGTATTAACATAATAATGTATGTATGTACATGTGTCTGTTGCTGTTGCATAGCCACGCAAAATTTCATTGCAAGCCCATGGGCTTGCGCAGTCGACGTTATGGAGACACACTAATACGTCAGCTACTTCGTACAAAGTATGTGTGATGTTGTGTGTTTGGCTGTTTCGTTTCTGTTGATATGGCAAGCATGTGGTTATGTGACACACGTATACGTCAGCTACTTCGGACAAAGTATGTGTGATGTTGTGTGTTTGGTTGTTTCGTTGTTGTTGCTATGGCCAAACAAAGCGAGTCATTTGATGTTCAGCATTGCCCGGTGTATACAAAAAAACTATTATTTTTTATTTTCCAATGTAACATTTACTAATGTGTTCATAGAAATCGAACAGGTACCGTGTAGCAAAAAGGTGTTAACACATCATCCGTGAGTTCGAACACTCATTGATTTTTTTTATACCAACAAGTAATGAAATTCGGTAAAAAGAAACATCGTAAAAAATCCAATATGCCAAAATAATTTCCAGTTCAAACCGTAATTGTAAAGATAGATCTCTTATGAACAAAAATTTTAATTTTTAAAACAAACTCAAGAAATGTGCTCGGAATTGGACAAATAGTGGGTCAAAATGTTCATCAACGACATTGCGGAAGACGAGTTGTTGCCTTTTAGACCAAGTGTAGTCTAACATTAGACTTCTACTAAAATTGTTCATATGTCCTTCTTTAAAAATATACCAAAGTTGATGCTTTTCCGTTGAAATATTTCACAAAATAAGGCCGCAGAAAGTGTGCTTTTGTACTTATGTGTATGCAAATTTGTGTGTGCCCACTTACTCCGTTTTGCAAGAAATGTTCACCAAAGTGTCGCTACTACATGCAGTAATCTGCAAAAACTAGCAAACATTTTTTGATTTTTAATGAATTTTCAAATAATACGGTTTGTTATAAGTTATGCTTAAATCTGTAACATGTAAATCATTTCATGGAAAATCCTTTAGGAAAACATATCTACTTATATACAATTTGAAATACCGATTGATTGTGTGCTATGAAAAAATTATAGATGTTGTGGTCACACACAAAATTTTTTTTTTTAATTTTGTTACATAGTGTTATTATTATAATGATAATATTGAGCAGCAGCAGCACTGTGATATGGTGGAAGACTTAAGGCAGTGGTTGCATTTAACATCACTTTTTACTGCCTGCCCGATTGTCACTTAGTGCAACCAAATCAAATCTCATACTCGTATGCAAAAGGATGTTTATGTGGATGAATATCTTGCAATTTTTCCACAATCCTTCCTCTTGTATTGCCACAATTTCATTTGTTATCATTTATCCCCAACGCAAACGCACGTTAAAATCCAGGACATTTATTGCTTTCGACCGCTGCACGATATACGAGTGGGTACTAACCAGATTGGTCTGTTGTGGTGCGAGGTATTTGGTTTTTGCGTCGTTTTGATGTGGGAAGGCTTCAATTTGTTTGCGCCATAAAGTCATCATCAGCAGCAGCTAGAAGACCAGAGTGCCTAATGATGTTGGCGCCTCCACTATGTCACATATATCTACTGTCATCTGATGTTGTCGCTTCGAGTGGAATGACAGTGGATCGTTGTTCAGAGTCGCATTCAATCAGTTCTATATTTATCCTATTAGTTCGAGCTCGGTACTGTGGTTGTTCGTATGTTGCACCATCATTGCCACACAAACAATAACAATTCAGTTATACGCATACATACATATGCATATAGTTGATATCCACATCAAGATGAATGCACTTTTGGCATTTTGTTGTGCGACGCTACTCACTCAAACCGTTTGTTCGTTTCCTCGATTCCAGGCGCGCTGTGGTGTGGTTTTGCTCGCTCCACTTACCATTTTGGATGTACATAACTTTTGCCAACATTTGTGTCATTAGCTCTGATAAGTTTTGGGTTTGGCAATTTCATAGCAAAAAAAAATGTTGTATGCAACGGCAAAAAACCGAAACTCAGGTAAAATAAATTTGAAATACATTTTTCAGCATCATTGAGTTTAGTCTGATGTATTACAAAACGAGAACATAAAAAGAGAAAAGTTTTAATTATTGGCTTAACAGTTTAATAATTAATCGCACTCAAATTTGTATAACTAGGAAACTAATTATTTTCCATTTAAATAAAAAATGTATTTAATAAATACAGCATTTTGTTTTTTTTTTTCAAATAAACTATTTTATTAACTTTGTGAACAAAAAATTACGGGATTCGGAAAAACGGTTAGGCCAAAATCAAAACACAGTTGCCTGTTGGCCTAAGCGTTAAGTATGTGAAGCCGAAGTTTATTATTTTGTCAATAATTATTTTATATAAATCTTTTTTATGGCAGAAATAACTAAAGGGTGTCTCAGTAGGAATGCAGTTTTTAATTTTATAACTATGACACGTACTTTTTGAGATATTTTTTAGTGGATTTTAAAGCAGACATATTCTGATTAAGCATGGAATAAAATATCTGTCAAATGACCCCCACGGCTCTGATGACAGGTCATTACTCTTTTCATGAAACTATCCATGATTTTTACAGAGAGATGTGGCTGTACCTCACCGATGACACATTGGATCTCGGATTTGACCTCAGGGATTTTTTCTGGTTCCTTCGCATAAACCCGAGATTTCACAAAACCCCAAAGACAGAAATCGCACGGCGTTAAATCGCATGAACTTGGTGGCCAGTTGAGGTAGAATTTTTGGAGATAATTTGTTCTGCAAATCGGTGCTGCAATAAATCGATTGTTTTATGCGCGGTGTGGCTGGTGGTGTCGTCTTCCTGAAACCACATGTCGTCTAGTTCCATGCCGACCAGTATAGGGCACAAGGACTCCGTTGTCATGTTTCTCTAACGAATGCCGTTCACAGTCACTCCAATTTCAGCATCATCTTCAGAAAAGTAATAGTCAATCACGCCACCTGGCCAAAATCCGCACCAGACCATTGCTCGTTGTGGGTGCATTTGTTTCTCATGGCTTGTATGAGGATTTTCTGAGGCCCAAAAACCAAAATTTTTGTGTATTTAAGAAGCCATTCAGATGAAAATGCGCTTCATCGGAAAAGATGATTTTTTTTTTTAAATTGGGATTAAATGCAATTTGCTCCATTACCCATTGAACGAATTCCCGGCGCTTTCCATGGTCTGCTGGTTTGAGTTCCTGAATAATTAATAATTTTATGCGTATGAAAGTCTTTTGTCAAAATTCGCTGCGTAGCGTTTCGTGAAGTTTGAAGTTGTTGAGAACAATGCCGAATTGATGATTTCGGGTTGTCGGCAACACTCTTGGTTACAGCAGCAATGTCTTCAAGAGACCGAACGGTACGTTGATGCACATGAGCCTTATTTCGAAGGTTAACTCCGTTAACCCACGCTAACCCAAAAGATTACTCATACACTTTTAATATGTAGAATCTGAATTTTAATTTTTAATCTCATTTTAAACTGGTGCACACTTGCATGCAACAATGTTAAATAATAAAACATGCAACTATAATAAAAACATACATAAACAGCAACTGTTTGACAGACGGAAGCCAATCAAAAATTTTTCGACGCCAGCCTTAAATTTTTGAAGCACCCGCTGCCGCCGATTTAATTGGCTGCTATTGTTTTAAAATGTGAGCCGACTTTATCAACTGTCCCAATTTGACCGACTGATCCAATTTTAGAGGTTCAGTTATTTCCAAAACATCCCAAATTTGTTCAAAACTGGCAAAATAAATAGCCGCCAATTCAATTTTTTTGTTGTGCCTCCGTCTTCAATAATTTTGTTGGTCTATGCACGGTGTTGCCAACTGAAATACCAATTTAATCTAAAATTGGGTGGTGTAAACGGAAAAGATTAAAAAAAAAAGGTTATCGCCAACGTGAGCCCGTTAAAAGGCCGTGAAATGCGGTATCACTGTCTGAAGAGGACTAACAAATATAGTCGAAACGTTAAGATATTAAACAAATTTTTGTCTGTTTAATTGGTCGGAAAGAACTATTAATTTCAAAACACACAGACGTTAATATAAAAAATTCTTCGAAGTTTGCGAGCGGTTTCAGCATAACTTTCCAAATTTTTATAATAACTTTTAACAATTATAACCAGCTGTTCTTTCGTAAAGCGCTCCATTTTTAATAGTCGGAATAAACATATGTGACAGCTGACAAATTTCTGACTTGCACAAAAAAATGGTACGTGGATGAGAGAACATGGATTCGATCCCTTCTCTGACCAATTTAAATTCTATTTGACGGCGGGAACCTCGCCTAGTGACGGCGACACTATCGAGTATTTAACCATGAAATATCTCCTTAAAATACCGTTTGGAACCGGTGTAAACTGTAGCTCCCAATCAATGAGTGTGAAACTAGACAGTTGGAATGGAATGTAGTGGGAAACCATTTTTTTTTAATAGATGTTCTTTCGGCCCAAGCAAGAAATTCAGGGTAAAGCCCACTCTGGATGGACAAAATTCCTGCTACGGCAGACCCTTCTACAACTCTTTATGTGACAGATCCCAGCGAAAGGACAAACAGCTTTGGGAGTCTTCGAGATATCGGAGTATATATTCTTCGTATGAAGTACGAACAGAATGAATTCTATTCCGACATCGACTATTGGTTACGAAAATTAAAATAATTTAATATGGTAGAACCAGGAAGACACCCGCAAAACCGGATGACCAAGATTACGCCAGAAGGATCAGAGGAACGAATCTTTACAATCGGTATGTGTGGCCAACCGACGTTGAAGTTTTTTTTTGTGGGCAATTAAGTAAGTAAGTTAATGAAATAAACCCGCTTGATGTCGCATTTATATATCTTTTTAATGTATTTTTCGAACGAAGTTGCCTATCGCACTATGGGGGCTAAATGGAAAAAAATTAAACAACTTTTGTTTTAACACTATTATGTCACAACCCACTATTATCAACTATATTGTTTACTTTTGCTTTGGTTTGTGTCTAGACTAACGAAATATCTCACATATGTTGGCAAATTTTTCTTTCTAGGTGGACCCTGTAACCAATATTTAGTATATATTGTAGTTTTACATACATACATACATGGTTTCCCATTACATCCCATGAAGTGACTGGGGAGAACTTCTCACGATCACTGACCTGTGCGCTTTCCAATTTTCACTCACTGATTGGGACCTACGGTTTTACACCGATTCCGAACGGTAATTTGAGAAGCTTTTTCATGGCTAGATACTCGATAGTGTCGCCGTCACTATGCGAGGTGACCGCCGCCGAAAGAAATTTTAAGGTGGTCAGAGCCGGGTTCGAACCCAGGATCTCATGTACAAGAGCCGCGCACACTACCCATTGCACCACCTCAATAAAAAGTAAATTTGGAAAAGCCAAAGAGAAAGAAGTTAAAAAAATTACATTTTCTTACAACAAATTGGCCTTTCTTAAAAAAACTACCTACCTACCTAAACTATCTACCTTTTTTGTGAAACAAAATTACTTTTCCTGAGAGAAGTACCTACCTACTCTGAAAAATATAGCCTTGAAAACTTTTCTTCAAAAAAATACCTTCTTTTAAAAAAATACATTTTCTTATAAAAATTAGTTTTCTTAAAAATCAAATAATACGTTGTCGTTTCTTTTCTTGAGATATCTAGCCTTTCTGAAAATAAGTATGTTTTCTTAATAAAATAACCATTTCCTAAAAAAAGAGTACCACTTCTTTAAAAAGTACCTGACCTAAAAAAAGTACTTCTTTGTAAAAAAAAATTCATACTCTTATGGTTTTTTCTTACAGACAGTATATTCTCTTAAAAATAGTACCTATTCTTAAATAAAAACTTTTAATAAAAAAAGTACTTCTCTTTAAACAATTACCTTTTCAGGAATATATAATACATATTCTTACAAAAGGGACATAAAAATATACTCTTTATACCCTCCACTGTAAGTGATAGAGGGTATATATTAGTTTGTCATTCTGATTATAACGTAAATATATTCTTGATCCTTATAACAACCGGAGTCGATATAGCCATGTCCGTCTGTCCGTCTGTTGAAAACATTCTCACGACTTCAATCGGCGATTACGCGGTTTGGTTTTTGGCCAGAATATTCCACGTATTCCTTAGCAGTTTGGTATTGAAAATCAGCGAAATTGGTCCATTGGAAAAAATTTTATGATTGGAAACGTAAAAAAACTCATAAAATTTTCACATTAATTTTTGTAGTTTTATACTAAACTACTCCTTTTGCCGTGTGGTGAGTTTCCATGTTGAAAATCTTTGTTGTTCTTTATAATAGGTAAGTACTTTAGAATGTGTAGATGTACTTTCATGTGTTCATACATTTATATGAATTTTGTCACACTTCAACTAAGGTCGCTGTGGCCTGATGGGTAAAGGGTTGAGGGTTGTTGGTTCAACTCTCGTCCCAGCTTGCTTTTTTTTTTTAACAGTTCTTCAAAAAATGTTTTTTTATTTTTAAAAAATGCTTTTTGCAGCTTGTTTTTTTTAACAGTTCTTCAAAAAATGCTTTTTTATTTTTAAAAAATGCCTTTTTATTTTACTTACTATCTACTCCTTTTGCCGTGTGGTGAATTCCATGTTGAAAAGTACTTCATGTAGGTAAGCACTTTAGAATGTTTAGATGTACTTTCATGTGTTCATACATTTATATGAATTATGTCACGCTTCATCTAAGGTCGCTGTGGCCTGATGTGTAAAGGGTTGCGCGTTTTAGTCTGAGGGTTGTTGGTTCAACTCTCGTCCCAGCTTGTTTTTTTTTTAACAGTTCTTCAAAAAATGCTTTTTTATTTTTAAAAAATGCTTGCAGCTTGTTTTTTTTTACAGTTCTTCAAAAAATGCTTTTTTATTTTTAAAAAATGCTTTTTTATTTTACTTGTGAACAAGTAACTTATATTTATTTTTTTTAAAAAAGTAAATTTTTTTAAAAAAAAGTACATTTCTTAAGTACATTTCAAAGGACATTAAGTACATTTCAAAGTACATTTCTTAAGTACATTTCATTAAGTACATTTCTTAAGTACATTTCTTTAGTACATTTCTTAAGTACATTTCTTTCTTAAGTACATTTCTTAATTACATTTCTTCTTAAGTACATTTCTTAAGTACATTTCTTCTTAAGTACACTTCTTCTTAAGTACTTAAGAAATGTACATTTCTTAAGTACATTTCTTAAGTACATTTCAAAGTACATTTCAAAGTACATTAAGTACATTTCAAAGTACATTTCAAAGTACATTTTCTTAAGTACATTTTCAATGTGAGCATTTGAGCATTGTGAGCAATGCATTTGTGAGCATTGTGAGCATTTGTGAGCATCCTGCATTTGTGAGCATTTGTGAACAAGTAATTGCATTTGTGAACAAGTAACTTATTTTTATTTAGTTTTTTTAAAGTACATTTTTTTAAAAAGGTACTTTTTAAAATTTAATATTGCTGGTTAACACTAAGGTGGAGGATATCAAAGATTCGGCACAGCCGAATTTAACACTTTTACTTGTTTTTTCTATATTTGTTCTCAAAAAAAGTTTATAATTTTACAAAAAGTATATTTTCTTAAAGATCCATTGTAATTATCGTATTTTTAAACGGCGCCTTAGGCGTGACGGAACTAGGTAGTACATAATATGTAGCGAAAGGAACTTCATTCCAACCGGATGTTCCCTGATACCTCATGTGATATATTACAAGCTTATCGGTAATGACTGGGCACAACACAGGTATTTCGAGTGGTGGATTGTGTTTTCATCAAATTGTACCCGAGTAAGTAAAAACCCCATTTCCAAGTTATTCAGTTATTCGAATTATTCGCACTTGTTCTACCATTAATTCATTAAAGTAGAATGTATAGTAAATTTATGTGACAGGACTCGCCATCTAATAACTACCACCCTTCAATAATATTAAAAAAATTTCCTCAAGCTACTTTGTTAATTCTCTATAAAATTTCAATATTTAATATTGTAATAAGTTTTTTTAATTATATTGGTATTTATTTTATTTTAACCATAATCCAGAATCCCTTTGAAAGCGTTAATTTATTTACTCATGTCGTGTAAAATTCTCTTGGTAACATCAATTAATCTTTTTCATTATTTGCAATGAGCATACGATAATGAAAAATCAAAATTTATTTAAATATATTAAAATTAATGCAAAATAGCACTATATTTTATATTTTACATATATATATTAACACAATAAAACCAATGGTTTTGCAATAAAAAAAATTATAATTTATATTAATACAAACAAACAAATTGTGGATACATACATAAAGAGAGTAAACATATTTTACAAGCCGGCGATATCGAACAGTACTGCAAAATCGACATGAAACATGAAGGAAATTATGTTGATATAATTTCTAAAACTTGATATTATAGTTCAATAGTAGAGATAAGGCAGGGAATATTGTCGCCGATGTGCAGGGTATGTTGGGAATATGTAGAGATTACTTCTCTGCTTTACTAGTCCCAGGAGACTTCAATATAGATGAGGGTATCGATCACATGCATGCTCCTGGCTAAAGTTACGTTCGAGCTGCACTTTCCCGGCTTAGGAACAGCAAAGAAGCTGGTGCTGATAGACTATCGATTGTATTGTTAAAGGCTGGCGGCAATGAGTTGGAAAGGTGCATGCATCAGCTCGTAGATAAAATGTGGCTCGACGATTGGAGCATTAGCATACTACGTCCTGTTTTCAAGAAAGGTGACCCGAGTATATGTACCAACTATCGTTATGCAAACCTTCTGTCCATCCCACACAAGATCCGCTAGAGCGTACTGTGCTAAAGAATTAAGCCGTTCGTTCCAGGCCTTATCGGAACTTATCAGTATGGCTTTAGGTGTGGAAAGTAATTATCGACCATATATTTGCATGACCGTCGGTGGTGC
Organism: Phaonia tiefii; assembly: GCA_963931995.1. Taxonomy (NCBI): domain Eukaryota; kingdom Metazoa; phylum Arthropoda; class Insecta; order Diptera; family Muscidae; genus Phaonia; species Phaonia tiefii. Next base: position 219,745,162 of record OZ008368.1, on the reverse strand, counting down.
AATGGTAGTGTCCGCGGTTCTTGTGCTTGAGAACGTGGGTTCGATCCCTCCTCTGACCGCTTTAAATTTTTTCGACTGCGGTCAACTCGTTTAGTGACGGCGACACTCTCGAGTATTTAGCCATGAAAAAGCTTGTCAAAATACCTTTCTCAACCAGTGTAAAACTGTAGGTCTCAATCAGAGAGTGTAAAATTTAATTCCTGAAAAAACCCCACGAAAAGCAATTCGACACCTACCACCACTTTGTAGATTATAAGGCTGCCTTCGACAGTCCGATACGAGGAAAAGTATACCAAGCTATGTATGTCCTGCTAAGTTAATACACATTTTAGAGTCACATTGACCGACATGAAATCCTTCGTAAAGATTGGCAAAGATCTCACCGAACCGTCTAGTATGTTGTGAGGCCTCTGGCAGGGCGGTAACCTATCGTGCGGTCTCTTCAACCTAGTAATTGAGTACATATTGAAAAAAGCTGCAACGGTAAAGGTGAAAACACATCTCCCGTAAGTTCGAAAACTCATAGATTTTTTTAATTTGCGTTAAGCAATGCAACTGGAAAATTTCGAGAAAAGCGTTTAGTTTATTACTTCATCGCCAATATATAGCTGCAGATTTGGCACTAATGGCTTGTCGTTTAATGCTGCCTGAAACTGGTCAAAATTTACCTAAGCCTTCAATATAATCTTAGCACCGCTAAATACTCATCGGTTGCATTTAGCTAATAAACTAGTGTGGATTTAGGGAGGCCAAGAATTACCCTAAACAATGATGTATTCGCGCTTACTATGTCTTTTATAAGTTTTGAGGTAAACGATGTCAATATATATTGGAGACATAAATTGAAATTGTGGTGCAACGTGGTTAGTACCTGAAGCACATTATATTGCAATTATCGACGGTCGCCCTAGTAGAAATTTACCAACAAAAGATCGAATAAGTTTTTCAATCTCTCTAACTTTTATACTAGGCCTTAAAAACTTAAATTTTGACTTGTAAAATTTCTTTGACCAACGAGTTCTGCTTATTTTTATTATTTCCACCAGACCCCACATTATATCATCTTTCGCGTGACACAAAAATTATAAATATACTCAGGGGTCTGTCATTTCCAGATTAATGGTTTCAAATGGTATTCTTTGTTCTTATTGCCTTTTCTTTTCCCAATCAAATTTGTTATCTTTCCTTTGCCATACAATCTATTGGTAAAATTTTGTTAGCAACTTATAAATCACAATATATTTACACGCAATGGCTGATGTTGATCACAAACTACATCCAACGTCTGATTACAAAAAGAATTTAAGAAGTGAATCCAAAGAAACTATTGAAAGCAATAATTTTTGCGATCGACTACACTGTATTCTCTAAAATCTACTCTTTGTTTCACATAAAAACCAATTAAACACGAGGCTGTTTTTTGTGTTAGTAATTAATATGTCATAGACATATAAAGCATTATATTTTACTGCCCCTCACAATGATTGCATATATAATTCTTTGTAAAAGTTAAATTTACTTAAACAATACTCCGACTCATTAAAACTAGTGTAAATATTACCGAGCATTTTTATTTTGAAATACTTATGCCCAATTTCACAGTTGAAAATTCTTCATTTAAATGGACTTCATTTAAATGCCCGACGATTGTTATTTAATATGAAAATTTTCTGTGAGCTTTTAAAATGAGCTTTTAAATGACGAGTGTGAAACTCGCCCTTAGTACACTTGAAATCTCTTAAAGTCTTGGGAAAACTCTATTCACTAAATTTCGCAAAGTTGTTTAGAGGGACAAACTTTTAATGGATTACACAGTGCAACACCAATTTTGGGGATTTACGATTCGTGCGTCAATTGATCACACTTGGTGAGTATAGTCAAACCCCAAAAATTTAGATCGCAGTGTAGCTACACATTTTTTTATGGGCGTAGCAAGTTTGAATTTTCTTAACTGATACTGTCCGAGATAAATTTAAAAATCGAGTAAAAATATTGACTTGAGCGAATTATTGTGATAACATGTCTTCAGTGAAATTTGACAGGGATTATTTTTGTAGAATATTAAAATACTCTATTTCAAAGTTTAAAGGGTCCTTTTCGCCCTTTGTTCAAAAAGTATCAAAAATGTACACTAAGATGACCAGCTACGGATTCAGAATGTTCCACGAATTGATTTCTCATTAAATTTCATTAAAGGTCATCATAGACAAAAATTCTCCATTTTTATTTCCAGATGTTCTTTTTTGAAACTAGGTCAAGATAACCCCCAAAATATCCAAATATTCTGCCAATTTATTGTGGAATAGATTTTAGTAGATGATTTCGCAGACTAGAGTCGTGCCTCTTGAATTTGCATATGTCCTTATAGTCCTTTTTTAAAAATTTTAATCTTGAAATCTTAAAATTTAAATCTGAAATGGTTTATTTTGAACACACAATGTCATATTTCGCTGAAGACATGTTATCACAAGAATTCGCTCAATTCAATATTTTTACTCTATTTTTAAATTTTTTTTCGGACTGTCTAAATCTAAATTTTTCGGGTGTGACTATACTCATCTAGTGTGAACACACATTTTAGATTTATTCAATATAGCCGGTGAATAAGCCATCGTAACTGTAGATTTTATAGCGGCAGCAGTTTTGAAAATATTAAATTGTAAAATCTGATAATTAAGGCCGTGTTCCTCAGATCAGTTGTTTAGACAATAATAATGTCAGCCTGAAAACTGAGAATTTTGCAAGGAAAAATATATTCTTTCTCACTTTCAAATTATTTCAGAGATAAAAACTGGTCACTGACATTATATCTTACAAAGTTTCCTCTATTATTGACTGTAGACAACATGGTTTTCGCAAAGGTTACACAAGGTTACTTCAATTTTCTTCTCACGTAATTGGTGGTTTTATTTCAGGAATGCAAACCGATGTTATTTACACGGATTTTAGTAAAGCTTTCGATAAGGTTAACCATCGCCTCCTACTGAGTAAATTAAGCGCTATCGGGTTTAAGGGTTTAATAGTAATATTATTAAAATGGATTTCATCTTACCTTACGGGTCGCGAATATATGGTAATTTTTGGGGATTCGTTATCTAGCCCTATCCAAGTGTCTTCCGGCGTTCCTCAGGGAAGTCACCTGGGTCCTATTTTATTTCTCTTGTTTATCAACGGTTTGCCTAATTCGATAGCTGAGTCTAATGTGGTTATGTACGCGGACGATGTGAAAATATTTATGTCATATAAAAATACTTCAGACTATATTCTACTACAAAATGATCTGGATCGGTTTGGGAGTTGGTGCAATCTTTACCTTATGGAGTTAAACTTGGGTAAATGTAAGCATATGGCGTTTTACAGATCACGTATGATTACCTCCCGGTATTCTATAGGTGGTTCTACATTAGAATTGGTCAATTCTTTCTTGGATTTAGATTTCTTACTTGATAGGAAATTGTCTTTCAATAGTCACATTATTGCTACTGTTAATAAGGCTTATGGCGTACTTTCGTTCATTAAGCGCTGGGCGAAGGAATTTTCTGATCCATATATCACGAAAAATCTTTTTACATCCCTTGTTAGGCCCATATTAGAATATGGATCAGTGGCATAGGATGCACAATATGACTTTTATGTGAATATGATAGAATCGGTACAGAAACAATTCCTTATTTTTTGTCTTTGGAACCTGAGATGGGAGTATGCTTAATTCGATTACAATATATAAGATTCTCAGGGGCGATATACGCTCTGAGTATCTTCTTGGTCGTATTTCGATAAATGTTCCTTCGAGAACTTCTAGGAACTATAAACCCCTGTATATTAGTTTTCGACGCTATAATTATGCTTTGAATGAACCGGTTCGGAGAATGTGCACAGATTTTAATGATGTTTACCAGTTTATTGACTTTTCTTTATCACCGGACACGATAAAGTCTTTTATTATAAATCATCTAAATAGCTAGTGTCTAATATTTTATGTACGAGTATTAATGGTGTATTGATAATTTATGGTTTTATGTTTTAAGATTTATCATTTTTCAAAAAGTATATAGTGGTAATCTGCGGATTTTATTCCTCTTTTAACTGGTATTGCTTTAATCGGCTGTGAATTTTTATCTAGCCGTTTTCCTCTCGGTTGCCCTCCGCTACGGATCGCTCTGTGGTCTGTACGTTATCCCTACGTCATAGGGATGAGGCCCCCTCGGTCGGTTGGGGCGGGTGTGAGTGGCGGCGATGGGATCGTTCGTATAAAAAAAAAAAAAAAAACTGCCTAGGAAAAGCTATATAAAGTATTATACCTTACCCATATCGCAAACGAATGAAGAAACACTGATAGTTTGAGGAAGAGTAAAAGATACACAAATTGGGTAATTTGGGTAAAGGCCAAGCATCGTCATCGATGTGATCGACTTAGGTCAAATACACAGATTTCGTCGACTAGTTTATGACAATAGAATGAAGTGGTATTATATAGACCGGAAGCGAAGATAAAATGTGTAGGCCTAGTCTCAGCTTTAGGGATCAAGTAAATAACTATCTGCGAAAGTTGGGTGCAAAATATCTAGCTATAATCGAACTGGTTGCAAACACGGGCCGAAAGAGGCTGTAATGGCTTCATATTAATGAAGAATACAAAATTTGTGTGAAGTACTCGAAACAAATTCCCAATCCACTTTTCGAGAACGTAGAATTTGCCACAGTCTCTGTAGTTGATTTTTTGCAATATCTGTAAACAATGCCGATTAGGTACACAGTTAGATTCAGCAGCAATTGAAAATTTCCATCTTTATGTTGGTGGCGGTATCCTCGATCAGTGCCAATAAAACCGTGTATAACTTCCCCAAACATAATTATTCAGTAATTACTTTGTAGTGAGCAGCTCTGGCAACGTGTAAGAGACAGTTCCATAGAGTTTGATATACGTAATCGAATTTTGAAATTCGAAATTGCTGTTGATAGCTCATATTCGTAGGTGTCCAAAATCAAGTAGCACTTGAATAGAACCCTTAAGGTTATCACAGGCCAGAAATACCACTAAATGCATGGAATAATTAAATAGATAGAGAACATAACTTAAAATGACCTGGAAATATTCACTCTAACGGTAATTCCTACACCTCAAATTGAGTACAAGTTTTCCTATAGCTACACTCAAATAACAACGCTTCGCGTCAGGAAGGAAGTGTCGTTTCGTTAGTGTCGTTTAAATAACAGAAAGTTTTCGTTGGTTGTTATTACAACGAATAACAATCGAATAATTATAATGTTGAACGCATTGTTGATACAGCAACGAACATTGATTTTTTTGAAAATATGCAAAAATAGCACAAAACTCAGTCAATGTTTGCGATATAAACTATTGTAATTTTGGTTTATCATATTCTCGTTCAATAATTTCTACTTTATGTGTTTACTATCTACTATTTAAAGTTAACCCCACCAAAAGTAAGGAAAAGTATCTAATATTTAAAGTTAACCCCACCAAAAGGTACAGATCTGGCTCACGCAGAACGCACCTTCGCCTTATGATCCTAAAGCGCAGTGAAAATACCTTTCCCACACAAAAAAATTAACCCTGATTGGATATGAAAACCAACATAAGCAGAAACCATGGCACTATGAAGAGTGTTAAAAGCCAGGGGATGACAAGAACCCTGTATGTACGGAAATGATTCAGTTAGATGAAACGCGAGACACGACACAGCGATATAAGGAGAAGACGATAGAGGACATCAATATATTTAAGAAGAGAAACGGTCGGGAAGAAATCGCGAGGGTGAGCTCATTGAAACATACATCAGGAAGAATGAGGCTCGTAAATTCTACCGAAAAGTGAAAAGCCAAACCAACGTCCATGGATCAGGGGACCCTTTTGTAGAGATATAGATGGGTACAAAATAACAAACGTGCAGCGAATTTTGGGGACCTGCGTGTATCAGCTCGTATCCAAAATCTAGGTAGAGGACTGCATGCCCGACGTTTGGTGCAGTAGCATACCGTTTCCTGTTTTCAAAAAGGTCACCCGAGTGTAGGTAACAACTTTGGTGGATTAAGCATTTTATATATCGCATTCAAGGCTCTCGCTAGCGCAATGTGCTAAAGACTAAAGTCGTTTGTCGCAAGCGTGATCGGACCTTATCAGACCTTATCAGCTTGAAAAATCAGCCATCAACCAGAAATTCCCATTACGACAAATTCGGGAGGCAACTCACGAACAACAAATTGACACCTTTCATCGTTATAGACTATAACGCTTAATTTGATACCAAGATATGGAAAAATCGAAGCTATGTCGAAGCTGACACGCATTTGTAGAATGGCACCGGACGACATGAATTTCTCAGTAAATATTAATACAGATCCTACCGAACCATTTTGTATGGTGCGAAGACTCACGCAGGATAACAACCTTCCGTGCGATTTCTTCAACATTTTATTAGAGATCATTGTGAGAAGAGCTGCAGTTAAAAAAAATAGAACTACCAGTAATAAAAGCCACATTCTACTCGCTTGTGCTGATAATTTCGGCGATATTGTACGAAATCTGCGAGAAGTTACTGCAGTATTTTCGAGAATCAGGAAGAAATTAGAAAAAGTGGGTTTGTCAATCAATGAGGGCGAGGAAAAGTTAGTAGTTTACACCAGAAGACATTCACCCGGTTGGATGACATGGTGGGCGTTGATAACTGTTATACTTTCGAGGTAGTGGACGAATTCATTTATCTCGGATCAAAACAAAAGTAAAAACGGCAACATAGAAATTAAACAGAGAATTTTGGTAGCAAATAGGCGTTATTTCACGCTAAGCAATCACTTCAGAGATAAGACAATTGTCTTGCTTTATGGGGCAGAACCCTGGGTCATTTCGCACGCCTGTCAAAAAATCACCGGGGGTCTTCGAGAGAAAAATACTCCGAAAATCACATGGTCGTTTAATAGAGAACGGCAGATATTGACGACGCATGAACCACGACCTATATAAACTGTATCCCGTCATCGTGGAATTTAAACGAATAAAAATAATGCGGTTGCGCTAGCTGGCCATGTCAATAGAATGGATAAGAATGGACAAGTACAAAATGTATTCTAAGACGTATTCTAAGGACATTGAAAAATATGACTACCAAGACTTCAGAGGAAAGCCAAGCGGAAGAATGTCTGCGAGAGCGTAGTGTTACCAACTGGAGCAGAAGCGCTAAAACGCCTGGTCAACCATGGGGGTACCACATGAAACCCAGTAGAATGCTCCATCTAGTTGAGGAGATAGACTCCATGTCCCCTATAAAGTCTTGCCCCAAGTAGCTCAGCCTCCTACCGGCCAGAGCGAAACACCTAGAAAAGAAATATTCTCCATCATCTCAGACTCCTCCTCTTCCACGCTTAAGCGAAAGCAATCCGGTGCAGAACTATCCAATTTGCCAGTGAGATATCTGGTATTGCAGTGTCCGATTAGAATTCCACAGGCCAGTCTCAAGTCTCCCCAGTATACCGATCGGGATTTGCAATGTTCGAACCACAGCGATCTAGCAATTATACAATCGGGTCTAGAAACGCAGCGTCTGTTGACTGTTTTACACATCCAGTCCTCCACAAAAGAACCAGGTAACAGATAGGCGGATGAACATCCAGTAGAAAGACTTTATCAGGCAATGTACAGCCTCCTCCAACCAGTAAAACCTCTGATTCGTTCCCAGGAATATCGCCCTAATTTCTCGCCCTTATCGCAACCTGATTCTACTGATTCCACATCCCACGATGGTCCCCGCGGCCATCTGAACGACCAGTACCTCACACTGAACGACACTACATTCGCTATGTAGGCTAAAGGAAAGCTTAGCTGTGCCATGTTCCATTTCCACCCATCCGGAAATATAGAAATAAAGTTCGCATAGGAGATTCCGCCGCCCTTCCATACCGATCTTTCCGGAAATAGGATATTTACCTTTCGAAGATACACACGTTTCGTCAATAAATCAGAAAGTAGACGGCGGTAGACGACAAGAATTGGAATCCGTGATTGCAAACTAAATCTACTTGCGGAGTACAAACACCCAAGTAATATAACATTAAGTACAGAAATTATACATTAATCCCAGTACTGGCATATATTCATTGGAACAACGAAACATATCCATTGCATCGATAAAACATTAATATGTAGTTTGATAATGAAATATATCTGCATCGCATCAATAATACAAGGTTATTGGTGCTGGGAAATGTGTTCATCACACCAATGAAAATTATTAATAGCTGTAATAGTATATATATATTGCAACACTGAAATATAACATTGAAATATATGCAGCAACGACATATATATTCAACGTATCAATTAAAATGAAGCATCTATGAAATGTATTTATTACATCAGTGAATCATTTTCGTTACTGTGACGAAATATTTTCATTTAATGAACGCATTTTTGTTGCGGTGAAGTAGCTGTGCGATATAATTTTCGATGATCAAAATTGTTATGGCAACAAACATTATCATTCTTGTTACGTATCTTTTCCATTCATTGCACAACAATTAGCTTGATGACAATGTGTCTTAAATCCATAAGGAACAAATTTTCATAAATTAAGCAGTCTTATAAAAAATGCTTTGCGCAAACTGAATTATATTTCTCCCAGTTTTAAGACAAATATTTAACAGCAACGGCTTAATATCTCGAAAATGAAGCCCCAGAATGAATTAAACCTGAACATACACACAGCGAAGAGATTGGTTGTCACAACTGTATTTAGAGCCAACTTAAATTTTCGGTTCCTTGGACTATCACTTTATTCAGATGTGATTATTAATAACACAGTGCAACACGAAAAAAAATAACCATATACGGACTCCACTACGTGATAAAAGACTAAAAAAAAAAGACCCGTGTCTCCCAATTTTTCCCAAAGTCATGCACTTTTTTTTTATGGGCCACCAAAGATTTGGAGCCTCGGTATCATTTTCGTAAAAATGTGATCATTTTCTCAGGCTCATATCTTGCAAACCGTTCAGAATTTGTTTTCGTAATATTTGATTTTTTCCATTATATCTTTCAATGTTTCATAGCTTTCTTTCATGTTGGTGCATGATCGCGTGATAAATAAGCGCTACCTAAACGGTGTTAACCCTTGGACAAACACATGGTTCTGACCAGGCATATTTCATTTTTTGCTACCTATGGACCTGAACAGGAGAAAAAGGTAAAAAAAAATGAAATTAAAAAATTTTCGGCAAATTTTTCACTTTTGCGTGCTACCTAAACAGTGTTAAGAATAATTCCCAGGAAGTTTATATGTTCTAGAAATTTGTTTACTGAGATCTTAGGTAAATTTTTGTAGTTGATTGTTTCCTTGAATTTTGAACGGTTTGCTACCTATGGACCTGAACACGGGAAAAAAGGTAAAAAAAAATCGAATTTTTTTAAGTTTTTTGCGATTTTGATCTGGAAGGTGAAGTGTTTTTGATTTTATATGTTCGCAATTTTTGTTCTTTATGACAAGAGCTCAGAGAGTAAATCGAAATTCTGAAGGGTTTCCAAGATATGAGCCTGAGAAAATGATCGCATTTTTACGAAAATGATACCGAGGCCCCAAATTTTTGGCGGCCCATAAAAAAAAAAGTGCATGACTTTGGGAAAAATTGGGAAACACGTGTCTTTTTGTTTAGTCTTTTATCACGTAGTGGTGTCCGTATATGGTTATTTTTCCATGACTTAAAAAATTACACACAGTGTAATTGTGTTTAGTATCACCAAATATTGTGCATATGAATTGATTTGTAATTCAGTTTTGATTGAAAGGACTGAAATATTTAGTTGAAGCTACAGCAACAAGAAATAAATGTGATCTGTCAATCAAGTTTAAGTTCTAGCAATCAAAATATCCTGTAGTGGTGAATATCCTATTAGTTGGATGCACGAAAAATGTAAAAACTAATTCGGTTGAACCAAATCATATATTGACAGGCTCAACAAATTAATTGAATTTGATGGCTGTCACAACCATTTGGTGATGCTTTCAACCATTATGAATATTATAGAAAAAACAGCAGGCTGTGTCAGAGACGCGGCCATTAAGTTTAACGTAGAATACGCCATCCGGTAAAACAGAAAACATATATAACAATAAATGATAAATAACATAAGCAAATGAATTTATTTATTTGATAGTTACTTTTGATAATATATATAATATATTTTTTATAATTATATATCCATGTTAAATTTAAATTCACATTTAACATTTTGTTTCACTTAAATACATAAGTAAATATACGAAATTTCAATACTTCATCAATCAAAACAACAGCCGAAGGTTTGTGTCCACACTGAAACAGCAGCATAGTTTGTGTTCACGCTACAAACTCAAACACTCAACCAAACACCACACATATATTTGAATGTATGTGTTTAAGCAATTTTCATTTGAGAAATTTAAATATTAGTAAGATATCAACCAATATGAAATGTATATCAAACGAAAGATAACATCTTCATTTACCTACAAAAAATTTTTAAAAAAAGGTATCTAGCCGTTTCCTCATAATGAAAGAAATATAGATTACAACAATAACAATCTGACATGACTCCCTATACCGTAAGGTAAGACGTATTCTACGCCAAAAAAGTAAAAAAATAATTTTGAATTAAAATTGTGTATTTTATATTTAAATATAAACATAATTATTATTATAATTTATAACCAGGGTTCGAATTTCATGACCATTTTTGAACGAAAATATGAAAGTATTTCTAAAACGGAGCGTCCAATCGAAAAAATAAAAAAGTTTTAAGGGGTATAAGGGTTTCTCACAAAGTATTCCAATTCGCATGAAATAATTTGTTTTGAAAAAATCGTCAAAATAAGAAAATTGCTAGAATAACAAAATGCCTATAACTTGAAAACGGTGCGTCCAATCGCAAAAATAATAAATTTAGTACCTGGAGGCTTTAACCTATGGAAGTCTCTCATACGGCATCACGTAAAATGCGTTAACAGTATTCAAATAAACAATCGCTAAAACACACATATGTATGTGTTCGCGATTTTTTTTTAATACTGATGTCGTTGATGTCGTATTAAAGACATCCATTGGTTAAAGTCTATTAAAGAGGTAACAAAGTTATTACTTTTGCAATTTCACGCATCGGTTCCGAGTTATATCAATTTTTGATGTGTTAACATCTATAGCGGCGTATAGGGACTACATCTATCAAAGTCAAAATCTGCTAAAACCAGATTTTATGCTGCTGCTAAAACCATCGCAGTCGACGTTATGGTGACATACTAATACGTCAGCCACTTCGTACAAAGTATGTGTGATGTTGTGTTTTTGGCTGTTTCGTTGCTGTTGATATGGCAAACATGTGGTTATGTGACACACGTATACGTCAGGTACTTCGGACAAAGTATGTGTGATGTTGTGTGTTTGGTTGTTTTTATTTTAAGTACACACCACCCCTCCCCCCCCCCGACACCCACCCCCAACCCAAACACTCCACGACACAGCAAGCACAAATAAATCAGCAACATATCAGTAGTAGTAGTTGTTGTAGTTGTTATTGTTGGTGTTGTTGTTTTTTTATTATAGTGAAAGGTTAGTCCAATAAAATGTGGGTGCGGAGCACTCTCAGAGCAAAGAGAGTAATGACGTATTATACGTATATAAAAATGAGATAGCAAGACAGCAACGACAATTTTGTGAACTTGTCTAGCGTATGTACGAATATAACAATGTATGTATATACAAGTGTCTGTTGCTTTGCATTCTTTGACTTTTGTGGGAATAAAACAAAAAGTATTGAGCAAGAAAATAGCTGCACGCTCCGTTTCCGAGACATTGGCATAGGGGCGTTTTAGCGATTTCTAATTCCATAAATTTTAGTTTTAGCGATTTTTTACAAATAAAAGTGATGCCGTATTGAAGACATACATAGGTAAAAGCTTCCTAAAGAGGTGACAAATTTATCATTTTTGCGATTCGACGCACCTTTCCGAGATATTGTAATTTTTTTATCTTAGCGATTTTCTTATTTTGGCGTTTTTTTGGAAAAAAATTATTTGATGCGAATTGGAACACTTTATAAGAAACTCTTAGAAATCCGTAAAAATTTGTTACTTTTTCGATTGGATTCTTCGTTTTCCAGATATAGACAGTTTTTCTCAATTTTTAATTTTTCCGATCAAAAATGGGGATGGATTACACTGGGTATCATATGTATATTCAAGTTCATTTGTGTCATCTACAATAATAGTTCGTCCAGCCAAGTGTCCACAAGGCGTGAATAGTAGCGTCAGATTCAACGATTGTGTTTAAACGTCTCACTTCACCTCAATTGATGATATATTTATTCTTCGCTGGTTGATATCTATAAATTTTATTGTTTTTCACAACTTTGGTTATCATTTTCTGTTTAAAATATTAGTTTTTCTGTAAAGCCCTCGTGTAATATTCCAATATACGTAATTTCTCTTTAACAACAAAGCATCTTGTGAAAAGTCGAATACATAACTTTGTAACAAGTGTTTTTGTGACAGAAACTAAATTATGATTACAATGACTAATATTTGAACACGAATTCTAATATTGTACTTGTTGTTAGTTGTATCTTCCATTTCAGATGAATGAGGTTTTTGAAATACTCAAATTGGGTAATACAACTAAAGTTCGGTAGTAGCAACTTGTATTTAGTAAGACATATTTTTAATATATCAATAACATCGACAAATAATTCTGATGTTTTGACAATTATGAATTCTAAACAAAATATAGAGTTTATCATGAAATCATGAATGCCTGAATTGATGTCCAACTAATGTTTTCCCTCTGTGTAGCCATGGAACTCTTCCTATACCCAAAGCCTTGTACTTCAAATTACTGTAATTAATTTTCTTAAATAACTTGAGTCGCTCTTTTCTAAATAGCAATGTGCATAAATTTTCCTACATTTACACTTTTGTAATTATGAAATTAATGTGATTTTTTATTTCGACATAAATTCAAATGATTGTATGTAAAAAATAAAATTTTCTGTGGTTTTAAATTAACAGCATAGTACAACAACTACGTGCAAGCGAAATTAGTGTCGATGAATAAAATTAATAGCCGCAATACCTTTTTCGACTACTGACAGAATATCAGTTAATGAACACACAAATACATTTGACATTGAAAGTAATACTATATACCCGCACATTAGGGTGGCAATGAACTGAATGTGCAAATATTTTTTTATTTTAATTTAATGAACCCAAGCTAGTACTTTTGCCATTTGGTCTAAGAGGTGCTAGTGAAATTTGTTTACAAATGGGGTAACTCTAACCCGTGCCTCAAATCAAAGACTACGTTTATCGGAAACGTATAGACTTCATCTGAAAGTCATTTGTGTTCGAGTTGAACAGTTTTTTCATTAAGATACATTTTTTGGGGGAAAAAATAAAAACCTGAATTACTACTTCTCTAAAAATTTACAAATTTTTCACAATCAGAGCTGAAACCAATAAAGCTGTTGGATTTTTCTCAAACTTTTACATCAAGCGAAAACTCGAGATTTTCTGGATAACTACAGATAACTACAAAATAATACCTAAATTGCAAAACCCCGTATACTGTGACTGCAAAGACGTACGTTTATCGACATGCCTCAAACTTTCCCCACGTAAATTACAGATTAAATGGGGGAAAAATTAACTCGGTGTTGCACAAAAGTCAAAAGATGATTATACACTGTCACCTTAACGCACATGTAATTTTATTAAATTCAAATGATTTTGCCAAAGCAGACTGAATGATGTGAGTTGGATGCAGATATAACTTAATTATGTGCATGTATGGTATGGTGTATGTGTAAGTCGTTCCATATTTAAATATTTAAACGTGCAAGCACAATTATTTGTTTACGTGTAAGTGAAACTTGATATGCGTACTTTAAAATCAATGAATGTGGTTAATTAGTTTTGACAAGAGGTTGTCATTTACTGAATTTATTATTTAAGATGGTTAATATAATGTATACAAAATATAAATAAAATCAATATTAGCAGAAGCTTTTCACTTCACAGACATTACAGGAGTGACATTAACGAGGTCATGCTTTGATTTTAGCAAGTACTCGTATATGAGAAAAATATTGGTATAAAAATAATATCCGATATTCTTATTATTTTATCGATCTTTATAAGTTTCCGTTGTTCAATCATTTCAGGTAAAAGATAAATTTTTTTTCAATAAAAATAATTTTTCTTGGAACGAAGTTCCATATGGCGAAGTTCTTATGGCTTTTTCTTATGGAATCATGTTTAAGACAACACGAATAGAACCGTCTCCCAGAAAGCTTATACTAAATCGAGAGAAGCGATAACACCCAAAAGCGTTTACCTTCGATATGAGTGCGCCGTGCCAAACGCTTTGGAAATATAGAGAGCCATCACCTTACTCTCATCCTGTCTATTCACGGAACGACACCACTTTTCCGAGACGAACGCCATTAGATCACATTAAGACCGGTATCTGCGGAAGCCATACTATCGATTGAGTAGGCTGGTGAATTCGAGATAATTCTTGAGATGGTAGCCCATCACCTTCGATAGTATGGAGCATATTTAATTGGTTGGTATTTATCGGGGTTATTAGGCTTCAATTAACTTTACCCTTTTTAGGGCTCGGCTCTAAATTGGCTACCATCCAACGCCAAGGGAATATGCCAGCACTGTATGAGAGGCTAAAAACTTTGCTTAATGGGTCAGCAAGAATCGCAGAGCACGTTTTCAAAACAACTGCCGGAATTCCATCCGTTTCCGGGGATTTATCTACGTTGATTTCCGCAAGAACCCCTTTAACTCGCTGTGTTCTACAAAATACCTCAGGCATTAATATAGATATGTTTCCGATCTAGATACGATACGATTCCGTATAGTGGATTGGTTTCCGGCGAAGAAGTGTTACTTGCAAAAATCTCGGCCAACATTTTAGCCTTATCAACCGGGTCGGTAGATGTGAGATAATTCCTAAAAAGAGCTGGTATAGAAGAAAATGTATTATCCTGTGATATTTTAACACATGACTAAAAGTTCTTGCTAGATTTTGTCGAAGTCTTGCCAATATAGCTGAATTTTTGTAACTAAATTTTGGCTGAAACGGGCCAAGTTATTACCATAAATCCAAACAAAGTCAGGCCAAAAAATTACATTTAAAATTGTGTAATTCAAATATATTTGTAACCGTTAGAAATACAATTCGCAACTCCCCATGGTCTTTGTTTGCGCTGCTTAGTAGGTTCTTAAAAATGAGCAACAATTTAAATCGACGTTTAAGGTTAGAAGTGGCATGCAATGAAGACTTGAACATCAGCCAGGTCTGTTTGGACACACTGTAGCACAGGGCATGTTGAATCAAAGTGCCTATAAACACAATATACTGAAAGCTTATCTCCTCCCCTACAAATTCCGAGTACAATTTAAAACAATCAAGCCAATACTTTAGCAGCGTTGATATTATTACCATGTTAAGAAATCTGTTCCACTGTACGAATGTCATATAAATACTCGTATAAAATTTATCATATAAATGCAAGCCATGATTGGGGAAGACAACAATATACTCGGATGTGTTGCGACTCAATCCAAGGAGTTCCTCACCTTGTAAAATAACTTTCTCAAGATGAAACAATGGTGATCAATGATATTGCTGATGAGAGTGACACCAGTGCCTTAATTTAGTAGGTAAATGAAGAATTAAATTTAAGGGTTGTCATTTTCAATATTCAAATTAGACGCCGTTAAAAAAGATTAAAATAAAAAATTTGCATGAATGTAGTGAGAAAATGTAAAAGACAGGCTATGTATCCTGTATATATGCACTTAGATGCACTTGAGGAGTATGATGGGTGGAGTGATCATAATTCTTAAGATATCCAGAATGGTTTAATTTAAATGCTTGACCGCAATTAGAAACATTGTCATCTAATATCGGCAAAGAGGGATAATAGGTTACTCTTCCTTACTTTCCATAAATTATTTAACACATCAATTATCTATTTCAACACAGAATGGAGACAGATGCAAAAAAGTTTATTATTATAAATTTTAAAATGATTGTACGCCAGATTTTAAGATCTGTATCCAGATATTCATGAAAAACTACAACGAAATGGTTTCCAATGGTATTTTGAAAAATTCCAAAATTTCATTTTCAAAATCACTGAGCGAGCTGACCGTCGCACATAGGAGTATTGGACTCAAAAATCCGGTCAAAATGATTTATTGACTATTTCTTCATTGCTATGAAGTGAAACACTATAAAAAATAATTTTCAACTCTATATTTATATATTAAATACATTGAACAAAAAAACTGCTATATATATTATACAAAAAAAAAAATTATAATATCTACTTCGAGTTTAAAACAATAAAAACAGGTTAAAATTACATACTATTTTCATCTTCATTTACTTCATCGGAGCTATATTGTGCATTTGAAATCAAAATTTCCATTGCCTCCTTTGAGAAGCGCTTGATTACTTTTGCACGTTTATTCCTGCTACAACGTATTAAGGGATCAGATGTTAACAAACGTCTATTTAACACATCTGGATTGCAATCTATTCTACTAAATTTCCGAGCAAAATCTGTGCGATACTTTCGTAAATGCTTATTCCTAGCCTCCGATTCCTCCTCCGATAGTTGTCCAATTGGCAGAATGGCTTGTTCATGAAGATTTTGTGAACTGTGGGTGTCATGGGATACCACCTCTAGAACTCTACATACATGTTTGGGCAAACGGATCGAATTTTTCATGGTCAATGTTGAATCCACTTGACAAATCCTCTAATAGAGTATTAAATCGTTTAATCAACGATATGTCAATACCAGTGATCCTAGAAGAAGATTCTGGGTCTTCGAAAAATCTTCCGGATGTGCTGCCATCGTTACTGTTTCCGAAGCCGTCTTTTGGAATGTCGACTAGCAACCCCATTTCTTCCCTGAAACATTGTTGTATCCGCTCTTTGGTTGAATTTACACGTTGTTTTTCGTGTGTAGATCGTGGTTGCCACTTTTTAAGGGGTGCTTTATACGACAAATGCAAGAATTGCTCGAAAAAACGGATTCTGCCATGGAGAATCGAAAGCCCAAAGTTTAGTGATCCTTTATTGGTTTCTACCTTTTTAAGATTATTAAAATCTTGGCCACATATGTAACAGCTCATTGACGACACAGTATGAGTCGCAGCATTGCACATCTTGGCGTCGTCCTTTGTCAAGAGTAAGGTGTGTTTTATTTTAACACCTTGTTCGATATTTTCTGTTTGTTGGAGGCATTTTTCTTGGTTTCTTTGGTTATATCTTTCGTCTCATGAACAAAACGGGCACGAATAGGTCGACAAAACCTCACTGACGAGGGTAAAGGATTATGCCACAGGTTCTTCTCTGTTTCACCATCAATAGAAACAATCAACCTCACTGGCACTAAGGAACTTAGGAACATATTTGCATCATTATTGAGTGTGTCCACAAACTTTTGCTTGAACTGTGTCTGATGGCATCCATCACAGCCCCATTGCGAAATCAAAATCAGATTTTCTTTTTCAATTTCCGATAAAGTTTCCACAACATTACTTAAGTAACCGATCAAACGCAAAGCTGTATGGTCCAATAAGGCTTGAAGGTCGACTTCAAAACTTGTTTCCGTAACTTTAATCGTTCTTTCGGGTAACACTCCTTTTTGGCCTTTTGAATGACAGAGTAACAAGTGATCCTTTCGCTTTGGATCAGTTCCCATTGTCTTTGTGTGAAGTCACCTCCTACGAACAATGCCAATGCTTTTTGTATCGTATATTTCTTTGCCATCTAATCCTTCTTGTTTGATGAAATGATTTTCTGAATTTTGGTGGCTCTTGTGGAAGTTGCCGTGATCTCTTTCAAAACTTTCGAAGTATCAGTATTCCCAGAAGTGCCGTGTCTTACACGTGCAGCGAAGATCAATTCATCAACATCTACCTGATCCCGTAAATTTTTTGTTCTTCTCTGTTTACTGCTTTCACTTACTTCTTGGAATTGCTTTTGAGGTGTTCCCGGTTTATCATACCACGTAGGCAGCTCAATTATTGCTTTGAGCCTATTTGCGTTCTTATCTAAGGACCTGTTCTCTATGCTGTGAAATTCTGTCCACCTTTTCTTGAAGCTGGTCTTAAAAAATCTGCGCCGTACGAGATGCTATTTCATCAAAACAAACTTTTCTTCCGGTTTTTTTCCTTTAAACTCTTTAATTATGTTGTACGAGTATAAGTCTAATCTAGTAAGTTTCTTTACCTCTCCGACAGATCTGTAAGAAAATACAAAATTTCATATTTTTAACATACTGTGACTAAAACTTCAAAATACTACAAGAAAAGGTGAACGTTTGTGAAAGATGTTATCGCATATGCATGTAGACAAAGATCTGAAATATATGCCAACATAAAAAGTGAAAGGTGACACGGCGCGACAGTTGGTCAAATCCACTATAATATCTCAATTGTATTAAAAAAACAGCAGACAGTTGTCCGAGGCCTTCGGCCACGAACTGTCCCTGCAGGCTGTGTCAGAGACACGGCCATTAAGTTTAACGTAGAATACGCCATCCGATAAGACAGAAAACATATATAACAATAAATGATAAACGTCAACTGTCAGCTGCTGTCAAACAGCATTAAGCAGCATTGTTATTTTGCTTACTTGGCAGCACTTTCATTTAACATAAAAATGTATGAATTAATTTTTTCATATATTTTTTATGATTATATATCCATGTTAAATTCAAATTCACATTTAACATTTTGTTTCACTTAAATACATAAGTAAATAGACGAAATTTCAATATTTCATCAATCAAAACAACAGCCGAAGGTTTGTGTCCACACTGAAACAGCAGCATAGTTTGTGTTCACGCTACAAACTCAAACACTCAACCAAACACCACACATATGTTTGAGTGTATGTGTTTAAACAATTTTCATTTGAGAAATTTAAATATTAGGAAGATATCAACCAATATGAAATGTATATCAAACGAAAGATAACATCTTCATTTACCTACAAAAAAATTTTAAAAAAATGTTATCTCGCCGTTTCCTCATAATCAATGAAATAAAGATTACAACAATAACAATCTGACATGACTCCCTATACCGTAAGGTAAGACGTATTCTACGCCAAAAAATCGAGTAGTACAATGGTGTATCCAATATTGACTGAGTAAGTGAGGAAATCGGAAAAAAACTACATAAAATTTGTCTTTTAATAGAGTACATACCTTCTACTTCCATATCGAAATGTTGTATTTTCTTCTAGTCCACTACACGAAGCCATTTTTCAAAGAGAATTTACTGTCACAAAAGAGAACGTCGAGTACAAAAACATGCGATTTCAACAACGTCTGACTTCCGAATGGCCTGGTATTCAGACGTTGCTGCCCCTCGATAAACCGATTAGTAGGCTATATGAAACGAGCATTTTTAGTGTCATTACATTCACTTTGTGATTTTGACTTTTAACCGGATTTATGCCTCTAATACTCCTATGTGCGTCGTTGAAAAGTATGTAAGGTGTCAGAGCAGGGTCGAACCCACGTTAATATGTACTTAAAAAAAATCCAATGAATGTTCGAACTCACGAGCGATGTGTTAACACTTTTTTGCTACACGGTACGTGTTCGATTTCTATGAACACATTCGTAAATGTTATATTGGAAAATAAAAAAACAGCGTTCAATCATATGATGACGTTACAGTTAAATAATGTTAATACTTAAAATTATTTAAAGACCCAGTGCAAGCACATGTGTCATTATTTTCTTGCTCAATACTTTTTGTTTTATTTCCACAAAAGTCAAAGAATGCAAAGCAACAGACACTTGTATATACATACATACATTGTTATATTCGTACATACGCAACACAAGTTCACAAAATTGTCGTTGCTCTCTTGCTATCTCATTTTTATATACGTATAATACGTCATTACTCTCTTTGCTCTGAAAGTGCTCCGCACCCACATTTTATTGGACTTACCTTTCACTATAATAAAAAAAAACAACACCAACAACAACAACAACTACTACTACTAATGATATGTTGGTGATTTATTTGTGCTTGCTGTGTCGTGGAGTGTTTGTGTGGGTGGTGGGTGTAGGGGGGGGGGGGGGGTACCTAAAATAAAAACTGTTAAGGGAATGCAAAGAGTGGAGAGTGTGAGTGTAAATTGTCATGGTGGAGGGTATATAAGCTTCAGCCCGGTCGAACTTAACACCGTTTCTACTTGTTTTTGTATACACCGGGCAATGCTGAACATCAAATGACTCGCTTTGTTTGGCCATAGCAACAACAACGAATCAGCCAAACACACAACATAACACATACTTTGTACGAAGTAGCTGACTTATTAGTATGTCACCATAACGTCGACTGCGATGGTTTTAGCAGCAGCATAAAATCTGGTTTTAGCAGATTTTGACTTTGATAGATTTAGTCCCTATACGCCGCTATAGATGTTATCACACAAAAAAAACGCTCACACTAATCATTACACAACCGAGGGCCAAATATTAATGGTTGGATTTTCGAAGATCGCCTTTTTAAACCAAAACAATGTGCATTACCTGAAACTAGAGTAACGCATTTGGTTAGAGTATGTCGTATGCCCTAAAGTGTCAAATTGATTTCTGAATGTGATTTCTAAAAGAACTTCGACTAATAATATTCCACTGATTACACGTCAAACTTTATACACTTTAAACCCTCCTTAAAAAAACTTAATATACATACTGCTTAAGTGTTAAATGTTTAAATGCTTAATATACATCTAATGGTTATGTTCTACATATATAATTATTTGGTATTTTTTTTAACAATATATATAGACCCAAAAACATAAATTTTTTAGGAGAAGGTTTTTTTTATTAATTTCAAATACCTGCTTAAATTTAAATATATTTTTATGCAAGGATTAATAATTTAATACTGGTTAGTTAGTGACTAAAAAAATTATTTAATTTTACATCGTACGCTAGCAATGTCGTTTACGTCAAAAAATAACGCCGTGGCATTTAATTATAAGACAAAACTGTTTCGTTTACGATGTATGAGTATTTAATTTTGTGAATAAAAACATACGACTTTTTATTTCGATTTAGTGCTGATGGTATTGTGAGTAACCTGAATATCTAGGCATATTTAATAAAGAAGTAAGCAAAATTGTGGACAACAATTAGTTAGTTCAAATTAGATTTAAATACAAAAAAAGTTATACATCTACATATAAATACACGCTGAAAAATAACAGTTTCTTAAACATATTTTCCCAAACATATTCTGCAGTAACCATTTATATGTTCGGAACACACTTCAAACATTAATATGTTTGCAAGTCCCAAACTCACTTGTGGTTAAATGTAAACCGCATCATGTATACTGGCAAACATGTATGCTTTTGCGTGGAATCGTATTCCCCCAAAAATATTAACATTTAAAAACGAATTATTCTTTGATTTCAATATATACATATATATACATATATATATATATAATTTATTATAATTAATTTTATCAATATAAATTCACCTTTATAAATAATTAATACAACAAATTAAACTATTTAAAACGGCCTATTTTACATTGAGGTGCATTGAATGCATTACTTGCTTTTTTTCATGAAATGAAAATCTGCTGCTATTTTGCTTCTCCTTTCTCTGTTGTCTCTCAAGTTTTTGTTTTCGGCAGATTTCAGCTATGGGTTAGTTATCACTACGCGTTGGTACACAAAGAATATACCCTGTAGGAAATGTCTATAGTGAAACAGTACTGACTTACTATTGACTGTGTCGCCAGTACTACTGACCAAATATACCCCAGGCAATGTAAAATTCTATTGACATTTAGCATGTGCTTGTCATTGAGAATGAACTACTGACACAAGAACTACTGACTAGGTGGTACTTTTGGAACCATATGGAGACATTGGAACCAGTAAAAAGACGTAAAATTCAAAATTAAAATCATATGCATTATCTAAGTTGCATTTTAAAAAAATTTAGCTGTCTTTTAATACACGTTTTTAAAATTATTTTCCAACTAAATGTACGCGACACCACGTGTTTTCACAAGCAAACAAGGCGAAACAATGAAAAAGAAGACGAAGCATTGACGTCCATTTGTCATAAATTTCTCTACCCATCAAAGCCGGACAAATATTTGTAGACAAGTTGTAGACAAATTGTCGGCAATGTCACCATAATAGTTGACAAAAGTGGTGACATGGAGACACTTGTCCCCAGACTTCCTACAGGGTATCTATGTAAAAACATAGTTCATGCACGCTCTTTTATTCTCTTGCTCTCGTGAGAGCACAGACAGTCCAAAAAGCACAGCCGTATTTACATCACAAAAATAAATATACGTGGGTCGCAAACACATATGTTCTAATATATTAATCATTGTGTCTCAAACACGTAATATTGAATAGCAAACACAATATGTTAGGACACAGTATATTATATTTGCGACAAGCTTCAACCACACTTTATATTTGCACGCGATGGGCTCGTGAATAAATTTTGACTCACGCTCACGCACGTTGACGAAAGGAAATCGGTCACTCAGGCACGAAAATTTTTTCGCTACTCATGTTCATGCACGCTCAAGTTAGCAAAATGTTGTCCTGCTCATGTTCACGCGTGATTCACGCCAATCACGCAAAAATTAGTCACAAAAATAAAATAGGTTTTTACATGAACCATTTGCGTTATTTTCAAACCAATATTAAAAAAATATATGCAAAACAATGTTCATAACAAGTTGTTAAGTACTTTAATTAGAATCAAATTCAGGTATTACACACTACTACACAGTAAGAAAAACGCTTCGTCGCATGGATGAAACATTTTCGTTAATGGTTTTACGTTGTTATAGTGAAAAGTGTCGTATATCCGACAATTTGGTAGTCACTGCAACCATTTTATTTAATTTTAAGTTTGTAGCACAATGGGTTGAAAATTAAACAAAATAAAGGCATGAGTTTTAAACTACTGATATTTGGTTTATCTCTTAGTTTTTAAAGTTTATATTTATTATTTATTTATTTTGGACGTTTGTCAAAATTTTTAGTTGACGAAACAATTTTGTTATTGTAACGAAACTAATTTTTATGATGGTAAAGAGAGAGAGAAGCAGTCGACAAAATGAGAGAGCTTAAAAAAACGGCTACCAAGAAAAAATGGCGAGCGTGAGTGGTGGGTCACGTACACATCTTAAATCAGTTCCATTGCAACAACTAAAAATGGTAGAAATATTTCTCTGCCGGAATAATTCAAATAAATTTGTTAAAACAGACTAATTAGTTATAGTTAACTTAGTAATAATGTTTTATTGTGAAAACTAAATTGTGTGAATTTATGTGTTTGTTGTGATCGTTTGGGTAAATTGCGAATCTATAAATCAAACAGATAAATAAACAGAATGCAAGGAGCAAAACAACAGCAAAGAAAGTGACGCATCGATAACAGAAAAACTACCCCAAAATATGTAACTGAACTTTTGTGTGTGTGTGTGTATGCGCGTGACGGTACAAGTCGCAACAAATTGTTCGTGTTTTGTGTTTTAATCATAATTCGGTCATAATTTGAATTCAGAAAAAAACGGGATAAACACATACATACTTTTGTGCGGGCAGTCGAAGTCAATGAAAACGAAGAAGTCAAAGAAACAAAGTGTTTCAAGTACGGCGAACATAAAAAATAACAATTCAAGGTACAGTTAAATTAATCCAATCGAAACTTTAACAAATTTGGTTAAAATAAATAAAAGAGCAGTTGAGGAAAATGCTTACAGAGCGATCACTGGCTTAATGACGGGGAGATTTGGCGCTTCAATTGAATATCAAAACCTTCAACACAACAACAATTGCATGATTTAACAAAACAATGATGTGGTTCTATGTTAATCGAGTAGAGCATAGGGGTGTAGAGATTATGTTCGTGGTAAGTACAAACATGTCTTAAATATAAATCTTAACAGTAAATTCCTCGTATATGTTTTTAATTGCAGGATTTGAATACGACGGCCACAACAACACTCAACCCCTCGACTACCACAATCTTCTCCAGACGAGTGTTTAAACATGAAATGAATATAATCTATTACCCAATTAGATTTTCGAAAACAAAAATTCAAAAAATCAAAACACCTGCAATGTAATACTAACCGTATATTTGTGTACAATTGTCAATCAATATTTTCAAACACACTTCAAAACATTCATTGCAGCAATGAAACAAAATCATTGTAGTAATAAAACATATTCATCACAACAATGACTCGAATTCGTTGCAATAATGAAGCCAATTCATTGCAGAAACAACCATACTTTCACCACAGTAACGAACAATTTGCAGTTGATTATTACATTTTCGTAGCGGGAATGAAACTGGACGTTAGCTCACTTTCGAAGACAAAAGTTGATGGGGTGATGAACAATTTCATCCGTGTGACGATGCTTTTCCGTTCTGTGTAGACATAAATGCAAATCCCTAAGATAAATTAAGTGTCGTTTTTAATAAATTTAGCAAATAAACTAAGCCCTTTTAATTTAGCAAATAAACTAAGCCAATTTATCACTTATATCTCAAAGAGATTGCCTCTTATTCAACACTATTGGTCAGATTAACCCATTTTCTACCACTACCCGAATCCGTTGAGATAACTTAATGAAATTTTGAATGCTGGCTATTGAGGCTTCAAAAATGACGTATCTGAAAGATTTGAGTCCCTAAGGTGTGTAGGTTCTTTGAAATCAGGTGTTGCGGAAAGACATCATTGGTCGATTAGGGGTATATTAGGTTTGAAAATAAAAAGAGAAGAATCCAATTTTTGGGAGGAATTTTTTTGTAGTATCTAAATGAAAAGTTAAATTAAAGAGTAAAATAAACGAAATATTGTTATTTAATTTATTTATTTTGTATGGAAAATGTCAAAACACTTAGAATGAAGAGAAATATTACACTTTTTACATTGGCAGAAAGTTTGCGAATGACATTTAGCACATCTCTTTCTGGTACCGCCCGGAGGTTTCCATATGACTTGATCCCGAACGTATAACAGTGGCATTTGGGTAGCCTTTCTGCTTCTTCAATATCGTATTCGTATGATGGTTTTTCCTCTAGCCGATCTTCATACAGTAGCAAACCACGGCAGTATCACTTTTGAATTCCAATTGAGACAACGGGCGATTGCTCTCAGCTTTTGCAATCAGGCAGTGCATTTTCCAGGCATTTACGATTGTAGAATTGACACAATTGTTCCACAATGGCCACCACCACTTTTTACCTCGGATTGCTATACGATAGTTGGCAACTCCATTGTCGTGTAAGTCAACACCACCCATATGCTTGTTATACTCACTAATTATTTTTGGCTGTGGAGTTGATACCTTCTTCTTCTCTACGGATGAGTAACACGTCATCGGAACTTCTGGTTGAGCACCAACAAAATTTGATACTACTGTGACTTCATTATTATCACGCCAACGAGCTGTAAACAATTTATTGTTTCTATCAAATACATAATCGTACTCATGATTTTCCAGGTACTGGAGCGAAGGTAGCTTCTTATCCGGTTTATTTTTACGATTCCTTTGATTTATTTTTTAATGGTACCCAAATGACGATCAGCACCTCTAACACGATTGGATCTTGCTGTCCGAATTGATATGACGTGAAGAAATTGTCAAAATAGACAACATGACGACCCGGATAAGGAACAGAGCGCAACAAATTTATATCTACAGATGCTTTACCACCTATGAGAAAATAAACAGTCAAATTCGGACATGACTTCTGATGTACAATATCTGATGTACAGTATCAACAATGTTAGCATGCAATGGCATCACATAATGTTCATCAACACCTTCAAAATTAAAATTAAAGCGTCTTGATTTTTTCCAATAAGGCTCCCCAAAATTTGAAAGACAAGTATATTTGGGATTAGTTGTGGAAGGTCCAGTTTTGGAAAACGACGAGGTTTTACGAACATTTCACAGCTTCAATGCACCCTGTGTGTGGCGGGAATTTTTGATATACACCTAATCGACCAACGATGCGTTTTCGCAACACCAACTTTTGCCGCTACATTTATTATATTATAAAACAATTGTTTTGGCAGATGATATTTTTCTGCTGTTCTACAATCTTTTGGCAACAAGATTCGAGAGGTTTACATCTTTTTTAAAACATTTTGTTATTTTAGTTATTTATTTTAAAAAAGGGCT
Organism: Phaonia tiefii; assembly: GCA_963931995.1. Lineage (NCBI taxonomy): Eukaryota > Metazoa > Arthropoda > Insecta > Diptera > Muscidae > Phaonia > Phaonia tiefii. Next base: position 219,718,867 of record OZ008368.1, on the reverse strand, counting down.
GTTGTCTAACCCTTCCTGTTACAGACTGTAAATGCTAATAAAATGTACACATAGAAAATTTAGAGACTTTTTTCGTAGAAATTATAGTCCAAACTTTCGTTTAAAATTAAAAGAAAGCATACACCTGTACTAATACCTGAGCTACCATGCGCCTAAGTTGCTGTTGCGAAAACGCAACACCGGTTGAATAAGGGTTAATTTAGAATGTAACAAGTATTTGCTTTGAGAATATTGTTTCTAGAGTTTAGAGAGACGAGTTTAGTTACTTTTTTTTTTAAATACATTACGATAGGTTCTTCAATTTTGCCAATCAAAATGAAATTTTAAATTTAAACTCGCTGATTTTCCGAATGTTTAAAGGTTAATTTGGGGATTTCTGTGATTTTTTTAATAATATAAAGCACAGAAATCGGCAATAAACCATATTAAATTATGCCAGACAGCGGCACATTTGCACATGCTGCTGAAGATGAAGTCTTACAAACTTCGAAACTATCGTCCGGCGATGTGAATTCAAATCCTTTCTGCGACAGTTTTAAAACTTTCACTAACACAAATTCTGATACGTCAACTCACAAGAAATATAACTTGTAAGGTAAATTATACCTCACTGATTTCACAGACATAATAGGCAATACAAATCAACATTCTCTCTAAATAAAGGGATTGAGATTCATGGTGGAATCTGACCTCGAATACCGGAATGGTTGCTCACGTTAGATAACCAATCGATCAATCGAATTCAGGGCCTCAAATTACTTTAAAAATTGCTCCCCATCTGATCAGGTTCAAAACTTGACAGAAAGTTGTACACGTGTATACTCTTTGTCCAAAATATTACATTTCAATGCAATTCCTGGATTTAGACTAACATTCAGGCAAATATTTTCGACTCGAAGTACAAACCTACAGCACTCATGGCAGCGGCAGTAAATTTTGTATCGGAATCGAAGAGCGTCAGTTTCCACAATAAATTTGTTCTTCTCTAAGAATTCGTACGCTTCCAAAAATCGCACAGAGTAATTTGGTTTATACAATAGTCTTGACGAAAATATAAACGAAAATATTATATCGTTTAGAAATAATATTGTCTCACTGCGAAAAAAGAAGTTGACATGAATATACTTACTTACTTATCCGGTCTCGGACAACCCCGGGAGGTCAGGGACCTTACAAAACGAAGATAACATATTTCGCCAACCAGTTCGATCTTTTGCTTTATTTCTCCAGTTGGCAATACCAAGTGTACGCAGGGATTCGTCAACATGATCCCTCCAGCGGAGTCTTGGTCTTCCTATTTTTCGTCTTCCTTCGGGTTCGGTTTCGAAAACCCTTCGTGCTGGTTCGTCTTCATCCATTCTTCTGACATGGCCTAGCCAGCGCAATCGCGTTATCTTGATCCGCTTGACTATGTTAATGTCAGGATAAAGCTCGTACAGCTCATGATTCTTGCTTCGCCGATACTCGCCGTTGTGCACTATAGGGCCATAAATTTTTCGGAGTATTTTTCTCTCGAAGACTCCTACAGATGTTTCGACTGCTTGCGATAGGACCCAGGAATCTGCCCCATAAAGCAAGACCGGTTGAATGAGAGTCTGGTACAGCTGGACTTTTGTTACTCGAGAGAGGGCTTTATCTCTAAAGTGCTTGCTTAGCCCAAAATAAAATCTATTCGCAAGCACAATTCTCCGCTTGATTTCAAGGCTGATGTTGTTGTTTGTGTTCACGGCAGATCCGAGGTATATAAATTCGTCCACTACTTCGAAGTTATAACGGTTATCAACGTTCACGCTTTGGTCTAATCGCGTGGAGGCCCTGTTCGTTGAAACCTTTAATTTTGTCTTGTCCTCATTCACCGTCAGACCGACTTTTGCTGACTCCTTCTCAATTCTCGAAAAAACCGCAGTAACTTCTCTAATTGTGCGCCCAATGATATCTATATCATCAGCATACGCGAGCAGCATGTGACTTTTGCTGCTGATGGTTTTATTCATGTTGACTGCAGCTTTTCTCATAATGATCTCCCTTAAGATGGATTAAGATGCCTGAGGCCTCGCTTAGTTTCGAAAGGTTCGGTAAGATCCTTACCAACTTTCACTGCGGATTTGGTGTTCGTCAAGGTCATCCTGCAAAGGCGTATGAGTTTTGCAGGAATATCAAGCTCAGACATTGCTTCATAGAGTTTGTCCCGTATCGGACTATCGAAGGCCGCTTTATAATCGATAAATAGATGATAGGTGGCGATTTGTTTTTCGAGTGTCTTCTCCAGGATTTGGCGTAGCGTGAAAATCTGGTCAGTTGTTGATTTTCCAGGCCTAAAGCCACACTGGTATGGTCCAATCAGGTCAGCGATAATTGGTTTTAGTCTTTCGTCTTATACTTGATAGAACCTTATATGCTATGGATAAAAGGCTTATGCCACGGTAGTTGGCACAGATACTCGGGTCACCTTTTTTAAATATGGGACATAGCACACTGAGACTCCTTCTGTATGTCTCAATTTTCTCACTCTCGCGCTTTCTCCACAGCCGTTTCTTACGCCTAAAGAGACGGTTTACCTCCTTTCTTTTCTCCCTATACTGCTCAGTTGCAGCTCGCGTTGCAATTGACTGAAGCATTACCATACGTGCAGCGTTCTTTTCGTCATTTGCAATGCGACACTCTTCATCGTACCACGGTTTATTGCGAAGCGGTTTTTCGAAACCAACTACGTTTGTTGCGGCAGTTTTTATTGAGTCGGAAATGGGTTTCCACTGCGAATCAGGATCGTCATCGGGAGTGGGTGGGTTCTGTGCCAAAAGTTGTGAGAGCTTCCTTGAGTAGGCTGTGGCTACCTCTGGCAATTGCAGGTTTCCGATTTCAAGCTTCCTCTGCGTCTGGTTTCGTACGATTTTCGCTCTACTTAATCTTGTGCGAACCTTTACTGCTACCAGGTAGTGATCAGAATCGATGTTAGCTCCTCTGATCACTCGTACGTCCATTACACTGGATGAGTGCCTTCCATCAATTACCACGTGATCAATTTGGTTCTTAGTTCTTTGATCAGGGGATACCCAAGTAGCCTTGTGGATGTCTTTATGCTGGAATCTTGTACCACTAATGACCATGTTTTTTGCCGCGGAAAAGTCAATCAGCCTCATACCGTTGTCGGAACTGTCAGCATGTAGACTGAAATTGCCAATAGTTGGATTAAACACATTCTCCCTTCCTACTTTGGCATTAAAATCTCCTAGTACAATCTTAATGTCATGGCCAGGGCAGCGGGCATACGTTTCCTCTAGGAGCTCATAGAATATGTCTCATCATCTTTCTCTTCTGTCGGGCATGAACACAAATTAGGGAAATATAAAAATATTTCGCTTTTATGTGGATTGTGGCTATACGTTCACTCACTGGATTGAACCTAGAGACTAGATGACGCAGTCTTTTGCCAACTACAAATCCGCAACCAAATTCATATTTTTTTCATGGCAACTGTGCAGATACATATGTCCTGTCCATCGCAATTCCTGGATATCGGTAATGTCAGCCTTATATCTTTCGAGAAAATCCGCCGGTTGGATACTTGCACCGGATCTATATAGAGTTCTTACATTCCAAGTGCATATCCGTAAATCGTGGTCCTTATAACGTTTGCGGGGGACGTCAACAAATAGGGGTTGTTTATGTTTTCTTTTTGTTTACGTATTTTCAGTGTCATTATGAACGGTGGCGGGTGGGCAAACCCAGCCCACCGTGTTTTTGCATTTTACCTACTGCCAGGATAATTTGATGCAGCCGCCCATTATGGATCAGACGCTGACCAGGATGCGATATGTTGAACCTGGATTTTCTTCTTTTAGTTTCTATCCGCCGTTGGCCCGTATATTTGGCTCATCCGCCTTCTAAGGACAAAAGAATATGCCCGATTGTTTGATGAGCTTCAGTGACATCAGTCACCTATTAAACCTGATTTGATGCTCATTTGTTTCTCCTTCTCACTCTAGCTAGCTAACGTAGGTTTCCGAAAAGCCATTGCCCAGGACATACTGCGTGGAAGTAGTGAGCTGCTTGGACTTCCCAGTGAAGGACTCATTTCTGGCCACTCCCAAGTGAATGGCAATCAGAAACTTTCCACCTCCACGGACAGTCCGGACAGACATGAATATGGTTGGGGCAATTTCCGACTAAGTATCGTCAAAAACATACATTTGAGCGAAATAGTTGGAATTGGAGAAGGCAATATATAGTACACACAGCGCAGCTATAACTATAAATGGTATCGAACGTTTTCGATTACCTCCATTTGAAACCCAAAACAGTAATAATTTTAATTTGGTGTTTAGTATTTTTGAGATAACTCAGATATAATTCCTAATATGCACTAAATCTTAGACGTCTGCTAATTTTCGTGTGTACTCGTATGACATAAAACATTTCTCAGATACATAATTGTAAAATAATTTTCCAAGAAGTTTCAAACATTCATTATCGTGTATTATCACAGCAGATGGCTTTTAACCATGTTCATTTCAATAAAACGTTCTAAATACAGAACAATATAACGAAAGGAAAGTCAAAACCATAACAAATTTGCAATCCTAATTCTGATGCCAACGCATGTCTAATGCTGAATGTTGAACTTTTTATATTATCCGAAGTGACAGAGTATTATCAACAGAAATGTCAAAACTACTTTACAATTAACACAGGCGTTCATTTTCAGACATCTAAGTGCATTAAGCTGTCATCCAAGTATTTAGGAATTCATAAACTCTTTAAATACCTACGGAATTATTTATAAAAATAAATTTACATACAGGCAGGTTGCTTCGAAGCCAACCAACGACGAATATAAATTTCTAAAATTATTATAAAACGTAACAGACTCACCCTTACCCTCCTACACATGTATTTGTATGGAATATGTGATGAAGTACGAAATACATATATACGAATAAACCAAACAATATGTAGTAATAACGCAAGGTTACAGCATCTTCGACAATACCGTTCGACAGTACTTTCTAAACATGGCACGTTTTTCACAAGATTTATGGTTTATTGATATTTTCCACAACAGCCAATTTAAACACAGGTGTTCAATTCGTGGCCGTCGGTGGTGCAATGGTTAGTGTGCGCGGCTCTTGTACATGAGATCCTGGGTTCGAACCCGGCTCTGACCACCTACAAATTTTCTTTCGACGACGGTCACCTCGCATAGTGACGGCGACACTATCGAGTATATAGCCATGAAAAAGCTTCTCAAATTACCGTTCGGAATCGGTGTAAAACTGTAAGTCCCAATCGATGAGTGAAAACTGGAAAGCGCACAGCTCAGTGATTGTGAGAAGCTCTCCCCTGTCCCTTCATGGGATGTAATGCGAAACTATTTATTTATTTTTGTTCAATAAATACATTCATTATTAAAAACTACAAATAAACTTCCGGAGCGCTATGCCCTATTCCGGAACTCTCGAAATGGAGCTAAAACTTGCGCATATAGCGCATCTTGGCTTAATTACAATTAAATTAAAAGAGATTTAAAAAAAGGATTACTAAAAAAGAATTCACTGAATCTATGATTTTCAAACTAACTTAAAAATACTAAACTTAAAACTAAACTAGAACTTAAAACTAAGATACAAAATTATTCAGTTTATTAATTTCCAATATACTTTTATAATAAAACATGAGGCGTTAACTAGAATCCCCTCTTTGGTTTTTGAAATTTACAAAGTTTATTTTTAAAACCTAGTTACAACCGAAGGAGCTAAAAAAACTGGCAGGGGCCCATTTCTTCTCACCATCATTCCGTAACCGCCTATCCGCATCATTAAATGCGGCAGTTTTTACAAGAGAGCAAGAAAACCTTGCCCGAAAAAGCAGTGGCAATCCGCCTCCACATCAACAAAATTGGGCCCAAACCACTCCTTACTTAGAGCCGGATTTGTTTCTAGCAGGACCACGTCCCGCCGCGCTAGAGCAGGAAATATCTGCTGTTGTAAGAGAGCTGGTCGGTACATTTTGTGGGCCATCGATCCTATTTACCTTTCACTTTTCCCTCACCTTCCTGACAATTTTCAGTTACTGGGGGCCGTATGGTCCAATTAGCAGTGGACAGTTGTAACACCTGTGACCTGCACGCTGAAAAATATCGGCCTCAGCAGCATATTGCAGGAAACATATACATGTTTGCAAACACCATTTTCATGAATTCAATATTTGTCGCTTTTTTGTCTCTTTATTGTCTGTCTCGTACTTGTTTTTAGCGGTTTTCAACAAAAAGAAAAGCCGCATTTAGGTCTCGGAACATATATTACAACCTACTAATCATTTTGTCTCAAACATGTTATATTGAATTGTGTTTGTGTTTGCTCAATGTGTTTGGGCACAAGTATAGTATATTTGCGACAAGCTGCAAACACGTTATATTTGCATACAAACAACAAAAAATTACAGATTTTTCAGCGTGTGGTCATAAAAAAGCGAACCAGTGAAATTGCGATGTAACAGATCCGTCTTCGAACCCGTTACGAGTCCGTAAAAACATTAGAAAGCGAATCAGTAAAATTACGATATGGCGGATCCATCTCGAACCCACTACGAGTCCGTAAAAGCATAAAAGGCTAATCAGTGAATTTGCGATTTAGCGGATCCGTTTCGAACCCGTTACGAGTCTGTAAAAACAGAAAAGTGAATCAGTGAAATTGCGATTTAGCGGATCCGTTTCGAAGTCGTTACGAATCCGTTAAACCATAGAAAGCGACTCACTAAAATATTTAATATTGCACAATTACATCTGAGTTGATAAAACTCAAAAACTTGGAATTTAGCTGACAACGATTTTTTTATACCCTCACCCATAGGGATGGGGGTATATATCATTTAATACGTAAAAAAATATAACACATAGAAGGAACCATATAAGACCCTTAGTATCTTTGGACGAAATTCGGTTTAGGACTTTCTATGACGTTTGAGCCATGTCCGTCTGTCTGTCTATCTGGCTGGCTGGCTGGCTGGTCAACACGATAACTGCCGTAAATCTTTACAGATCACAATGAAATTTTGTCAGTGACTATTATTTGCCAATATTGAGTTTGGTATTGAAAATGCGCCTTTTCACCACGCCCCTTCTGGTACCTCCCATACAAATCGACACATTTAGCACAAAATCATATTTTTTCAAACCTTTCTTCTGGTTGATGTGATTAACTTCAACTCTCACACCGGTTAATAATCTGTAAATGCCTACTTAACTGGTGGAAATGGGCGAGATTGTCACGCCCATTCTGGTACCTCCCATAGAAAACAGGGTATTCGTCCGGGATGTCAATCCGAAAAGTCGCGTGAAACATTTGCGACCTTAATGAAATTAGAAACGCCAATCACCGATTAAAACAACGGTGATTTTGCCACGCCCATTGTGGTACCTCCCATTCAAAAGTTGTTTGGCCGTCTGGTTGTTCGGCACGAGAATTCCTGCAATATTTAGTCAAAAAAAACTCTCCTATAGAAAATGAGCTGCTTTTCCACGCCCATTCTGGTACCTCCCACACGACACGTTAACTCTCGTAAACTACAACCGATCTTAATAAAATTCGGTACTAGGCAATATTTTGCTAAAAGCTACTGTGTAATTAATAACTGACTATTGTGCCACGCCCAGTTTCGTACCTCCCATACAAAAGTTGGGCGTATTTGCAGTTTGCCGACTCGATATCTCCAATATTTCATAACCTATCTTAATAAAATTTGGTATTGATCAAAATTTTGGCAACAACTTGCCATGCCCATTTTTGGACCTCGCATTCAAAATATTGGGAGGTAAACTAACTAATTTGGGTATTCATTAATATTTAGCACAATGTCGTCAATCTGCTATTGAATATGGTTACTTTTGAGTATGGGCGTTTTTCTAACAGAACTCCCATGCAATGGATGACTTAGGGTGAGGGTATGATTAAGTCGGTTCACCCGACTGAAACTTATGTACTGGTTTTAAATATATGGTTTAAACGAGAACAGATCCGTTTGGTATCCGCAAAAAAATTGATTGAAGCGGATCCGTCTCGAATTCATTTTATTTACAAAAACGAACCCGAAACAGATTCGAATATGAATTCGTTGCAAGTTCTAGACGGATCCGAAAAAGTAGTAAAAACGATTCACGTTTTCGAGAGGAGTTTTATACGCAAACGGATTCGTTATGAGTCCGTATCGGATATCCGTTTCGGAAAAAATGTCCGAAGAAACGCTTTCGTCTCAAATTCGTCACGGATTCATATGGCACATATGGCACACTTCTATGACAATTGCCACACCTACTTGCACTGTATCCTGAATTAGCTTGAATTTATTCCTGTTAACGCCGTATTGTGACAGGAACAACGTTGCAGTCAGCATGAATCGAATATTTGGCTGTACACGCACCATAAACAAAATGATCTACAAACATATGTCCCGGAGTTAGTACTCGTAGACCACTTCCCATCATTACGATTAAGATGTCTCATTGAGAAGAAAAATTGGGTCTGTACCACAGTGCTTATGGCCGCGGATCATAGAACTCCAATCAAAGCACTTCGTGCTTGTCCCGAACCGCAATTATGACAATCGAATTGATGTTGTCTTGACTGAATAGAGTCCCCTGAACTGAACAACTTCGTTTCATAATTGATTCGATTGTGGCAACTGAACATCCAATTATATTCGTCCTATCAATTGCATTTTCTATAATTATAATTTGAAATGCTACTGCCGAATTTGGCATTAATTCGGTTACAACCATCGAATTTGGTATCAATTCCGCCACAGCAAACCAAATTGGCTTTAAATCTATTTCAACAACAGAATTTGACGCTAATGACGCTCCAGCAGCCGCGTTTATGAAACATTAGGTTGCGGCAACCGAATTTCTGATTAATTCTCGTGATACAATAAAATTTATGTTTGATTCGGTTATTACAAAAAAATTCTATATGTATATTCTAACCTGAAGTTTAAAATTCTCAACAGAACTATTATATTACAAAATAAATTCAAAATACATCTGTTGCTTTCGCGATTTTATTAGAAATGTATTTGTGGTTAATAGGCAACGATTATGGATTGGTCCACCAGTGCAAGCAGATGTCATCAGTTGTCAAGATTTTCAAGGTTGGTCTTTGGTTGGTCTAAGGTAAGAAGGTATACCATCATCTTTATATGGAAAAGTCGAATGGTTATATTGAAGACCTGAATAGACAGACACAACACATCATAATTAGGGATGTGACCCATGAAGGCTGGGGCATCGAAAATGGTCGGAAGTGACAAGTAAAATTAAATTTCTTCCCTAAATATTACGTCACTTAAAGTGAATTCATTCCTCGTTTTGCAATTATTTATGGCAATCTGGAAAACTATAAAAATAAATAAATGGTTTCTCATGACATCCCTTGAAGAGCTTGGGAAGAGTTTCACTCAACCAGTGAGCTGTGCGCTTTCTAGTTTTGAACTAACTGATAGCGACGTATAGTTTCGAATGGTTCCGAAAGGCATTTTGAGAAGCTTCTCTCGACATCAATTGAAATTTAGAAGACATCAATTGAAATTTAAAATTCGTCACTTGAAGCTTAATAATTATTAATCACTTAGATTATTAGATTTTTGAATTTAAATTGGTGTCTTTTAAATTTCAATTTATGTGGTTTAAAATTCAATTATGTACTTTAAATGCCAATTGATATCTTTAAAATTTCATTTGATGTTTTTAAAATTTCAATTGATGCTTTTCAAATTTCAATTGATGTATTTCAAATTTCAACTAAAATTTTTAAATTTCAATTGATGTCTTTCAAATTTCAAATAGAATATTTAAATTTCAAAGAGAATTTTTGAATTTCAGTTCATTGTTTTCCAATTTCAATGGGAAATTGTGTAGTACAAGCGTTGATATAAATATTTGAGGCAATGAGCGCAATTTTTTCAACAGCTCCATGCAAGATGTCCTATATACCATCTTTGCAACAGAGGTAGTGACCAGGGAATGGAATACACTACATCGGATTTGTCAGTTGAAATTTAAAAATTATTACCCGATTTTATGTATTAGATGTTTAAATTTAAATTGATGACTTTTAAATTTCAATTGATGTCTTTTAAATTCCAATTGATGTATTTCAAATTTCAGTTGATTTGTTTTAAATTCCAATTTATGTGTTTTAAATTATAATTAATGTGTTTTGAATTCCAATTGATTTCATTTAAATTTCAGTTGATATTAGTTTAATTGCAATAGATGTATTTCAAATTTCAAATGAAATGCTTAAATTCTAATAGAGTCTTTTTAAATTTTAATTGAAAATGTGGTAGCCGGTGTGTGATCTGCAGGGGTGATTCGCTCAACATCCTTATGAACACCCATTTCTGAGGCAACTCGCTGAACGTAGAGACCGTTGTAAGTGAACAAACCTCTCATACAAGAAAAGTTGCCGTGGTAGTTATTACTAAATCCAGTTTGAAAGATTAACGAGGGCTTTCAATTCTCGCCAGCGGAACGTCGGCTGATCTGTAGATCACCTGACTGATTAAGTTGTACATAGCGCGCATAAATTCCAGGGAGGAGAATGCATATAAAATTGGTGTTTATTTCCAAGGCTGGAACGGCCTCCTAGTATAGGGGGATATGCGCTTTTCTACACGGATGGGTGTACTAATTTGGGAACATCGTCTACTCTGGGGAACAAGGATTGTCTCTTTCTCGTAGACTACCTGAACATTGTTGCATGTTTCAGGCAGTTATTATGGTGATTATAGAAGCGATCGGCTGGCTGAGAGATAATTGTCATTGTCATTCATCCATTAAGGTCAATGTCTACTCTAGCAGTCAGGAGGTAACAAAGACCAGGGTAGTAGTCTTTCTAATAATAAAATAAATAAATGTCTTCCCAGGACTGCTGTAAAACGTTTACCGATATGACACAACAGTGCAATATTTACACTATATGGATGCCAGCACCCATCAGCACTGTGGGAAACTGTAGGGCGGATGAGCTTGGGGACTAAGAACTTCCTTGCAGGCTCCACAGGAATTCGTACGTGATGTAAATCATATAGGAATTTGTATTTTTTGATGGGGCTCTGTATAGTTGGCAGATATATCATGGAAATAAAGGTCAGGAGACTTAACATCTGTAGAAGCTGTATCGATGAGGAAAAGAAATAACCCACAAAAAATCTTCCATGCACATACCCAGCACTAACTGTCAGGATAATGTCTGCTATGGCATCCTACCTGTTTAGGATCCTTAGAAAATCCATATTAGGCTCCTTAAAGTGACCTAACTTAGCTAATTGATTGAAAATTAATGTACATTTATTTAAAGCTAAATGTACTTATATTTGGGCTGTCCGGGGAGGTGCAAAGTTTCTTATAGCCATTCACTTGTGAGTGGCCATAAATGAGTCCTTCATTGGGCAGTTCAAGCAGCTCAGTACTTCCACACAGTATGTCCACACACAGCTTGAGTGAGAAGGCGAAACAAATGCGCAGCCTGATGGTTTTTGCGATCACCGATATGTCTCAGGTTTAGTAGGTGACTGACGTCACTGAAGCTCATCAAACTATCGGGCATATTCTTTTGTTCTAAGAAGGCGGACGTGCCAAACATATAGGTCAACGGCCCATAGAAACCAAAAGAAGAAAATTCAGGTTCGATTTATTGCATCCTGGTGGGCGTCTGATGCATAGTGGTCGTCTGCATTTAAATATCCTGGCAGGGCGGCTGCATTCAAATATCCTAGGTAAAATGCAAAAACTCCGTGTGAACTGGGATAGTCACCCACAAAAACGAAAAATAAACAACCCCTATTTGCTGACGACCCCCGTAAACGTTATAACGATTTACGGATACGCACTTGGAATGTAAGAACTCTGTATAGATCCGGTGCAAGTATCAAATTAGAAGATGTCCTCGAATGTTTTTATATTTCCCTAATTTGTGTGCATGCCCCGACAGAAGAGAAAAATGATGATGCCAAAGACATATTCTATGAGCTCCTAGAGGAAACGTATTAACACTGCCCTGGCGATGACATTAAGATTTTTATTAGGAGATTTTAATGCTAAAGTCAGAAGGGAGATAGTGTTTCAGCCAACTATTGGCAATTTCAGTCTACATGCTGACAGTTTCTACAACGGTAAAAGACTGATAGACTTTTCCACGTCAAAAACCATGTTCGAGAAAAAAACACTTCGAAAAATGTATGGCCCAATAGTGCACAACGCATGAACCATGAAGTGTATGAGCTATATTCCGACATTGATATAGTTAAGCGGATAAAGATAACGCAATTGCGCTGGCTACACCATGTCAGTAGAATGGATGAAGACGAACTAGCACGAAGGGTTTTCGAAACCGAACTCGAAGGAAGACGTAAAATAGAAAGACCACAACTCCGCGGGAGGGATCAGGTTGACGAATCACTTGGCACTACCACCTGGAGAGGTAAGGCAAAAGATAGAACAGGTTGGCGAATATGTTATCTTCTGAGAAGTAAGCAATTAGTACTTCCATTGGTAAATTATCCAAAAATATAAAGTAAATGCAAATCAGTTATAATTGAAATTAAGATTAAATTTTATTTGAATTTGAATTTTTATTGACCGATTTTTGTTAGTTTTTGGTTAATGTATGAGAAATTCATACTACAAGCTTACAAGTCATGAACATTTTTCTAATTGAAAACTGGTTAGTTTTTGTTGGAAATAATAGATAATTCAGTTCAACGCACACGTACTGGCATGACTAGTTTCGAACTCCGTGACAAATTCATCATCAGATGCCTAACTACTGTACCTAAAGTGATTCCATCGGTTGATCATCAATCGTATATATACAAACTCAATTCTGCAATTCACATGTGCGAATTAGTATCCATCGAAGATTCCTTAGTATGAACATCACTGAAAGGCCTATAATTCCAACAACAAGAACAGACAGAACAGAAGCACTGCAACAATGGGAGAACGCATTAGGAAAAGAAGAACATGGTGGAAAAATCCTGTCTGTTCTTGTTGTTGGAATTATAGGCCTTTCAAAGATGTTGACACTTAGGGATTTTTCAATTAGAAAATAATTCATGACTTGTAAGCTTGTAGTCTGAATTTCTCATACATTAACCAAAAGATAAAATTTTAATTTAAAATTTAAGTCCCGCTCTCTAGAATAGTTCGCATTAAATTTAAAAACTGCGAAGTTATAGGCCTTTAGACAGGACGCTATAGTCCATACTTGAGATACTTTGTAGCATAGATAAAGGAATTAACCAGATATCGCACATGCCGTGGGAAATATCTTGTTCAATGGGATATTTTCTAGATGGAGCTGAATGCAATAATTACAACGTTTGATCCCAAACAAACTATACCTTGCGAGATGTATTTAGAACAGGTGATAACAGTAGGTGTTGTAGGCAACATCAACAGGCATTTTGTTTTGTTTAGTGGGCCGATGCTGTACAAGTCAACACAAACGAATACCAACAATAACAGTACACCAAAAAAGCTCATAAACCAAAATGCATTTGAATTAGAAAGTGGGGAACACAACGACATGAAAAAAACTAAATTAGATTTTTGAATATCACAACCTGGAAAATGATTCTATTTTTGTATTGAAAAAATAGTTGAATAAATGTCAGTGAATGTTATGAGAACCGTCAATGAAAGTTGCAAAACGACAACACAGCACCTAGTGGCAGTACTTAACAACGCCTGTGGGATATCTACTTATTTCCTTTATCTATGCTTTGTATCTTATGCATTTGTTCACTAGGTGCTGTCCTGTACTAGTGTAACTTTCATTGAGGTCTCCCATAATTCTCATTGACGTTGTTTCAAAATTGTGGGAAATTTTTCTTAAAGTAATTTAAACAAGGGAAATCAGACAAAATTTAAATTATTTTATATAATACCATTTGTTTCTTATATAAAATTAATTTCAAAGCCATGAGGCCGGTGTTGGTATATCTATAAGAAAAAACCTGTAACACCGCCCAAAGATGAACATGCCGGAACGCCTCTTTTATCTAGAAACTTCCCCGCCCAAAAACTGTAATAACTTCTATGGTCGCAATTGCCAAAACCGTTAGAGTGTCTGAGGACTCTCAACAAGGAATGGTAGCTGAACCGGAGGAAGAACCTATTTATTAGGACTTAATCGGTGGTGCGATGGCTTTGCAATTTGATTGCCATGAGATAGTCGACTTTAAGTAACGTGTTGTATTCTTGTTTCGATGTGATATTTTTATTGAAAACAGTTTTTCCTTTTGATAAGAAATTTTAGAATTTTAATGTCATATTTTTTGACTTTTGTTTTTGGGAACAAAAAATATGCCATCTATTGCTTTCAATGACATTGAGAATAATACCCATTACCCATATATAATATTTTCCTAACACTTGTGCTTCATCTATAAGTTTACTTTATCTATGCTTTGTAGTGTGGTTTCAGTTATTTGATATGGATTTATCGGGTTAAACAGTTAAAGTGTTTTAATTGAACACGAGTCAGCACTTAACAAAAAACATTTAAAATATTTTTGTTTTAATTCAACATACATTCTATATAGATCTGGGTATTATTCATTTTGAAACATTGTTATTGATAGCTTATTTTCCCAAAAATTTTTTAGGTTTTTGCATGCACATTTTGCTGACATTTTCGCTTCTTTATTCCAAGAAGAAGTCAGACTTTACACAAAAGATGTCTACATGACTACACATGTGAAAGATAACAACAAGTAATTGGCACACATATTTAAGAAACACAATGATATTAAACTTTTCGCAGAATATTAGAGAGAAATAAACTATGTAATAGTGCATAATGTTTCGCCCAATAAAAACTAATTGGGCAAAACGAAGCCAAAATATTACCCGTAGGTTCATTTTGTTTCATTTAGGTCAACGGTCGGGATATAAGGGCAAACTGATGATGCAGATGTGGGCCTCAACCGATGCGTGGAGAAGCGATGAATACAAATATAGGTATATGAGCCCAATTTGGGGTTCCAATGGCCCAATATGACGAGCAGATGAATAAGAACATTTTAAAATTTGATTTTTCAGAAATCCAAATAGTGTTTTTTTTAAAAAAAATTCTTTGAATGGCAAAATATATTGCTTAAAGAGATTATAGCAAAATAAACCTTTCTGAAATAAATAAATAAAAGTAAATAAATATTTTCCCATAACATCCCATGAATGGACTGGGGAGAACTTCTCACAATCAGTGAGCTGTGCGATTTCGCCTATTTCATTCACTGATTGGTACCAGTTTTACACCGGTTCCGAACGGTATTTTGAGAAGCTTTTTCATGACTAAGTACTCGATGGTGTTGCCATCACTAAGCGCGGTGGCCGTCGTCGAAAGAAATCTAAGGTTGTCAGAGCAGGGATCGAACCCACATTCTCATGTACAAGAGCCGCGCACACTAACCATTGCACCACCGACGGTCAACAAACCTTTCTCAAATTCAAACGATAAACACGAGCAAAGGTGCGTAAAGTTCCGCTGATGAGCCAAAACTTAACTAATTCGCTCGCTATAAAAGTGTAACTCTGAGTTTTAAAAATGAAAACCCGTGAACACAATTTCCATTGACTCAAACTATTGCGCGCACAAGCGGAAAATATATCGAAAGCGGGTGTAACCGCCAATGTCAGACCCTACTGCTTTATTACAACTCTATTTTTTTACACCCAATTAAACCGTTTTACAACACTATTATTTCAAAAATCATTCTTATTACACATACCTAAAATTTTGCCATTTGCTAATTACAAAGAAGAGTTCAAATATAAAGTGAAGCATAAACTAAGGTAATAATTATTCACTTTGTTAAATATTAAATCAATAAATAATTATCGCTTACAGATTTTTAAAGCGATAAACTGCTGGATGAAACTTAGTTTGTTATATTTTTAACAGCGGGTAAACAGTGGATTCTGATTGTGTTGATTGTGCTGCAACAAAATCAGAATCCGCTGTGCGTGCAATAAATTGAGACTTGGTAGGGTTTTCAGTGAAAATTGTATTCACGAGTTTGAATTTTTTAAACTCAGAGTACGAGTTTTAACGATCTTTACGTACCTTTGTTTGTGTTTATCGTTTGTTCAATATTTTTTGTTTGTATTTGAGGTCGGTGTATTGTGCTTAATAATGTTCGCAAAATCTCTTTATATTATATATATATATTTTCCCATTCGAAGGAATTTTCATGAATATATCAATTTCATGAAAATCAAATTTTAAAACTTTATTATTCACGTGTTCTCATATTGGGTAATTTTAACTCCATATTGCGCACATATATATTTGTATTCAGCACGTCTGCGCGAATCGGTTGAGGTCAATATCTGCAGAAAAAACAGCTTGCCTTTAAGTCTGTTTCATTTAACACATTGATTGTAATAGCTGCTTCATACACTATTGGGTCGCCTCTGTGCGTAATATCATTGACCGCACCGTCAGTGTCAAGAACAGCAATCATCGTGTACTCCATAGGAGCTAATGACTTCTCTATGAATTACACATTCAGTTACGTTACGAAAGATCTGCCCTTGCAAACCGAATGCTGCGTACCAGATAAAAATCTTACATCAATACTCGAACGTAACTTTCCATCTATCATTCATTCCACAGTTTTCATCGAGAATGATGGCAAGCTAATATGTCAACCGTCTTTGGGAAAGTGAACAACAGAAATAACCAACTACAAAACAATAAATTTTTCCCATTACATCCCATAAAGGCATTGGGTAGAGCTTCTCACAACCAGTGAGCTGTGCACTGTCTAGTTTTATAATCATTGATTGGGTCCTACAGTTCTATGCCGGTTCCGTATGGAGTCTTGAGAATGTTCGTCAAGGCCAAATTCACGATAGTGTCGCCGTCACTAAGCGCGGTGACCGCCGTCTTAAGAAATGTAGGGTGGTCACAGCAGGGATTCACGCCACGTTCTCATGTGCAAGAGCCGCACACACTACCATTGCACCATAGACGACTATGGGACAAAGCCTGGAATTCCGCTGGTGTTTTCTAGCAACTTTTGATCTATGCGTGGTATGATCTAATTCATCGGTATCCCCGTTCAACGAGTTGCCTCAACAATGCGTTTTCATAAAGCGGAATGACTGAATCTACACAACAGGTAGTCCAGTACCTAAAAGAACCATTCCGCCCAGTCTAGTGTCTCGTTGTCTGAGGTTAGTTTTTTCCTTATACTTATGGTATCGGATATATCTTCTCAGGATTTATAAAAGAGTATGCGCAAGTTTGTTATTGTCCCACCGAATGTGATCTTATGCCGCCTTTTCTACCTTTTATACGTATCCCATTTATCGCTCAAACCGTAGATGCCCTATTACATTCATTTCATTTCATTTATTAGTCAATGGAAATACAAATTCCTTACAGACTTCGATTTAGTAACAAATTATACAACTACTGTTGGTTAACATTAATTGCATTAAAAAAGACTAAAGCTCGTGCCAATGTACTATTATGCCCATAACACTGTGCGCCACCAAAAAAAAATGATGGGGTTCCGTCAACGGATTCTGGTAGAAAGTTCTAAAAAAATATACGTGTATCGGCGTTTCTCCAGATCTGATCAGATTTTTTTTACGGCGGGTCAAAGTTTCCGCCCCTCGGAACTTTGCTCCAACATACCGGCATGCAAAATTGTGTGTTCCTTACTTCTGAGGTACAAAGTATGTTCAGACGTTTTTTAGAAAAGATTCAGATAAACATTTTTGGGGAACAAATTAACCCTTTATCTGTCACGTATAACTATAATTTCTACTTTTTTTGAATACTCGCAAAAAACTGCTCCAAAATGACGGGGGGCGTGGTCAAAATGTTCTAAATTATTGCCATAACATTTCACTATATGTGACATGGTCTACGGAAAGGCGGCTTAGGTGTCAAAAAATCAATTTTCACTTTTTGGTTGATTCGGATGGAAGATGAGATGCTTTTTCACGTGGTGAAAAGCAGAAAATCCTAACTTGCTTAGAAGTGTACTAAAAATGTAGAGAAAGAAGAGTAAAACTAGTGTTACTTGTTACTGCTACTTGTTACTGTTACTTGTTAGTGTTCAGTGTTACTTTTTTAAATGTTCCACACTAGCAACTTACACGATGAACTATAATAATATTCCGACCAACAACAACATTTACTGCACCAACAACAACACTTACTGGAGGTCCGGCGCGGAGAACAATTAACGAGATAATGAGAAACTGACGAAACGAGTTGCTTACTTTTAACAGCTTTTTCACAGAAAAAGCTAATTTTTGTAGGAAAATTTACTATTTTTTGATTGCTTTTTTCTTTAAGATAAGGTATTTTTTTAGGAAAAAGGATTTTTTTTTGAGAAAATTTACTTTCTTTAAGAAAACGTGCTTACTTTCATTAACTTCATTCACTTTGGTCTTTCTAAATTTATTTTTATTCGGTTCACAGGTACAGAATAATTAGTACATAATGTATAGCGAAAGAAACTTCGTTCCAACCGGGGAACGGGGAACACCTCATATAATTTTTTTATTTTTTTTTACTTTTTGATGTGTTAACATCTATAGCGGCGTATAGGGACTAAATCTATCAAAGTCAAAGATTTTATGCTGCTGCTAAAACCAGATTTTATGCTGCTGCTAAAACCAGATTTTCTGCGACTGCGAAAGAGAATAATGACGTGTTAAACAAAAATGAGCGAGCAAGAGAGCAATGAAAGAGTGGTGTGGCAGGGGTGAGGCAAACGAAATTGTGTCTATAGCGTATGTATTAACATAATAATGTATGTATGTACATGTGTCTGTTGCTGTTGTTGAACGGAGATATAAAACATAGCCACGCAAAATTGCATTTGCAAAATTGCATTTGCAAGGCTTTCGCAGTCGACGTTATGGTGACACTAATACGTCAGCTACTTCGTACAAAGTATGTGTGATGTTGTGTGTTTGGCTGTTTCGTTGCTGTTGATATGGCAAACATGTGGTTATGTGACACACGTATACGTCAGCTACTTCGGACAAACTATGTGTGATGTTGTGTGTTTGGTTTTTAAATGAAACGTCATCATTTGATTGAACGCCTTTTTAAATTCTTTATATTAACTTCACCTGTCTGTTGTATGCCGAAAAAATGTTGGATTGATTTTTAACCCTTTTCCCGTTATCCAATCCAGCTGAAACTTCGCAGACAAACTAATGGCAACGACAGAAATAAACTATCAAAATATGGGCGGGATTGTGTAAAGGGGCGTGGTACCTCCCATACAAATCACAAATTAAAAATCCATTATTTCTGCTCCTGTTAACGGTATTTGACCAAAATTAGGTATGTTGGTTAGGTTTACATATTCTAAGATCTGCTGCAAATATGGGCGGGATTGGACAAAAGGTCGTGGTCATATATAAAGAATGTATAGTCAAAAACTATGTTTTCTACGGATTGGTTTTTTATTATTGTTAAAGTCAAGTCAAATAAAATGTGGGAGCGGAGCACTCTCAGAGCAAAGAGAATAATGACGTGGTTATACGTATATAAAAATGAGATAGCAAGAGAGCAATGAAAATTTTGTGATCTTGTGTAGCGTATGTACGAATATAACAATGTATGTATGTACATACAAGTGTCTGTTGCTTTGCATTCTTCTGTTTTTTATTTTCCAATGTATCATTTACTAATGTGTCCGTTCACAGAAATCGAGCAGGTACCGTGTAGCAAAAAGGTGGTAACACATCGCCCGTGAGTTCGAACACTCATTGGATTTTTTTTTCTATAAACCTGATAATGGGTTAAAGCGTCACCAAATGGTTGTGACAGCCATCAAATTCAAGTAATTAGTTGAGGATACCAATATTTTATTTGGTACAACCGTATTAGTTTTTACATTTTTCGTTCGTCCAACTAATAGAATATTCTCCACCGCAGGATAATTTGATTGCTAGTACTAAAACTTGATTGACACATATCATTTAGTTCTTGTTACTGTGGCTTCAACTAAATATTTCAGTTCTTGCAACCAAACTGAATTACAAATTAATTGATATGCATAACATTTGGTGATACGGAACACAATTATTGGTAATCACAACTGAATAATGTGATAGTGCATGAAACTGTAAAATTTTAGTTGGCTGTAAATATGGAAGTAGTTGTGACAACGAATATCTTCTCTGTACGTATAAGCCCTCCACTGTTTTGATCTCGTGTTAGATATATCACGGAAAACCATGCAGACATTTTACTAATGAGTATTGGTTTTGCTAAAAACAAGTAATATTTTTCTGGATCAATCTTACTATATGCATCTTTAACCATGTAAGTTCACAATTAAGGATTACAAGGCCAGCAACATTTATTTAATTTAAAAGTGAATAGTTTTTGTTGAAATAATAGACAATTCAGTTAAGCAAGCTGACTGGAATGACTACTTTCGAACTCCGTGAGAAGTTAATCATTAGGTGAATAACTGCTATGCCTGAATTGATACAATTGGTAGATCATCAATCGCATATGTATGTAAAAACTCTAATATACAAATTAGTATCGTTCGAAAAATTCTACTCCCACTGAAAAGTCGACAAGTCCTCCGAGTCCTTCACTTCCTCTTGCATTCTCACAGTGTTACAGCGCTTTGAGGTGAGTTTTAATCTATATCACAGAATCGTATTTGTCTGTGATTATAGCTTTTCTGATGACCGGGCTAGGTCCAGTTACGATTTAGTGTTTAATATTTATGACCGATTTTGTTAGCATTATTTAATGTATGAGAAGTTCATACTACAAGCTTAATTCAGTTAAACACACTCACTGCTTAATTCAGTTAAACACATTCAGTTAAACACACTCACTGGCATGACTATTTTCGAACATTCATTTTCACCTGCTTCTCCATAACTTATGTCATTAAACAAAAAACACTTAAATTCATTTGGTTTGCCTGTAGAGCTGGAGCTGTAGTCAGACTAACAGTCTGAAAGCATACTGAAACACTACGGAATTGGAGTCGGAGTTCTCAAAATTTTAGGAAAACTCCACTCCCATTGTCTAAAGAAACTAATTATTTATAATCCTCCTCCTGCACTCATTTGATTTGGTATACTTTGAATCTGATGTTTTCTTTCAGTTTTCAATTAAACAGAATTTCATGTGCACAACCAAAATTAAATCCACAAATGAATTTATATATTTAAAATATATAAATTATTCTGCATAAATATTTACGTCTGTCAACATTCTTGACTTATATGCCAAATAAGAAGAATTACGAAAATTTCACCAAACAACCAATTCTTTCACAATCCTGTCCATGTCGACATGTGCGAGTAACTTTGAATGCGATATTAGGTCGGAGACACATTTTAAATGTTGAAGCGTAATTCCTTTTTACATAATTCAAAGTTGCCAAGGTTTAAAATACATCTCCATATTTAAAATATTTAAAAAGTTTGTAAAGAATGCTAAAGTAGCCAAAGGTACAAATATTAAACTTTGGGAGAAGTTAAAACGTGACATGCATAAGTCAACAACTAATATTTCTGTAGATTTAAAATTTGTGATATTCCCAGACAAGTATTAAAAGTAAAATTAACTGACAATATCTACTCTTGCACATTATCAAATCAGGAGCACTCGCTACAAATGAAATTATATACTACTGTTGATATTGAAAATATACGGTTTGACACACACATAGGGACTGTAAAAAATGGTATTTTTATTTTAGAAATTAAAACAAAACCCATTAAACATTTGTTTCAAAAAATATACCAACATTTTTCGATTTGCCTGTTTCTATCTATAACTTAGTAAGTTTGATACACCAAATAGTCTTAAATGTTTTCCTAACAAAGATTTAGACATTTCATCCATTTGCTCCCAGCAAAAAGCGATTGACAAATATTGAACGATATGAAGCACAAAGTGACAAAAACTATTTAAATAAGAGCAAAAATGCAGGATCCTTTAAAAAACACTACAACCATGTGCTTGTTATGGGCAAGAAATTTCCCAGGACGCTATGCGAGCTGTCGACACATGTGCATTTTAACAATCATAACCGTCTCCTTCAACGTTGCAGAATAGAAAGACGGTCGAACAGTGGGTGTCTAAATACACTGTGCTCGAATCGGAAGTTTGTTGGAACGAAGTTCCTTATCGCACTTTGCGGGATGGGGGCTAAATGAAAAAATTGTAAACAACTTTTTTTAAGTACTTTATTACAACCAATTATTATCAACCATATTGGGTACTTTTGATTTGGTTTGGTTTAACGGGAAGTTTTCTACGTGGAGCCAGTTTATTACCAATTGTAGTTTTGAACCCAATAAAAAGTAAATTTAGAAAAGCCAAAGTGGAAGACTGGCTAATCCATTTTTATTTCCATTTTGTACGAATGTGTATTATGTTTCCCGAAAAAGCCCTTTTTTAAGGAGAGTACTTTTTGACGTAGAATACGTCTTACCTTACGGTATGACGAGTCATGTCAGGTTTTTATTGTTGTAATCTTTATTTCATTGAATTTGAGGAAACGGCTAGGTGAATTTTTTTAAAATGTAGGTAAATGAAGATGTTATCTTTCGTTTGATATACATTTCATATTGGTTGATATATTTCTAGTATTTTAATTTCTCAAATGAAAATTGTTTAACCACATACACTCAAACATATGTGTGGTGTTTGGTTGAGTGTTTTTGGGTGCTCAACATTGCTTAGGAACATGTATCTAGTAACAAGTGAAACAAACAGTTAGCTAACGTAATAAAGCTTTTTTGCGAAAGATTCAATAAAGCTGTTGTAACATTAATTTTGAATTGTAAAGCGTAAAGCTTTCACACAACGCTCGAATGCTAATGCGAAGACTCGATAAGGTAAACCTTTTTTAATATTAGGGCGGCCCTCTCAACATTCGCAGAACTTATTTCAATAAAAATATTAATTAAAATACATAAATTAAATTAAGTTTAAAAAAATTGAACATAATACTTTTTTTTTTAATCGGACTTGAATCAAATGCCGTTGGTAAATATAAAAATTACAGCAGACAGTTGTCCGAGGCCTTCGGCCACGGACTGTCCCTGCAGGCTGTGTCAGAGACACGGCCATTAAGTTTAACGTAGAATACGCCATCCGATAAGACAGAAAACATATATAACAATAAATGATAAATAATATAAGCAAATGAATTTATTGTTATATATGTTTTCTGTCTTATCGGATGGCGTATTCTACGTTAAACTTAATGGTCGTGTCTCTGACACAGCCTGCAGGGACAGTCCGTGGCCGAAGGCCTCGGACAACTGTCTGCTGTAATTTTTTTATTAAAAGCTAATGTTTGTTTAAGAAAAGTTATTATTTTTAAGAAGAAGTACTTTCTGTAAAAAAAAATCATAAATTTACATTTTATTGGGTTCAAAATTACAATATAAACTAAATATTGTTTATAGGCTCCACCTAGACAACTTCCCATTAAACAAGAAATTTTCCAACACACTATATGGAACATTTAGTTAGTTTCTTTCTCTGTGATCCAAGCCGTTAGTTTAGACACAAACCAAAGCAAAATTAAACAATTTAGTAGATAATAGTGGGTTGTAGCATAATAGTGTTAAAAGAAAAGTTGTGTAATTGTTTTTTCATTTAGCCTTCATGCCGCAACTTGCGATAAGGAGCTTCATTCCAAAAATTTATAAATTTGGTCTGAATTTTTTAATTTCTTGTTTAATATTTGTCTTTTGGCGCAAAGAAAAAGGACTCGAAACTTAGAAGATACTTGCGGTGTATGTGTAACTACCCTATCGATACTCAATAAGGAGTTATAAGCGTTATAAAATTGAACTGCAATTTTAGTAATATTCTCGGTTTTAAGCAATAAAAATTGAGCACCACATTAGGTCGAAAAGTTGATGATAAAAATTGATCGATATGGTACAAGATTTTTGGAATGTTAGAAAAATTTTCGTGAATATTTTCAAAGCTCCCGAAAATCCCTTCATGGTCATGCCAATTTAAGTGCCCATTCTAAATAATAACCAATTAATTAACAATGACAGTATTTCATTGCGATACGTAGATAAACATTTATGGTATTAATATAATTGACCACAATTTTTCCATATCAAACTAAATATACCCTATCGTTACTAGTGAGGGTATAATTACCAAATACTTATTAGACGCAGAAGAAACCTCGACTCTTTTAATCAATCCCTGAAAACGTGATCGCGTTCAGCCTTGTACCGCCCTATTTAGTAGATTCCCACTTACATTTCAGTTTAACTTTTTTATTCGTTGTATTCAGTTTGTCGATCCGAGTTATTTATATTCCTATATTCACCCACTGTGTGTCGTTCAATTCTTTAAATGATAAACATCCTCGAACTTAAAGGACATAAAACACAATCAAAAGGCAAACAATTTTAGAACACACATAGAAACCTCTACTTTTTAGCCCACAAATGTAGCAGCCAAAATATCCAAGTGCAAAGAGGAAGATGGCGATGTTGTAGAAATTGTTATTTTGATATTATAGAGTTTCGTGTTTAGTTGTGTCGAAAGTTATGAGTGCCAGTAGAATTTTTTTCTCATATCTAAACCAAATTGTTTAGTATTTGCTGGTTCTACAGTTGATACATTTTGTCGGTTTTTTTATTTGGCAGGAAATGGGTGGGTAGGGACACTCGAGCATGTTTGCTTTCTAAGTTATATGGCGTTGCAATTTATGCGCTTGTGACAACTGCCACAATAACACTGCCACTAACATCAGCGGCTGCAATCGCCTCCCGGCACTGATGATGGTGTTTGCATTTGCCCACAAGCATTTTTTCTACTTATTCAATGGTTACCAACAATTTTGTGGTTATTTGAAGTATTTTGGTGGTTCAAGCTGGTGTGGAAGAGATGTCGACCACATTGTGTGTCCATGTGGGCGTTA